>OZ059784.1:4203510-5403510 GCA_964057025.1 Standfussiana lucernea
CGTCGAAATTTATCCGCATTTAAGAGTAAAAGGAGCCAGGTATGTATTTCTCAAACTAACCTTGAAATATTCACTTGAAACAACCAAAACAACAATAATTCATCAATTACGCATTCTACTCCTAAACATTAATTTAGTCTTTGTTTTAGGAACCATGGTATACATCCTCTTCACCAACTCTTATTGACGTTAAGATTTTACGCATTAGGGACAATGCTATTATCAGTAGCTGACTTTGTTGGGGTACTTATCAAAATCATCGGCTTGTCGTATAGTATTTGATGTAAGCTGTGCTATAGCACGGTTTATACAACAAATATATATACATGCACCCTGACACTGAACAAGATTTTTATGAAACTGCCCGCTTCCCAAGGGTTCTTGGAGCACTTGATGGTACACACATCAGAATTCAATCACCATGTAAGTTTTTGTTGAATCTTCTAGGTAATCTTTTAATTTGATAGGCTTCTACTTTTTTATTTAATTAACACAATTCAATTCTTTTTCATAGGTTCAGAGACTGGAGAAGAATTCAGAAATCGAAAGGGCTACTTTTCCCTTAATATACAAGCTGTGTGTAATGCAAAATTATTATTTATGAATTTAGTAGCCCGTTGGCCTGGTTCAGCTCATGATGCAACTATATTCAATAACTCAGAACTAAGAGGTAACAGTAATAATAGATAACATCATTATGAAGTATGTTTTGTGGTCATATAATTTAATCCAGTATCTATATCTAACTACATTTTTTTTCAGCTCAGTGTGAAAGCGGGCTGTATGGAAACAAATGGCTGCTTGCAGACAGTGCATATCCTCTGAAACGATACCTATTAACACCTTTGTTAAACCCTCAAAGTAGAGGGCAACTGCTTTATAATGAAGCCCACATTCATACTAGAAACTGTATTGAAAGGTATGTTTTTCATCAGTGTGGAGGAATGTGACACTTTCCATTTTTATTGTTCTTGTGTACCATGGGTGAGATAAGAGCATTCATGATTAATAATCCTTACATTTAGAGAAAGACTACCTCATTGGTCTAGTGGTTGCAAATGTGACTGCTGAGCGTGTGGTCTCGGGTTCAAAGCATCATGCACCAAGTCGGGCAGTGTTATTGCTAAAGATAACTGGTTCTTTTTTATTGCAGATGCTTTGGAGTGTGGAAGAGGAGATTTCCAGTAGTAGCTTTGACATTGCGTTTAAGTCTGTTACGAGCCAATGCAGTAATCATAGCTACTGGTGTGTTGCATAATATCTGTCGATTAAACAGTATAGCTGATGTCCCACCAGAGGTAGAAATTCCTACTGCAGAGGTAGTGCCTGTACCAAATACTGCTGAAGAACCAGATTACACAGAAAGAGCAACACTAATTTCAAATTTCTTTAATAAGTGAGTAATAACAATCTGTATAGTGCTAAGCTGAGGTGTCAAGTTTGAAACCTTGACTATGTTAAAGTACTGTGCACTGAATATGTTTAATAATTACTTTTTATTTCATTTCAGTTTATCATCACATGAGTAATTTTAAGTTTGTATCGAGAAAGAAAAACACTTATCTGCTACATACAAAACAAAGTGTATGAAGAAATGTCCGTTGATGAAGGACACTGGCTTAGTTATAGGGAAATATTGTTAATTTAAGTATCTAGCTTTACTATTAGTTATTAAAAGAAACATTTTTATATAAAACTTTATTTTAATTATAGTTTTCCTTAATATATTCTAAATTATTATGGCACTAACACAAATTAAAACTTACATATGAAACACTAACTATAAACATCATTTACAGTAACATTATTTTCTTCTTGTGCTAATTCTAATTTTAAAAGTCTAATTTCTAAATCTAATTTCTCCTTTTTCTTGTCATAGTAACTTGCTATAGCAAGGTTACGGGTGATGATGGACGTCTGTACATCTCTGTCTGCTGTCTTTTTACCTGAAATAAATGGAAATATGTTTTATTTCATACAATGTGTTTGACCAGGGTTCTAGACTATAGTTTACAATATGGGAACAGGTATAAGAAATTCACATAAAATATGTGTGTAAATTAATAATAAATTTAATTATGTACCTTTATTTTTTGTTGTTAATTGCCTGGACATAGGCATGCCAAAGAAATACTTGGAGCCCTGTGCACTGGGAGAGCTGTTGCCCTCACACAAATCAATTTTTCTTTTTTTTGCATGTATGTCTGAAAAAAATGATTTGACATTTACAAACAAATTAATTAATAAAAGTATAGGTAGAGAAGGAAGATTTAATCAAAATAATACCTCTACATGGTGTTTCAGCTACACTATCTTCTGAGATAGATGGAATAGCATTAGTTGCACCATTTATTCTAAGACGATGTCCATATCTGCCACACTCCCTTCTGCTATACCACCCACATCCAGGACCGCATTACCACCATCAATACCATCACCACCAAATAGCACATCAAACCCTGTGCAAGTAGACCCCAGAAGACCAGTCACCTTTTCCAATATCTCATCATGTGGAATAAAATCAGGTTTACATTCACTTGAAACATCCAAAACAACAATAATTCATTACGCATTCTTCTCCTAAAACGTTAATTTAATCTTTGTTTTAGGAACCATGATATGTAGGATACATATCATGGTTCCTTCTTCATCAACTCTTATGTTGAGTTAATTATGTTTTACTACAAAACCTTAGAATTGAATTTAAAGTTCCTTTAAAATACATGGGTCAAGCCAGACGCTATCAATTGCGTTTTGTTCACTTCAGTAGCCCGAATAAAAAACTGTTTTTTATTTTTAACAATGAGATTTCTTCAACACATTTTTTTTTAAATAAACGTGTAAGTTAAGTTTTCTCCATGAAAGTATAAATATGTTATATTATGTGTATTATGCACAGGTTTTCACTCTAATCCTAAACATGCTCGATTGTAATAACGAAACGCAAGGAGGGTTGCACATGTGTTCATGGAGGGCTTCGGTAAGTGAGTTACCAACAACCGTTCGTAGCAGGTAGATGACTCAAAAACTTATAGGAACGCCTATTACCATCCGTTACTCGTAACCCAAAAACGAATGGTACCTTTTGTACAATAACGAATCGTTGTTTATAGGAACCGGGCATAAAATGATCGACCCTTGTTTTGTAATTCCGTCGATTAGAACCACTTTCTTCATCTGATTCGGAGTTACTCCAGTCCGATAACCTTTCCAAATCACTTAATTCACTGTCTGAAAGCGACATTTTACAAGTATTTATAACAAATAACACAGAATGAGTAAAACTTTTGTAAACAACCGACCGAAATCGGGCGGTAAACGAATTGTTAACGGCTCGTAACTTTGACAGCTCGTTGACGTTTCTTATTTTTTATAGGAACACCATCGCTAGACATCTGCATACATTTGCCTTACTGTCCGTTATTCGTAACCCTCCCATCCGTAGGTAGTGATCTATCGGTAACATAACTTACGAAACGTTTTTTATAGGAATGGTTTTGACATACGCCTCGTAGAAAATACTACTATCCGTAAGCAAAACGACTCGTTTCTTGTTTATAGGAACCGGGCATTTTGTCCCCTTCCACAGCCCCGCTACTCCTTTTGCACAGCACACAAGACTTTAATACTTTCAGGCATATTCATTAATATTTGTTTGTTTAATTGTTATTAACTAATGCCATTAATTTTTAATTTAAACACTAAGCAATTGATTTCTCCATTCTTGAGGATACGGCACTGTTTCTCTTTACTACAGGCTACTATGTAGCCTACCTAAGAGGACAGTACCCCAACCATTTATGTTGTATACCAGTGTTCATTTGTAAAGTGCAACTGTTTTTATTGTATTTACTGCAACACATTTTATGCAATAAAGTTTTTATTTATTTATTTTATGAAATCCTCCTCGATAGTGGCGCCACTTTCACGGAAACGCGACGAAATGTCAGTCTCGCCGACGGAACGCTGCAGGTACGCAAATTGTTAGTATGTCACACAAACGTCACGTGATACCAGAAGCGAATAATAGGACGCTTCTAGGACAGGATTTTATCGCTAGAGCAGGTATATTATTGGACCTCCAACATAACTGTTGGTGTTTTTGTGATTCCCCTGGACAGAAGTTTACTTTTGTGCAATCATACAGCCTCACATCCACCAGCGACACAGAGCTGATGCAGGTCGACACCACCAGCTTGGCGCTAAGAGAAGATGAAGGAATGGAGCTGTCACTGGCGCAGAGAACGCAGCTCAACCAGCTCATAGTAAGTAGAGCTGAGCGCTTCGCCACCGAAGGACCCCCTAAAACTTATGCCACTCATCGCATTCGGGTTGACGAGAAGCAGGAGCCGACCGCTTCACCACCCTGTAGAATGTCGCAAGGTAAGAAACAGTTGTTAGACGGTGAGCTTGAGAAGCTGCTATGCGCAGATGTCATAGAGGAGTGCGAGTCGCCTTGGGCTGCCAACGTAGCCTTAGTAGCGAAGAAGGACGGTGGAGTTCGCCTGTGTGTGGACTACCGGAAGTTGAACGCGGTGACAGAACCAGATCGTTACCCGCTTCCGCGTATGGAAGACGCGCTTCACGCGGCGAAGACGACCAGCTACATGACCACGCTTGACCTCCACTCCGGCTATTTTCAGGTTTGTGTCGCAGAAGAAGATCGCGACAAAACTGCTTTTGTGACACCCTCCGGCACCTACAGGTTTAAGAGGATGCCAATGGGACTACGTAACTCGAGTGCCACATTTCAACGGTTGATAGACCGTTTCAAATCAAACTTAAATGTGCCCCTTCGAGGTCAGAAGGTAAATGAAACCTCCAATTTATGTTCAGAACCCCCAGGAAGCAAGCCTGTGACCATTTTAGGTTATCTTGACGATTTGATAATCCTTTCACAGACCTTCGAGGACCATATCGAAGACCTTGTATCGGTTCTTGGCAGACTCGAAAAGTTTAAACTGCGAGTCAACCGTAAGAAGAGCTGTTTCGCCCGAGACTCAGTCAAGTTCCTCGGTCACATTATCGTCCCTGGCGGTCTGCAAGTCGATCCAAGTAAAACCTCAGCCATTCCTGAAATGCCCTCCCCAAAGACCGTAAGACAGTTAAAAGGGTTTTTAGCGACGTCCAGTTGGTTCCGACGCTTTGTGCCAAACTACGCTGCAATCGCTAAACCTTTAACTGACCTTCTAAAAAAAACAGCACTTGGAGATGGCATGAGGAACAGCAGGCTGCTTTTGAGCACATCAAGTTACTCCTGGTGACTGCTCCCATCCTACGCCAAGCCAACGAATGCAAGCCCTTTTCCCTCCAGACAGACAGCAGCGGCTACTGTCTCGGCGCAGTTTTGATGCAGGGGGAGGGCCCTGACGAAAGATCCGTAGAGTACCCCAGCCGTCTTTTCGAGCCGGCTGAGCGCAACTACACCACCACCGAACGGGAGGCCCTTGCCATCGTATGGGCGGTTACAAAATTTAGGGGTTACGTGGAAGGATCCAAAGTTGTTGCTAAGTCCGACCATCAGCCGCTACGTTGGCTGATGGGCCTGAAGTCCCCCACCGGTTGCCTGGCCAGATGGGCACTAACCCTCCAGGCTTATGACTTACAGATCGAGTACACCCCCGGAAAGGTGAACGATATTGCTGATGCACTAAGCCGCCCCGCCTGTTGCGAGGAAAACCCAGGTGGATGCGAGGTATGCTTAGTGACAGTAGATGTGCCACACAGGAAACCTGATGATGTGCGCACTAACCAGCTCAAACACCCTGAGCTGAAGAACATTATGGAGGATTTGGAGGCGACCGAAGATCCCTATAGGGGGATCGGCTTGTCAGAGAGAGGATACCTGATGTCATGTCAGATGGTGTGTTGTACAGGTGCGCACCTGAATCTGAAGACGCTGATTCCGCCTGTCTCGTGGTATCTACACATGAGAGAGAGACTGTCCTGGCAGACTTCCATGACGCTCCTACAGCAGGTCACTTCGGTGCGGAATGGACCCTGCAACGCATCACAGCCCGATACTTCTGGCCAAATATGAGATCTTTCGTCACTGACTGTCAAACGCTGTACTGCTTGCCAGCGATACAAAATCGACAACCGGAAGCCCGCAGGATTGCTGCAAACCCCGGCGCCAACCCGACGGTTCGAAGTGGTCTGTCGATTTATTCGGTCCCTTACCAAGAACTTCAAAAGGTAACCGTTGGATTTTAATTCTTGAAGATACATGCTCCCATTGGATTGAACTATTTGCGTTAGAGAACGCCACCAGCGTGGAATGCGCTGAAGTTCTGATTTCCGAGGTCTTCTTGAGGTTCGGAGTCCCGCGCAGGATGATAAGCGACAACGGAGTCCATTTCGTTGCCGAGGTGATGCAGCAGGCGTGTCATGTGATGGGTATCAAACAGTCTTTGACGCCGCTGTATCATCCCGAAGCGAACCCCGTAGTGCGAAAGAACCGGGACCTGAAGCCTCAACTAGCTATATTAGTAGGAAAAGACCACACGTCTTGGGATACTCACCTCGCAGCCATAAGGTTTGCGATGAACTCCGCTGTTACTTCGAGCACTGGATTTTCACCAGCTTTCCTTACCTTCGGAAGAGAGCTGCGCGCACCTTCAGACGTCGCGTCGTGGCGAACATGAAGACAATCGTGGATAGCGATAATTTCGTGAATAACATCACGCCTTACCTTCGTAAGTTGTCGACGGTGTTGCTCGACGCTAGGGATGTCCACGAACGTGCCCAATCTATACAGAAGAAGTACGCAGACGAAGGTAGACGGCCGCCTCCTGATTATAAGGTAGGTGATCTTGTTTTGCTGAGGACGCAAGGGCTGAACGATGTTAGCCCCTCGTAGGGATGGCCCGTACCGTATACGAGATGTCGTAAGTCCCACTACTTACCTGATAGAGGGAACCGTCACAGGTGAGCACATTGGAAGTTACCATGTCTCTCATCTGACACCGCTCATCGGCAATGTTGTGGTTCCGATTAGGGAAAAGCGCAGACGAGGTCGACCCCGTAGATATGATTGCTAGCCCGAACGCGCGGGCGCTATGTTCGAACTAGAGGGGGAGTGTGTAACAACATAAAATCGCATACGCGCGCCGCCGCCGCTCCAAACTTACTACGTCCGTCGCCCGCTCGAACAAGTATAAGCGTCCCGCTCCTCGCTACCGCGCGCCCCGCGCCTCGCCGCCGCGCGCCGCCCGCGTCGGCAGTCGGCCTACCTCGTTGCTAGAGAGTGCGCACGCTCAATTGCGTGGCGCGATACCTACTGTGTTCTACGCGACCTCCATGCCGCGTTGGGTAGCTCTAAGTTAGTTTGTAGACCTTGTAAGCTGTGTGCCGAATACAACACTTATTATCATCCCGTCGCATCATTTCTCTGCCCCGCCAAAACCGCCGCCATTACACTTGTAACTTTAAAAATATTTCAACTTAACCTCAAATATTTTACAACTTTTGAAATCTTGCATTTTGCTTTGCTCATCAATAATTATCATATCGTTTATTCAAAATGGATAAAGAAGTTCAGTCTTCTCTGCCTCTTGCTAAAGATAACATAGAAACTGATGGTGCATGCACAGTTCCTGTTGCACCTATTGTTCCTGACATGATCAATTTGACAGAAGTACCACATTCTTTTGATAATAATGACAGGTTTGCACACTCTTCCTCAGCTTTTGCGACGAACGCTTTGCCTTTATTTAATTCCATGAATGTTTTGGTTAATGAACATATTAAAAAGAAATTTCCTTCTGAAATTAAGTTGCCCGATTTAAAAAAGAGTAGAATTAAATTCGATGGAAAATCTTGTGTTAGATAATTTATTACTGAAATTGAAGAATATTTTATATACAAAAATTTTGACGAAATTTAGTTTGTTGGTTCATTTACGGACCTGCTTAGTGGTATTGCTCTGAAATGGTTTCGCACAGTTCGCTTTCGTATTCCATCCTGGCACGAGCTTAAACTTGCTTTACTTAAACGCTTTGACAGGCCGGATTTTGACTATTTTCTAGAACATGACCTTCGTACGAGGAAACAGAAGAGTTTTGAATCTCTTCCAGGTTTCATTACAGAAATAATGGACATGGCTAGTCGTCTTTCTTTGCCATTGTTTGATGCGGTTTTGGTTAACATTATTGAACATAACATGTTGCCTATTTACACACCTTTTATATTTATAAATTTTGTAAAAGTAAGTAAGTATGATCCTAATAGAAATCTTAATTGGAAAATAGTTATTCCTATAGAACATATTTTAGATACAATTCGTTCTAATCATGATTTCATTAATTCTGGTTATCTTGGTATTCATAAAACTTTAAACAAATTAAAACAATACCATTTTTGGAAAGGGATGTTTACTTCTAAACATTTCGTAGAATTTTTGAAAGGTTTTAATATCACTAAAATATTTTATAATACTTTATACACGCCTCAAAACAATACAGTTGAGAGATATACTCGTAATAAAACTGTTGAAACTTGCATAGCTTGTTTTGTTAAAGATGATCATAGAACTTGGTCTAAGTATTTATCTAATGTTCAATTAGCTTTGAATAATTAATGTTAATCTAGCTGCTGTTAATCTAGCTACAGATTTCACCCCTAATCTTTCATGTTTGGTAGGGAATTTATTTTTGATCTCTAAACTTCTAGTTTATAAAAAATTGAAAGGAGATGTTTCATTTTTGTATGGGACTGGGGCCATGACCTGTACCTTTTAGGAAAGCAGGGAAACTAACCCCTGAATAGAATAAAGTTACATATTATTATTTTCCTTATTATAAAGTGTTTTTTTATGAACATAGTAAAAATTTAAAATGCTTGACGTTTATCGTGACTGTTTCTGTTATGACAGGTAGTAATAATTGCCCCTTGTCAATCCATCAGAGTTCAGACTCCTAGAGTTTGATGTCAAAATACCCCTGTCTGTCCAACAGTCCGACGACCGATAAATCAATGAAAACTATTTATATTGCTCTAACTTGCACAACGTGTAGTGTACACAAAAAGGATGGCATAACATCACACTTGCATCGGCGGGATATTACGAGAATCAAACAGTGCCTCACCAAGGCACGATCAAATCTATTGTAGATCAAATATCCTACATAAAAATAAATGAAACAACAATAAATCAGCTTTCAAAACTTTATTAATCTTCTTCTTCCCTTACTAAAACATCGTCAACGAATGATGCTGATGCCACAACCTTATTTTGATATCGAGCCCAACCAAGGTACCAGACTATTGTCATCACGTGTGCGCAACATCCAACTGTTCGCATTCCACAAATGCAACTACAATAGTATCATTCTATACCATTTTGCCAATTATTTTGTCTGGCAGATATAAGAAGGTATGTATATTATATTTTATTACTTTGGTGGCGTGATTTAATTCTACCTCTTATGTATATACTTTATGTGATGACAGTGTGCCTGGCACCATGGTTTCACTGCACAGTTCTACCACAAATGAGCCATTCCGCCTTATAAATGTTCACCAAAGTAACTTCGTGCTTGTTTGATTTGGTATACCCCAAACCAAATAATATAAGGTCCGACATGGTCATTTGTGGAAAAACTTCTAGCAGTGGCGAGTATAGACTCTAAGTCTATACTTAAAAAAAATAGCTCTTCGTCTATTAAAGTTGTTTTCAACAATAAAATCGAATACATTAGGCAAATTCACCCGTTGCAGGGCTCGATTCAATATTGCCTGAGCATCTGGACGGTCTACTAGGGGAGAATGGAAAGCATTTATAACAGCAGCACATATCTTAAGATCATCCAAACACGTTCATTGACACGTCACGCGACGTCGCGCGAAGCGGCCTATTACGCTGTGGCTGTTCACGCGACGTCGCGTGATGGTGCCTTTTGTACACCGCTATTTTGTGGCTCACATACAATTGTATATGAGCCACAAAATATCGGCCGCAGCGTATTGGATTCTGGTATTTGTTTTGGCCACTAGGTAAGGAAATTACCTATCTATTTGTGGGCGTGGCCTGCGGTTAGCCATCTTGAATTTTTTGTTTCGCGTGCAGCTAGCCGCGCACTAGTTTGCTCTGTGCAGCCACGTGGGGTAGGAGTGTTTTTGTTTTTTCTCGGCTGTTTTCGTTTTGTTTACATCAAAACTTTGTATTTATAATGACTAATAATCCGAAACCGACAAAAAGGTCATCCGAGCCTAGTACATCGCGAGTTGCAAGAAGAAAACGACTAAAAAGTTCGGAAATGGAAGAATTTTTACGGGACTCAGACGAAGATGTTTATGCAGGGAGTGATGTAGATGATTTAGACTACATAGCCGACGAAGGTGATGCAAGTTCAGAATCTACAGGAGACGAGGAGGAGGAGGAAAACGTGGAGGCTGTGCCTGCACAACTTTTTGATGCCTCTAGTGATCAGACTCCATCGTCGCCACCGACTGACCTTCAGCAGCCATCCAGAACAGCATCGACGACACGTTGGACTACCGATTCTAGTTCGATGAGAGATTCTTTCACGAAGAAAAATGAACTGCTCGTGCCACCGCCAGACAGTCCTAGAGGGTATGTTGATTTATTTCTTACTGATGACTATCTACAAAAAATCGTCGATTGCACTAATAGAAATGCAGAAAACATAAGGAATTCTACGCAGTTTCGCAGGTATCGTATTACGAATTGGAAACCACTAACTATAGAATATTAGAGAATATTTATTGGTTTACTTTATCACACTGGCACAGCGAAAATGGACCGCTTGGTTGATTACTGGAAATCGCATCGATAGTATAAGTCAGTTTTCTCTGAACATAATATGTCGAGAAACAGGTTCCAACTTATTTTGCGATGCCTACATTTTGTTGAAGAAGGTGACGATCCTGCCCGCATGAATAAATGCAAAATGATAATAAATACCTTCAATGAAACAGGACAGGATTTATTATCCCGGTAGAAATTTATCCTTGGACGAATCTATGGTTTTATTTCGTGGCCGCCTGATATTTCGGCAATACATAAAAGGAAAAAGACACAAATACGGAATAAAACTTTATATATTGGCAGAACCAAATGGAACTAATAAAAGAGCTCATGTTTTTGCCAGTACAATGGATGAAACTTCTGGCACAGGACACGCAGAAAAAATTGTAGAGAAGTTATTGCAAAATAATTTAGATTCCGGCCACGCTGACTTTATGGACAATTTCTACAACAGCTATAGCCTAGCTACCAAATGATTGAATAGGAATACCTACTGCACTGGCACATTGAACAAGAAACGCAAAGATAATCCATCAGAAGTGATTTCCAAAAAACTAAAAAAGGTGAAAATATTTCACGCTATCGTAACGGTGTTCATATAGGAAAATGGAAGGACAAAAGAGAACTAAATTATATCTCATCGCAATTCGCGGATCAAATGCAGGAAATTACTATTACCCCTGTGAAAGAAAAACTCTAAGGTGGTATGTGAAATTTTTCATACATGGTATAATGATGAGCATGATAAATGCTCGACAACTCTACAACAAATTCTCAGGCAAGCCTAGCTTATCGTTATATGATTTTAGAGAAAAAGTCATTGAGTCATTTTTGGTTTTTAAGGTCACTACGAGTGATAGATCTATGATAATATTATCAGTGTACATGCCTACTGATGAACGTGAAAATCTAGGCGAGTTCTCAGCATGTCTGGGTGAAATGTATGCGATTATCGAAAATGAAGATGTGGACTTGGTTTACTTGTTGGGTGATTTTAATGCGCATCCTGGCATGCCCTTTTATGATGAGCTTAAGGAATATTGTAGTGAGCAACAACTGTGTATAGTGGACTCTGAACTCTTGCCTGCAGCGTCATATACGTATGTTAGCGATAGCCACGGATGTAGGAGGTGGCTTGATCACTGTGTGACCTCATTAGCGGCTAGAAAAACTGTTGAAAGTGTGAAAATTCATCACAATGTGTTTTGGTCTGATCATCTGCCGATACAAATTGTAATTAATTTAGGTAAATGCACACCCAAGACGCTTATGGATAGTTGTGTGAATAATAGCAATAAGGTAATTGATGGTGTTCTATGGGGGGATAGAGATCGATTCCAAATAGAAAATTACCATAAAATATGTCACAGTAAATTAAAATATATTGACTTTCCTGATGATCTCAACCGTTGTGCTGATAAGATATGTAATAATATTGAGCATAGAGATGTAATTAATAGGTTGTACCGTGATATCCTAAAAGTGCTTATAGAAGCCTCTGTATCGAGCCATAAAAGCAAACCTGTAAGGGGGCGCCACATCACGGGTTGGAATAAACATATTCGGGATGCACATCAAAAGGCTAGGTTCCATTTCCAAGAGTGGTGTACATATGGTAAGCCTAAGTCGGGTATGCTCTATGAGGCCATGCATAGCTCTAGAAAAGATTTTAAAGCCAAACTGAAGTATTGTCTTAATCATAAAGATCAAATAAAGATGGATATAATTGCCGAACATCATAAGTCTAAGAATTTCAGTCAGTTTTGGAAGTCTACAAACAAACTTAAGCCAAAGGTGAGTCTCCCAGCCAGTGTAGAGGGGATAAGTACTCCTCGTGATGTGGCTAACCTATTTAGGAATCACTTTAGAGTGGAACCACTTTTGAAACCGGAAGAGGGCGAAATGATGCTCGATGCGGGGAAACGCGGTACTGATGACCCTCCAGTTAAAGTAACCTATGCGGAGGTTGATAAGGTTATTAAGCAGATGACCAGAGGCAAGTCACCGGGACATGATGGTCTCAGCATCGAGCATCTGCAAAATGCGGGTGTTCATCTGCCTAGGGTCCTATCCATGTTGTTTACTTTCTGTATTCGTCATAACTTCCTACCAGACGATCTTATGAAAACCATAGTAGTACCTATAATTAAAAATAAGACGGGCGACGCATCGGAAAAGGCAAACTATAGACCTATATCTCTGGCCACGACCCTAGGTAAGGTGCTGGATGGTGTGCTTAACAGACATTTAAGCCAACATGTCTCTTTGCATGACGCTCAGTTCGGATTCCGACCTGGGCTATCCACAGAATCTGCCGTACTGTGTCTTAAGCATACTGTCCAGTACTATACTGACAGAGGAACACCCGTATACGCCTGTTTCCTGGACCTGTCAAAAGCATTTGACATGGTGTCATACAATATTCTGTGGAGAAAGATGAGACTCGATACTAGGCTGCCTGTAGAGATCATCAATTTATTTAGATATTGGTATGACAACCAAAGCAATTTTGTCAGGTGGGCGGGCGAATGCTCGAGTGAATATAGGATGGAGTGTGGAGTAAGGCAGGGGGGGTTAACCTCACCTACCCTATTTAATTTATATGTAAATGGACTGATTGAGGAGCTCAGCAGTGCTGGTGTCGGCTGTTCAGTGGATGGTGTTTTTACGAACAATATTAGTTATGCTGATGACATGGTACTGCTGGGCCCCTCTATCAGTTCCGTGAGGTCACTATTGACCATATGTGAACGATATGCAATGGCCCATGGGCTCAAGTACAATGTTCAGAAGAGCGAGCTGCTAGTTTTTAAGGCTGGGTCTAAAACCTACCCTGTTCCTCCGATCACACTAAGTGGAACCGTCCTACAGCAAGTGTCCAAATTTAAGTACTTGGGTCACTGGGTCAATGAGAAACTGAATGATGATATGGACATGGATAGGGAGCGCAGGGCATTGTCGGTAAGGGGTAACATGCTTTCTCGCAGGTTCGCGCGATGCTCACGTGACGTTAAAGTCACACTCTTCAAAAGTTATTGCCAAACGTTATACACGTGCAGCCTGTGGAGCAATTACACTAAGAAAGCCTGCAATGCTCTGCGCGTCCAGTATAACAACGCGTTCAGGGGTTTGTTGGGGCTCCCATGGAGGTGCAGTGCCTCCGGCATGTTCGCCGACCACAGCACGGACGGCTTCCAGGCGGTGCTTCGCAAAAGAACGGCCTCCCTGCGGTCTCGGGTTAAGGGCAGCACCAACACGCTTCTGAGCGTGGTGTCGGACAGAGTGGACAGCCATATCCTGAGGCACTGGTCGCTCATGCATGTCCAAAATAATAATAATTTTAAATTCTACTAACATAGCTGTAAGTATCTACCTACTAACATAATATGGACTTGTATTATTTCATGTGTGCTAGTCTGAAATAAATATTTTCATTCATTCATTCATTCATTCATTTGCCTGAACGTCAAGTTGAGCCACAAGTGTCGCAGCAATCTAAAAACCACATATTGACTAAAATAGAGAAATCTAAAGAGCGTTTTTTCAGTACTGGTAGAAAATCTACTGTAACGGCCAGAAAAGATTGTCGAAATTGTTATTCGAATAAAAAAAGGGTAAATACTACTATGGAATGTAAGCAATGCCCTGATTCCCCCCCGTTTTGTATTGATTGTTTTTTTGACCTGCACAAGTTTGCTGGTTTTTCTAATAAGTAAAAACACCTACCAAAGTGTCATTTTTGTTTTTCTTAGTCTATCTATAAGTTCATTGTTACCTATAAGTTACATGTTTCTACATTATTACGAGTATAAGAAGTGTTTTCTTTGTGATTTTAGTTTTTTTTGTGATCTCTAATAAAAGTTTATTACAAAATGCATATTGAATGTTTTTTTACTAATAAAAGTCTAATTTGCCATGTAAATACAAATCACGCGACCTCGCGTTACCGGCCATGTGGGCAATATGTATATAATAAATGCGTCCCGTATGGCCGATCACACGTCTTCGCGTGATAAAAATATAAACGTCATATAGTTATGAACTTATATATTATATAATGGTAGATTCCTTATATAAAAGCATTACTGGCACAATAAAAACCACATCCAACGATTTTTTTTTTAATTTGGCCATATATGTAAGTTCAGCATTTTGGCTTGGCAATGAACGTGTTAAGTGGGAGGATGCTACATTGAAGTATTCTTGTCGAAATATTTTAAATTGTAGTTTAAATCGACCATTAACAACCTCCACAACCTACCTGCACAAAGTTACAAGGCTACTTTTGTTAGCGTTTATTGTGGACAGTTGGGTTTCCCCTGCTTGTAAAGATTCAGGTTTGGTTTGTAAACCTTGTATATATTTTCTAATAAAAGCAGGGCATCTCGAAACCCTCTGCCCAGGATAAAAATATCACCAGGTCTAAAATATTGCCTGTATGGGCCATTTTCATTTTGAAATAATGATTTCATGATATCTGCATCAGACATAGATGCCGGATATGGGCCGCATACATTTATTATGTACCCATCAGTTGCCACTAACAGAAAGGCTTAACTAAATTACGGTATTTGTGGAAGGTGTAAGTCATTTTTTGATAAAGATAATTGGAGGACTTCTGTATATATATGTAAGTACCGTCGAAAATGATTATTGGTTTCGTTTCTTCCCTGTTACCGAATAAGCCCTCGGGTATTGTCAAGTTTTTATTAATTATATTTTCACGACTTATGTGCCCTAAACCTAAATGGCTAGGCACATATTGTGTCACTAAAGCTTCTCGAGCCTTCTTAAGTAGACGCGTGACAGTCGTTTTACTCATTCTAAATAATGTTGCCAGTCTCTCGTGAGAATCTCCTGTGCGAGCTTTTACAAAAAATAACCCGAGTGCTGTTTTTGGAATTTTACAATTTTCTCTTAAATGGGGGACTTCATTAAACACAGTTAAAAATTGGGCTCTATTTAAACCAGTACAATATCGAAATACATCATCATCAATATTTTCTACATTAGAAAAATTAAGGTGTACAGTTTGGAGATCATTATTTACTTCCATAATTTTTTCGATTTCCTCTGCACTAAATACATTACTTAACATTTCCAAATTGAAAATATGGTCCCAATCATAAGTGTTCTTGTGAACTAGGCAAACCCTAACGTTTTCAACTATATATATTTTATAGATAGATAACATATTTTTTCTTAAGTACCCAGGTACTGTGTGACGTTCTGTGTTTGTACACCTTGGTACAAAACAACTGGTACTAGACATACCGACTTTTTTTGTATCTATTTAATTCAATATGATGTGTCATATCCAAAACTTGCGGAGGCTCTTCTTTATGAGGTTCAGGTTCAACAGGTTGTTGATCTTCTCGATGAACAGCATCTTGAGCCCAAGTCCAACAGTCATTGCACACCAATGAATGATCACTGACCTGTGAAAACAATAAAAATAAACTCACACATTCATAGACCAATACATAATTCATATTTCATAGATTTACACTTATCCATTTAACACACCTGTCTGGGATTTATTCTTCTTGAAATTACATCTCTTACGGGGCCGTTCAGTAATAAATGTGTTCGCCTTCTTACTACCGAAGTTGAACATGCAACACAAACATTTCTAGCATTGAGGTGATGATTTGTTGCATGCTGCACATTCCTTCTGGCAGCTACCCAGCAAGCGTAACAAACTCGATCTCCAGGGAGTATCTAAAACATAATATGTCTGTTAATATTGTTAGACATGGCAAATCATTAAAAAAAGGATGATAAAGAACTGCTCTTAAACAGTGGAACCAAGATTGACAGAACATTTTCAGTTTTATTATTGTATTTTTTCCCATATAGTAATTGATGATGATCACCCTATTATGACAATAATCAGTCCATTGAAGGACAACTGTAAGCGTAATCTGAACATGGTCATACATAAACATGGTACATGCACTATTCCACCACATGGTCCCGAAAGAGATGAAATCACAGCAATTATATATAGCTGACCATCTCTTTCGGGACCATGTGGTGGAATAGTGCACCTTCTTCTCTGAGAAAGAGAATGTCTACACCAAACACAAATATGTTGTTCCTGTCCAGAACTAGATGCTGATACATTCACCAGCCTGCAAGCACGTGTCCAGCATCGGTGGCAAACAATGCCACCATCGGATATCTAAAATTATTATTATTCAGTTGTTAGTGTTACTAAAAATTGTTGTTAAGGTCAAATGAAAAAACAAAGTAGGTAAAATCAATTGAAATAACTTTTACCTGTCTTGGGGCAATTACATTGGATATTGCGTCTCTCTGAGGCCCACTTGTTAAATAATGGGTCCTCTTTCTTGTTACAGATAAAAGGCACCACACACATACATATTTGTTTCACTGACAGGTTCTATTATATTCTCCTGAATTACTTCAGTACTGTTAAGAGTGCTCTCCAGAAGATTAGTCATAGAATTAAAACAATCCTCGCATAGTGCAGCATCAGCAGCAATCTGAAAAACAGATTTTTATATTTAAATATACACTATAAACAAGTTTTGCTTTATACTAAATAAAAAACTGTTCAGTTACGTATTATAGGTTCAAAGTCGCAAAATACATTAATTCTGTTAAAAACTGTTTGTCTGAAAATATATTCTTACCTCATGAGCCATGTCTTGTTCGATACTAAACAAAATCTCTGGACCCAAATCTGCTGCAATATAGTGGTTTTCATCACCGAGTATACCTGTGTTGCACTTCACTCAAGCCATTTTGAAACAAGCCAAAAAACTGTAACAGAGAGACAGTAAATGTTAATGGATGGGGAAATGGCCACAGTGTCCCGTTAGAGGGGCATGGCGAGGAGCGGGAGGTCCGCGGAGGTTGTCCTCGGACAGCCAAAGCGGTGGGTTAAGGTCATGCTGACGGTGTAAGTGAGGGTTGATCAGTTCGGAAGGGACGGGCAGTCCCCTACGCCAACCCGATCAAGCACCCGATGTCGCACTGTAAGCCAGCCTCACGCTCCTATATCTCGATGGTAATCCTAACGTTCGAACTAGTTGTAGTAAGACGTTCCCAGGTGCGGGCTCCGAGGAGGGTGGGAAGCCAGAGAGATGAATCATACAAATATGTACGCAACTATGGATAACGGCCGGCGGTAGCGTCAACTTCTCCGCAGGCATGCGGTCGCAGGCTGTGGCCGACACTAGTCGACCCGGACCGAGCCAACCGTCAACTAGTGCCGCGGAGGGACCAGTCCAGCAATCAGCACAGCGACCCGTCCGGATGGATCAGGCCGCGGCCAAGCGGGCTCTCAACGAGACCTCATCACCTCGGGGAGAGCACAAGCGGCCGCGTCTTGATAAATCCTAACGGGCCGCCAACCGTAGCTACGCCCAAGCTGCGAGCTCCGACCTTGACGTCGCAGTCACCTGCAGCAGCACGGGGCTCATCAGCGAGGAGGTGTCCAACCAGGTGCTCGCGGCTATCCAGAGGAAGATAATCGTTGAGTCATCAGCTCCCGTACAGGACTCACTCGCACCGACCTTCAAAGCAAGGCCGGTGTTTACTGGTGGAGCCCTCAGGCTGTGGTGTGGCAGCGACCATATCTTAGCCTGGCTGAAAACACTGATCTCTGAAATGCGGAGGCATTTCAGAGATCAGTGTTTTCAGCCACTAACACCACGCCACACCACCAGGGGGAGCCCTACTAACACCACGTTAGTGGTCAGGAGGCAGGCGGATATTCAGCGGCGAGTCAGATGTGGCATACTCATCCCGGATGAGCAGGGAATCTTCGCAGAGCCGAACAACATTGGGCGTGCTCTGTGCTATCAGAATTCCTGGGTCGGCATCAAGAAATGGGTACTTCTGCATACCGACAAACAACTCTATGCATGGTTTGTGGTGGTCGGTGTCCCTGAGGACCATATTCCGACTCTGATGAAAGCCGAGCGCCGTCTCTCATTTGGTGTGGGGACGGTGTACATCAAATTTCAGGGTCCGAACGGCAGATTTGTCGATGTCCCTCAGGGTTGGGACCAGGCCACAGAAACCTGCATTGTGACACGGGGGGAGGAAGCGACTCCCGCGTTAGACATCGCGGAAACACCCGCGGTTACTCCTGCAGCGCCAGCCGCCCCTACCGCCACCAGCGCGGGCGCCGTGCTCTCATCGGGCGAAGAGATCGACGAAAGTATTCTGTCTTTGGCCTCAGACCTGGAGGGAGACGGTCTCGACGCGGGCGATCTGTTTGCCGGGCTACGACTAGGAGGTGACGAAGATGGAATGACCAGCGATGGCCCTCCCTTCGTCAACCTGTAAAGTCGTGCAGGCCAACCTCCACCACAGCCAAACCGCGACGGCTCAGCTGCGTAAGTGGCTGGAGGTTCAACAAACGGCCATTGCCCTGATCCAAGAGCCGTGGATCAGGGCTGGCCGCATACAAGGACTCTCCAATCTAGGCGGTAAGCTCCTAGTTAGCACAGAACACGATCAACCAAGATCGTGCATCTATACGACAGGTAACATTAAAACACAGCCACTAACTGATTTCTGTTGCAGGGATATCTCTGCAGCTAGGCTGCTTATACAGCGTGCAAACACAGAGTTTGCTGTCATCTTCGCCTCGGCATACATGCCTGAGGCTGAGGAGCCGCCCCCGCATGACCTCGCCCGCCTCGTAAGACATTGCGAGAGCTGGAGATGGTCATTGGTGCCGACGCTAACGCTCATCATCCTCTGTGGGGTATGGATACGCAAAACGCGAGGGGGAAGGCTTTAGTTGACTACCTATTCACAACAAACCTAACCCTACTAAATACAGGTATCGAACCAACCTTCGTAACCAGACGCAGTCGCACTATTATTGATCTCACTCTGGCATCAGAGGGCGCAGCGGCCATCACCACCGATTGGCAGGTCTCTAAGGAGGCTTCCTGCTCGGACCACAGGTGAATCCGCTTCGATATACAGGTCTGTGTGACACCTACACTGCCACGGCGCAACCCGCGCAACACAGACCGTGCTACCTACACACGCATCCTCGTAACCAAGCTTGCGCTAAACAACCACCAGATGACCTTCGAGGACACGTCGTAGATCGACGAACGTGTCACATTAACATCATACGAACATCTTACGAAATCAATGACAGACAGCTACCAATCCGCCTGTCCAGAAACCACTCCTTCCGCAACACCAGGGAAGCAACCATGGTGGGGTGCGGATCTGGAACGCAAGCGCAGGAGGGTAAGGACGGCTCTAAACAGAGCCATGAACACCTGCGATGACAGGGACTGGGACGCCTACTACGCGGCCAAATCATGCTACAAAAAATGCATCCGATTCAGGAGCACTAATGGGTGGCGCAAATACTGTGGCAACATTGAAACTTGCCAACATGCAAATAGGGTAAGGAAAATACTGGCACAGAAGAACACGACTGGGCCTGCTGTTCTCCGTAAACCTGACAATACGCTCACCACATCACCAGAAGAGGCGATGCGCGTCCTTATTGAAACTCACTTCCCAGGATGCGCCTTCGCACAGATAATTGATTGGAACGAGACAGTTCAAACACCAACAGCAAACGACTGGAGTTACGCACACAAAGTGATAACACTGGAGAAAGTCCAGTGGGCGATCCAGTGCTTCCATCCTTTTAAGGCAGCCGGTCCGGACGGGGTCTTCCCTGCCTTACTGCAGTGGGGAGGGACCTCAGTCGCCAGTAGGCTGGTTCCCTTAATGAGAGCATGCCTGGCCTTTCGCTACGTTCCAAAAGGATGGAGGGAAGTGAAAGTTATATTCATCCCGAAGCCAGGTAAGAGTGACTATACGAACGCCAAATCCCACCGACCAATCCGCCTGACCTCCTTTCTCCTAAAAACCATGGAGAAAATCTTCGAGAGAGAGCTGAGAGACGGCGTTTTAAAAACTATACCACTTCACGACAACCAACATGCGTACAGCTCAGGTAAGTCCACAGAATCCGCTCTCCATCTAGCGGTCAGCCGGATAGAAGATGCGATACATCAGAAGGGTACCTGACTGGGCACCTTCATAGACATCGAAGGAGCCTTCGATAGAACAAACTTCTCCAGTATCAACACCGCTCTCTCCCGACACGGGGTAGAACAGGTACTAATAGACTGGATAACTAACATGCTAAGTAAACGGGCGGTTCGCCTTACAGATGACCAGCAGATGGCCCTGATAGCTCGGGGCTGTCCCCAAGGAGGTGTGCTATCCCCTCTCCTCTGGAACTTAGTGATAAACGATCTTATCACTAAACTCAACGCGCAACACTATTACACAATCGGGTACGCAGACGACCTCGCTATCATTTCGGGGAAAGTGACAGGGACAATCTGCAACCTCACTCAACAGGCGCTACGAATTGTAGAACGGTGGTGCAGGGACTTTGACCTTTCAGTGAACCCCACAAAAACCAAAAACGCACACTGGACCATTATCGCCTACCTAAACTTTTCGATACAGAGCTCCAATTAACCAACGAAGTCAAATATCTGGGTGTCATCTTGGACAGTAAGTTAAACTAGAGTAGCCACCTAGACAACAAACTCAACAGGGCCTGCATCACCTTTTGGCAGTGCAGGAGGATGATAGGTAAGAAGTGGGGCCTCTCCCCCAAAATTATACTCTGGCTATACTGCGCGGTGATCCGGCCCATGATCACCTACGGGGCGGTGGTCTGGTAGCCCCGCACTAAACTGATCACAGCCTCAAACAAACTGCAACGCATGCAAAGGCTTGCCTGCATGGCGACTACAGGCTGCATGAGGACTACTCCGACCGCTGCCCTAGAAGCCATGTTGGGACTTCCACCGCTCCATTTGTTCACACAACAGGAGGCGACGGTGACGGCAGTACGCCTTAAAACACTTCAACTCTGGGGTAAGAAAGAAACACAACATACTGCGGTACTGGAGGGATTCTACAACGAGTTCCCCCTGGCGATAGCCATTAATGATCGGGTACCCAAACAGTTCGTATTCGACAAGAAATACAAAATCCAGCTCCATGAGGATCACCGCTGGGAGGGGCTAACCCCCGCAGAACTACGCATCTTCACGGACGGATCCAAAACAGGTAGTGGTACTGGAGCTGGAGTCTTCTCAGAGGACCTCAATATCCACATAGCCACACCACTGGGGGTCCACAACACTGTATTCTAGGCAGAATGCATGGGCATTTCCCTGGCCGCATCAGCCATCCTAGCCAGGGATGTCAAGGACCACTCAATTCGTATACTCTCAGACAGCATGGCTGTGCTGCTTGCACTAAACAACCACACAGTTAACTCTGGGTTAATACACGAGTGTCACCAGCGCCTGAACCAGGTTGGTAATCTCAACAACATAACCATCCAATGGATCAAAGGACACAGCGACTCCCGAGGCAATGACGCCACGGACGAACTTGCTAGAAGGGGATCGAGCATGGCAGTAGTGGGACCTGAACCCATCGTGCCTCTCCCTTTCGGGTTTCTACGCACACTGGTAAGGAAACGCACTAGTGAACAGCACCACAAACTGTGGCTGGACCATGGTGAGTGCAGGCAGGCCAAGGAAGCCCTTCCTACCATTGACGGTCGCTTCACCAAACAGGTGCTTTGGCTGTCAAAACTACAGCTGCGCACGGTTACAGCCGCTGTCACTGGACACGGCTCTTTTAATAAACACCTCTTTGTCATAGGAGCCACAGATAGCCCACTGTGTTGAGCCTGCATGGGGGAAGACGAAACAGCAGCCCACGTGCTTCTGCATTGCCCAGGGGTTGCCTCATACAGGGCAAAGTACTTCGGTAACCCAGGTACTCTCCGCGAGATAGCCAGCAACATCAAAGCTTTGTTGGCCTTTCTCGGTGAACTGGGGTGGATCGAATAAAGTTCCCACCCGTACGCAAAATACGCGCGTTGGTCGTGGAGTTGCGGACACCGGCCCGCTATACAATATATTAATGGATATTAAAACTCGTGTTCCTGACTTAATCCACCTGTTTTGTAACTATATTTTCATGTCTTACCTTTAGTGTGAGTAAAAACCGATTTCCAATGGGCGGACAAATCCAAATCGCAGATTCTGAATTCGCGTACCGTTAAACAAAGCCAAAGTCAATCCAAGAAAGAGCAGATATCACAAAACCGCCAACAAAGCCAAAGTCGTAGGGAGTAAAAAATAATGAGAAAACGTAAAATAACACCGAATGCTACGAAAGACGAAACCAAGTCAAGACGAATC
Source organism: Standfussiana lucernea (assembly GCA_964057025.1). Classification (NCBI taxonomy): domain Eukaryota; kingdom Metazoa; phylum Arthropoda; class Insecta; order Lepidoptera; family Noctuidae; genus Standfussiana; species Standfussiana lucernea. Next base: position 4,226,539 of record OZ059784.1, read on the forward strand.
ACCACGAATCACGAACGAGCATGGACTTATTATACAAACTATATAATAAGTCCATGCGAACCCTTTAGGGTATATGTTCTGTACGGAACCGCACATTATTTTGCAGACGCACGCTGCCGAGCCGCCGTGCATTCTGTGATCTCAGCATTTTATACCTATCACTAAAAGTAATTTGTATAAGTAAATTAATTCAATAAATCAGTGTTCAACGGACATTCGCGGTGGTCGGTTTTATTTCATCATCATCCCCTACGAATCGACCCTTCGTCATCATCATAAGTGAAGGGATCCCCTACATTTATTTTGGTCCTTCGAGATTAGCATCAGGACCTCGTCGCGGTGCTTTGAGCTATCGCACGCACAGCTCAGTGGCAATCTCTCGCGAACGATTTGTAATCAAACCAGTGAACTTTTTTAGTGAGAAAATCTTCTTACATTCATCCTAGACTTGAGCACCTTAGCTTAGGTCGACAGCACGGTAGTGGTAAGCAAATCACAGCGTGACATCATCATCATCAGGCTCCGTGGAGCTCAACATCGGGTGGCGCGAGGGATCAGCCTCCGCTATCACCATCATCATCACGTGGATCATCATATTTCCATGTAAGACTGTTCCATTTACCTACCTACATCATGGAAGATCTTATTGCCCACCAATCGGAAATCATCGCCAAGTTCAATACCATCAAGATTAACTTCAGCAAGGACTCGGATACCCGCAAAACTGCGGAATACCTCAGGAACCGTTTAGACACGATAGACAACCTCTGGGGAGAGTTCGAACAAAACCATAAGAGAATATCGGAGCGTAAAGACGTAGCGGTCGACTATTTCCTCGACAACGCGTATCAAAAGGGCAAAGATCATTATCAAATTGTACGCAATCTCATTTCGTCTTATGGCAAATCGAACAAATCAACTCAACCTGATGGCAAGTTAGACGAACTCATATCACTGCAACGCACAAACTTCAGGGCATTCACTCGGCTGGTCAAGGGTATCAAAATTGATCAGATATCAGACAAATGGGAACTTGAGGATGAACTGAAGAATATCCAAACAAAGTGGACAATGATCGATGCGCAACATTTGCAAATCGATCATATCCTAGCTGGAGGTGACTTATCATACGACGAGGAGTTCAACTATCATGAATTGGCGTACAAAAACATCAAAAAAGAGCTGAATAAGAAAATCTCATCAACAACTCATTTAGAGAGATCAACCCCGCACATTGACTTCCCGTCATTTAGCAGGAATTACACACAATGGCAAACATTTTATGATTTGTTCACCGAGGCGATTCATAACAACAATTCGAATTTCGATCACGAAATCTCAGAAGATGCAGCATCTTAAGGGAAAACTTAAGGGTGAGGCAGAGCGTCTCATTTATCATCTCCATATATCAGCGGATAACTACGATACCGCGTGGGATATCTTATTACACCGGTACAATAACACTCAACTACTTTTCACCAATCACATCGAAATCTTCCTAAACCAACCCATCATCCAAAGGCAAACATCATTAGACATCAAAAGGTTGTATGATACCTCAACCGATTCATGTATTCACGCGATACACAATCTTGGTGTTGATACGAATACATGGGATCCGTTGTTGGTTCACTTACTTTGCAAAAAACTGGACCCAGAAACTTGTGCTGGGTACAAAGAAGCACGCAAGAATCCTCGTGACCTACCTAAGCTGGAGGAGTTAATGTCTTTTCTCGAGAGTAAATTTACTGCTCTTGAGCCCATTGCAAACAAAAAGGAACCCTCATTATCAAGCAAACGGAACCCAAATCAATCGCATAATAAGATCGCATAATAAGCAAAACAATTATAAAGGTTTCACCAACAAAATTATCAGGCCATCATTACGCAAACTTCGAAATGCACCGTATGCAACTCAAATCATGCCCGCAATTTACTATCGTGCAAAAAATTTTATGAGTATGACATCAGATGCACAATTGAAATTGGTGTCGAAATCAAATATTTGTCGAAATTGCTTATTCAGTCACGATGAAAAGCAATGCATTTCGACGAAACGTTGCAAAACCTGTCAAGGTGATCATCATACCATACTCCATGAAGCGTGTGTCCCATCATCGAAATCAGGTCCTCAAGCAGCTTCATCATCATCATCGTCTCCAATGGCCGCTTCGTCATCAAACAGACACCCCAACGTTAATCATGTCGCAGGGGACGACGAAGAGTTACTGTTGACCACGCTGTCAATCAATGTCAAATGTTCTGATGGCAGCTACGTGACCCTTAGGGCACTTCTAGACCAGGGATCACAAATATCATTAATATCGGAAAACGCTGTTCAGCGATTAGGGTTGCAGCGTCAGCGATACAACGCAGTCAATCAGTATCAGGGATAGGTGCTGGTGCTAAGCAAAGCAAAGGACGGGTATCAATCGACTGTCAATCTATCTACGGTGACTATCATTTCACTACAGAAGCACTGGTTCTGTCAAAGGTCGCTAACTGCTTGCCTGGTGCACCATTCAAAAAACAATCATGGCCTCATATCCAGCATCTTCAATTAGCAGATCCAGAATACAACGTGTCTAAGCCAATTGACATTCTCTTGGATGTGAGTATCTACTCTCAAATCATCATGGGCGGTCTCATCAAAGGACCAGCGCAGGCTCCGATTGCGCAACAGACCGCACTCGGATGGATCCTGTCTGGCAATGTTCGCACATTTAACTGTCACATCGCAACAAATGACATTTCAGATTTTTCAAAATATTGGGAGATAGAGGACGTTGAAGCATCATCATCATCCCTTACCAGTGAAGAGCAGTACTGTGAAGACTTTTATCAGCAAACTACTCGTCGTTTGGATAATGGTAGATACGAGGTTGGCATACCCATGAAACCCGAATATGAAAATCAGCTTGGATCATCTAAATCAAAGGCTATTGCACAATTCAAACAATTGGAAAGAAAAATGAGCAATAATGAATCATTTGCAGAAAATTATAAATCATTTATGTCTGAATAACAACAACTGGGTCACATGTGTAGTGCTAATAATGTCGACGAATCTAAACGTGCCTTTTTCTTACCACATCATGGCGTAATGAAATTAGAATCCACAACAACAAAACTTGGAGTCGTTTTCAATGCGTCAGCAAAATCAACATCAGGAAAAGGCCTAAACGACCTCATGTGCTGCGGACCAAATCTACAAAAAGACCTAATGACACTCATCTTAACCTGGAGAACATACAGTTATGTTATTACGGCAGACATAGAGAAAATGTTTCGCCAAATCTTTATCAGGCAATCCGATCATCATCTTCAATCAATCATTTGGCGGCAATCATCTCAAGAAGTACTCAAGGAATATCATCTTACTACCGTAACGTACGGTACTAAGGCCGCACCTCACTTAGAGATGCGATCGCTAAAACAGCTGGCAATAGACGATGCTAACAAGTATCCGCTAGCTGCGTCAGCTTTAAGACAATCATTTTATATGGACGATCTGTTTAGTGGAGCAAATACCATTCATCAAGCCAAAGAGCTTCAGCATCAACTCATTGAAATGCTGAAGGGAGCTGGTATGAACCTCCGGAAGTGGTCCAGTAACGTACCGGACCTACTGGTAGATCTATCACCAGATCAACTCAACAACCCCTTAGAATTCAAGTGCTCGGAAACAAGAAAAACACTTGGATTAAGATGGAACTCATCAACGGATAGCTTTAGCTTTCAAAATCAATTACATTATCATAATAAACGCGTCACAAAGAGACAGCTACTTTCGGAAATTTCAAAGCTATTTGACCCCTTAGGCTGGCTGTCACCATTATCGATCAGAGCAAAACTGCTTTTTCAAAATGCATGGTCATCACATTTATCATGGGACGAGGAAGTTCCACAGCCGATTCAAGATGACTGGATGTGGATTAAATATGATTTCAACAACATAGAACAATTTATCATACCACGCTATCTCGGCAACACAAACCAATCATATCAAATTCATGGATTTTGTGACGCATCCGACAAAGCATACGCATGTGTCGTGTATGTAGTAGCTAAGGACATTAAGGGCGAGAGCACATCAACGCTTGCTGTAGCAAAAACAAAGTTGGCACCTCTAGCAAAGAGGATAACATTACCACGACTAGAGCTATGTGGTGCACTACTACTATCTCAACTTATCAAGAAGGTCATGGAATCATTATCAAATCAAGACATGGAGATTTATGCCTGGACAGACTCCATGATAGTCTTAGGGTGGATCCAAGGCGACGTGAAGAAGTGGAAACAATTCGTAGCCAACAGAATTAACAAGATCATTAGTGTCATCCCATCATCAAGCTGGCATCATGTGAGGTCCGAAGAGAATGCAGCAGATTGTGCTACTCGGGGTCTGACGTCACGGCAGTTATCAAGCCATCCGCTGTGGTGGCAGGGTCCGAAATGGATAACCAATTTCGAACAAAGCACCCTTCCTAACACCTCATATCAATCACCAGATTTGGAGACCAAGAAGCTTAGTGTAAACACGGCTTTTAAATATCAAAATCATATTTCATTGATACACGAGTTATTACAGAACTATAGTTCCTTGACTGGCATTTTGAAAATCGTCGCTTGGATATCGCGTTTCATTACGCAATCACGAGGTAAGCACACATCAAAAACAAATGTATTAAAGTCATCAGAAATAGAAATGATATTCAATGCATTGTGCATTGAATATCATTATTAAGGATGCCCAATTAAAACAATTTCATGAAGATATACTGTTTATCAATCAAAAGGGGCATGTGCATCCTAGAAGCAAAATATCTTGCCTGAATCCATTCATGGATGAGCACGGTATCTATAGAGTGGGTGGACGACTGAAAAACGCATGCATCAACGACTCATCAAAGCACCCTATAATATTATCAAGCCATAGTCGTCTCACTGATTTAATCATTGATCAGGCTCATATTACTTACTACATTACACGGAGGCCCGCGACTGACACTTTCATACATCAGAGACGGGTATTGGATCATCAGTGGAATCCGTACCGTCAAAAGGAAGCTGAGATCATGCGTTAAGTGTCAGCGCTTTAGTCAAACACAATATCAACAAATCATGGCCGATCTTCCACAGCCACGAGTCACCCCGTGTGTGTCACACCCGGTATGAGAGAAAGGTCACGACCTTTCTCTCACACCGATGTCGGTGTCGATTTTACCGGACACATCGAGTTGAAGGCCAATAAGGGACGTGGAATCAAAACCGTTAAGGGTTACATTTCTGTGTTTGTTTGTTTGTCTACGAAGGCTGTTCATCTGGAACTAGTTTCTGATCTAAGTACTCCAGCATTTTTAGCAGCCTTTCGTAGGTTCTCGGCCCGACGTGGAACACCAAGTCACGTTTACAGTGATAACGGTACGAATTTCGTAGGTGCTAACCGTATCATAAAGAAGGAGTACCATTACCAAGACATCATAGCCACAATCAACACCGATTTCTTCAACAACATCAACGACATGAACATAAAATGGTACTTCAACGCTCCTGCATGGCCAAGTGCAGGCGGTCTTTGGGAGGCTGCGGTGAAAAGCCTCAAATATCATCTAAAGCGTATCATCGGAGATCAGAAACTCACTTACGAGGAGTTTACTACACTCCTATCTCAAATCGAGGCATGTCTGAATTCAAGGCCTCTCTGTCAGTTGACTTGACAGAGAGCCCTGAAGACGACGTTCTTACACCAGGCCACTTCTTGGTCGGTGGCCCGCTTATAAGTAGACCACAGACTGATCCAGATCACGTAAACCAATCAACAAGGTGGCAACTCATTCAATCAATGAACAAACAGGTTTGGAAAAGGTGGTCAAGCGAATATCTACAGCAACTGCAGGCTAGATCAAAATGGCGTAAGCCAAGTCGGAACTTCGAAGTCGATGACGTCGTTCTTATCAAGGACGAAAACAGGCCACCCGGCAAGTGGGCGCTAGGACGTATTCAAGCAGTTCATCCTGGAAAGGATGGCTATGTAAGGGTAGTAAGCTTAAAAACCACAAATAATATCATTCAACGTCCTGTCACCAGACTTGTGTTGTTACCAGTAAACGAGGATACAACACAGGATCAAAATATCAAGCATCAGAACCAATCAGACGAGCGAAGCAAGGAAAAGCGACTGCCTCGCAAAAACGTTTCATTGAAGAACCTATTCACCAGCTTCTTACTACTATTTTTCATGTTATTATCATCTACTTCAGCACAAAATATACCTTATCATGAATCGTATAATCTAACGTCATTAGAACAAAATCAAACCATTCACTTTGATAGAATATCCAACCTTCAGTACATCCAGGACGAATGGCGTCTAGTTGTCTACTACAACATGACGTCTTACTGGAAAGGATTAGCCGGCATTAAGAGTTACGTCAATCATATCAAGTCATTATGCAACACCCATGCAAGTAAACAATATTTATTTATTTATTTAGGTTAACCAACAATTGTTTACACTATGTACATTTCAGACTTAATGACTAGAGTAACATTTACAAGTGCAACAATTAATTACAGGTTAACACCACATGCACAAAACGGTTTAACATAACATATTTATATTATTGACCTAAACATACACAGAATAATTAAAACAATAATAAAGTAAACTATCAAATCATTCACTCAATGCTGAACAACACTATACAGAGAAAGACATTGGGATGTAAAATTACTGAATAAAATTATAATTGATTAAATTGTGATTAATTGATTGGATTATAAATAACTATAACGACCATGAATTGATAAGACAATAAAAAAAGAATAAAAAAAAAAAAAGAATATACTAAGAAATTGAAAGCATGTTTAAAATAAAATTAAATCGTCATTGGATTATTTACAAAAGCTCGTATGAATTTATTTACATTATCGTGGTGTACATCTAATAAGTCACTGCGGCCATTAAGGATCTTGCACAATCTAGGTATCGGAGGATTCGCACCAAGCACAGACTTTCGAAATGGCGGACAAAGGGGTGTTATCTTATTCCTAGGATATCTAGAAGGCGCACGGAATCTAATAAGCCTCAGTAAACCGGGGCAGTCGATCTTATTTCGCAAAAGTTTGTAAAGGAATAAGACTTCGGTTATATCTCTACGCATAGACAACGACTGCATCTTGTAATGGCACAGACGGACATTATAAGAGGGCAGACGCTTAGATGTCCCGTCACTGAAGGCTAAATGCCACACAAAACGTTTCTGGACCCTTTCCAGACGCAACATGTGAGTGGCATAATGAGGTCTCCACACAACACTACAATATTCCATAACACTGCGTACGAGACTGTTGTATAACATTATCTTGGTGCTACTTTTACGAAATCCTTTGGTGTTACGAAGTAGGAACCCAAGCATTTTTGATGACTTTTTAATAATGTTATCAATATGAGGCACAAAAGTGACCTTCCTGTCAAAGTGTACTCCTAGATCCCTTATTGTTTCGACTTCTTGGACTCGCTCTTGGTCTATGAAGTACCAGGCCACTCAGAAAGTATTGCGATAAATAGTTTTTATATACCTATGGGAGACTGGCCAGTTAGAATCTTTTTCGAAAATATGATTACTTGTAAGTAAAAATATGTGTGTTCCATTTTCAAAATTTCCCTCCACATTTTTTGCGAGCCAATTCAAAGTATCGTGTCTTACTGAAAAATGGATCTGCGCCGGGAACATTTTAGAGCTATGATTTTACGATTTCAAGTGTCGCCTGAAACCGGATGAATCGTTCGATAGACTTCGAATGGCATTTATGGATGAAGGCCCCTCCAAGGCAACCGTGTATCGTTCGTATAACGAATTTAGGCGCGGTCGACCAACCTTGGGGAATGAAGAAAGAAGCGGTCGCCCTTTGACGGCTATTACGGAAGAAAACGTGCTAGCAGTGAAAAATTTAATCCAAGATAATAGGCGAATTACATATCAGGAGATTCAGCACATATTAAAGATTGGATCGGGAAGCGTTCACGAGATTCTACACGTGCATCTTCGCGTGAGGAGGATAGTATCGTGCTGGGTGCCGCACTACCTCACCGACGCTCAGAAGCAGGCCCGGGTGGAATGGTGCCGTGATATGCTGAACAAATTTGAAGCAGGCTCGTCTCGGCGTGTTTACGACATCGTAACAGGTGATGAGTCCTGGATTTATCAATACGAACCAGAAACCAAGCGCCAGTCGACAGTTTGGGTGTTTCAAAATGAACCAACGCCTACCAAAGTGAAGCGATCTCGAAGCGGGGGGAAGATTTTGATCGCCAGCTTTTTTAATTTGACTGGCCACTTGGCCTCAATTCCCTTACGAGATCAAAGAAGCATCAACGCCGAATGGTATACTACCAAATGTTTACCAGAAATTTTTTCTGTTGTAAGCAACAAGCGACCAAACACAGGGCTCCGCGGACTACTGCTCCACCACGACAATGCGCCTGCACACACCGCGCTCAAAACGAGGGACAGTACACCAGTCAAACTCCTGGATCATCCTCCTTACAGCCCTGATCTAGCACCGTGTGACTTCTTTTTATGTCCAAAAATAAAAAATCAGCTCAAGGGGATACAATTTTCGTAGCCGGAAGATGCGCTGGCTGCGTTCGAGCAGGCTGTAAACGAGGTGTCTGCGGCGGACTGGAAAAAGTGTTTTGAAAACTGGTTCAGACGCATGAATCTTTGTATAGAGGCTGGTGGAGAGTACTTTGAAAAGATTTAATAAAAATATATGTACCTGTAGAACAATTTTTTTTAGTGTCGCAAAACTTTCTGAGTGTCCCACGTACTCTGTGTCAATACAACTAATTTTTCGCGTATATTTCACATGGTAACATTTCTTCGGATTTAGTTGCATTTTATTATTGCGGCACCATTTTATAACTTGGTTAAGATCGTGCTGTAGAAATTCACAGTCTCTTTTAGACTATTACTCGTGCAAATTTTAAGTCATCAGCATACAGAAAAGGTTCGGAAAAAAGAAAACACTCAGGAAGGTAATTAATGAACATAATAAATAGTATTGGAGCTAAGTGAGATCCTTGGGGGGCACCCGATGTTATTTTGTGTGCAGCCGATCGAAAACCGTTTACAACGACAAAGAATTCGCGTTCAGCAAGATAGGACTTGAACCAACTTAATAAAGGCCCTGTTATACCATATGCTGCTAGTTTATACATCAGAATAGAGTGAGTCATTTTATCAAATGCCTTACTGAAGTCGGTGTACACTACGTCAAATTGTTTGCATCCATCTACAGCCTGTATTAGGGACTCCGTGAATGACACCAAATTTGTGGCTGTAGATCTAGATGCTACGAAACCGTGTTGGTTATTATTAAGATACAATCTTAAATGTTGCTGCAAGTGTGGACATAATATGATAGATTCAAAAATCTTTGCGAATGTGGACAAAATTGAAATTGGCCTGTAGTTGCTTACGGTATCTTTTCCATCTGACTTATGCACTGGGACTACCTTGGCTTTTTTCCATTTTGATGGAAAAGTTCCAGTAGCCAGCGATGCATTATATATTATTAGTAAAGGAGACACTAGAGCTGTGGCACAGTTATAAATAAAAACAGGTGGAATGCCATCCAGGCCAGGTCCTTTCCTAATGTTTACTGTTGTTAGTTTTTTTAGCAAACAGTCGCGGTCAATCACTGGAATATTTAAGCCCTGACTATTATTATGCAGTGCTTGGAGGTACTTTGTATGGCAGTTGATTTCTGTATCTTTGTCAAGCGTATACACGGTTGCGATATAGTTAGCAAAAAGGTCGCAGATTTCATAACCATTAGATGTAACAACCTGTCCATCAGTCATTGCCAAAGGGTAGCCACTAGAGCCACCGCGTTTGGGTTTTATGTAACTCCAGAGAAGTTTGGGATTATCTTTTATGTCCTTCTCAATTCTATCAATATAGTCATTATATAGATTCATGGCTAGTTTTTCACAACGCTTGGAAACCAGTTTCAGTTCAATCTTATCTAGAGGATTCTTGTATTTCCTGTAACGCAACCTTAACCTGTTTTTTTCCTTTAATAATTTTATTAATGCTTTATCAAACCACGGCGGATAGCGACTATTATTTGGTTTCCGATCAGGCACAAACTTTCCAATAGCGTCACGGAGACACTTGTAAAAAATTGCCACCATGTCATTCACATCACGAGCATTTAGAAAAAGTTCATTCCAGTTTAGCTTATTTAGGTAATTATTAATTTCAGGGTAATTAGCCTTATAAAAGTTAGGTCTTGAATCCATACTATATGGTAAATTACAATTCTTTAGCAAACACATAGTTAGTTCAAGGGGAGGATGCAATTTATCGACAGCTACCAGAGAATTGCTAGACTCGCTCACCAAACAAGTTTGCTCTGTTGATAGTACCAGATCTAGTATTCGGCCAGAACAGTTTTTTACGTGATTAGATTGTGATAGTTGATTTACATTCATAAAATCCAAGAGGTTTTGACAAGCCTTAGGTAAGGAATCGTTTACGGCAGTTTTGTCCCAATTCAAGTTACTCAGGTTAAAATCACCAATTATGTAACAGGGGATGTCCGTTGAGTCGAGCACTCTGTTGCAGCTATCCATAAAATGATCCAACGTTGCGAGACACACTGGTGGTGGCAGATAGACTACACAAAGAGCAACTTGGCGCGACTTGTGAGATGTCGAAATGTCAATTGTGACCCAGAGGTCTTCACAGTCACTTTGCCAGCGTTCGATACGTGCGGAGTTAAGTTTTTTATTAATTGCTATCAAGACTCCACCTTCGGTTTTGCTGTGAGACCCAGCTGTTTCTCTGTCCCGTCCTTAAACTTCATAACGATCATCAAACAGTTCACTACTCAATACATTACTGTTTAGCCAGGTTTCTGTTAATACTATAACATCATAATTCATACTGCACAGATTGCAGTAAAAAATATTCGTTTTAGTTCTTAAGCCTCTACAATTTTGGTAATAGATTGAAATATATCTTTGAATTCTATGCAGTTTTAACCTAATGCAGGCATTAAATTACAATAGTAAAAACAATAACAACAATTACATACGCATCAATCATCACTCAACCTTACTAAGACTACTCTTGTTCCTAATTTGTATATGATCTGCGCCATCAGTTTTTCTCACAAATATTCTGCCGTTTCTGACCCACACGTATTTATAATTCATCTCTTTGGCTTTTATCCTCGCAGCTGCATGAAGAGCTCTATTTGTCGGGGACAGATGTTCAGTAACAAAGACTGGAGATATTGGTCCAGCATATCCGAGGTGAGAACAGTTCAGCTTTTCTTTAGGATTGGCTTGATTGTACTTGATTGTTGCTGCTAGAAGATGATCGCGCATCCTTGGTGAGGCCAGCTGGACGATTATAGAGCGAGGGCGGTTACTTGATGGGTTGGCCTTAGCAATACGAGTGCAATGCAGTACATCTCTTTCACTGATTTCGCAATTAACCACACTCGCAAGTTGAGTTACTATGTTGTAAACATTTTCATTTTTATTCTCCGGTACACATTGCAATTCTATGTTGTTCGATCTTGATTGTTGCTCCAGATTAGCTAGTCTGTCGTTGAGGTCTTCTACGGTAACCTTAAGATCTGTGTTTTCCAATTCTAATTTTGTGATAATTTCCTTAGACAACTCATGCGCCTTCATTATGTCTTCAAATTTACTATTTATGAAGGACATAGACTCAACAATATCAGCTATTTCCTTCTTAATTTTTAATAGTGTTTTTAAACTTTGCCGACATCTCACTTAATTCATGTTTAATTACTTCACTTATAACGGAGCGCAGTTCGTCGTTATCATTGGACGTGGAAGGAGGCGAAGGCGGTGAAGGTGGTGAAGGTGGTTCAGTGGCTTGTCTTTTCGGGCCTCTGGTCGTAGACACGTTACGAACTGGAGTAGAGTCGTCCCTGCCCATCTTTGGCGTTTTGCTCAAACATGACGGACACTTCCAGGTAGTCTTCTTATTAGGAGATGTAGTAAGGGATATACAGGCATAATGATAACACTTTGCACAAGTTGGGCATTTTATGGATTTTGCCTCTAAACCTGTTTCACATTCATTAGTGCAACAACCCCATTGTGCTTTTTTGTCAGCCATAATAATTATTATTTGTTATTATAGTTAGCGATACCACAATAAGAAATAATAACAATAACAATCCAAAAAAATATATATATGTGTATGTCGTCTTCTTAGAGGCAGTCCATAATAGGCATCAAGTGCTGTCCCTTCTGTGTTGACTTATCTTTGGCGCGTGCCGTCGCCTGAGTGAGTGAGTAATATCAGAGTATCACTCATCAATTAGAGCATGAAATAAGCGAAATTGAACATTATGATATGTTACTTAAATATCAAAGTCCGAAGAGGCTGAAAAGAGGCCTAGTAAACGGATGTGCATGTGAACTGAGGGACCAAAAGGGAATTCGCGAAATGAAAATCCTAGGATTTAGTAGAAGACTTAAAACAATTGTAGAACGAATCTGGGAATTTGTAAGCAAATATATTAAAAACTACGACCCATAAAGTGTGGTCCCTCAGTTCTCACAGACGATCAGCCAGATCACGGAAAGTATCTTAAAAAAGAAGGTTTTGTGAATACAGACATTTAGCAAAGAATTTGTAAAGATACTTACTAAAAAACAGACCACAAAGCATTAATGCTAAAAAAGATATAACGACTGAACTGTGGTCCCTCAGTCCACATAACAAAGGTTAATATTTTAGTGAATATTACTGAATAAAATTAATAAAACCGTTCTTTTTCTACATAAAGTTTTAGTAGAAGTCTTAAAACATTTTGTATAAAAGAAATGGAGCAAAAATATCGAAGCATTTTGAAGATAGGGATGATTAAAACTGGTCCCTCAATCCTCTCCTCCACTGACATATGTGCGTGTGCTAGCTGCTAGACGAGAGGAATATCAGAAAGTCTAGTGTACTTAACTTTTAGTAATAAGTTTCTACTGAATAATAGTAATAATTTTAGATACCTATTGGTATCTAAAATTGTGTATCTCTTACCTCTTAGCTGAGATAATATTATTTTTTTAATCCTATGATAATAGATAGAGCAGTGTGACCACACAATAAAACAAAATTTAGACAGTACTATTATACTTTATTTAATACATCATTATTTAGACGAAACGAAAACACGGTTGTATGGTTAATTTAATGCTACATTACATGGCTTATGTGTATTTAATAAAAAAGTAGATAACAAAATTAACTAATCACTTATGTCAGTACTTACAATAATTTTGAAATAATGATCATCATAGCAAAAGAAGCTCGTTCAGAAAACAGTGATATCGGTAGATAAAGGAAGATTATGTAGTCCTAGGGAAAATAGATCGAACAAATTAAATGAGAAAGGACACATTATTAGCTATGATTGCCAGTGTAATATATCACATATATATTTGAACATATTCTTCTAAGATATTTTTTCAGTGCAACTTTCATAAAAAAGTGTTTCAATACGTCCTGCCAATCAAACTTAATCAAAAGAGACATTGCGTTTTTACCCTTAAATATAAATTTTATTAAATATTTGGCATAGGTATTTTAGAAGAGGCAACTAACATTGATGAAGGAAACAGGAACTGTACCACTTGTGATGACCAATTTAGTTACAATTACGAGCTTTCAAAAATAATATCATTCGATTTGAATGGCACTGATAAAAATTCTCTTACTAATGTTCCTGTTACCATAACAGTAAAGAACAAAACCTACAAAATCATGGGCGCATCTGAATTCATTCCAGCATTAATTCCAGGGGGTCTTGGCCATTACCGATGTCACTGTTTTATGAATGAGCGTTTCTTTTGCTATGATGATCAACATCTCAAACTTATTGAAAGTACTGACCAACAAATATACTTACATTCATTAAGCTACATCCAAATGTCACTTACTTAAATAAAAGTATTATAATAAGTGATTAGTTAATTTTGTAATCTACTTTTTACTAAATACACATAAGCCAAGTAATGTAGCATTAAATTAACCGTACAACCGTGTTTTCGTTTCGTCTAAATAATGATATATTAAATAAAGTATAATAGTACTGTCTACATTTTGTTTTATTGTGTGGTCACACTGCTCTATCTATTTTCATAGAATTAAAAAAATAATATTATCTCAGCTAAGAGGTAAGAGATACATAATTTTAGATACCTATTATTCAGTAGAAACTTATTACTAAAAGTTAAGTACACTAGACTTTCTGATATTCCTCTCGTCTAGCAGCTAGCACACGCACATATGTCAGTGGAGGAGAGGATTGAGGGACCAGTTTTAATCATCCCTATCTTCAAAATACTTCGATATTTTTGCTCCATTTCTTTTATACAAAATGTTTTAAGACTTCTACTAAAACTTTATGTAGAAAAAGAACGGTTTTATTAATTTTATTCAGTAATATTCACTAAAATATTTAACTTTGTTATGTGGACTGAGGGACCACAGTTCAGTCGTTATATCTTTTTTAGCATTAATGCTTTGTGGTCTGTTTTTTAGTAAGTATCTTTACAAATTCTTTGCTAAATGTCTGTATTCACAAAACCTTCTTTTTTAAGATACTTTCCGAGATCTCGCTGATCGTCTGTGAGAACTGAGGGACCACACTTTATGGGTCGTAGTTTTTAATATATTTGCTTACAAATTCCCAGATTCGTTCTACAATTGTTTTAAGTCTACTACTAAATCCTAGGATTTTCATTTCGCGAATTCCCCTTTGGTCCCTCAGTTCACACGCACATGGGCGTGGGCTATATTGCCAACTCTTTATTCGGTGTACTAGACGAAAGATTTGCTGAAAAATATAAGGGAGACATCGAACAGATCAGCCTTAATGAAGAACATCTACAGAAACTTATAAAAAATCAAACAAGCATCTTAGAATCTGAATTTAACATCGTACGCCGTAACGAGGACATCATGAATAAACAATTTTCATTTATCAAACAACGACTTCAAAATATATCAACTGAGGTGAATCAAGTACGTTTGGCAAATGAAGATAGCCTTTATATCACCTCATCAGCACTAGCAGCATCAAATATTCGTTGGATTCAGCAAATGCTAATCAGTACCGTAACAGATATCTCACACGGGCGCATTGACAGTCATTTGCTGTCACCGGAGCAGTTAACGTATCAGCTGAGCACTATCTCTAGCCAACTGAATGGTAAACTAACGATACCAGTGGACTTGAGGAACGTCAAGGATCTGTACCGTCTACTAAAAGTGTCAGCAAGAGTCTTCTCCAACTACTTAATCATTGAAATCAAGGTTCCACTCCTAAGCAACGAATTGTTTGAGTTGAACAAAATCATATCTTTTCCACAAAAGAGAGGACTACAATATTATCATCTCATTCCATCAGTACCGCTCATATCCTACAATCTACGCAAGGATACAGCTTTTCTTCTATCAGAAGCCGAACTACAATCATGTACTCATGTTCCCAATGATATCTTGTTATGTTCATTAAACTACAATCTAAATTCGAAGCAGTTTATCTATGAAATCAGATTATTCAATAAAAAACAACTATGCCACTCCGTAAAATCGTCATGTGACGAGCAATGGATCATATTGCACAAGCCGAATAGCTGGCTATACACATGTTGCTCGGAATGCCAAACTCGCATCATTTGCGCTAACGGTATCACAATGGTAAACCTTGTCGGCAACGGGATTATTACCTTAGGTCAAGGTTGCACATTGAAAGGAGAGACTTTCAGTATTTACGCTCATAACAATTTCTTAAATCATGTAAATATTCATCATCACATCGAAGTCCCAAGGGTGTCCGTACTAAACAAAATCATGAAAACGTCTGCACCAGAGAACTTCAGTGAGGCAGAAGATCATCATCTCATTTGGAATCAATTAAGGGCTCAGATTGATGAGGTAAAGGAACAGTCGTCTACAGATCTGAGCATTCACGACATCCATCACTACACTGTGTTGTACATCAGTGTAGCGTCGGTCATCATCTTGGGTGGCGTCGTCGTGTACCTCATCAGGAGACAACGAAGTACGGGCAGGGCACCAGCGTCGCCGGCCCCCCAGGGCCAGGAGGCACTCGGGACGGGGCGATGCGATAGTCGCGCCGGCAGACACAGCGCCGGTGACATCGCGATTAGCGAAATCAGTGCAAAGGTGTAGTGAAGTGTTTACAATCAGTGGTATAGACAGGGCTACGTCGCCCACGTTTCTACGTTCAGTGCACTTACAAGACCGCGATGATTAAGGACATTTGTGTATTTTAGAATAGTCAATCGTCGTTATGGTTAATTTTATCGCATATGACGTATCATTAGCTATCTACATATTATGTATATAATTATCATTTTACTATTTTACTTGTTTTTTACTTCAATTATCTGCCAATCAATCATGTCAACTATCTCATTTGGGCGGGCAGGATGTACGGAACCGCACATTATTTTGCAGACGCACGCTGCCGAGCCGCCGTGCATTCTGTGATCTCAGCATTTTATACCTATCACTAAAAGTAATTTGTATAAGTAAATTAATTCAATAAATCAGTGTTCAACGGACATTCGCGGTGGTCGGTTTTATTTCATCATCATCCCCTACGAATCGACCCTTCGTCATCATCATATGTGAAGGGATCCCCTACATGTTCTGTGATGCGAACGAGACTGACTGACACTAGAACGGTAAACTGTCAAAACAAAATGACTTTTTGTATTATTCGTTCAGAAATACACTTCCAAAAAGTAAAATAAATAAGTATTTTTAGCGATGAAATCGCCACACTTGCTTATAATTAGTCGAAAAAGATGTTTATGAAAATAATAAAAATTATTAATAGTACAAGAAGACTTTTTTTTATCATTTAACGTCAACGTTATTTATGCTTTGATGTGACATGATTCCAAAACGAAATCGAAGTGAAAAATAAGAGACGCCATGTTGAATAGAATATAGCAATAAATTGAAAACCTATTACTTTTTGTGCACAAAAAATCAGGCTTAAATTCACGAACGAATATTTTTCCTGAATTCGTGGGATTTTTTCCTCTTTTTTGATAAATGTACATCTCATGGCCCAAAACGTTACATCTCCTTTGAAAAGTGTATTACTTAGTTATGCAGACGAGTGTAGAATTTTTAATCAATTTAGTATGCCGATTTTTTATGTTTACATCTTGTAAAAACTTAAATAAAATAACTTCTGACAAAAAAGATATTGACAGTGATGAGGATGTAATGCAGTGCAAAGCAAAAAAGTATATTTTAAAAGATGTTTTAAGAGAAAAAAATGATATTGTGAGTTAAAATGAATATTTTTATTGTTAGATTTTCTAATACATTGACAATTTGTGCCAAGTTGTGTTTTAATAATGCATTGTACCACGGCATTGTACCAACAATGCATTATTAAAATAATGTCAAATACTGGTGGTGTGACAAATACTGGTTATGTATGTATTAGAAAATCTAACTATAAATGGACCGATTTAAGCAAAAATGTTCCAAACCACAACCTCGACAATTTTGAGTTTTTGTTAAAATATACCTTATTTGGAGTACATAGGTCACAAAAACTCAAAATTGTCGAGGTTGTGGTTTGGAACATTTTTGCTTAAATCGGTCCAAATATTCTATTATTTATTTATTAAAACTTTATGCACAAGTAAAAACTGTACAAAGGCGGACTTGATGCCTTGGGCATTTTCTATCAGTCTACCTAAGAGCGCCTTCACATTACGTCGCAAGCAGTGCGGCAGCAGCGCGGCAGCCGCGCGATAGCAGCGAATGCCTATACTATTATTGATTTTATTGAGTGGCTCACAGTAGAAGGAAAACATATATATAAGAAGTTTTGTATCAAATTGGTTAAATAATATAAATAAGTCCATGTTCACGCGCAAGTCTTCATGTAAAGCGGGTTCATTATGCGGAGAAATGCTAGGATTAACGTTTGAAGCGGGTACTGAGTCTGAGAGTGAGCCGGGGCCGTCGTTTAGAAAATCATCAGAATCCATTTTGAACAGCACAAGTCGTCAAAAATAGCTAAAGTCGAAATAATATTCACAATACGATACGAAAAAGAGCGCAAACGCAAAGCGATAAACGAATGACATTTTGACATTGACAATTTGACAATCGGGTCTGGGTCAGTGTTGCCAGTTCTCTGCACTGTCAGTCGATAACTCGATTTAAAATCGATTCCATCGTGTTGTGCTGTTTTTTTTTGCGTAATTCTTTTGGTTATGGACCACGCCGCATTACAATAAGAATGTTCAAGAAAAGCACGTGTTAATAATACCCGCTACCACGACGAACAAAACCCAAACGAACGAAGACGAATTACCAATTACGAACGATTCTTACTATTTCTCCCCGATATAGGCTAAACGACTTTCAACGTTTGTTCTACGTGGACACGCTATAATCATGGCGGTAAGTCTCCTCTTTGAACAGTGCTAGTCAGTAAAAGTCTGACACGCCCTTTTGCTCCACCTTAGAGCGGGAGAAATAAATGGATGACTTTACCACCTCAAAAAAGAAAATGTTGTTCTACGTAAAGTATATCTTTTTATTCATGTAAGGTTAAAAGATGCTGCTGGTGATGAACCCTCCAACGACCAGAGCAAAGCTTGGTCTTCCAGAAAAACATTTGAATTTTTTCGAAGCTCTCGAATCGAAACATCAAAAATATCGATATAATTTTTTCTGTGTTTTTATTCTGTAGGCAACCCTAACTCAACGCACCCCGCACGCCACTGTCACCATACAAATCAATTAAAAATCTTTTTTATTCGTTTTTAATATTATTTATATTGACATTCCCGAATAGGGACCAATGTTCAGTAAATATTATTACTAAATTATGAATTCCTTCTTTCCCAATAAAGTTGTTCACGGTTAGCCCATTTTGGTTGATGTCCTTTGGAATTAACAATTCACATAATTCATTCCAGTTTTTCTTTTTTATGGTCCTGTTGCTGTAATCATCGGTCCTCGAATCCCACAAAGCTGGACGTGTTTGAACTTGAATAATAAATAATTGTTCTGTGTCAAATTAGCTCATTGTGAAATAATGTTCTACCGTACGTATGATTGCAACACTGGCCCGAAGTCGACTGACAGCACGCGGCTGCCGCGCTGCCGTCCAGGCGTCCAGTATGGAAAATCACGTGTCGCGCTGCTCTTTTTAGTATGGAATTAGCCGCCTGTGAACAGCGCGTCTGTCGCGCTGCTGCCGCACTACTTGTTGCGACGTAATGTGAAGGCGATCTTAGGGTGATGCAGAGACAATACACAGAAGGTGCAATAATAGAAAATAAACCAGAAAATTAAAATATAAGAATAAATACATATATACATACATACATAAAACAAAATGTACATACATAAAACAAAACGTTACGTACGACAAACGTTACTCCAGCAGAATCTTGAATAACTTCGCTGCCGAAGAAATAACAAGACAGTACAAAATAAGGTGCAACATTTATCTCGTTTAGACAACTAATTATTAGCTAGTATTTATTTCAATATTCCCATTAAAAAGAAAAATGTTTTGCTGCGATAATATTACCACAACAGAAAGTGTTTTTGTGAATTATTATCTAATAAACTATAAGTGCAACAAATTTAAAAATGTACGCAACAATTACAGAAGCTGGGCAACTAATTATCTATAAGATTTAAATGACTATTTTAGACAATATTTTGCTGCGGTAACGGACACCTTCTGAACCCGTTGAGTAAAGCCTCTACTCGTATACCTATATAATTATGTACCTATAAAAGCATTTATGGGTGTAAAAAAGTGGATAAAAGGAGGATACTCCACCAGTTTGTGTCAATATCAACGTCAACGTACATGACAAGACGTCAACGTCAAGCATAGACCATTAATCATAAAATCCCAAGTTTTTAATCACGCAGCATTTTTAGTCCCCACCACACTCACCTGGGTAGTGCGGATCAATCTTCAGGTTAAGCCGCGCTTTTCTAGGTTGGTCATTGGATGGCTGACCCATTACGTACCTAGTTTCCTGCGTGCCTAAAGAAAGCAAGTTCAGCCGTTGGTCCCGGCTGTCATTTTTAGATCTTTGCCAGTCGTTACAGTTAGTCAATGGCCCGAAAGTATGACTACCAGTCTTACCAAGGGGTATTGTATTACCTAGTACTAACTGGGTTATGGAGGTCAGATAGGCAGTCACTCCATATAATATACTGGTATTCAGCTGCATCTGGTTAGACAGGATACCGACCTCAACTTAGTTGGGAAAATGCTAGACAAATGATCATGTCCTTTTACAGTTGTTTTACCTCTGAGAGCTGCAACTGCAACGTAATTAAAAATCACTGTCATCTTTACTACAGACGTTGTTAAAACCAAGTGTGATTTTGACAGTATTGCTACGTCAGAGGTAAAACAATTGTGAAAGGACTGCACCAAAGTATTCTAGTCTTTGGAAGTTTGGACTGCACATAGAGCTATACGTAGTCAGAGAATCGAGGTAGACATGCTCTTAGAATAATAATAATTACAAGGGTGAGATGACACATTCGTCAAAATGTGTATGTGTGAACAGGACATAGCATAAATCTTTTATCTCTATTTGCGTATCGGTTTTTTGTTGTTTGCCATCACTGGTGATGGCAAACAAACTGTGTTGTCAAAATATTTTCGTTAAGTACTAAAACTGTGAAACGCATACTTTGTGTAATTTGTGACTGTTATTGATATTTCAAAAGGTAATATTTAGTGTCTAGTGATGGTGAATTGCTGTATAAATGGCTGTAAAAGTCGTAGTGAACAAAATCAACCAAACATAACCTTTCATCGGTAAGTAGCATTTACCTGTTACAGCAAGTAAATCAAAGAAATATTGTACTCAAGACAATTTTGTGTCAATATTATGCGAAATTTATTGATAATTTCATCTAAAAATACGATAAATTCCTAACTTGATTTTTGTACTAACCGACCAAAGTGGGAGACATTTTATGTTAGTTTGTTATCTATGCTACTTTGTGTCATTTGTTAATAGTCGGTTAATAACTTGACGGGGATACCAGCACTTAATTATTTTTACCACTGAACATATTTATTTTTTTTACCCCGGCCGCATTCAGTATTCGCTCGGGTCCTGTTTTTATTTTCTACTGTTAACTAATAATCTTACAGCACTTGAAACAGTTTTGCTATGAGACTAACCTGAAATATGAAAATAAAAATCAGCTGTTTCATACAAAATGCATGAAACTGATTTTAAGTTTTTAATTCCTATCAAGTACATATCAAAACGTTATAAATACCCCGCCCCTTGAAAGTCTAATGACAATTAATTGAATGTCGTACTATAATTCTCGTACGTAGTAGACCGTACAATCATAAGAATAAAGTACTAGATTACCCACACGATGGGGTAAAAATCTAAGTATGGCAATATTAATTGCACATAGCTGAAGCTGTAGTAACGTAGTTATGTCGAACTATCGCTATCTCATACTGCATACGCTGAGGACTTGTCTACCTCGATTCTCTGTCTACGGAGCTATAGTAACGGGGGTTATCGCACATGAATTCACCGATAGGGGCGCTCGTGTAGCTATAGATTAAGGTCTTCAGAAATGTCATAGAGTGTTCACACGTTACGTGGTTTTTATCACGTATTTTCACTAATATTCACGATTGTGATTAAGATTCAGCCATTCCTGATTAATTATCACTTGGAGATCTAAAATAGCATGTTAGGATCTAATTTGTTAGTACTTGGAGGAAAAATGATTTTTGAAATGTTTCATGCTTGCTAATTTTAGGGACAATTTATTATTTTAAGAATATGAAGTTTACACTGTTGTTATACGTAATAAAATAAACCTTTCATGAAATTATTGGTACCTACTTTAAATCATAAAATATAATTAATGACTGGACCTTACTCGCCAATGATGCCATCTGGTGAGCTCTCTATCCTTGGTGTGCCCACTTGAGTTGACTCCTTTTTATTACGTTCTGTATCTAAAGGGTGCTTTCTGAATGATACAGCAGTACTAACCTAAACCTACCTCTTTTGATGATTTCTGAAACCTGAAAATTATTCACTAAACCAAATGGATGGAAATTCGTGGGCACCCAGTGAAATGTGAACGAAAACGAACAAAGTGAAGTGTGAACGAAGGAAAGAACAGTTAATGAACTTAATGAATGGCCGAACGATTGCTGAACTGAACTCACTCAACTCAATGAACGAACCAACACTTTAACTTCAACCAAAACTTCAACACTCAACACAACAGTCAGTTTCTGACGATTTCAGTAATATTTTTAGATTTTGACTAAATATTTTTTAATGGAAACAAAAGAAGACACTAAAATAAATAATCTCAAAGTGCCGAGTTGTAAATGAAATGAACAAAAACGTAAAATTACTGTTGATATTGTTCTGCAAATATTTAATTTCTTAAGGACGCCACGCCTGTAATGTGGTTAGCTTAAAACCGACAGCATTATCCGACTTAAATAAATACTCCGCCGTGAACCATGATCGTTATTACATGCATTATTCGTTTGGGTGCCTGAGTTGTGTGTGTAGCCATTTAACATGGAACTTTTTCTAATTTTAACGTTCGTTAGCGTGGGACTGGCGTACGATAAAGGTAAGCAACAGCTCCTGCTATCATAATATTAGTATAATACTATATATACATCTTCGGTCTTGCTTGTCTTTAAATTGCGTAGGATTGCCTTTCTGACGAATGTCAATGAACGTTGAGTGTGTTGTGCTTTTTAAATCCTTTTTGTTTTTTTTCCCGAATTGTGCTGACAGAAAGGGTTATGATCATTGTCTCATCTATGTATAATTAGTTCTTACTTTTGTTTATTAAAAATGTGACCAGTACCTATAAGTGTTGGATTTCTATAATCGGCGCTCAGGCGCGTCTGGACTTGTTGACTTTCTTCAACAAGTCCAGTTGAAGATGAATTGACATTGGGTCTAACAAAATTTTAAAAAAGAAAATTTTAGAATGATTGTACTAGATGTATACAATTTATAAACTAACTACTAATTCTCATGCCAACCACTGCCACTGATTGGCGGGTAGTACCTTTTTTTCCTTTTTAATATTGCGATTGGTTGTGAACTTTTTGCTGATTTTTTGTGTGGTTATTGACTGTCGAGGTTCATTCTTTCAGTGAAAAATCTGCCTCTCAAAACGAATTACCTACTTGGCTTTATTCTATAAAGTCCCATATGTGGTGGCGTTTGAGCCTTTTTCATAGTTATCGGATCATTTAGGGCTATGGCTAAGGTCAACAATCCATACTAATATTATAAATGTGAAAGTGTCTCTGTCCGTTACCTTTTCACAACTAAACATAGTTTTAGTGACTTTTACCCTTTTTTTTACATTCACATATGAATGTTAAATAAAAAATATTACACGCTTATAACACTCTCCTGTAAACCATGTGTTTAGATATGTAGCTTTGTATGTAGGTACAGCCAAACTGATGTTTCAGTCATGTCATACATCAGAACAGCAATTTAAACCAGCTGTCAGAGGACCAAATAGTCTAGCTGTTCTTTGACTATCCTGTAAACAATGGTTCTCAAGTTTGATCCCGAACAATTACATATACAAATTAAATTTTAGTGGCTATTTTAATTTTTTAAATGATTTAAGATTTTTTTATTATAACTATGGTTTGCAAGTTTGATCCGCAACCGGTTTCCTCTTTTTGTAAGTACTTTGATATTTCAATAAAAAAAGGTTGATGTACTTTTAATTTGACATGTTAGTGGACAGTACTATCTCACTGGTTGCGGCTACTGAGACACTACTTATTTTCATATATTTCCCACAGGCGTAGTGTCACAATGCAAGGTTGGGACCACACAAACATGAATGTGTGCGTGGAGTTACATTCTTTGACGAATTTGTGAAAATTGTGTAGTGACAGTACAAAAGTCTTAATTATATTATATCTGTGGTGACAGTACAACATCATCATGCCTTTCTTTATGATTGTACGGAAAATCGGGCGTCGTGTGGTGTACTAATTTTATACAAGTAAAAACTCAGACGTTAACAGGCATACTATGTTATCACTTTTAGCTACCTAGACACTGGTCGTAACTCTCCGCAAACGTGTTAAGAGCGTTTACGCCGTCCATGCGCTGTTTAACTCCAAATCAGTACTTTTCAAACCCTTTAATACCATCAACCCTTTATTTTACAAAAATGATAATTACTAATAACTTTAGGAAATTTCTTTGTCTCAATAGTTGCAGAAAAAAATATTTCAATTAATAGAGTATTGGTAAATTCTATCAAGATAAGTCAACAGAGGTTTTCTTGATTTCCCTTTCAGCGTCAGTTTCGAAGCTCTAATTATAGGAAACCACTGGCAAACCCAATTAGATTTTTTTTTTACCAATTCCTAAGATCCTAAGGAAAATAGTTGGAGAAGAAAAATTTTTGATTTAGGTATCTTTATATGTATAAGAAATTAAAGTTCAAACAATGTGAAATATTAAGGAATTAAAATGATTTTTTCACCGATATATCTTACTTAATTTAATATAATAATAGCATAATATAATAGAAGAACATATGCTTTAAAGCATCTAATTTAAAATTTCAAATAATTTACAGTGATTATTTTTCTATAAATATTTGAAAACTACTATAAATCACTGCGCGCGAGCAATTTCAAATAAGTCCGCCGCGAGGCTTTCTAGAGAGAGGACACGTCGCTCGGCGCTCTGACTGACCTGAGTTGACCTTAGTCGTACTTAGAAGGATAGCGGACGTTTATAGTGTGATTGAAAAATCGTGGTACTTTGATGATTAAATTTTTTATTATTATTTTTGATAACTGACAATATTTTTAGTGACAACAAATATTTACCCTGTTATTGACCTACGAATTTTATTCATGAAAACTTACTTATTTTTTTTTTTTTGTAAATAAGAACATAAATTGTTTTTAAAGTTAACGCCAACCTATTGTATTTCCCTCATAAGAGGTGTCACTAAGAGGAACATCACGTCAGATTAAAATATAATATGAAATAAACATAAGTAAATCCGTATAAAGTGATTTATTTGAATAGAATAAGAAATATTTATTAATCAATCACAAATCAATAATAATTAACGAAGTTCGGTTTCTTTCTAAAGTTTAGATCAACAAATTCATGTTTGAATATCTAAAAAACGACTTTAATATTAATCATAATTATAGCTATACTTGCAATATATAATATAATATAATATAATATAATAAATATAATAATATCTATAGCGCAAGAGAACGTGCCAGCGCTATGCACACAGGCACGCGCACTTCTGTGTGCGTAAAAAATGCATTGAATTACCTAAACTTGACTTCGCGCGATAGACGTAAACGCTCTTAATATAATTTGCAAACATATTTTCTAAAACAAAACTATTATTTCCCAAGAAAGTCATATAGTGATGGATAATAATATTATAAATTAAAGTCGGCTGTCCACGTAAGCTGCACGTTTGACGTAGAAATATACAAGTGTGTCCATAAAGTAGCAACGTCGCGCGTCGCATACGCGAAGTGCCATGCGATCTTCGTGCAGCTTCCGCACCAGCATGCCACTCAAGCGTATTGCAAGACACATAAACGTGTCTGTTCTAAAAATACATTAATTCGCCCCTAAGACAACCTACTGACCCTAAAATTTCTTAAATTGTATGATAAACAATGTACCTACAATTAATGTTTCTTTTGATGCTAGGAACTATGGATGAATGAACTTAGGGCGTTGTATTGATGATTTAAATGATTATAATTCTGTAGCTACATACATGTAACCGTCGCGAATCGTATTTTATTTAACATATAGCCTGAAACTGACCTGAAAATTACAAAAAAAAACCTAAGAAAATTGGAATTGTGCGGGCTACCTTGGCTCTTCTCACTTTAAACTAATGTAATGAACACATGACCATGTAAGGGAGGAAGTCTAAAGTGTAGTTATAACTAGTTAATATTTTATTTAACCTTTTATAAAGTTATTTATTATAATCTTGTTTTATTGTTATGTTAACCATTTTGTTTTGTCCAGTGCAAGACTAATAAATTCTTTTCTTTTCTTTCTTTTATTTATGAAATATTGCATGTTATTTGATATCACGCAGATAAGACTCTGAATCTTCAAAATTACATTAAATAATTAAAGTTATATCTAGCTTTAAACTTATATTTTTATCCGACTGCGACGAAGCCCAAAAAGAGGGTATGTGTTCGACCTGTATGTGTGTAAATGTATAGATGTCCGTTTCTTTAGTCCCTCGTAACTCTTAGACGGATGAACCGATTTGGAGTTATAGGTACGTCGTTAGATTCGTATTGGTGGTGCGAGTGTCATTAGTTACATTAAAATTAAAAAATAAATAATAAAATGGTGGATTTTGAGCGCCATATATGAAAGATTTTAAAAGGTGATTAAGAACAAAAATATACAACTTATAAGTTTAAAAGAAATTCGATATGACAAATTATATGAGAAGTAAAAAAACAAACATAACTGGCGAAATATGGGAGTACTATTAAGGTACGCCTCTGCCTCTTCTAGGATTACAACCGTGATGTTATGTTATGTTGTAAGCCTGACAACTATTCAGCCCACAGTGTGAAGAAATTGAACTTTTATAAAATCTTTTCTTTAAGAATAAGTAATTAGTTGCGAATGCACTGATTTCCAGTTCTTGTGGCCTGTTCAAACTTCTGTTATCTTTTGTTTCAGCATCTTTCTATGGAGCAAGCTACATTACATACCCACTACAGGAAGCCAAAGGTGTGACTGATATGAGTTTTCGTTTCCGCACACATTTGTCTGATGCTCTACTCCTACTTGCTGCTGGCAAAACTGATTATTGCATGGTAATGATACTACTTGTTATCAATCTGGTTTATAATTTGTATAAATGTAATGTAATTTGTATAAATTTTATTATTTGATCTGTACCAAAAATATACAGGGTGGAAACTTCAGCAGGGCAGTATGGGGAACTACCTTATCCTATGCAGCTACACGAAAATGACCCCATTCACACATAAAAAAAAAATGTACACTTACCAAAAAAAGGCCATTTTACACCAAATAAAATTTGATGCCAATCGATCCTGTTACTAATACTGATGAAAAACTTGTACGGACCAACCAAGGTTGCAGTACTAAAAAAGACAGAAATTGCAAAAACTTTTCCCATACATTTTGTATGAAAATTTTACACAATTTTTTTTTCAAGCCTGTTGATTCTCTTTATAATACTAATCAAAAACTTCTATGGGTCCAATCCAGGTTTGAGTACTAAAAAAGGCAGGCATTCTTATGTTTGTTCAAATCAAGCCATTTAATGATATAGGCATCGTTTATGGATATTTGTTATTTTTCCACTTTCAGATTCGCTTGGAAAGTGGCAGACTGAAACTACACATAAACCTGGGTGCGGGTGAGAGCGAGCTGTCATCTCCTAAAGGGATACACCTGAACGACTCCCAGTGGCATCATGTCAGCATCATCCGCCGAGAAGCTAACCTTACTATGAAGGTATATTAACAACCATTAATATTCTTAGAAGTAACAGCCATGAAATTCAAGCCAGTGCTTGAATTGTTTCTTTTCATCGATCATTCAGCAATGATCTTTACTTTGAAAGCATTTATAAAGCTATAAGTAATCTCTTTTTCTTGACTACAGGTGGATGAAACATCAGTAAAGAAAAGACTGCCTGGCCGTTTCTTTGAGTTAAATATTCATTTTGGTATATTCCTGGGTGGTCAGGGTGATTTCTCTGAACTGTTTTTAGGACATATGGAGAATTTTCGCGGCTGCATGGAAGATGTAAGTTTGTCATATAAAATAGTACTTTTATTTAGAAAATGGCTAATATTATAATATTGCTATATATAGAAAGATGAGGTCATTGTCAACAAATTAGAAATGTGATCATTTTTAAAGCATTATTTTTAACCGACTTCAAAAAAGGAGGAGGTGCTCAATTCGGTTGTATTTTATTTTTTGATCACCGGCACAGTAAGTTTACATAGAATTCAACTAGTTCGACATTTCTAGGTATACTACAATGGTGTGAAGATCATAGAAAAAGCCCGCAGTCGCTCCGGATCAGTACATGTTGAAGGAGTGACGTGGAACTGTGCCCCCGAGTTCGATGCCGACCTCAATTCCGACATTAGTTTCGTTGATGAAGGAGCCTATCTTATACTACCTAAAATAAATTCTAGGGCTGGAGGAAAGTAAGTAAATTGCTTAGAGCTAATTTATCAATGAAACTGAACCCAAACTCTTCTAAACCTCGTTCAGTACCTATCTGTGTCAATATTCCATAATAATGATGCCGCTGACAACACTGGAATGTGTTTTAGATATTTGAAATTCGCCCTTAATCGTCACCATAATTTTCAAACTCCTAGGCAATATATATAACAATTATGGCCAACTATTACTACGTTTTCTCACAAAGCACTACATAATTACATAGTGGCAATTTCGAATGTTTCAGGTGGCAAATAGAATTTAAAACTATAGCCCAAAATGCCATAATTCTGTACAACGCTGGTGGTGGTCGAGGATCAGACTTCCTGGCTGTGGAGATCCTGGAGGGCGTGGTACGAGTAAAAATGGCGCGGGGCCAGATAGTGCACACCGAGAGAGTCAATGATGGGCAGTGGCACAAAATGCACCTTACATTCTACCCCTCCATGATAGAGGTAAGGCAATGTTTAACTTCTTTTTTCTACATGGGCTTGCGTTTGGCGGCAACTCGCCCGATGGGAAGCGATTATGCGGCCTAGGGTGGAGCACGCCTGCTAGCTTCTTTAACCTTTTGACCGCCACGGTCGGCTACAGCCGACAAATGAAAAAATGCTCAACATGCCACCGTCGGCTATAGCCGACAAGAAAACGACATTTTTCAAGTAGTTTTCATCTGTCGGCTATAGCCGACCGTGGCGGTCAAAAGGTTAACGACTTCGTCTGCGTGGAAGTAGGACTATCCAAATTCTATCATACACTATTATTAGCTGTGCTTGCGAGTGACACTGCCCGCGTAGATATGGAATAATGTTGTTACATATATAATCAACTAAATTTAAATGTGAAGTGGCGACATAAATATTATGACGTTAATTAAAACACGCGGTCAGCGTTAGGTTTACCTTTATAGGTTATAAGGTAGCAAACCCGTATTATTAAACATACAAAATAACTAAAACATCTCTGCTTTAATCCCAGAAGCGTTACGCAGAGGTGTACCACTAAATGTAGAGTGTATCTAAACTAACTTAAATTAATTTTGTAGAATAAAACATTACATTTTGTTTAAGTATAGATTTATGAAGGAACGAAATCTGCCATGTTGGTCAACATATCCCAATAAATAAGATATTATTCAGAAAGGTGAAGCTATTCTTTCTATTCGTAAATGAGCTTAGCGAATTTACGTGCGAGGCCATCGTATTTTGATGAAAGTCATTGCGAGCTATAACGAGCTTTTGCGATATTATTGTCGCTTTAAAGACTTCCAGGTCAGCCATGGCAACTCATGTCCAGGTGGGAGATTTTCAGCAGGTGGAACGAATGGGTCGGCTAAGGATGCACTACCTCGCCAAAAAAAAACCATTTATAGTTTGCATCAAAATAGGGCCCGAGACACCTTAGAGTATTTTTCGCTATTCCTCATAGTTTCGGATTTCACTTGAAAAATTCAACCTGTATGAAACAAAAAGATCTAACCTAACCTACTCCCCGATACTAGCGATCGCGAAGTCGCGGGCAACAGCTAGTTATAAATAAATGCGAAAGTTTGTGAGGATGGATGATGGATGTATTTATGGATGTTTTTTACTCTTTCATATCCCGGTAGTATCCCGTGAGACAATTCCCGAACCCCACACGGGTGAAGCCATGGGCATAAGCTAGTTCTCAATAAATGTATTACAGGATGACATGACAATTCGCTAGATGCGACGGGCGCAGGACCGATCAATGTGGAAGCCGTGGAAGGAGGCATATGCCCAGTAGTGGGTTCGTGCTGAAATGATGATGATTGGAAGACTGTCGCATAATTATGCATAGTTTCCGAATGCTTTAGAAGGCAATCTAAAACCATTTTACAAGCTTTTGGTCGCTTTGTTTGAACAAAAATATAAATTAAATTAAAATCAATAATACTTTGCTGCTCGCGATGTTTTATTGCGCATTTTTTAATTAAAAAAATACTTTCTTTGCGAGATTAGTGACTGTAGATTTCGCTCCTTCAAAGTTTATCTCATAATCAGTTGTTTAACACGGTGCTTAAAAACAAATCTTATCATCAACGTCCTTGGCTCTTTTACTCCAACGAAAGTTAAGCATGCCAACCACAGATCACTATCTAGATTCCGCATAGAAGGCAACTTATGCGCGTAGCACATTTATGGCGTTTCACAAATATAACGCGATGCTCGTATCTATCTCTTCAGTGTCGACCAGAAGTTAGACCCGTGATGACACGAGCAGTTTAGACAATAATTCTTTATGTATGAAAGTTTGATTGTTACAATTAACTTTAAAAAATATGATTACCTATGCTGTTAAAATAGGGAAAATTATCTAGGACCTCGAGTTATAAAAAGATTGTTTAATATTAGACTTTTTAGTAGAATTATAAAAATCAACCATTTTAGAAAGAGCTGAACTTATAGTGACTGTTGTAGTGACTCTCGTTGATATCTTTCGTTTTGACAAAACAGTTCAATTAAAATATAAATACACACAATTTACGGTTTATTCTTAAAAAGAACATAGGTTTTATGTGAATTTAACCGTCAATTAAACTAATGGCATTTAAAAATGTTAAAGATACAACTTTATTCATTAGCAATATTCAGTTATCTATTACATATTGTAATGAAGTAGGACATGAAAAAGCGAAAATTAATTGGTCATTCTCTTTAAAACTATTATCGATGCCAGAATCTGCGTTTAATGGCGCTGTCTCTTCACTACGGCAGGTGACGTCACCTTGAAATAGCCAATAGGATTGCAGTTGTCACTCCCCGCGCACCACATGCCTACCGTTAAATTTGGTGCAGTCGAATACAAACAAAATGTTTATCATACGGAATCTAGATAGTGATCTGTGATGCCAACAAAATGTAGGTTTTCACCAAGTGAGGAAGCTAGTTTCTCAGCTTTAACATAACATCTCGCCTGCAATCCCCGAAGGGTAAGGCACAGGTGTACACATTAAGTACACCCACATTTCGCCAGTTATGTTTTAGTCACATGTAATAGGGTGCGAGCCTATTGCCACTAACCAAGCACAAATCGAGACTCCATGGCTGCTACTGAAATTCCAGATGCAGAAACCTAATAACACTGCCCGACCTAACGAGAGAGACAAACCTAGGTCCTCATGCTCAGCAGCCGCACTTGCAACCACTGGACTAACGAGGCAGTAACAATTTAATATCATCATGCTTAGAATCTGTCATGTTTAAATTGAGTTCAGGCAGGTCTGACTTGCAGTAAACCGGTTACCGCAGTTAGTCCGACACCTTGCTGACTGGCCAATAGATCTTAGCATAACCTAATTAGTACATAATTCTTGCTTGAACTAAACCGCCTATTATTTCAGCTGTCTGTGGACAACATAGCAATGCACACACGAATCGAGAGCGGCGGTACACGGTACCTAGATCTGTCTGATTCCTTCTATCTCGGTGGCATAGAAATTGAGAAGCAGCAGAGGGCATTCACCAAGGGAATCAAAGCCGCTGATTCTAGCATTATGGTAAGTTATAGTATTATATGCTACACCTGCTCTCCCGTCGTAATTGCACCCTCCAACACTTGAATGAGTCAAACGACAAAGCTGTTCCGGTTGCTACGTACTGGTCGGACAAAATCTGAGTTATCGATTCGAGAAATAGAAGAGGATGTGGTATCAATTATGGTTGAGTGTTGACGATGATATTCATTGCGCAGCCAAATTGCTGAAGAGAATTAAGAAGAATTATCAATTTCCTCGCACTAGTAGTTTAGGTAACTACGGAGCAATGTATGCGTGCGAGCGATCGTAGTGTGCGTTGTCCGGCAGAGCATCGGGAACAACAAATCTTGATCCGTAACCGTTATAGGCGAATAAAATTTGCATTTATGCTGCATATGTTTTAATGTTATACAACGTGGAAGTTACACCGACGCTAAAACGGTAACTACGTATTCAGTACATCATAGACATAGAGAACATAGAAATTTTTCGTCGGTTTTTAATAAAAAAATCTGATGTTTCCTACAAAACTGCAATACCTACATAGAAATTTCCATGTGGGGGTTTTAAATAATGATGGACTGACACATACAGATTACTGAATACGTGGTTACCGTTTTTACGTCGGTGTACCTTTCACCCCACATACATCGTCAAAAATAAATTAGCAATAGGAGTGTTAAGAGTACAAGGAAGCAAATAATCTATATACATACATACGTACATATAATAAAATGGTAAAAATCCAAATCGATGTTCCGAAATGGCGCAAAAACTACTACATGGATTCTATTCAAATTTTGCACAAATATTCCATAAAGGCTTCTTCGAATGTTAGGCAATATATTATCACGCTTCTTGCTTAGGGGGATGAGCAGTATTGCATTATGTCAGTATTCATCAATTGTTTGATGTTTCAAACATGTCGTTGATGCACGAGAACGACCATTTTAAACTAATGTGAACGGAGTATACAGCCTAGCGGTTTCATGATCGCTCTGTATACAACAGGTCGCATGTTCGAATGTGTTCACTTTTTGTGATTTGTTATAATATTTGGACTGGTTATGAGATTAGGGACTGGTCATCACACAGCTGTCATGGATTATTGTATTTTTGAATTGTTGATTGTATCTTTTTACTCTGGATGCTCTTACTCGCACGTCTTTCTACATTGATCTCACATAATTATATGTATAATCTCGACATGAATGATGTAACCAAGATTTTGTAAAAACATATTGATTTTAAAGAGTGTCCATGGTGTTTATTGCCCATTCTTCTCCATAGGATCTACGCTTTCGAATGGGCAACTACAGTACTTTCACAAGTTATTACGCCCTGTGACTGGGACTGTAGCTTAGTTAATTTTTTTGTGTTTTGACATTCAAAAGTGCCTGTAATGGTCTAATTGAAATAAATGGTTTGAGTTTGTTTTTTTTTTATTCTGTGACATTTCATATTTTTTTTGGATTGACATCTTTTACATTCCTATTTTCCTTTTTTTTCTTGAAATATTTCTCAAAAAACTAATAGAGAATTAGGAAGCAGAAGACATGCTGCGCCAACTCCAAATAAATTGGGATAAGGGCAGGAGAATGATGATAAAGATGATGGTGAGTCTAACAAGTAGTTTAGCTAACAGAAGTCTGATAAGTTAACAAGTTCATGCTGTGCTAGAAGTCATTTTCCATCCCTCATCCAGGTTTTCCCTCCTGTGGCAACTATGTCGTCTGCCCATCTCGCCGCCGGCCGACCAACATTTCTTTTCCCAGCTCTTGGACGCCATTCGGTGACGGCCTTAGTCCTTAATCCCGCCGACAAACTGTTTCGCAGTTTGGTGGGTTTACAAAGTGTAAAACTTTTTTGCTCCAAAATAAATGTTTTTTTTTCACCTGTCATCACTGCGCTTTGCTAGGTGTCCTGCCCAATTCTATTTGAGATATCAAGGAACTCGATCTACCAGCTTTATGCCAACCATGAGTTATTGGTATAGTGGTCGGAAACGAGCACGAGGTCGTGGGTTTGATACAAGGGTCGGGAAAAGTGTTATTGAGTTTTTCCACCAGGAAATTCTCAGTAGCAGCTACGTTGTCTGAATTTGTGCACGGTTGATAGCAATAGGAACGCCCCCTATTTTATGGGACTTAGACGTAACTGGCGAAATGTGGGTACTATAAGGTACTCTTCTGCAGCGCCCTTCGGGAAGTACAAGCATGATGTTAAGATAGTTCAATATCCCGCCTAAGATCAAGCTTCGCTTATCGGTGTACGCAATGAAAATATTTTTATAGCAATACTTACGTGAACAAATATAATATTTCAAATGGGTTGCCCGATAAAAATTAGTCAGGGCTACTTTTTATTAAACGAAACTAATGTTTTATTCCAAACCAAACGAAATCAAAATTGAATGAAAGTGCAAAGCATAAGGGCTAAGAATTTGTTTGGTTGTATCTCAGGTAGATGAGTCGATGCTTTGTGTATCTTTATGTTTTCTTATTAAAATATGTACGTTTTAAAAAAAAAACTGATTTTATTACAAACACGATGGTATAACGTTGTATAAGTAAAATCGGTCAAACCTCACGGTTGTCGCAATTCTAAATAGTCAGGAAACCCATTCGTTATATGTTTTTTCATGTACATTAAATATATTTTTCACTTGGTAACAGATGGGGGGGATTAGGCATTTATTCGGTAGCAGACGGGCTTTATTTACAATTGTGGAGATACCCCAGAGTGAAGAGGAATTACATCCGTATATACGGTATATAACAGCAATTTTTTTCACTCGCGGCACGTCTTTAACTTTTAAATGTGACTGCACTTGCATTCGAACTTCAGAGCAAAATATTAATAATAGTCAACATGAATAATTGTGGTAAATAGTCGAAAATCTTGCTTCGACAGTATTTGTTACATCGATCTGCGTGATGCCTGCATCTACGCATCAATGTTTTTGGCCCGTTCATCAGAGTCCTTGAATAAGTACCTATCCGCTTCGGCAATCATGGCCTACCTTTGTAAATACGAGACCTAATATGATTGCCCTGTTCTTCCTCTTCTTTCGTATCGATGGCACTATCGATGGTCTTATCAAATTATTAACAACCAGGTCTACGTTAATCGCGGCGTCAGTAGCGTATTTGACAGTAAATTCTATAAAACGCAGGTGTAGAGACACTTTGGACACTCTAGCAAGTTGCTCATCAACTGTCTGGAGCCCTGGTGTCACATTGAGCTGCTATAACCATGGAAATACATGCCTATTATGTTTCGCCATGGTTAGAAAATCACAGAATATCTGATAATAGATAAATCTTTTCAAAACATTTCGGTAACATAAATAGACGAAGTGCTACCAAGTGGAAAGACTATTCATAAGTGCGCTATATATTCATTACAATGCGTTAAAAACCCAACTTAGAAGCTTTGCTTCTGTGGGGGGTCACGCGGCGCGATGTTTGTGTTAATTGGGAAACATGAAGATTGCGTAAGCTCTTCAAACGTTTCCAGTATTTTTCAGTGACGGGTTCTCACTTTTGTTTTCCATCGGTTGATTAAACTCTCAAGTTGAAGGTGTTTTTTTATTTTAAGGATATTAATCGCCGGGACCTATGAGAATTCATGAATTGCATATTCTATTTGCTTTCGTACATAAATTTCTTTTTTGCGTGCCGATGGCAATCTAAATTGATTCCCCCCAGAAATTGACTACGAGTTCCTTTAATACTTAAAACAAAGTTGCACTAACAGGGGGGTTACCATGATCACATATACAACATTAGTTTTAGTATATGCGAAACCTGAAACATGTGTCTAGTATTTTAGTGTAAAGAATCTATGCACAAAATTTCAAAACTGTATCATGAAAAATCACAAAGTTATAAGCTTGTTATGTTACCTGGTTGTCCGTACAAAAACATACTCTCTTTGCGCCTGCGCCTAATGCCTATGTTGTGCGCGTAGGAGTGCGGATAGGTACAAGTGTCGCTCGGTGTCAACTCGTAACCTTTTTTAAATATTTTTGGGACAAAATATAACATGATATAAAAATTATTGGAATCGATTCAGTTACTTATTCTGAACAAACTATATTCTGGTTTCGCATATACTAAAAATAATGTTGTAGACAGCTGTCTAGCGCCATCTCTTTCCCACTCTCGGAATAGTCCAAAAACATTCCTGCACTAACAGGTAACCATGGTAGTTTTTGTTTATATTAACAGTAAGTCAGTTTATTAGTATATATGTATTTTTGGAGAGGATGTTAGTAATGGCTATTTATTTCCCAGGCCACTTAAAGGGCGACTAACTATTTGCTACTATAATAATAACTTGGCAGTGAAAATAAAATTGCTTGGTATAATTTGGAGTTGCATAAATTTTCTAGCCTAGACAAGTAGCAGAACATAGGGTACAGGGAGCTTAGAGCACCGCGACACGGATAGGTTAGGTTCCTTTAAACTCTGCAGACAGAAATAGGAGTCCCCATTACTTAAAATTATCCTTCGCTGTAGCTGCCAACCTAATATTTCTGATACCGGCTTTAATTTTTTTTTAATCCCAATTTCATGCTGTTAGTAATATACTACGACTTCACGTTCCCATGTAATGTTCCCTGATAGTGCCAAAAGAATACGCGCACACGTGAGCGAAGCCGCGGGCACAGCTAGTTTATTCTATATACATATCATTTCAGAAGGCCTTCGACAAGGTGGATCATGAACTACTGCTGAGCCGATTAGCCTTCAATGGTATTCGTGGTAACTTGTTGCGATGGTTCATTTCTTACATCACTAATCGCTGTCAACGGGTTGTAATCAATGGCTACCACTCTGATGCTATCCAGGTTACCTCTGGCGTTCCTCAAGGCTCTATTCTCGGTCCCCTTTTATTCATCATCTTTATAAATGATATTTGTGACTGCTTTCAAAACTCAAAATTTTTGTTATACGCAGACGACCTTAAGGTATACAGACCTATTCGAAGCATACAGGATTGCCATCTTCTCCAAGAGGACTTAGACAGACTGACGGACTATTGTTACTCAAGTAAGCTTCTTCTAAGCATCCCCAAGTGCAACTATATTAATTTTACTAAAAATAAAAACATTATTAGGTTTGCATACTCTTTATGCAGTACCTCACTCAATAATGTCAACTCGGTACGTGATCTGGGCGTATTGCTTGATTCCAAACTCTGCTTGGACTTACATGTCGAACAAATCCTGAATAAGGCATACAAGATGTATGGATTTATAATGAGATCCACTCATGACTTTAAACGGACCTCTTCGTACCTCTGCTTATATAAAACTTTAGTCCGCTCACAGCTTGAATACGCCGTACCCATCTGGAACCCGTACTACAAGAAGTATAATGACATGTTAGAAAATGTCCAACGCAGATTTCTTCGTGCAATGCATTATAGATGTCACAGAACGTATCTACCGTATGACCGGTTGCTCAATAAATACAAACTTTTGACGCTCAGCTCCAGACGAAAACATTTAGAAGCAATGATCTTATTTAATATTGTTAATGGCAACTTTGACTGTATCGACCTGAATAATGTATTGTGTTATGCGGTCCCCAGAACTGTTCATAGACGGCAGGTTCGTGCAGGTACACTATTTGCAATAGGTACCTGCCGATCTAATACTGGCGAACGGGCACCAATTCGGCGAATGACAACATCATACAATAAAGACCTTGAACATGTAGACATATTTACATGCTCCGTGAAAAAGTTTCGAAGCCTTTTGTTTGAGACTCTTGAGCTCCTGTATTAATTAATTACTTATTATTCTAAGGTAAACAAATTAGTAATTTTATAATAAGCATAAAACTTTGTTTTTATTATTTTTTTCTCTTTCTGTATTTATAATTAGTGAATAACTGTCTTGCATGAACAGCTATTTCCTAGCATTTTAACATTTATTCGTTAATGGTAATCTGTGAACAGCGCTGTGGGCTACATTATTATTTAAGTTACTTATGTTATCATGTTCTTAATATCGCATAATGTAGCTGTTTGTTGTTCCAATTTGATAAAATAAAATAAAAAATATAATAAAATGGTAAAAATCCAAATCGAGGTTCCGAAATGGCGCAAAAACTACTACATAGATTCTGTTCCAATTTTGCACAAATATTCCTTGTAGGCTTCTTCGAATGTTAGGCTATATATTATCACGCTTCTTGCTTAAGGGGATGTGCAATATTGCATTATGTCAGTATTCTTCAATTGTTTGATATTTCATTCATGTAGTGCATGAGAACAGCTATTTAAATCCAATGTCAACGGAGAATACGGCCTAGCGGTTTCATGACCGCTCTGTTAACTACGCGGCTGCAAGTTCAAACCCCAAATAGTGTTTTCACTTTTTGTAATTTGTTTGAATACTTTATTGATGCTGTGGGATCCAATTTTTTTTTACATTGACGTCGTCTATTTTTTTATATTTTTTCTGCAAAAATTTCTCCAAAAAGTAATAGAAAAGTATGGAAGAAGAAGACATGCTGCGCCAACCCCAATTTTTTTTGTTGCTGTCATTTGTAAGCCTTTTAAAAGTAAGTCGTATGCTATAAAAAAAAGAAGTTTCTTCATAAAAAAAAGCCTGGTATGTAAGAAGTCCAGTTAATGTAGATAGATAGTTTAATTTTTTTAACGATAGGTCTGTAAGATGTTAAAGTACCGCAAATAGCTTTAATAGTTGTAGGTATAGTAGTCGGAAGCGAGCAAGGTCCTGGGTTCGATTCCCGGGTCGGGCAAAGTCCTATTGGGTTTTTCCATCAGTAATCTCTCAGTAGCAGCCACGGAGTCTGGATTTGTGCCCGGTTGATGGCATTAGGCTCGCCCCCCATTTCTTGGGACTCAAACATAACTGGCGAAATGTAATTATAATATTAGGTACACCTTAGCCTGACCCTACGGGAATTACAAGCACGATGTTGAACTACTGTAACATCACGCCTATAAGATCGAGCTTCACTCATCTGGCTACCGAATGAAAACAATATTTTTAGCAATCTTATTACTTACTTGAACAAATATAATATTACGAATGGGTTGCCTGATAAAATTAAGTAAAGGTTTTATTAAAATTAACGGAACTTATGTTATTTTCCATACCAAACGAAATCAAAATTGAACGAAAATACAAAGCGTAAGGGCCTAGGATCTGTTGGGTTGTCTATGTTTTTGTCTCTACTACAGGGTTGTAAGGTATACATAGATGAGTTGATACTGTAGCGACACTACTAAAAGTACTACAGCACCATCTATGATACAAATGAAGAACTAACATCAAAATTCTAAATCGCGCCGTTAAAGGAAAACCCGACAATAACTGTCCACCAATAGCCCACCAGAAATAACAACAGTCTGGTCATAGGACCGTTTCTATGGGGGATCCCATGGGGGATGAACTTTACACCCCTGTTCTTCATACTCATAGAATACTATATGTACACTCATCTGTTTTCTTATTAAAAATATGTATTACAGATAAAGATGGTAATTTTTATTACAAACACGATGGTATAACTTTGTCTAAGTTAAATCGGTCAGACTGTTGTCGCAATTTTAAATAGTCTAGACTTAATGTTAACAGGTAACCCATTCGTTTTATGTTTTTTTTTTCATTTATTTTAAACATATTTTTCACTAGGTAAACAGATGGGCCAACCCCCCTATCATCAGGCATTTTCTCAGTACTATTTACTACTGATTCGGCCTAATTTACCATTGTGGAGATATCCCAGAGTGAAGAGGAATTATATCCGTAAGAGCAACTGTTTCACCCGCGGCACGTCTTTAAAAATGTGACTGCATTTGAATTAAAACTTCCGCACTAAATATCAATAACAGTAAACATAAACGAAAGGTTTGTTTCAACAGAATTTTTTACATCGATCTGTGTGAAACCTGCGTCTATGCTTTTTTTTTGTCCGTTCATCTGAGTCCTTGGAAAAGTGTACGCTTCGGCAATTATGGTCTATCTTCAGAAATATGAGATCTAATACTATTGACCTGTTCTTACTGGCTACGTTAATCGTGGCTTCAGTAACGTTTTTGACAGTCCTCTTTCTTTATTGTGTGGTTAGTGCCTGACCTGGTGTTAGAGTTGTTATGCCACCCATGGGCCTCCGACTTGGCTTTACATGCCGTCGAGAAGTATCTCTCAAGCAGTAGTAGTAGTAGGTTTTGACAGTAAGTTCTCTAAAACGTAGGTGTAGTAGAGACACTTTGGACACTCCAGCAAGTCGGCCATGGTCGGTGGTGGGGCCTTGTATTCATATTGAGCTGCTACAACCATATAAGTAAATGCCTAATATGTATCACCATGGTTAGAACATGACAGATTTAAAATCTTTTCAAAACTTTCGAGTAACATAAGGACGAAATGCGATCCAAGTGCACTGCAATGCGTTGAAAAACCAAAGAAGCTTTGCATCTCTGGGGGGTCACACTGCGGCGCGACGGTCTTTTTAATTCGGAAACATGAAGATTACCGAAGCGCATACTCTTTCTGGTTCTGTTACTAAATTCTTTAAATTCAAGATTTAACAGTATTTTTCAGTAACGTGTTTTTTGAATATTCTCACTTTGGTTTTTCATCGGCTGATAAGCTCTTAGAGCTAAAAGATTATTTTTTTAGGGATATTAACCATCGGGACCTACGATAGATCATAAATTGCATCTATATGCTTTCGGTCATAACTTCTTCTTAGCGTGCTTAAAACAAAGATGTACTAACATATTATTTTCGCTTAATTTAAGTGTAAGTCAGTTTATTAGTATATTATTTGTAGAGGATGTTAGGAATATACTACGACTTCGCATTCCCATGTACTGTTCCCTGACAATGCCAAAACAATACGCGGTCACATGAGCGAAGCCGCGTTTATATATATATTTATATAAATAAATGTATATAGTAAGAAACTGACTGGCTGACTGATTCACTGACTGATCGATCACCGCACAGCTGAAACTGCTGGGTCTAGAAGCATGAAATTTTGCACAAAAGTTCGTTAAATATGCACTAAGAAGGGATTTTTGGAAATTCATCCCCTAAAGGGCTAAAATAGGGGTTGAAAGTTAGTATGAAACTTCGGCCAGGCGAACAAAGTCGCGGGCAACAGCTAGTTTTTAAATTAAAATCTAAGACTTACTAATACACTGTATGCCCAGTATGTATGATTTTTCTCAGATTATAATCCATTACCAGTTAGCCATAAAAGCGATTGAAAAACCAGGTGTTTCGTGCTTACGTAAAAACGTATGTTTGATTTATGTTTTTCCTAATTTACTTTGAATAATTATCAAAATTATAATTCTTCCACTTACAGGATATATGTACGTATCTATAGGTGATGTATCACTGTGTATTAAAAAATATATACTAGATATCTTATGGACATTGAGAAATACGCTGAAAAAGTCGTATTTTGTATTTTTAGACCGCGAAATTGATAGGGACTCTTAATCTCATAACTTTCAATTAACAGCCTAGCCTTTTAACTAAACGGCGCCGTTCAACCTGCGGCCTAAATGACATTGAGCCATTCAATCAAACAGCTAGGCAAATGACTTATCTAGTTTACGCCTTTTTTCTAAGTGAGACATTAAAAGGACATTGGCAACGGCTCATAGAGTGAATTAGCTGAATTCAAAATGAAATTCTTCGAATCTTCCATGGCTAAGAGTCATTTCAGGCAGAACGGAAAAATCCTCGCGCAATCGAGGACTCCCAGGTCTCGAACCTTCTTTCAATGTCGCACCGTCTTGAAGCGTGTTTCTGCTCTTGATATGAATCGCGACTATAGAAGGGTTGATCCTGCGCGAGGTTTTTTCCGTTCTGTCTGAACTGACCCTTATGTATTCGACATAAGTCCTTGTACACACGTTGACTCAAGACCGTGCGGAAGATAGGCAGGCCAAAATGGTCAAACCCCTTTGATTCTTTTCGTTACTGGCATACAGAAAATAATGTTATTATTGCAAAACAAGAAAAAAAGCTAGATATCAAAGGGAATTGCTCAGTTTGTTAGGGCAATTTGGCTTAACGTGAACATTAAGTATAATATTTAATGACTAGGGTTTTTAATAGTTTATGCCTCAAAGAAATGAATTATAGCAATAAGGTTGCAGGAGAGTGTTAAAATGGTTCATATTTAGCATGTCTAATGCTAAAACTTGTCGCTG
Source organism: Standfussiana lucernea (assembly GCA_964057025.1). Taxonomy (NCBI): domain Eukaryota; kingdom Metazoa; phylum Arthropoda; class Insecta; order Lepidoptera; family Noctuidae; genus Standfussiana; species Standfussiana lucernea. The sequence continues at coordinate 4,268,658 of OZ059784.1, forward strand.
AAAAAGTTACAATTATGAGTATTTATTTTCCAAAATAAATCATTTGCCTTTATAATAATGATATTATCTTACTTTGAATGCAGTAGTAACACCCTGAGGTAATTTAAATGGAAAAAATAAAACTATTTTTTTTTGTTTTAATGATTTTTATTCCGAATCATAAATTAATAAAATATCATCTAAAAACTGGGCAGGCGGCCTAATATTATTTTCGTGCCTTGCCCAGCTTAAGTACCATATTATGGTCATAACGTGAACACAGCAACCCAACGTTCTTCGCCCTACAAGGCAATTGCAACAATATTGAATAATTGCTTCTCTGCCTTGCAGATTATTATTAATTATAATATACACAAAATATATTTTTCGGCTTATGTGCCTGCTTTGAATTTTTCCTTGTAATAGAGTGCAATTGCCAGTTAAGGGTAAACCTTCAAGGAGGTTGCTGGCTCTCTCTGTACACACTTCAATAGTATAGGAACCGTCATTCCTGATATGCTCCCCATAATATGATCTAGCTTGCTTTAACTGATATGTTCCACAGCTGAATAAGATAAGCTCACTGTATGTCAGTCTTGGGAATGATATATTACTGATGTTTACATTTATATTTACAAACTGTGATCGTCTTCTATTTAAATTATTTTGGATTACAAACTCAGCGAGTGCATTATTCATGTACAATCTTTCGTTAACTATTTCAAGGATTTGGCTGGCATCTTCTCTATTCCTGACTCTTTGGTGAAACTTATTTATCAACGCGGCAGCCACCTTAAAATCTATGATGGCATGCTTGGAAGCCAAGTTAAAAAATTCATGACGGAATATTTTAAAAGAGTGTTTAAAGATCCCATTAACCGCTTCTACAACCCACCTACATATAGTAACAGTTCTGGATTTATTTGCTGCCAACGTTGATAACTGAGTTTCACCTGCTTGTAAAGATGCAGGCATATGAACAGAATAATTACACTCTTCTAATAACGATACACAGTCTCTAAAACCCCTATCCAGAATAAACACATCTCCTGCCTGAAAATACTGCCTTAAAGTGTTTGCCTCAGTTCTAAATTCGTTTAACATAATATTAGCATCAGATTTTGTTGCTGGATAGGGGCCTAATACATCAATAATGTATCCATCAGAGCATACCATTACAAATGGCTTCATTAGGTTCCTGTACTTGTGCAAGGAGTATGTATTTTTTTGATACAGATAATTTGAACTCTTTTGAACATATAAATATGTACCATCAATTATAATAATTGGTTTTCTGTCTTCTCCACCAAACAAAACATTGGGGATGATTAGATTTCTTTGGGATATTTCTGCCCTTGCAATATGGTTTATTCCTAAATTACGAGGAATAAAATCCTCATTTAACATGTTGCGAGCCTTGCCCATAAGTCTAGATAATGTTGAGCGTGGTACATTTAACAATGATGAAATTCTTTCATCACTATCCCCAGTTCTAAGTTTAATTAAATATGCAGTAAGACCCAATGTCCCATTATGCACCCCAGATAACCTTGGAAGGTCTGCTTTTAACTGAATAAATTGTTGTTTGGACAGTCCGATCTAGAAATGGACAATATCTTCAGACATTCCCTCTATATTATTAAAATCAAATGTTTGGTTCCTTTCTTTAATAAATGAAGCAAAATCCTGAATATATTCTGCAGTAAATGAATGGTTGGGATGAGAAATGTTTGATAAAAGTTCAGCCCAGTTATTGTTTCTTAAATGAAACCCACATATTCTACTGTTTTTTGGCACATAAAAATTAAAATCAGTAAACAACTTCACCCTTAGCCATGTTGGGATACTCAGTCGCTGTGGTGAGTCACAATCTGGACAAAAACAATGAGCTTGTGTATCAGGTGCTCGAGTATAATTTGGCAAGGATATTGTTTCTGTCGACGCTGGTAGATTTGCAGATATAACAGCAGGAACTGGTGCTCTATCAGATCGTTGCCAACATGGATGGCAGATGCGATTGGATCCATGAACCTAAAACAATTTAATTCATAGTTAGTGGTGTTGGAACACCAACTGACATCGTTTTTATTGATCGCACATTCATTTCAATGAATATAATTATCAGAATAATATATTATTCATTAGTTGAAGATATATGTCATTATGTCTGCACATTAAAGTGTAAATAATAAGTGTACATTTCTTTGTTGTTCTATTACATATATTCTAAATGCAAACAAAATACATAAAATAGTACCTGACGTGGTGATATCCACTCGCTAATTACATTTCTTATGTGTGTTTCTCTTTCAGAATTTGTATGCAGAACATGATATTTACTACGTAGTATTGAACATCCACAATTTACACATAATTGTCGTTGATGACCACTACTTGTGCTTTGTTCATTTTCTTGAACCGCTGAATTGTTGAGAGCCAACATCCAGCAAGAATGACAGACCAAGCTCTGGGCTGTAACCTGTAAATAAGAAATATGCATATGTGTTCAGTTTGTATGGATAATGGAAAAGATTATTTCAAAAATATTATAATTATAGAACATTAGCTTACCACTTGTGGAGCAGTCCATTGTCGAATTATTGATAGTATTTCAACGGGCTCCAGAGTGCGTCTCCTGCGATGCATACTATCAATGCCACAATTGACGCATCGCATTGGTTCCTCATTCCCACTAGGGGCAACCAGATCGTGCGCAGGAGCGTCAGTGTTCATGCCAAGGTTGTCATTTATAGCCGGTTCCACGTTTAACAAAATAGCGCCAGGGTCATCGTCAGGAGCAGAATCAGTGTCCAAGGGTAAAGCTGGGTCTTCAATTGAAGCGGTATCGGAGTCCATTAAAACAAAAACCAAAAACTTCGCAAAAGTAACCGAAACCACATTCACAATACACGGAGGCAAAGCGAATGTTTTTAATTTCATTTCGTTGTCTAGATTTGTCAATATTGACAAATCGGTGTTGCCAGGTAATAAAAAAAATCGATTTGACAACAACCGAACTAATATTATAATCGGATGTAAAATGATTTGAAGGCCAAAAACGATGAGTGATTTGTTTGTATTTAATGTAATTAAAGGAAAATAAATATAAAACCTTTTGAAAAATCATTTGATTACAGATTTTCAAGAAAATACTAAAAGATAACACTTATACTTTATGCATAATATTTTATTTAATATTAGAGAACAATAGGTCGGTACGATGTAAACGCGCGACCACACAGAGGGCTCTGTTCTAACTCGCTCGTATGCCTTTACATACACTAATACACACACAGAACGTGGCCCCGCACCGCGCCTCAGTTCTGCTAACTCTTGCGTTGTCTATCAATACATACTTTTTACTCAGATTCAGAAATCGATTATTATCTTTAATAAAAGACTGAAATCACAATTATTATTAATGTGGCAACACAGAATCAGCTTCCAACCATAAAATGGCGACGCTTTTTGAACTCGATCGGTTTAAATACTTATTAAATGACTTGTTTTGACATTTACTTTCCTGCAACGAGAATCAAAAAAATATTTATTTTAAATTTAATGATATTTTTTCGTAAAAATACTTTTTACAGAACAACTTGTCCACGTTAAGCCATTATTGAGCAATTCCCTTTGCCAATTGCCAAGAAATCCGCCCTTTCTATTCCTATGATTCTGCAATTTTATTCTTATCTATAAATTTCAGGGGTGTATCAAACCGATAGAAGTAGATGACAAGATGTACGGTCTACCAAACGCTGTGGTTACTTACGGTGTGAGTCCTAAGTGCGTGTGGTGGTACCCTTGCCACTCCAGCCCCGGTAACCCACCCTGCGTGCCTCAAGGCGTCTGCGAACAGCACGGTGTTGATCACTTCACCTGTAAATGTGATACTGCCCTGTGTATCAATCCTGATTACGCTGAGAAGTATAAGGTTCGTGAATACAACTGTTTCATTGGATCGTTATTTATAGCAATTTTACCATGTAATTTGAATAATTATTATTTTTCGTTTATTTGTCTTTTTACAGACCTGTTTACATATACAACATGTAACGTAATTAACGCACACCCTCAAACACCCCAATTAGAATATTATGTTATGATCATAATACATACACTAAATTTTTTATTGAACATGTGTAGGCATTGATTATTAATTAAATTACTTATACTAATTCCGGAAGAACGTTGTAGTCACAGTACAAATCCACGAACGCACACAGTTGCACACGTAGTTATGAGGATCGTGCTAGCCTAGTAGGTACCTATTCGCTCGCGTTCGCTCGACACAGCTGTACGAGTAGGTATTAGTGCCGAAAAAAGCCGAGAATACACGATTGTTTACGTTAAAGAAATTTGTTTTTGTGTGATACGAGTAGTTGTTTATTTATGTCTAGTAAACATTTGATTGAATCTTTCTATCACACTTTTCAGGCTTTGGACTGTCGGCTCTGGATGATTAGCAATATTCGTTACAAGATGTTATGCTAATGTAAATAATAATGAACTGCTAAACATAGGAGGCGATACGACAGCATTATTCAAAAACGGCTTTTTTAAAAGTGAATCAAAATATTTACAATAATTAATAAATCGAAAACTTACTGATTGCCAAAACACTCGACGACTACGACGTTGTCTTTTAAACCACTTTCAAAACTTCCACCTGTTCAATACATTTTAATGCCCGTTTTCTTAATTGATGTTTTAATTTAGAAAGCACTTCAGTGTCATTTTTCACTATTTCAAAAGCGTTCACTATCCTGTTTTTTAGGTCCTCGGCACTTATTGTCTCACTAAAATAAACTAACGATTTAATACGTCCCCACAAAAAAAAGACAAGACGCGTCGAATCAGCTGATCTGGGAGGCTACTGTCGAACGCTCCTAGTGAAATGAGCAGGGGCACCATCGTGTTGGTAGAAAACCTTTTGTAAATTATGAAGAGGTATGTCTTCTAGCAGCGTTCTAGCTGTGTTAATCTTTGTAAGAAAACAGGCCCCAGTATGTATGTAGGTACCAGTGACACCGGCCCAGACGTTAACTGAGAAACGGTGTTGGAAGGTCACTCTGCATGCGTGAGAATTTTCGTGCATCCATTTAATGTGTGTTGTGTTGATTGTTACATCCCCACACTGGCATCTTCTGAGGTGGAATGGATGTTTTTTATCACCACGAAGTGTTCTCCACACATGCATTATGACTACATTCAAAGCGTGGCGCTGCTTCTCGGGTACTGGCATGGAGATTCTCGTCGAAGTAGTCCAGTATTTCGTTTTGAAGACGAGTACGTGTAGGCACATCGGCTCCCCTGTCGATGGCCATGTTCGGACGGAACGTTCCGTGGCCGCGAAGCCGCTGAGCAGCAGCTAACATAAACCTGCGGTCTACTCTTGTAGGTAACATACCTACCTTTGGTAGAATGTTCTGCAACCTAGAGCCACAATATCACCACACCATGTCAATGTCCTCACCATTTCGGTGTACTGAACATTTGTGTATTGGAAACACATTGCGCGCCAAAAATTATTTGCAAACACTTAGCGTACTTTCCTGTAAAATGTCCGCGCGTGACTAATATTGTTTACATTAATTTAAGTTTGCTTTCATCGTAGCCGCGCAAGCGCCGGTATCGTCGTAGCTATCTCGCTCTATCCCGGGGCTTTTAGTTTGCAGGAGAAAGGGAACGAAAACAAGCATGTCATATTTTGTATTTTGTTGGTTTTTCTATTGTGTCCTTTGTCCAGTGCCTGTGAGTGTGTGCGCGCGATTACAATCGTTAAGTTTACTTAACTGTATTTGTAAAGACTTTAATTTCCTTGAAATAAGGTTCATTTTTCTGTATTTTGTATTAAATGACGGAATTTGTATTAATACAAATAAAACTGCACTTTTAAAATTCTTATTGCCTTGATTTACAGTCCATTTCAGTTAGATTTGGCTGTACAGGGGCAGTGTGACTGTAATTTACGTAGTTTTAGTTAATTTTGGGATAAAAAATCACCTATATTAAAAATGGTAGAAATCGATTCAGTAAACGATTCTGAACAAACTAATTTCAGGATGTGCGTTAATTATGTTACATGTTGTATATATGTATATACCCATAAATAAATAAAATTAAAGTGTCTGTTTGTAATTTTAAAATAACAGCCTTTTACTGAATGCAGATGAGAGTATATGTATACGCAACTTATAACGAAAAAACATAAAAAAAAATTGTTTCTTTGTCTGTCTGTTTGTTCCGGCTAATCTCTGAAACGGCTTTTACTGGCAGATAGCAGATATTATTAGGAGTAACTGAGGGTATTATTTCAGAAAAAATAATTAGGGTTCCGTGCAAAAATTCAAAACCTTGAAAACCCCTCCTGTTCGAATTTTACGTGATTAAAGGACGACCTCTAAGACCAACAATATTTTAATACATATATCTCAAATAGTATTATATAATTAAGGATTCACTTCATTCCAAAACAACAAGTAGGTACCTAAGCCGCCGGAGATCAAAAATCACCATTTGAAATTTGTTGAAATTTTCTGTATTTTGCCAAAGATTTGACCTATTATTCAAATTAATAATACACCTTGTTTGACAAGGGATTTCTGTAATACACAGCCTCAACAGTCCTTAGTAAATTCTAGGAGCTCGCCGTTCTAGTTCGGATTATTTACTGTGAGCTTAGCTTTAGAGCACAATGTTTTCAACATGATCTAATTTAATAACAAATTACTCCTGAGTCCTGTATTCAAATCTTCGACAAAATACAGGGAATCACATCATTTTCAATGGCTGTAGCTCTGGTTTCCCTCGACTTTGGAGTACCAAAGTCGATTTATACTATGGCAACTAGTAAGTTGCCATAGTATAAATCAGCTAACTTATTGTGAGCTATGATTTGAGATATATTTTAATTCTGTTGGACTTGCGCACATTTTGACCAAGACCCTTTCAAAATAATCGGCCCAGTAAATTCGGAGCAAAATGGCTGTGGCAGGCAGACAGACACACACCAGAGATCCTTTAAGGGTTCCGTTCTGTCATTCGGACGTACGGGCCTTAAAATTAACTTTCTTACTAAACCCTTTCTATGCAGGTATCTTTAAAGGGTTCTTACATGTAAAATTCTGCTCCCGGTTGATCGGTACCAAAAACACAATATTTACTGTTTTTCTGTACCTGTTTCTTTATGTGCGAAAGTATGGGACTATTTTACCGTACCAATCAGAATGATGAACTTTTTCCGGTCCTGACAAATGTTACCCTAGAACCTGTTTCTTTATGGAAGCACCCTTACGTCATACAAAGTACGAAAAATCTTGCGATTCATTGTAAAATCTAACCCCCAGGTATTCTCCAAATCAAGTAGCGAACTGGAGCTTGTCGCCCTCTTCCCGCTTACCGTTCAAGAAGGAGGCGTCTCAGTAATCACCACGCAGAACATAGACGTGGTTCTCGACCACCACAAGTACGGCGTACGTCCCTCAGGCGTAGTGCTGCACGTCGCTCAGTCGCCACAACATGGCAGGATCGCTATTGACCTGTCGTTGCAACGGAATTCGCAACAGTACAACTTTATAGAAGGAGAGAGCAAGTCCAAACAGTTCTTTACGTTGCTTGACTTGTCTAGAGATAAGGTAAGAATAATGGTTCTGCACACTGACCTAATGTTAGGTACACTTTCTGAGGCGACCGCAAACGTAAACGTCAGCGTGAAATCCATCCTAAAGGCTATGACAGACCGTAGCGACAAGTCTCATCATCCACAACCTGAATTCACACTGCTGGGCCTCTCTTTTCTTACGCCAATCTCCACGTTGATGTGCCAGTCTCGTCGTATCTGTGTCAGTCTATGTCGTCCGCCCATTTCAGCGCCGGATGACCCACATTTCTTTTTCTAGTTCTTGGACGCCACTCGGTCAGTTTTACTCCACCTGTCATCACCGTGCCTTTCTAGGTGTCCTCCGAAACCTCTTTGAGGTTCATAATGCGATTTCCTATATCGAAGACGATCTATCAGCTGAATACCGAGCATGGAACGCTCCATGGCTCGTCGCCTTCGAAAGTGTTCCTTTATAAAAGAATAATATTGTTCTTCAATTAGGTATTTTTTAAAATCTTCTCCATTACAGGTCCGCTACGTCCACGACGGCTCCGAAAACCATCAAGATGCCATTGTCCTGGACATGGAACTGATACCAGAGACAAAGTTTACGCTACCAAGCTACCTTCAAGGAAGAAACACATTCGTTCTACACGTCAACGTGACCCCGGTCAATGACCCACCCGTACTGAACCTACTGCCCGGCAAAGTTTTGCGGCTTACTCAGGTATGCATTTAGCTGATAAACATTTTTGTTTTGATTGCGTAGATGCCTTAAATTATTGTTTCTGTCATGTTTAGTGATTGATTACGATTTAAGTTGGTCTAGAGATGTTTTACAACTAGTTTTACTAATCAAAATTAGCTACCAGACTGACAAGTGATTTGGTTTTGCAGACATAAGCTTTGGGCCGCAGCGCGATTAATTTCAATTCAATAAATTGCGAAACGGCCCGCCTCGCACCTCCAAAATTGATGTAGGAAGATTTTTGCAATGCGGTGCGACCTGCACAAATCTTCCTCAGCTTTAACTGATTTGAACCTAGACCAGGCTTTAAGAAAACACTTGAAATGGAACCGCACAGCACGCGTATCATGACTACCGTAGACACGGGTTTTGTCGACGGAAGAATAGACAAAATGACATTGTGTAAAAAAGATTTATATTGTCCATCTGTCAATTTGTCTATTCTTCCGTCGACAAAACCCGTTTCCACGGTGGTCATGCTACACGTGCTGGTCCACCATCCTAGGTGTAACTTGTCGTTACTTCTTCGACATGATACCAGTTGCCCTATAAAACTAATTAATATAATAGTTGATGTTAATCGCACTTGAAAACTTAGTCTAACACTCGTATTTATAGTCAAGTTAAAGTAATTACTTGAGCTTCAGTAAATGCATTTTTTTATACAATATACAAGAATTTAAACGAAGTAAGAACCATCAAAGAAAGCAAACCTAAGAATTCCAACTATTTACAGTTCTAACTTCAAGCAATTACTAAACTGCATAATAAAAATCGTATCTTAAAAAATGACATCTACTCAAGTAAACAATTTGACATGTTTATAGATACGGGTGTAAATGACGGTTTCCGAATTGTGAATTTGAAGTTGAGAATTTGCCAAAGTCTACCATACAATTTAGAATATCGCCTGTAATGTAACAGTTCAGATTCACTTTGTTTCTGTACAAATCGAATCTTGGATTGTTACATCACAGGCGAGGTGAGGGAGTGCCTTTATGTAATACTGCAAATGTCGATTTTATACACAATCAAAAAATCGCCAGTAAAAAATAATATTGGCCGAAAATAATGTTTAACTATCTGTATGTTAATAGTATTCTAATGAGCATAGCATGATTTAATTATAACTAAAATTAAATTGAGTTCTTAGTCCTAAGATGCCTGTTGGATATTATTATACCATAATAAGAAGTTCAGAAGCAACTTGATTGGGCGACTGCCGCCGTAGATTCAAAGCATGCTTTAAGATCATGCTTTGAATCTACTATCTGGATGACTACCTTATATATTTTTTTTGTTTATTATTTGTTGTTTTATTATTTTCAGAATATGTCCAGAGCTTCGAATCATTTTTATTATTTGCTTTTGCGTAGTTGCATGCATTGTTTGCCCCACAAATGCCGAAAACACAGCAGATTAACCTTTAATGTATTTGTGTGAGTATTTTTAGTTTAATAATTTAACACATTTACTTATTTATTTAATTACTTTCATTAGGTACTTTAAGTTCGAAAATATATAAAGAACGAGAAACATAATTATGTCTTATAAATCTATTCCTTGAATGCAAGACTCAAAGCATTTAAAAAGCCTAATTATCGAGTTATTTAATAGACAGGGAGTAAGGGAGACATCGAAGCGCAAACTGTAATAAACTCAGTACATATATGATTATAGACCCACCAACAGCTACTTACACCGTGTAGACGGCGTCTTCCCTGTCACTTGTCACTCGTCTGACAGTGTCTATGAAACGGGATACTTGATCAGCCTGGTTCCGACAGCTCGAATACAGACATTTTCTCTGTAAGGCAAGTGAGCTGTAATCCACCACGCGGGCCCGATGCGGGTCGTGCAAATCCAATACACTGTAACTTCAATCACAGTGTTAGGCCATAATAAACCATAAATGTTACTAAAATACAGTGTTTTGTATTGCCATAATAGCGCTCATTTGATTATTTCGAGGCAGTTACATGTAGGCAGGGATATGTAACTGCCTTTATTAAAAAACTGCTTATACTAATATTTCTTCATTATATAGTATGTAGAAGGAGATATAAGCACATACAAAACACTGTATTTTACTAACATTTATGGTTTGTTATGACATAACACTGATTGAAGTAACATCGTATTGGATTTACACGTCAGCTGGTTTCTTCACGATGTTTTCAAATAAAGCTGTTAAATAAGAGGCAGGTATTATCCAAATGATACTTATTTCCTTCAAGTTTAGACAAATACTCGCTACCTATCCCGGTCTCTGGTTTTATATTAACGCCTGGGAGTTGATTTCAACACACATTTATTACAGGGAACTCGCAAGGCGATCACATCCGAAATATTGAAGGCTGAAGACCCTGATACAGCTCCCGAAGATCTCTTGTATACCGTGCTGCACGGCAAGAATGAAGCGAACAGGTGAGAAATTTTGTGCCAACACAATTTAACCAGCTTCTGCTCAGCGTGTCGATGGCAATATAAATACGGTAGCTGCACCACCAATCAATGAACATACCCTTTTTTGTGCTGCCATAACGCCTCCCCCCATTGATTTTGTATGGCAGTAAGAATCTGTGAGTTTACTAAACTTATTGACTCGACTGTTTATTGATTTGAAAGCAAATAACATAATAACTCTTCAGTTGGTATTTAAATTGATAATTATTCGGGTTTTCAGGTCTAAAATAAATGTTTTTATTTAATGGAATTATTGGTTAACGGTGTGACTACCCAATTGAGTCAGCTCCGAACTTGGCTAGGCGTTTATTGTTTTCAGTAGCGTCCATCATCCTGTAATGAGCAATTAAAAGGTCAATCAGACATTAAGTACCCGAACAGCACCACATTTACACTCCAGCTCCATTAAAACAGCTGGAAATAAAGTTTGATGTGACTAACGGGCACTGCACATGCTCAGTAGCTCACACTCGCATTAGTCATCGCGAGGCGTGCTATATATAGGCAGCGTTTAGAGCCTACGACGTAGTACCGAACTCCGCGTTTGCTCTCTCGTATTGACGCAAGCACGTATATGTGTGAAAGCCCGTTTCGTGAGAGTCCTTACAAGGTGGAAGGAACGCCGACGCTAAAACGGTTACCACTTGCAGTTTTGTAGAAAATAGCTGTTTTTTTAAATAATCGATTAAAAATTTCTTCAGAATTTAAGAGGTTCAGAATGATGTACTTAAGCGTCGGTGTCCCTTCACCCCTGTGTAGCAGAAACACGTTTTCGTAGTGGCAGCCGCTGGAATTTTAGTAAAACCTATGACGACCATCTTGTTTGGTTTCGATCGACGAATGCGTTTCATGTACGGCAAATACACACACCCGTGACGATATTGTGTCGTAAATTTTAACGATGCACGTCTTAGATTTCCACGACACGGCATCGCATCGCCACACGAGATCACAACGCTCGTTTAATTATAAAATCAAGCGATCCGACCCATTCTGGAACTAACACAATCCTAAATACGAAATAGCTGACTACTAAATACTTAACATAACATCACGCCTGTAATCCCCGAAGGGTTAGGCAGAAGTGTACCTATTAGTACACCCACATTTCGCCAGTTATGTTTTTTAAGATCCATGTAACAGACGGCGAGCCTATTGCAATCAACAAGGCACAAATCCAGATTCCGTGGCTGCTACTGAGACTTTTCCCGACCCGGGATTCGAACCCAGGATCTCATACTCAGTAGTCGCGCTTGCTACCACTCGACAAACGAGGCAGTCAGTAAATACTTATTACTGAAGACTAAATACTTGTATGATTAATATTATTATGATTATAATCAACTAAAAATCTTGTTTTTTCAACAGCGGCCATATTGAAATGTCCGGTCAGCCGGTGGATTCGTTCACGCAGCAAGACATCGACTCCGGAGTGATATCGTACGTGCACGGCTCAACAAGTGACAAGCAGCTCAACAAAACTTCTCTCAGGCTGAGTTTACAAGTGAGTAATTTCATTAATAGCAACCTTATTAGTATAAATGTAAAGGTGCTATTCCGCAACCTCAAACCTCAGCGGCAAGGCCGTTCCAATCGTTGTGACTGACTTCCGTAGCTGACGGCGTTACCGCCTGACGCTGCGGTCGAGTGACGACCGCAGACAGCAAGCCAGCACTGCCGACGGCAATCATCATCTGCTTAGCCTTCCCAACTATGTCGGGGTCGGTTTCCAGTCTAACCGGATGCAGCTGAATACCAGTATTTTATATGGGACGACTGCATATCTGACCTCTACATCACAATTAGTACTGAGTAGTACGATACCTCTTAGTAAGACTGTTTCTCAGACTTCGGGCCCCTGACTACCTGTAACGACTATCAAAGATCTACAAATTACAGCTGGGTCCAACGGCTTAACCTGCTTTTCCGAGGCATGGAGGAAACTAGGAATATATTGGATGGTTACCCATCTATGAACCGACCTAGGGCTGCGCGGCATAACCACAAGCTCCTATGATGTTTCACACATCATTTACAAAAGTATTATACCACTAGATGCGAACTACACTGACTCATTTTACTTCATGATATCCGCGTAATTAACATAATATGTGCGGACCTGAAGCCGTCGGGCAGTAAGTAGCCCACGAGACACAATACCCTAGTCAACAGCCTAAACGGAAGATCCTCCCTTCTCTGTAAAGCATTCGGTACTTTCCACGCTATTCCGCAAAATTACTTTACTTGATCATGTCAGAAGATTTTTGCGATGTGCACAAACCTTTAATATTTTAATAAGATTTGTTTCATCATTATAATTCGCCTGCTCTTATCCCAATTTATTCCATACTTCTTTCTCTGTCTCTTTTGATAATATTTGTTAAAATTCTCTATTTTATTAAACGTTTGATTTTAATTAATTTCAGGTATCAGACGGCATAGAAACGAGTGGTCCCGGAATCTTACGTATATCAGTGGTTCCCTTACAAGTGCGACTCGTAAACAACACGGGGCTTCAGTTAGTTCACAACTCTTACGCTATCATCTCTGCCGATAACCTGACCTTCACTACCAACGCCGATGAGACCAACGTGCAAGTCAAGTACGTATCAAAGGACAAATATTACACTGCATCATCATCCACAGCCCAACTTCACACCGTCCGGGGGGCCGTGTGTTTATGTATGACGGTATGGTTCGCGTGGGAGTCTGTCTCACGGACCCGCCCCACCGCTTCCGTCTGCGAGTTGTTCGGTGAAAAATGCCCAACTCACGGTACGGGTAGACGGTGCGGTTATAAATTAATTAATTAAATTCAGATATCACTAGATCCATATTATAGGTACATTAATTCTTTTTTATGTCGGGCTTGCACCCACTAAAAACACCGCCGTGAGCCTTCTGTCGCCTTGGCGGATGTGCCGCGAAAACTGCTACGTATGACTTTCGCGACCCATCTGGCGCAGTCTGCCTCCGGGCGCCAAACTCCTTTGGGCGATGTCCGGGCTCACCTGAGACATCGCCACCACTCGTGAGAAAGTGAATTTTGGCTGAGTTTCGAACATGTGAAACCTGGCTTACAGTGCGGTCGCTGAACCGTCATGTTACTTTCTTCGGTGCGAGTACGCTCCTGTACCAGCCTAATCTCGCTACCGAACGACTAACACTTTCTCACCATTTCTTGGACTTTATAATAAATAGGCAAAATAAAATATCACAATAGCGATGTTCTCGTGGAATTAGGACTGCAGCTTCCAAAATCTCCACAACTGGTAGCCTAGCCCTTTAAGACTAAGGCATGATTTTATGTTTTCCTCAGGTACGACATAGTGAAGCCGCCTCAGTTCGGTGTGGTGGAACGTCTGCGAGTCCTGGACGGCACGTGGCAGACCGCGGACTCGTTTACCAGCGAAATGTTGACCTTCGGCCGCGTGCGCTACATGCATCTACTTGGAAACCCTTCGCATGACGAGTTCAAGGTAACCAATATTACTCATCATCAGCCTAGCCTTAAACTTTGTTGGGGTCAGCGTCCAGGGAAGAATAATATCAAGATACTCATTAAGCAATAAAGAAAAAAAAAACTCGTAAAATTACATTTTACTTTAGTGTGTCTTAATCACACCATACTTTGTTCGCAGTTCAAAGCATCAGTCGGCTCAATACGAACGAACACACTCTACGACTTTCGATTAACGTTTATAAAACTCGAACTGTACCAATCAGTAAACGAAGAACTAGTACTGAACAACACGAGAGAGGCTTTCATATCGTCTCAACACCTCACGTTTAAAACTAACCCTCTCACGTTGCCAAGCGACCGAGTCGTATACACGATATTGAGACCTCCCAAGTACGGGATACTGCACTTATCTTCAGGGAAACATCATTTACAAATGCACAGCACCTTCACCCAACAGCATATCGACACGGATCAACTGTGGTACCGGCTGCACAGGAGAGCGTATTCTCACATTCAAGACGAGTTCACCTTCGTCGTGGGCGCAACAGAGTGCGAGAACATCACCGGCGTCATGACCATACGACACTCTCCTGGCACGCTCACGTCAGACCGGACAGAAGGACGTGTTCACACCACTCTAGAACGCCTTCAAGTTACAGAAGGTTCCAGAATGGTCATCCCGGCCACACATCTTAACTTTCGCACAGATGCAGTCACTAACCTAATATTCAACATCACACATTTGCCTAAACACGGAAAAATCGAAGTGATCAACGATATCTTGAAAATAATGCGAGATAATACGACATACTTCACTCTAGAAGAACTAAATTCTGATAGGGTGTATTATGCACACGACGACTCGGAAAGTCGACACGATTCGTTTCATTTCATGGCGTTGAGTCCAGAGCCGGAAGACTTTCAATACGTGGGGGTGTTTCACATCGACATTATATTGAAGAACGATAATAGTCCCGTGCGGGCGAACGATAACGTATTCCACATCGTGCACGGAGGAGCGAGGCTCATCACCGCTCGCGACTTGAGTTATACCGATGCAGACTTGGATACAAAACCTTCCGATATTATTTACACAGTTCAACGATACATCAAAGATCCTCCTAACGGTGGGATATTTCGGGCTGACAATCCTTCTGAGCAGATAGCGCAGTTTTCTCAGGACGATATCAATAAGAACTTGGTGCTGTTCAAGCACCAAGGTAACGAGTACGGGAAGATGGCTTTCTGGATATCTGACGGGCTGTTTGACGTCAATGGTAATCTGGAGATACAGGCTTCACCTCCGTTCATAAGGATGTATCCTACTAACGGATCCATTGTCGAAAATGGGAAAGCTGTAGTTATCACTTCAAGAGATTTGCAGGTAAATTTATTATTCATCTTTCTTATTCGGTCATTATCTTCCTACTCGCATACCCCGCATGGAACGATAGCTACGGTTTTCCGTAAGAGTGAGCGAGGCAATACTATTATAATGTCAAACGAACAGAAACGTGAAAATTTTCTGATACGGTTGGGTGAATATAAAGGTCCATGATTTATTAAAATTTGTTTGGAATCGGCGACATTTGTTTTTTTTAAGAATGATAAAATAACTACGCTTTTTCTAGAAGTGGCAGATCTAGCGATCTTTTTAACGAGGTAGCCATGACATCCGCTAATTTGAAACTTGTGTCACAATAATTAGATCACATTCTATTAAAATCTAGCAATTAAAGGCATCACGTATCAATTCTATTTCCCCATAAAGTTTAACATAAGAACTTCTTAATGCTTCGAAATCCTTTTTTCATAAAAGGTCGACACTAATATGAACTGCTTGGAAGAAGATATCCGTTACGAAGTGAATTTGGAACCGAAACACGGATCTATCGAAGTCGGCGAAGGTCAGGGAGCATCCACGTTCACTCAGCTAGATGTGGCGGCGGGCAGAGTGGCCTACAGGCATAGAGAACCCAAGACTCCTACTGATCAGTTCAGGTAGGATTTCATTTCTTTTGTATTTCACTGATAAATGGAAGACGATGATGTAAACGGTTTTATGCCACCCATTGGCCTCTGACTTGGCTTTACAAGCCGTCAAGAGATATCTCTCAGGCATGCTGGTTACCTCAAGATGTTTACCTTCACCCAAGGCAAGTTATAATTATACGATATGATTCCAAGAATCAGAGGTGCGTGTTATCACTGCATGGGAATGATGAAGATTATATTATAACCAAAGTATAGAACCATATTTGCTTCCTGAAGTGTAAGACCGATGAGTATTTAAGCAATATGTTTATTTCTAGGTTCAAAGTGATGTGCTTAGACACCTGGGGCGAGGGTGTGTACGTTATAAGGATATTCCCGTCCAGTTACTGGGAGCCGCTTCGGGTGAACACGAACCTACCTCTGGTCGTCGAAGAATCTACGAGTGTCAATATTACTAAGGAGATCTTGGAGGTATTTATTTAATTATGTACTCTATTTTTATTGTTTGCTGAAACTCTGTTCAGTATCTCTTGTGTTAAGGGGAGTGGTCCTATGGTCAAAGTGCGCCTAGCGCCCGTCACAAAAAAAAATCTTTTATCCAAGAATTTAAAGACGTCACTCACCTCGTTTCAGTTCTAACATTTCAACTATAGCTCCTCGTCGACTATTCGCTTTTATTGTATGGGCCCATACAATAAAAGCGCTAAGCTCTTCTTCGGCTAATGCCGATTAATCAGTTTCGATAAGTGGGGTCAATCCCTTACTTATCCGTCTATTGTAAATACGAAACTTTAGATCGATTTATTTTTGTTACTCAATCATGCCAGAACGGCTGAATAGATCTGAATGAAATTTGGCAGAAAGATAGATTATAGTCTGGAGTAGGACAGGGGCTACTTTTTACTCTCACATACACATCAAAATTTCCACGCGAACGAAGTCGCGGGCAACAGCTAGAAAGACATGATTACTGTTTCAAGAAACTTATATGCCTTTCAGCTGTTTCAGCCTAAATAAACATCGTTAAACGTTTATTTTCCGTTTCAGGTAATGCATCCCCAAATCGAGCCATCAAACGTAGTGTACCAAGTAACAGACGGGCCTTACCACGGCTGGCTCGAAATAACGACAACACCGGGCACCCTCGAACTGGAAAACTACAACGAAGAGCCTGTCCATATCAAAGTCTTCGACCAGTCCATCATAAACGCAAACCGGCTGGTTTACGTTCAGTCCGGAGTTAATCGAACTCGGGACCGGATACGAATGGAAGTAACGAATGGGATCGTATGGCTTCGGGACGTCGAACTCAACGTCGTCATCATCCCGGAACATTTCTACGTGTATGCTGCCAACCTGACGGTTGTCGAAGGCGAAGCGGTCAGCGTAAAGCCAGATCTATTCAGAACAGTCACTGAGTACTACAGAGGAAAGGTCATAGCGTACAAAGTGGTTGAAAAAGCGAAGTATGGCAAGATTGTAATGACGGACCAGGAGCTCAACTTGCTGCCAGTGTTGAAACTCAATTCTGGAAATATTCAGGTATGAAATAAGAAAATGACTTATTTATTTTAGCATGTAGAAAATGACTCATGGCGATTTATTTTATGCCTGTTTTCTTAGTTTCTTAGATTAAACTGCAACGCAAAATGCCGTAAGCGGCATGGATTATCAATACTAGACTTTGAACTGAACGTTGCAAAGGCAACGTGGTCATGTCCCGCCGTCGAATATATCTCACTAATGATTTTACAAAAAAATAAAACTAACTTCATCGTCAACTGTTTAGCTATTTGGCATGAAATCGAATTAACAGCACCCTTTGGTAGGATGAATTTAAAGAATCCTTTGAACTTACACTTTTGGTATAAGATAAGATTTATTTATTTTGTAAAACATGACTATGGTATAAATGGCTTATAAAGAATGAGGTAGCTACATGTTTTGCCATTTAAGACGTTCAAAATTAGTCACACTATACAAACAATGCAAAAAATACTATAAAAAAATTACAATCCCAAAATTAAAATTAAATTAAAATTACATTGACAAAATTTAATAAACGAAAAAACTTATGCAGATGGCATTCTTCTAAACCGAGCGATTTATGCCTAGATTAAGATTTTGATTAAGTAAGTACTACAATATAAACCCTGTTATATATTCCACAGTACATAAATGACGGTTCGGAAGAATCTGCAGACTCATTCAAGTTGGTGGCGATGACAGCGAGCGGCAAGGAAAGCGAGCCGTTTCATGTGCACGTGAACATTGTGCCCGTGAACGATGAGCCGCCCATAGTGGCCGCCAACACGGGCCTGTGCGTGTGGGAGGGGGGCACTTTCACCTTCACCACTAAAGAGCTATGTAAGTACTAGCTTCTATTTTGTGTTTGGATTATTAGATTAATTCTTGTCGAAATGTGTGGATCGATTTACATCTAATAATTCAATTGTAATATTATTTGAAAAAGTCCGTAGTTTCGTACCTGACAACTCTGACAAGAATCAGGCGACACAAATTCAGAGGTCACAGTCTCTTTTAAAGGCCAGACATCATCTTGGTTAAGTCTCTCGGTTTGGTGTGAATGGCCAGACCGCTCATTATTTACAAGATCAAGTAATTTGCACCTTATTTCCTTGACTTCCAGACGTGAACGACATCGACACGCCTCCCGAGAACGTGACAGTCCGCGTGGTGGACATAGTGTCCGGGTACATCGCGCTACAAGGAAGCCTCGACACCGCCGTGCATCACTTCACGCAAGCGGACATAGACAACGCAAGAGTCGTGTTTGTGCACAAAAGTATGCCATAGAATTATTTTAGAGTTCGTAAAAGCCGTAATTTTATTAATGACAAAGTTGATATCAAGTCTTTTGAATTAACATTATTTATTATTCGTTACAGACGGCACAAAAGGCAAGATGATCTTCAACGTCACGGATGGGTTACATGAACTTGCCAAAATCACGTTTCTAATAACAACCAAATCTGTATCTCTCAAACTGACGAGAAAACACAACTTACGAGTGTTCCCACTCATGAGAGAGCCCCTCAACAACTACATGCTAATGTCCAAGTGCTCCGACCCAACGCGAACGATCATATATAAGATAGACAGAGCTCCCACACTCGGACGGCTTATTATGCTGAACGGAGAAAGCCACCACAGATCTATAAAGCAGTTCACCCAAGAAGATATAAACAACACAATCGTATACTACGAACACACTCACCCCTTCTCAGATCTATACACGAACGATTCCTTCATATTCACAGTCGAAGCGCCACTCGCTAAACCGCTCACAGATCAAATCTTCAACATAGATATCTCTGTGTCGTCCGGCGGACTCGCCAAATATGTGAATATACCCCCGATAAGAGTACAGGAAGGAGACAAAGTGCCTATTAAAGTTAATGTTAGTAATGTTATCATGTATTTAGAAACCCAGGCTGGCCTAAGGCAGCCTCAGATCGAGGCGCAGTGGTCGCATCCTTCTCACGGAGAATTGAAACCTTTCATGTCGTCGCTAACCCAGTCGCAAATAGAAAGCGGTGTCGTCAATTACGAACACGACGATTCGGATACCACACAGGACAAGATTGACATGTCCTTGTACTTACTACCCGACTATGTCCTCTTATGTAATGTCAGTATAATGATTCAAATAATCCCAGTCAACGATCAACCGTTCAGATTGCTAACGGACACGCCACAAATACAAGTAGTGCAAGGTGAGAACTATACCATCACCAAGAATGATCTGCTGACCGAAGACGCTGATACGGGTCCCGCGGGAATCCTGTACGATATAATCAGTGGGCCAACACAAGGCAGGATGGTGATGTTGGATAAGAACCAGACCATCGATGAGGCGCATTCGATCAACAAGTTCACTCAAGGCGACATCAACAGCGGTAGAGTGATATACGAACATTCTGGCATGCTGCAGACTGCGACGTTCTACTTTAGAGTGTGGGACGGTCAGTTCAAGCCGACGTACACAGTGTTCACGATAGACGTAATACCGGTAATTCTCAATGCTACGTCACTGCACCCTATATATCTGCAACAGGGCTCAAATGTAGCCGCCGTTACAACAGACCAGATATACGTGGACACTAATGCGAGAACGTCGAAAGTCCTATACAACATCACTCGTCAGCCTCTCCACGGAATGGTATACGTCGGAAGGAATCCAGTTTCTTACTTCACCCACAAAGACTTGATGGAAAAGGTGGTGATATACATGCAGAACGATATGACGACTGCGAACGATAGCTTCGACCTGATCGCTTACGTCCACAACAGTAACGCGACCAGACCGTTCACTATCGAAGTTATCGTACAGCCACTGATGACGTTAGGTGATTTGAGGGTGGAAGTAGAAAAGGCTAGGATTACATTGAATACCATGGACGCGAGTGGATTAGCAAAACTCACAGCCAGTGATCCTGTGTACACCTTACTGAGGAAGCCTCGGTACGGGACTCTAAAGAAGATAATACGCAGTTCTGGAGAGAAGACCAGTGCTAGAGAAAGAGAAATAGCATATTTCACCCACGAAGACGTGAAAGCTGGAGTCATATACTTAGTGACGAAGAAGAAAGTGAGTGAACTGAATGGATACGAGGATAGCTTCAGGTTTTTGTTGGCGGCGACCATTTTCCAACCGGCTGTCGGTGATGTGAAGATTTTTATAGGAAATAGACAGAAGAAGAATATTCCAGGGCCAAATGATCCTGAAAGTCATGAGGGTGTACCTGTGAGTATTCATTCAAGTATTTTGTCTATCAATCAATCATCTTATTGTCAGGCAGCTGAGGCCCATATATAAAATACAAAAAATAATCTTAAAACAATAATAAACTAATACATATGTAATTATTAAATACTAGCTGACCGGCGCAACTTCGTCTGCGTGACATTTTTGAATAATGCTCCGCTCCTATTGGTCGCAGCGTGATGTTTTAGCCTATAGCCTTCCTCGTTAAATGGGCTATCAAACACTAAAATATTTTTTCAATTCGAACCAGTAGTTCCTGAGATTAGCGCGTTCAACCAACCAAACAAACAAACAAACTTTGTAATATTCGTATAGATATGGTCAAAATGGTCATAATTATTAAATGTATGGTGGCTATGGTCTTGGAACTAGTAATGATGTCAATATTCTCGAAATCTTACCATTGCGTAATCGTGTGTAGGCATGATTGTATCAGGAACACATTGCAGCGTCTAGCGTAACGATTATTTGACACTTTTATAATGATATCGTAGCATGGCAGGTCACTATATGAAATGATTTTATTTTAAGAGTTTCTGGGTTAAGCGGTGGACCTGTAGCTTAAAAATTTAAACTTTTTGATGAACTGACCCGTTGAAAGTTAAAAAAGTCTGTACATAGTTTAATTGAAATATATATATATATATATATATATATATATATATATATATATATATATATATATATATATATATTCGCCGGTAATAAACGTCATTCCATGTATTTATCCACATTATTAAGGTGATTTATTGTGACATGCCGTGGCACGGTAAGTTTTAAAAACGCCCAATAACTGTAACATCATTTCGTTTCTACAAACAAGAGACATACTAGACCTTTAACTTCCACTTTCAGGTAGCAAACGGTGAAGCAGCATCATACTACATGATGATCCTCATGGCTCTGTCGGGGACGGTGCTCGCGATCGTCGTGATCTTCGGCCTGTTGAAGTGCCGACGCTACCTCATGCGGGAGCAGAACGCGCTCGTCAAGATACACGGGCAGAGCCAGGGCGCTGTTGCTCCTATACCACTGCCGAGGCCGCCCGACCATCTGATGCCGTCGCCTTCGCAGGGCACGCCGCCTATTAAACGGTAACCGATTCCAGTGCAAACAAGTTTGTCCTAGTCCTGTTTTCTTAGAAATTTCGGCACCTCAGAACCTTTTATTAAATGATAACATAAACAAAAAATGTGATAGATAAATATTTACTGAATTCTAAATAAAAAATTAGATAGTGGTTTAAAACGGGTCAAAAACAAAAATAAACTTAACAAACCAATGACAACAAAGATCTAAAGAACGACAAATTATAATATAATGTGCTCGACTGTACACATACATTAACGCGCGCGTATGTACAGTTTACATACGTAACTAACACTGAATTCATTGAGGTGTGGTTGAAAGATAGAGCGTGCGGGGATATCGCGCTGTCCAGTACCTTCGCGCCCCGCTGATACCTAAAATTGTCTTACTGCGCAGCTGTTCTTCAATGTTCCGAGCCGCAATTAAGTTTGAATCTAACTACTCGTATATAATAAACAATGTTCCTTTCGTCCCACAGCTACGTGTCATCAGAGCAATCAGTGCACACTGGTGCCAGCACGCCGCTGCCCTCCGCCGGCAGTGTGGCCTGCAAGGTGACGCCGCTCGCTGACGCGGCGTTGCCAGACCTCAACGCGAGGTATCCGTACGGGACTGATGATCATACTGACGTGAGTCTTATTTGTTTGTCTTTAAATGGTAGCGAAGCCTAGAGAGCAGCGGTGGGCCTGTTACCGCTACTTGCGAGTTGTAAGTCGTGGGTAAGAACAGGCAGTATTTTAGACCAATGAGAATCCGTTTAGTCTAGTTCAACATAGCGTAAAATATTTCCTATGCCTTTGTCCAATAATCTGGCAATATATCTGACGCAAAAATAACGACTTTACTTCTTCGGGAATCGGTCCAAACCAGACTTAGGCATGCTAGACTGACAGCATGCTTAGACGCATACTGCAAATGTGATTTGAAATTTAAGTTTAAATATATTTCAATACTCAAGCTTGACGTAACAGTCATCATCATCATATACCTAGTCTTTTTCCAACTGAGAGTCAGCTTCTGATTGGATATAGCTGAATACCCAGTATTTTACATTAAGCGACTGCCTATCTAAACTTCCACAATCCAACGAGCACCATAGTATGAGTCATCTTCCTGCACTTGTCATAAATATGTGACTTGGGCTTGCCGCAACACGTTTTTTTTCTTCCATTCTCCCCTGTCGATCGTCACGCTAGTTTACTCCCCTTTCTTTCACATTATTCCTCACACAATTCATTCATCTCTTCTTTGGTTTTCCTCTCCATCTCGCTCCATCAACATTTTCGTTTAATGTATGAGCAAAGTTCAATAATAACGAAACAAACAGTACGGGTCGTTACAGGCTGAAGACTGGAGTAGCTACGAGGCGAGCGAGGCGGCGTACCCGGTGCGAGCGGCCGGGGTGGCGCCAGCGAACCCCATGCTCAGGCGCAACCAGTACTGGGTCTGACCCAAGGACACGTATACACTGCCGAGGGCGCCCAGGCCAGGTCAGTTTCAATAGACTTGTTGTTACCTTACGAGTAATACAAACTTGTCTGGCATTCGATTCGGGAGATATTGTTCAACAACTAAGCGGCCATTCCATTCACACGGCGCCGTCCTGCACGATATTTAACAGTAAAACGTTGAGATTACACGTCAATTAACCGAATGTTCTTACGGTTACCGTTAAAACAAATGCAGCATTGAACTGCCTATGATACCAAGATTATACTGCAAGATAACGTACTAATCAACGCCGTGTGCAGCGGCTTAGGCCCCGTGCCTAAGCCGCCCTAAAACAAGCCCCAGAATGAGCCGAATTGAAGCCAACATGCTTTCAATATGGATAAAAAAACAGGTTTTGAAATATCAAAATAAACACTAGCTTACAGTTCAAGTACCATAATGAGATTTAATTTCTCAAATACCTTAAATATAAACAATGTTCATTACGTAAAGACAAGATGTACCAAAAAAAATTGTGAGTGTCCATGGAGTTTCTTCTCAACTTTCTGTCAAATTGACCGACTCCATGACAAACCTAAATTACCCGTACCTCGATCCGTATGAAAGCCAAGCGTGCCATTTTTTGACCACTTACTATGACGTCATAAGAACTATTTAGTTAATATATAAAATAGACAACGTTTTTGTTCTTTAAATGTCTAGAAGTAAGTTCTTGAATTGTAATGTTGTTTTAAACAAATTAGGCTGCTGCGACAGCCACGTAAAGCTAAGGTGCTTGCCTGGCACGCGAAGTAGCACGCGAAGTGGTGCTCTTGCGTTATCTAAGTATATCTATATCTGACCTATAAATAGTTAATTTGAAATGAATGCTTGCGTTTGAGTTTGACAACATTGCCAATAACCATACCACAGTTTGGTACAAAGCGACGACTTGTAACCTGACTTCGTTTCTCCACAGTGACGGTGACAGCGCTCGATAGAACCGTGTCCCTGAACCGGCGCCTGCGCCTGCGCCGCCTCGGCGTCGACTTAGTTCCTACGCCTTTTCTACTGAGTAACTACAACGGTAAATACGAGAGTTGCGAGATTACCCTTTAGGTCATACCACCACGCTTTGACTACAAGATCATACTCAATTAGTTAGTGAAACTTTGCAGACATGATCGGTGATCGATATCAAAACTACAAAAAAACTGATACTTGATACCAAACTAAACGTTGCGATCGTTGAGACAAAAAAAAAACATCAAATTATAGTTTTTGTTTAATGGTGTCGTACAATTAATAGATTAAAAGTGCAGACTTTCGCTATTTAATTAAACTCGACCTTGTAAATGAATACACAGTCCGGAATTGTGACCATGTCATATGTGTTTAGAATAAAAAAGTTTTAAAACTGATGATTTTTTGAAGTGCGGTCAGATAGAAGGTCCGTTATTTTGATATATTAAACGAGACAAATTATTACAAAGAATTTGCAGTTTGTGTCATCTGCGCAGGCAGAAAATTTTGTTTGGCAAACGGAAAAGTCAGCAAAATATTTTGCGCGTTTCCTTAACCACTTCTGAATTAGCCCCAAGACTAAATTCTGATAATCTAACACCATTAACAAGACATGTTTTTATTCAAATAGCACTTCACAATCTAGCTACCTTTAATTATTTTATCTATACATTATTGATCGCAATTTTGAATCAGTCCCACAAAACGCCCGCCCTTCGCTACTTCCTATTGTTTTAGCTGGAAAGAAGTGGCGGAACAAACTCCCCAGCAACACTCCAGTCTGTTATGTTAGAGAAACAATAGCACAAAAATATACAATTGCTAAAAGTAGATTAAATCCATTAAATTAAAGTCACAATTCAGCTAGCACACACAAATAATAATAAAAAAAAACATAAAAAATATACCCAAACATAAATAAAGCCTACAGGCGTAAAGCGTGCCCGCGAACACGTGCAACGTTGGGTTATACATTTATACTCGTAGCAGTAACAAGATGTCACAAACGATAAAATAGGGCAATATAAAAAATTACAAAAATCATACATTCGTTTAAAAACAAATACAGCAATGAAATTCTGGTTTGCTATTTGCCTTCCATATATAATTATGGTTTCGTTTATTCATTTTTCTTACTCTTTCCTTCAATATAAAAAAATAAATAAAAAATAAAATAGTAGCCCTCCGTTATCGGGGATAGGCTCCAAGCTACCGGCGGTCAGGGCTCCAGAGAGAGGAACCTCCTAACAATACGAGCCGTACCCAAGACTACCGCTTTCTGAATCAAGCATTTGTTTATCTTTCACGAGGCAAAAGCGTCCGTGAACACTCTTACTCTGCCATACTTCCCTGCGGTTGTTAGTGTCACTACAGATTTGTGCCAGTTCTCACTAGCCATGGAGAGTGAGGTGAGGCCCTAGTTACGGCTATTGTTAATCCCACTGTGCACTGACGATAATAATCAAAGACATTCAAATATTTACGAGCGATAGACGGGACAAAACGAAGAAACTAATTGTTTGTCAAAATGACGTTCTAGTCATTTCTAGATCGTCTAGTATCGCTCTAGATAGTACTTCAAAACAAATTAAAACTATGCCAAAGCAGCATACCGCATTTCTTGTCTAATCACATTAGTGTTCCTAGTTCCAATGCAATTATAGTAACAATATTCTAAAACTTTACATCTATGGAATAATTAGTAATTGTTGATGAGATACCATAAATATGTATATGAAGTGTTAGAATATTTTTAAATTATAAGTTGTGTGTAGTATGCGGGATCTCAACAACTTCAAAAATGAGATTGGTCTAAAAGAAAACAATGTAATAAAGCGCAAATAAATTCCGCATAAGTAACTCACTGTGTATTCAACGTTTCGTTATGTTTGTACATAATATTGCGAACTTTTTGTACTTTTTAAAGAAAAATCTCCATCTTAGGTCATCGGACTTTTTGTTACAAAACGATCGTAATGATTTTAGACGAAATCTTGCGTATTTACTAAAGCAAACACCAAAAGTTAATTTTAGCGTAGATAACTCGTATTAATAAGAACTGATACTTTAACATAAGTTACAGTACATGTGCCTGATAACACTGAAGTTAATTACCTGGTACAGTCACGACTCCTGAAATGTATACACGCAGCAACTTTTAAAAGTGATTTTCCCACTGTGATTATTAACGTTTTATGTTTTCTCGAACTTAGTATTTTGGAAGCCATACTATTACGAAATAGCCCTTATCTCATAGTAGACACCATTATTTTACTAGAAAATCGCTTTTGAAGTTTGCTTACTGCATACATTTAATTGCTCGTGATTGTGTATTCTGTATAGTTATAGTAAGAAACATATTTTATTGCACCACATACTGAATTCAAATACATGTATTTACGTTAGAAATAAATGAGATAATAGTTACCCATAAGATTATAGAGGTAGAAAATAACGCCACACAGAAGAAAGTACCTTAATAAATAAATGATTTTTTTACTCAAACTATTACATTTGAGAGCAAAGACAAATTGCAGTTATCTTTAAAGGCGCTTGAATTAACAGCGTGGTTTTTGCGTGATACACTAATTCTGCCATTGACTGCTCAAAATTATATGAAGCAATGGATTTGGAATCTTCTTCAAAGTCCCTTGAACTGTGATAGGAGGGACAGGAGTTTGTTTTGGAATAACATAATATGTGGCGTCATTTTCTCCACCCTGTATAACCTACATTTACTAGTACAATAACCTACCTATACGTTTGCCAAATAAGTGCCAAGAAGCATGTTATTATTATACATAATTAACTAAAAATAAGCATATAGAATGTATTAGAAATATTAACGTTTTACTTTAAGGATTCCTAATTAATATATAAGTTTATACTGTTATTACGGATTTCTAACTGATGTTATAAGGTATTATAATTTTAATAATAAGTTGTGCCAATATAGATGACGTTTTGTGTACTTAAATACTGTAGAACAAACTCATGCCAATATATTTTAAGGCGAGCTCCGTTTATTGTTGTCTTTTGATATCACAAGTAATTAATTCACTTTTATTCAATGGACGGATGTATACTAGTTCTAGGACTGGCAGGCGTTCCTGAGTAGTATTCTAGAGTTAGTATTGCTGTGTATTCTTTAAAAATTTACACCTCATCATGTGCCTATACCAAGACGATTTTTGACAACAATACATGGATCTTCGTACAATAATGCCAAAAACATAGGCAGTAGTTCGCGTTCTGTAAGTTGTTATAACACTGAAGTCGTTTCACATACCGATGTTTTATAGATTGCCAATATATCGTGCCAAAGTATCCCTTGAACACAGGGATAGAAGATAGCCCATATTACAGTTTCAAGTATATTCCTGCACGCAAGCACATAGTTATAGTTTGTTATTCTGTACCTTAAAGGGCCTAGTTTAGAACAATATGACCTATTATAATTAAGTAAATTAATTGCTTAAACGACTCTCAAAGCTGTATTTGGCCAAAGAAATGCAAATATACAACTTTCTGTTTTTTTTTTATTAGCAATTACGTTCATCGCCAGCCAAGCCCGCCTTTGCTCATGTAGTATTAACCAACGAGCAATTACCCAATGACTGAGACACTTTAAACAAACATCGTAGCCCGTTTTACGAGTAATTCCTCTTCCATTGAATCTGTGTCCTTAATTGTGGCAAAATAATTGTTTAACAAATCGACTGCCAACTGTCCCCATATATTCAAATCACAAATGTATTGTTTTTGACAGTTGTATGAAATGGTTATAGCACGAAAAATTGACGCAGTGTGTTATTTGTTAAGCAATAAACTTCCCTGACTGTCGATGTATAAATCGAGCACTCTCGTACATCACCTCAGGCCTTTTATCTTGACCAGACCAGTCTTGTTAACTTCGATAGTTGTTTGTATGCGAGGACGCGATACGATACTTTTGAATTGCAATAATCGTTGTAAGTTGCCAAATATGGCCACTGTAAGAGATTATTTCATATAAGCCTATATGTAACTACAAAGAAATATTATAATACTTTATTTCAAAGCTGGCAGTCTTTCTTTGAAATGAATGCCAAATTAAAGCCGTTGTCACAAAAAAAATGCTCAAAAGATTATGTAGTTGATCTGTAACTTTTGCATTGTAAACATAAAAAACATACATTTATACATAGTTTACATTGAAAATTCATTCTTTTTTGTGCTTTTCCTAGAAATAGAAAATATTTCATGTCAGTAAATCGAATACTGTCTGTCCGTTGTGTCTGTTGTTGCCATGTATATATATTACCCAGCTTTAGTCTGTTCATGTCTCCCAAGGTATAGTATAGTAAAGGCTATAGTAAAGGACAATGCTTACTTATAAATGCAAAGTTTTAAATCTTTAGATTCGCTTTACCGCGTCAAAAAATGTTCAAGTTTCCGTTTCATTGACACATTAATTTGCAGTGTAAAATATACTATGTCTAGCGTACACACTACTACATATTGTATGTCTGTTTCTTAGCTGGATGTTTGCACTCATACTCTAAATGACCACATTCGTGCGTCCTAAATACAGTGACGGCAAATCTAATGATTTAAATCTTTAAAAATATATGTTTTTATAACTAAACACTGCCCACAGCCGCAGTTAAGGCTAGAAAAAGTATCTTTGCAAATGCGAAATAAATGAGTACATAAGCCAAGTATAGATTCCGCCTACGAATGGCGCCTGAAACGCCTAGGAATGTTACTTTGTATAAAAGCGAAACTATCTAGTTTCAAACAAGTTCAGAAGTTGGAGTTTCGCTTCTATAAGGAGTACTTTTTTTCATATTCGTTAATTCAGCGTTGTTTTCGTGTATGGTCTGTCGAATTAATGTGTTTATACGAGGTGAAAGGGACTTCGACGCGAAAACGGAAACCACATACTCAGTACACAATTTCGTCGGTTATTAAAAAAAACAGCTGTTCAAACGAGCAATACATGGTCAAAATGTATGGAACAGCTGATTTTTCGGCGGTGTCCCTTCCACCCCTTATATTAATGATATTTAAGTTTTATATATTTCATCGATAGTCTGTAAAAAGCCTGATTGTGACGATACTCAAACATGTTCGGAATAACAAAATGCTGTAATATTGCTAGCTGCTAGCATTACTACAGGCGATTTTTAACAAACTTATAACACATTGTTTGTATCCACAACCTGTTCAATAGTAAAGGAACGAAAACGCTTAAAAACTGCTATAAAAAGTAAATAGATACTATACTGTATAATATAACAGATTAAGTAGAAGAAATCTAAAAAGTCCAATTATTATCAATAGTAATATAATGTACATTAAAAATGTTAGATTTACATTCAGACCATAAGAGTCAATGCCTTCTTTTGTGTAAAGGTAAGTCACTTGTTTGTAAGAGGTGGTTACAGTACAGCCTATTATTTCAGTCCTAGCAGTTATTTTGCCTCTGAAACCTTATGTAGATGAGAATAAAGGTCACTGTAAAATCAGAGGAAAATTAACAATGAAAGGAAAATAAGCTCAGAGATTAGTAACGTTATCACTTCAAAACGTGCCATAATTAGTATTAAAAAGTTGCATTTTGTATGAGTTTGTTAGGTACGTGACGATTTGGAAGTCATGTGTATTAATTTCTACCAACTAGGTAGTTAATGGATTTTTTAATAAACGATTTAATAAACTAAAAGGTTTTTTTTATTAAAACGACGTTTGTATTAAAATGTTTATTCTAATAAAGTTGTCACATTAAAAAAGAATTCTTCAATGTGTTTTCTCTCTCTTTCTTAGTTAATTTGTACAAAAGGATCTTAAAACTAACAATACCATCAATAATACTACACTCTA
The DNA here is from genome assembly GCA_964057025.1 of Standfussiana lucernea. Classification (NCBI taxonomy): domain Eukaryota; kingdom Metazoa; phylum Arthropoda; class Insecta; order Lepidoptera; family Noctuidae; genus Standfussiana; species Standfussiana lucernea. Next base: position 4,299,109 of record OZ059784.1, read on the forward strand.
TCGTATACTACCCACACTTACTGCCCAATAAAATTGAGCCTTCACATTATGAACTACTTAAAAATACAAAACAATCAGTCAATAATAATTTTTAACCATCAAGATCAATCTACTTCGAGTTTCCTAAAGTTGCCGGTAAGTCCTCTCATGGCGTCCCCGACCGCGTCTGCGCCCGCGCACGTGTTGGCGCCGGCTTTCAGCGCCGATATAGCGCCCTCTCGCGCTGCTTCACTATACATCTCGAGCCGGACGGCCATCTTGTCGTTCAGAAGAAGAATGTCGCGTTTGCTGGCGAGCTCTTCTTTCCATAGACCTAGAAAGTACAGTTTTGTATTAATAACCTTGTTCTACCCGTTTTATAGTCGACACTAGATAAACGTGCAATAACGGTCATTGACCAACATGCATTTATTGACATACTTAATTCCGAAAACAATAATAATGACATAAAGCTGCGCTGAATCGACATCTATCCTGATCCTTTCCTTTTTTTAGCAATGAAAAAAGAAAACGATTCATAATTTATTGTCCGCGTATATACGCAGAGAAATTAAGGAAAGGGCAATGAACTTTATTGCACGTTTACCTGGCGCTCGGAAGTCGAATGCTCGGCGGTCAGAATGTCGAGTACGATATCAAAGAATACGACAAAGAACTATTACGCTAATGGATGGATGAAGTTTTTCGAAAAACATGAGTTACATTATCAATTTATCTGCTATCGGACTTTCAACTTAAGGTTCTACGACATAACTATAACAACACAGTAGCGCATACTCACTGATCATTTCCTTCATAGGCATGGTGCCACCATACTCCTTGGGAAGCAGACCCTTGTCAATCTCCACGTCTTCTGGAGCACTGTAGAGTTTGACCCTCTTCTTGATCTTTTCTGAGATGAGAGCCATGCCGAAGTCCAGGGCGAACTTGATTGTTGGGTGAACGTTGACGCCGTAAATCTCTTTGTGTCGCATGGGGAGAGTACGCTTTGAAAAATCAAAGTAAGGTTACTTACAAGACTACTAAAATGAAAAGCAACTAAGTTCGAGTTCCACCAAATTCCAACACTGAACTCGATCAGTACAATACTAAAAAGCGCCGCTTAAAACTGCTGATCAAGTTTAGTTATATTCTTGAAATCAATCCGTTCTTGAAATTACAAATGTCAACTTTCCAAGCAGTCAAGTGCCGTTGGTGGCAGATTTTAGAATTCGAAATCAGTTTTCTGTAGCTAAGCGAATACTTAACTGCTTGACGTCGAGGAGATAATAGTGTGGCAAAGAAGATTCCACGAACACATCATACATACCATGATACCAATAGGAAATGAAAGTGGAAGATATCTATAAGAAACTCTAAAAGTCAAAGATCTATGCATAAGGTATAGTAATGTGCCAACCTTATCGCAAAAATTCTTTAAGAAATCTTACCTCTCCATTTTTAACGATCCTGACGGCCTCTTTAGGTGTGAACAGAGTGAGATGTGGAAAGCTGACGCCGCTGCCGTCTGCGTAGTGCACCATTCCTCGCACCTGGTTTTCTTCGTCTTCCAGCAGTGTCTCGTAGCACATGCCCATGATACGACACATGTCCTGGTTTGTGTACTTGTACGGGTCGAACACACCTGGATGGATTGAGGGGGGTTGCTTCAGATAGATTTAGACATAGCTAGGTCATGTAAGAAAGTCCTTGACTTAAGGCTATGCATTCTGAAAGTTTGTTGCAAATGGTGCCGCTAGAGACTCATAAAAAATACGAAATATTTGCGCGCTAAGTGCAACATTGCCAACTTTCAGAATGTAATACTCTCTTTAAAATGCATTCCTCACTGAAAGATTTTGTAATATAGAGGAAGCGCAGAGGTCGAGTGCGATTTTTGAACTCAACTAAGAATAGGGAGTGAGATCTATTAATCTCGTCAAACTCAAAGCCGGTGATGAATGTGCAAATATCTAAATGAAGTGTCAAGGCTCAACATTGTGTTTATAGGTTAAAAGCAATAAATAGTTTTTACGACATGTATGAAGCATGTATGTATGTACATAAAGCTCTACGGTGTTAAGATGAATGTTGTAACACGAACTGTGTTATGGATGGGTGTCACCGATTACTGGAAAAGTTGGAAAAAAACCCAAAGATGGCACATGAGTAAGAGACCATCAGAAATCAGAATGAAAGCTCAAGAGTGGACGATTGATGAATTGCTATGGTTTTCAGTAAGCTAATAGAACTAGAATATTCTTTGACGAGACTTATGTTCCGCTTCACTCAACCTGTGTAACAAAGCACATAACTGGCGTAAAAATAATTCAATATCGTATTACATGAAAAAAATGAAGTAGGATCTATAACTTTAATAAAATATTATCGAGCACACAAATAAATCAAAATACGTGCAGTTTCACCGCAACCAATACATATAAATTATACTTAAGTAGTTGTGAAATAAAATAAAAATCATATATAAAATGAATACTACTTGATATCGTCGATGATTATCATAAGGTTGTATATCTACCAGGCCTGTAAATGACCACGCGACGACCCAGCTTGTCCTTGAACGGACTCACAAATATGTATCTGAAAAAAAAATAGAGCATCAATAATGAATGTATAAGTTGCCTCATGCGTTTTTCCCATAGGAGTAGGCAGAAACTAAAGTTTTCGCGGCCTTAGATAGCTACAGCTACACATTTTAACGTAGCTGCCATGCTGCTAATTTACTTCATTACTCTCTAAAAAATTAAGCAGAGCGTCGTGCCGAAACCATGTCCTAGAACCGAGGATTATTCGAAGAAATAAATAAAGACTAAATAAGTATATACATATACTTAGGGACTGCCTGACAAATCAATCTATCTGACCATCATCTGAAACGACATTCTTGATGATGAGGAGACATGTGACATTCATCAGGCGCGGTGTGGTGGTTTACAGCCCACTCCCCCTCATCGAGAGAAGGTAATCCCAGCAGGCAGACTATGCTTATATTAGGTTAGCACTGTAGTTGAAGGCACCACTCACCCCAACTCGAGCAGTTCCGTCATGACGGGCAGCTTGTGGTCCAGCTGATTGAAAGCGATGCCCCAGGACTGGCGCAGCAGGATGTACCGCTCGATAGCTTCCTGTGCCATCGGTACGCTGAACTTCTTCGCGCGAAGGAAGCGGAGGAGGAAGTTGGAATCTGAAAGAATTTTAATGAAAGGATTAATTACACTAACACCACACACCCTGTTTTCTCGAAAAGGTTAGTCCCATGAACCTTAAAGAGCCGAGCCTATTGCCATCAAGCGGGCACGAATCCATGGTCTGCTACTGAAAAATCCCTATGGGAAACCCAATATCACTGTGATGGACAGTGGTCCAGGAGCAGAAAAGGCCAAACAGGTGTATCTGAGCGTGGTGGATTGCGGCCCACTCCCCTTCAAAGAGAGGAGGCCTTTGTCCCAGAAGTGCGAACGTTTTATGCTAAATAGCTTAAGTATTTCTGAAGGCTTCTTAGTTTACTTACCCATTCTGATAGCTGAGAATTTAGAATTCTGCTCCATCCAGCTCCTCAGTGCCGTGAGAGCCTGTGACCTCGAGTTGTCGGTCTCCCGCAGTTCATCCTCGGCTATCTTCTGAGTATCAACAGACAGCGGGCACTGGTACTCGTCAGTTTCGGTCAGGAAACGTTTCTCGGTTCTTCTGGACATGTTTGAAGACCTGGAAAGAGCAGGATGAGGCTTTTGAGAAAGACTTATCCATGGGAACATAGCTGTATCTATTGTCAGGGGCTGAGGTCAAGCAGATATAGGGAAAAATCATTAGAAAAGTTTTACCTTTTGTATTGTATCTGTGAAGATCATTATAGGGAAAATATTTCTGAATCGTTATGTTGAGAGGTTATAGAACAAGGTCTAGGCTTATTCAGATGTCAATAACTATTGTCATTATTATCTAATTCCATGTTACCTACATTACAATGTTCATTAGTTACATTGTTAAATATTGTAATAAAGTGGCAACATTTATATTTTAATAATTAAATTTCGAGTATGGCAACTCCTTCCTTCTTCCAACGCCGGTCAAGGCGGTGTGTCCATTTTTTTGTACTGTGCCTAATAATAAAATTAAACAACGTTTATTCCTTCTCCAAGCCGTTTTATTTCGCTCCATCCACTGCCGATAATAACTGTAAAAGGTTATGGGCCCAGGCATCCGGAGCGAAATAAAGGAATATTGACTTAAAAGCTGTGGTAAAGCGGCGCGTGGTCCTGCGGTCAAGCAGAGGCAAAGGCGGAACAAGATGGACGGCGAGGGCTATATTTTTGGAGCTTCAAATAATCGCATGTTATTAGAAGATGTCGGTAATTGGCATACATGGAAATTTCAAGTAAAAGTCATATTGAAGGCGGTAAATGTCTTTGACTTGGTGGATGGCTCATCAAAATGCCCTGAAAATGAAGATGAAAAATTAACCACATGGAAGAGGTTAGATGCAAAAGCCCAAGGAATCATCGTAGCAAGACTGGGTAACACGGCTATGCTGCATGTTCAAAATTGCGAAACAGCCAAAGAAATGTGGGACAAATTAAATACAGTTTATGAACAAAAATCTGATATGTCACTCCACATATTACAGCAGCGCTTCTTCGAAGAGAAACTTAACAGTTCGGAAGATGTATCTACGTTCATAGCTAAAATAGAAGCCATTGTGACTCAAATAAGGCAAGCAAAGGGCGAAGTTGCCGAAAACATGATTGTTACAAAAATCATAAGTTCGCTAGGTGAAAAGTTCAGACACTTTGTCTCTGCATGGGACTCTGTGCCATTAGAAAAGCGAAATCTTTCGGAGTTGACAGCCAGGCTCATCATAGAAGAACAAAGAAACAAACTGTACCAAAACAGTGAAAACAGTAGTTCCACAGCGTTCAAAACGAACACAAACTCAAGAAAATGCTTTAACTGCGGTAAAGTGGGGCATTATAAAAAGGACTGTAAGGTAAAGAAGCACAAAAGTGATAAAACTGAAAACACCCTATTTTGTAAGCAATGTAAAAAGCGAGGACATACAAAAGAAAAGTGTTGGTATAACAAAGACAATAAACAACAAAGTGAAGATAAAAAACAAAACGCATTTGTCATGTCAGTGCTGTGTGGACTTATGTCAAAAAGTAAATATAATGAGTGGTTCTTAGATAGTGGTGCTTCTGAGCATATGTGCTTTACAGTGGACAGTTTCATAAACTATAAAAAGTTATTAGTGCCTAAAGACATTGTTATTGGGGATGGGACAATAATAAAAGCATTAGGTTATGGTGACATTAACCTAGAGGCATATGATGGTGAAAATTGGATTAAAACATCAATAGGCAGTGTGTTACATGTGCCAAGCCTCAAGGCAAACTTATTTTCCATGAGTGCTGCTCTGGATAAAGGTTACAAACTGGAGTCGACTGCTAACGAGTGCCAGTTTATCAAAAACAACAGTGTGTGTGCAGTAGCCCAGAGAAATGGTAAAATGTACACAATGTTATTCAGACAGTATGAGAATAATGCCATGGTTGGAAAAGTAATGTCAAATCTGAGGGAATGGCATACCAAACTAGGTCACCAAGACATAAACCAAGTGAAAAGCATCTTGATGAAGCAAGACATTAAGTTCGAAAATAGTGAAGAAGAAACCTGTTTGCCATGTTTGAAAGGAAAACAACATAAGTTTCCCTTCCCATCCAGTACCCATAGGGCAACGAAACCAGGAGAGGTTATCCATATTGACATTGGAGGTCCAGTAGAACAAACTTCACTAGGAGGGGCAAGGTTCTTTCTGCTCATCAAGGATGATTATTCCAAATTTAGAAAGGTGTATTTTCTGAAGAATAAAGGTCAGTCTGTAGAATATTTAAAACAGTATCTGAAAGAAATAAAAGTTAATCCTGGTCACATAGTGAAATACATAAGAAGTGATAATGCAAAGGAATTTATCGGTAAAGAAATGGAAAACTTGCTGAAATCACATGGGATACAACACCAAAGAAGTGTAACATATACTTCACAACAGAATGGTTGTGTAGAGCGTGAGATGAGGACGGTGGTTGAGTCGGCACGAACTATGCTTCTGGAGAGCGGCCTAAACAAAAATATGTGGGCTGAAGCTCTCAACACCGCTGTCTACATAATTAACAGAACAGGTCCTAGTCGTGTGAAAGACAAAACACCATATCAACTTTGGTGGAACAAAGATTTTGATGTCAACGGCCTTCAAGTCTTCGGTAGTCAAGTATCTGTACATATTCCTGATCAAAAACGGTTAAAGTTTGATAGCAAGGCTGAATTAGGCTATTTCATAGGATATGGAGAAAATACAAAAGGATACAGAATATATTTTCCAGAGGAAGACAAAGTAGACATCAAAAGAGACATAGTATTTATAAAACAGTCTATAGAAAACAAAGATAGAGACAGAAGACAAGAAAAGGAGTATCACATAGTTTCTGACACTCAAGAAGAGACAGAACAAGTTTCAGAGGAAAAAGAAAGCCAGTATGAGGATATTGAAAACCCTGAAACAATAGAAAGTGAAAATGAACAGGATTCCATTCATTCTTTTCATGAGGAATCAATACTAGAAGAAGAGGTAGAGGAAGAAATAGAAGAAGAACAGGAAAACTCACAGGAAACTTCAGGACAGACAGAAGAGGCAACAGAAAGATCCAGAAGAGTAAGGAAAAAGCCAAGCTGGTTGAAAGACTATGTACAAGAAGACGAAAACATGTTCCTGAGCTACTGCTGTGATGAACCTGTTTCCTACCAAGAAGCTATGAAAAGACCAGATAAAACTAAATGGGAGGAAGCCATAAATAAAGAGTTGAAGACACTGGAGGAAAATAATACCTGGGAGGAGGTGACAGAAGTTCCTGATGGAGAAAACATAGTGAGTAGCAAGTGGGTATTTAAAATCAAGGAGGCAGAAGGAAAATCTCTGTATAAAGCTCGCTTAGTAGCCAGAGGATTTGAACAGAAGAACTGCGACAATCAAACATACTCACCTGTCGCCAAGTTAACAACCTTCAAAGCTATGATGGCTGTAGCTACCCAGAAAAGGCAGCCAGTGTATCAAATGGATGTCACGGGAGCATTTCTTTATGGAGACATCAATGAGACAGTTTATATGAGATTACCTAGTAATAAGGTATGTAAACTAAAGAAGTCAATCTATGGTCTTAAAAAATCTCCTAAATACTGGAATGAAAAGTTTAATAATTTTATGTTGAATGAAAATTTTCTAAGATCAAAGAATGACCCATGTTTATATTTCAAACAAATAGGAAATGACTACATTTATGTGTTATTATTTGTAGATGATCTGTTGTATTTTGGTAGTAATAAAAACCAAGTAAGTGACTTTAAAAGTTCCATATGTAAAAACTTTAAAATGAAAGATTTGGGTCTAGCCAGTAATTATCTAGGAATAAATATTAAACAGGATCTTGTTAATTGTGTAACTATAATAAATCAGAAAAGATATTTGTTAAAGTTGTTAGATTTATATCAGATGTCAAATTGTAAAACTGTATCTACTCCAATAGAACAGAATTTAAATTTTGAATTGTTACAGAAAGATAAAAGTGAAAGTTTTGAAATAGAAAAAGCCTGTAGAAGTTTAGTTGGCAGTCTTTTGTATGCTACTTGCACTAGACCAGATTTATGTGTAGCAGTAGGATTTCTTAGTAGATATGTGCACTGTGCTAGTGTAGCTTTATTTAAATGTTTAAAGAGGATATTAAGATACATAAAGGGTACTATAGATTTGTCTCTAATATATAAATATGAGGAAAGTAGAAATGTATGTAAACTGCAAGGCTATAGTGATGCAGACTGGGCCGGTGATGTTGCAGACCGGAAGTCAACATCTGGTCAAATTTTTTATATTTTTAACTGTCCAGTTTCTTGGTACAGCAAGAAACAGTCTTGTGTATCATTATCGTCTTGTGAAGCTGAATATGTAGCTCTTAGCATGAGTATTATGGAAGGTTCTTTTTTAAAAATGTTACTCAAAGATTTTGGATATAATAATGTTGATTTTGAAATACTTGAAGACAACCAAAGTGTGATTAATATAGCAAAAAACAATGACAGTAACAAAAGGTTAAAACATATAGATATAAAATATCAGTATATTGTGGAAAATGTATCAACAGGTTCAGTTAAAATAAAGTTTGTTTGTAGTAATAACAATATAGCTGATTTGTTTACCAAACCTTTGGGGAAAATACTTTTTGTTAAACTTAGAGATATGATATTGTCATAAGTTTGTTAAAGCAAGTAGGCACGTACATAGTGTTGAGTTTATAACATTGTTTAAGGTATCTTGTGTATGTAAAGGTTGTTAGGTATTTCTAGATTTAAGGGCTCTGCATATTTGTTTAGAAGTTTAAGGGGAAGCATCTCAGAATTTTTCTTAAGGGGGTGTTAAGAATAAATGTTTTGAATTGTTAAATTAAAGGGTTGTCTGGGAATTAAAATATAATGTTGAGGGGGTGTGTTAAATATTGTAATAAAGTGGCAACATTTATATTTTAATAATTAAATTTCGAGTATGGCAACTCCTTCCTTCTTCCAACGCCGGTCAAGGCGGTGTGTCCATTTTTTTGTACTGTGCCTAATAATAAAATTAAACAACGTTTATTCCTTCTCCAAGCCGTTTTATTTCGCTCCATCCACTGCCGATAATAACTGTAAAATACATAGTTGTCGATCTTGTAGTTATATCACTTGGATTGTACATACCTACTTGGTACTTCTCCCGTATAAATATATGTCTACCTACCATTTTAGTGTTGGTCTGCTTTTATAAGGAAAAGTTTCAATTAATGATTAGTGAGGATGTTGCCTTCCAACAAAGATCAATGAGGTTTTTTTTATAATTTTCAAGATTCATTGAAGGTGTGTGAAATTTCCACAGGAAATATCCTTGTGAAATATAAGGTTATATTTAAACTATACGACTTGTTCATAAAAAAGTACACTTTATATGGATAGAAGGGTTCTTCACCTATATTTGCCCATTCTGTGGTATCGATATTTTAAGAAATACCTAGGTATTGAATAAGGTTGCCATCTACCATCTACTGGCAGGTACACCGGCCCACGATAAGCTATAACTGGTTTAAGTACGTTTATTGCTAGTTTAGTTAACTTGAGCTAAATATTTGTAACACTGACCATGCTTTATTTAAGTCAATCTGTTGTGTTCACTAGAAACACTAGTTAGGGTTTAGAATAAAACCACAAAATGATCAGTAGGTAAGTAGATGACCACTTGATGAATCACTTTAAACGTGCACTCGCTGCTCGGGTTAAGTAAGGACTAATCGACACGGAACCTTAAAGTTCGCTACGTCCATTAGTATATCACACAATCTATTACCAAATCGTGGTTTTAATGATCGGTATTTTGAAAGAACAACTGAAATAATGTTAAGTGTGATCATCATTCATTATTTTCTTTCACATCAGTCATTTTAAAACTATACAAATCTAAAGTAGGTACTATTAAACGCGTCAGCAAAAGTAGGTGCTTAGAGAGCGCACAAATGAGAAAATTCAATCTATCCTTCAAGTATCCGTCATTTCTCAACACACTTGCAAAACTTTAGCGTCCTCGTGAATCATGTAGTAAGAAGACCAAGTGATCGTTTTGTATCCCAGTATTTGAGTACTCCGTAACTACTCAGTTGAGCAATCCCCTCTTACTTGAGCAACGTTACTTTATAATTTTAATTTGCGAGAGTGTTGTAATCCGATCGTGACGCTGTCGAGTAGGTAATGTCGTGCTTGATTTTTGAAAATGAAGCTGTGTTCGATGAATAGAAAGCTTTGTGCGTAGTTATAGTACGTTGTGGTTTTTTGTCGGAACGAATGTCTTTAAGGCGCAATTATACTTGGTCGTTGGCCCTTATTCGAGTACTCGAAAGACTTTGTTCAAATTCCGTCACCCGGACTGGAATACCGGCTACCGACTACAACGAGTAGTTTGAATGAAGTCCAGCACGTCTTCGCCTGCGTGCACCGACATAAGTGAAAAGAAATCTGGCGTCGGGTCGGGTAACCGAAAAGATGAAGCTTAACTAGATTCTCCGAAGACGGGCATACTCAACGCCGTTCATTTACAATTGTTCGTTTGCCCGAATAACATACGCAATCGAATTCGGTCGACTGAAATGTAGGCATTGCTGCTGGCAATTTCAAACGTCAAACGCCATAAGAATCATGTGGCGCTATAGCCTTCATTGAAACAGGAGACAGTTAATTCTGCCCTAATCCGATGTTATTTGGAGTCGGCGTAATAGATTTTTTCCTCCAGGCTCCCCTCTCAACCGTCACGCTATCATTCACCCCCTTTTCTTTTATTTCAGCTTTGTAGGCATCATGGATAGAGAAGGCAGTCACGTTTTCTGACTACAATTAAAACAGCTTACCCACCTACTTAGGTAGTTAAGTAATACATACATAAACACTGAAGAAATCCTAGAACTTGAGTTCACGGACACTGACGCTTTATGATCTATTATTATGTGTGCTAATTGCTGTTATTTCTTTTAAAGTCGAGTGCAATTAGACATGAAGGTGGAACTAAGTTAAGAGTGGTCGGATTTTTATGGGACTTATTTTGTTGAGTTCCTAGAGGAGTGAAGAAATTAAATTGTGTGAATTTCCTTTATAACTTTTTTTTGCGTTATATTTTGGCGTTATGGAGTGACCGGTGTGCATCCATTAACCGCCAATTGGTCTGTTTATTTGTTCATTGTTGACGATGAAATGTTTTTTTCAAGTTTTTTTTTGAAAATTTCCTATTTTCTTCAATTATTTTTAAAAGACTGCATTTTACGACTAAGACTTCTTTTGTAATTGGTAACTGGTAATTTAAGTTTTCTATTTGTATTTTCGACATCTTACTTTCTTCCTTGAAATTTAGGCAAATAAACTCTACCTTTTCCGATAGTTGGTTTTCATCGATAACCATGCACTCACTGGACGTCTGACGGAAGACATCGCCGTCGTTGTATACCGCGGCGATAGTAGTGTCACGATGAGATCTTGTTCACGGGTATAACATAGCCAGAGCTCGCACAATACAAAGAGGTTTGAGAGGAGAAAGGGGAGGCCTTTGCCCAGCTGTGGGACATAAAGTGGGCTAGAAAGATGTTTGACCTCTAAGGATCTTGACTGCTGTGCGTCGGGTGGTTGTAGAGATGTCCCCATTCTCTTAACACGAGGTGATTTAACACTTAATTTACAAAAAAAAGTAAACTGACATAATACCGTCAATATCTAGGCAGATATCTTAGGTACGGTTTAATCCTTGCCATGGCTTTGGCAATGGCTGGCAAACTGCGACTTTACTCAGATGACAGTTGCGTCACGTAAAGTTGCTGCGTGAGCTCAGAGCCAAACTCACATAATTATTATCACTTCATTTGACCCCATTCGTCAATACCTCAGATCAGAAACTATCTCATCTGTCGCAACGGCCTAACAATGTGGCAACGGCGACTGCAACATTATTTTGTTAATCTAAGTAATTGTATGGTGTTACATAAGGCGTGCGATGTAATTAGGGTAGAACTGTGTCCGGACTGTAGTCTTATGAAATAGCAAGAGACTCAAGCACGTGGCTTGATATGCATGCTCCATCATAAAGCCTCGCTCACGGCCATAAGCGATGCGTGCCGACTTATGTCAAGCGATACGCGCGCATCACTTACTATTATGCTTCTTTCGCGAGAGTAGATACCGTCGCTCAGCAAGTTTGCCGCAGTACTCGTTGCATGCTCTGAACCAGGGACCAAAAGGTTACCAGTTTAGGAGTTTTAATCGAGTAATTGTTTAGGGTTAGGTGAAAAACCCTAGAATTAAGGTTATCTCGTACTATAGGGTTAATCAGTCTTTATTAACCGGTTCACGCACAGAATTCATTTTTTTACGTGCATAAAAATATGCAAGTAAAACACGGAGTTAGCCCGCGCTCGGTGTATTGTCTCTTTCATTCTGGTTAATCAGCAATATTTAAATGATTAACCCATTATTACAATGGTTGTATTGTATCACGAGCTGGTGTCCGCAACTCCACGACCAAAGCGCGTATTTTGCGTACGGTATTATAATGGTTAATCAAACACATGGGTGATAGGTCCAACCGCTTAACTTTATAACTCTATTAGGTACCATAGGTCCCAGTTCTGAACAACTTCCTTCACTTGTTCGCTCCGTAGTCAATGTCGCAAGTCGCTTGTTGCTTGTGGCCAAGGGCTAATTAATAATGAAGGAGCATTATGCGCAGTACAGCTCGTTAGTGCTCGATTGATGTCCGTTACTTTTGAGTTCAATTAGATTATTTTAATAATGTCTGCCTAATTAATTAGGCTTGTTTTGTCATTAATTAGGTACCTCTCTACTAAAAATTACTCATATTAAAAAATAGCAAGTAAATTAACTAGGTGTGACCTAGAACAGAAAATGTGGTAATAAAAAGTCGTATCGATCTGTCAAGTTCCAAAAACGTTGCAGATCTTTATCTACACCTTTAAGCTAGTTTGGGAATAGAAAAGAGTTAGGGTAGTAACCCTAACTCTTTTCAAAAATCTTATTTTAAGTATAAAATAAGATTTTTTATATATCAACCTCTTTATATTCAACCTTTTTTTGTATAATCAACCTTTTTTTTTTTAAATTTGATAAATTTAACCTTAGGTAATTTTGCATTTTTTTTTTCGCTAGCTTGCTCTGTCCCACTCCTGGGCAAAGGCCTCCCTCCACTCCTTCCACTTTTGTATTGTATTGCAATTTTATTTTATTGGAAATATCTGGCATTAGTCCGTTCGCATGTATTAAACATATAAACCAGTTATACAGTGAACCCTTTAACTGGCCATAATAACTGTAACACGCATATTTTGTAAAATATTATTATGTATCGCTGTTGGTTACCTAAATAAATAACATAAAATTAAAAATATACGTTTCCTTCTAAGGCACAGAATTCTTAGTATGGTAATCACTGTTTCAGTTTTTAAAACCATTTGCTATAAATTTAACTTGGAAGGATTTTCGAGTACATAGTCTGTTATGGTATGCAACATCGTATGTTTGCATATCAGAAAGCCTAGACAAAAAACATGTCAGCGATAAAAAGTAAAAAACTTGATGCGACCAACATCTCACCACACAACATAACAAACATGTTATGCCCGAAGTGTTAGGCTCTAGCTCTATTAATCGTATCTATGATTTTATGCTCAGCACTCGCGTTTGCGACCGCGAGATCCACGAGGCAGCCACGCTCACGACCTACCCCAAGCTTCATTAAGTCAATCCCCTTTAGAGCCATTTTATAAAGGCAAAACGCTTTGAAAGTTATTGCCACCCTCAGGATATTACACACACAGAACACGAGCACACTTAAGTCTTTCAGTATCTATCTGTAAACTTAAAGCACAACAATAAAAACAAACTACTTCCAAGAACACAGATGGTCTATCGTCCAAACAATACTAAGGAACAGGTTTTCTCAACAAAATCAAACACGGTGAGTCAACATCACCGAGTTTCAGTTGCGACACCGTTTCTGGCACAGGACGGCTTGCAATCTCAGATAATAAACGGTCCATATTGACCAACGTTGATACATTGCCGGAAAATTACCGAATGCACGTGTAATAGGTCATGCCTATAGTGAAATGCAACCAGAGAAGGTAATGGAATCAATCTATGCACACTGATTACGACAGATTATGATTTCGACAGATGCTGTGTCCATTCTCATTTCGCACCTGAGTAGGTTGATGAGAAATGTAAACGACACCCTAGATGGTAATTTCGTAAATAATTTCGATACTGATTTAATGTTTAAATTATGAGGGACAGTTCAGGTTTCTGTACCCAAAGGGAACCGAACCTTATTACCTAGTCTACTCCGTCTTTCTGTTTTTCTGTCTATCCGTCTGTTAACGTCACAGGGTTGTATATCTTTCTCCCTGGGCCTACGACCTAGTTTAAATCTTCACGCAACCTTCTTTGTGCGAGTGCTGTTCCTTCTTGCAAAGTTTTTCGGGTTACCTATTAGTTCTGTAGTGGAGCCGTACAAAGCTAACAGACGATTTCACTTAGCATTTATAATACCAGTGGTAATTGTTGAAATTATGAAATGACTAAGCAGTAGACCGTACTCGGTAATATTCTGTAATGCATTCTAGGCATATTGCACTTACATAACTGTTCCTTTTGTTTTAGTGCCTGTCAAGCAAGTACAGTAGGCCGCAGGTGGTAGCAAAACCAGTTTAAGTTGGCCTCGTATTCTACTGAAACCCCGTACTGGGCCAGCTCAAGGTCGAAGTGTTACATCTGTCTGGTGTGGGTTACTGCAATTATTACTAACTAGCTTATTCCCGCGGTTTTTCCCGCGTGAATTTCGGTAATTGTCCCACGGAATCGTACTACAAGGATAAAAATCCCATGTGTTAAACCTATTTATTTACTATCTGTGCGCCCAATTCCATCAAAATCTGTTCAATTTGTTTTTGTGTTAAAGAGTAATAAACATCCATCCAGCCATCCTTACAAATTTTCGTATTTATAATAGTAGTATCTTCTAAGACTGGTAGGTTGTTAGGAATAACTCTGACCAGCATTCCAAGGACCTGATTGAACTTGTGCAACAAGCCAAATAAATAATTAAATAAGAATCTTGATCCTTATAGGTTCAGGTGGCCTACCATGACCTCCATTATGCAATTCATTAGATTTTGAGAACATACCTACTCGAAATAGAACTAAAACATTCCTACATGATGTTAGGTAGCTCTACAAGAATATTCTCAAAATCTATTAGTGCCTTATCGACTACATAGTAAGGCTCTCTTGTCTTAGTAGGTACTGGTAACAACCAACTGCGATCACCGATCTCTCAGCCAGTATGATCATAATTAGAGGTTTCTCTTTGACCTAAGGAGTCTTTGAGAAATCTAGGCGAACGGTTTGGGCGTTACAGGCTGATTCGTAGATGCACGTGGTCACCTAATTATTGACTGATTTTATGACCACAACCACCAACCTCCCCTAGGTTGCTCCACGTGGGCATGTCATAATTTGTGCTCGAATGGTTTTGGGAAAGCACCGATACCGTTTTTTAAAACAGGATATGAGAGCAGATGCTGAGGAGTGAATCTCTATTATTTTTATCATACAAAATTCTGGGTTCATAGAGAGAGGAATATTGCAACTTTGCAACTCACTATGGTGCCAGGCAGGTGCGAGGGGAAACAAGTTGCACAAACTTTTAACAAGGCGGGACTCGTATTAATCCCCGCAATGAAATCAATCAATATGGGTAGGACAGTAATTATGTGTTACATTGGCTTTTGCCCGCGGCTTCGCTCGTGTTATAGCGACAAATTTTCCCACGGCAATGTTTAAGTCACTTGGGGATAATGTAGCTTCTCATTAGTGAAACGAAATCGAATCAGTAGTTCCGAAGAATACCCCCTACATCCAAAGTTACACTTTACCTTCCGTATAATATTAATACCTATACAAAAATCAAACAGTCACCCTGTTTGATTTTGTCCCAATGCTGGGAAAAGGCCACCCTATCGCCCCATCTTGGTCCTTCAATGCGTTGGTGCCGTAACGACGGCACATATTTATAGAGAAGACACACAAGGGAAGCTATTGCTCAGCAATGGGACAGACTCAAAAACAAATACTCAGAAAGTAAAGGTAAAGTTTCCTCAGTCAAAAAAAATCGCATAGCTATATTTTAAGATAATATGAACTTTCATTCGCATAATTTTATAATATCGGTGACACAAAAAATAATGAAAGTAATGAATAATATTTATAATTTATTAATTTCCTATAAAAGTTATAACTCCCTATTTACAACTCACTGTACAATAAAATCCATGTGGAGTAAATAAAAAGTAAAAACTCACTTGTCAAAGTTTCCCGCGCAAAATCACTTAGGGCACGTACACGCAGCACTGAGAGCGAACGAACACTGATGGCGGGCACTGGCAAGCTTGTTATTTTGCTAGCAGCCGATGAACGTTGCGCTCCACCGCAACAGATATTTAGATACGAGTAACTGCGGTTTTCAGTGAATGTTGCAGGGATCAGCAACATTTTTTGGCTTACGTTGCTTTCACGTTATTTACAGCCAGGTTTGCAGACTTGCGAACTTGAATGCATTCCTAGTCTGTTGTAATTGTTTCGCAGACCTCTTATGAAAAGTTTTTTGTTTTTTTCCTCGTCTCTTACATCTACATATTTCTTGAGCTTTGCATTTATTACTTTGTTCAATTATACGCTATATCTTTTTCCTAAACAAAAGGGCAGGGCTGCTGGGCACATTTTTCAGTTTGGCAATAACCTAACCAAGGCATTTTTTTTAGTTGCTCATTAATTTTTATAGTTTTTCTTCATTTGGTTTATTTATATCTTACTTCCTTTATTTATTCCTTGTACTTGTACTTGCATGCGCGTTACTCAGGTCATATTGCTCCAAGGCCAAACCATGGGACTCCTTTCTAAATTCATGAAACTCAATTTATTGCAGTTAAGCTTTTTTTTCGCCATCATAAGAAAGCGGAGCGCTTCACTATTAAGACGCCCACGAAGCAGCTTGAACAGTCTCCTGAGGGTATTATCCGAGCGGTGCGACCTGCCCCTGATACAGAGGTGGATGCAGCTTCATGTTAGCGCCTCTCCTCGTATTATTTGACATTGTGTGCATGATTATATTGTGTATTGATTGAATTTTGTTTAATGTGTATTATTTTAATGTGTTTTTATTTTAATTTATATTGTATTTAATTGTGTTTCTTGAAAAAACAAACTAAATAGGATAAAACTCACACGCATAGACCACAATTTATAAATATTGGTCCACTAACCTTAGGTATAATTTGCACTAATTCGCGTCTGGAAATCAAATTTTAGG
Source organism: Standfussiana lucernea (assembly GCA_964057025.1). Classification (NCBI taxonomy): domain Eukaryota; kingdom Metazoa; phylum Arthropoda; class Insecta; order Lepidoptera; family Noctuidae; genus Standfussiana; species Standfussiana lucernea. The sequence continues at coordinate 4,316,090 of OZ059784.1, forward strand.
AATGAATTGGGCAAAGGTTTTTGAAGTAGCGAGTTGGCAACATGTGTTTAGCGTTCATACCGATGCAGGGTTCGTTCACCTATCGGTGATAGTTTATTAATCTACATCATGTAGAGAACGCTGAAAACGAACAATAATGTCCTGTGACTAAACTACTCGATATACTCGAATGAATTTTTGTATGCAGACTGGGAACGTCATGAGGTATACGTAGTTTAATTTAGGCGCCACCCTGTATAATGTATGGACTTAGTCTGAAATAAATGAATTATTATTATTTCCTTTATTCATCTATCATCTATTTTTTACATTTTAAAATATTTCTTAAAATAAATATTAAAAATAGTGGTCCACTGGTATCGGGAGCAGGGTCCAAGCTACCGGTGGTTAGGGCTCCAGAGACAGGAACCTCCTCACAATGCGAGCAGTATCGAGGAGCCTTCTGAACCAGGCCCTTGATCCAACCGCCTAAGGAGAGCCTCGAAAGATGTTCGTCGAGGCTTTTGGCCATAAGGCCATTGACCGTCAGGACAATCGGCACAATGATAGCCGAGTTCACATTCCTCGTATCGACAACCTCGCTTGCACGAGGTTCTCGTCATGCGGAATGGTAACATCGACTATCATTACGCGGCGCGCTGATCGGTCTATCACAACGATGTCAGGCTTATTGGTGACAACAGTCCTGTCGGTAATGATCCCAGTACAGCGTGACATGGTCTTTCTTAAGAACTGAATCGGGCACATACTTGTAGTAAGGTACCTCATATTCCCTATTTATTATTATAAAGCATATTTTTACTTACTATATTACAAAATTACATACCTACGTTACGTTTGAGGGTCTGAATGAACATTATTTAGACTAATTTATTTCTAATAATTAGGTACTTATGTTCAATAATTGACTTAATTATGCTTTCATTGTATATGTTTATAAAATGGCAAATCTAAGCTAAATTAGCAGTAAGATGGTTTGATATGGTTTGATTGAGTTACGTACGCGATACATGCATTTATGGAAATGCACGGAGCCAAAAGTGCTGAGCTGTTCGGCTGCAAATTAAAAAAGCTGCAATATTGTACCGAACACCTGGCAGTGGAACACTAATTTGCTGGTATTATTTCTTGCCAAATGAAAGAAAAATTTCAATTAGATACGACAAAAGGTTGGTGATTCCAAATTTTTTGTTTAGGCTGCTGTGTTGAATTATTACATAAATGACAAAAATGGTACAGTGACCGATTAAGGTCACCTCAGCATATCCAAAATTAGGCTGAAATTACATGCTGATGTTTTATTTTCTAGACATGCAATAGTTTGTGCCAAAAATCATTAATGTCAAATTAGCATGGCTTTCAGGTGAGCAAAGCAAGTAACATTTACCTCTTAGACGTTGCATTACTTCATGTAAAATTGTGCGAAAGATAATAGCCGACGCGCGACGCAAATCTTCGGTTACTTTATGTCAGGCTTCAGAGCACTGATCATCACATTCGCTAGCTATCGATGTTAAAAGAATCCAGGTTTACGAGAAGTTCTTGTTTAACATTTAAATGGAAATGGACAAAAACTCGTTACCTAGTTGAAGTCGTCTGAGGTCTTCAATTGTATCATTACTATCATCGGTCAGTCGTCAGCCCATCATGCAAGCTCGAGAAACGGGCTGATGGCAAGAGAATTTGTATACGACTAATACGTTCCTTGCGCTGTGGTCATTACTTCAGGGAAGAGATGATGAACGAGAGGATACGAGAGCATGAAGTTACCTAATTTTAACTCCAAACGTAGCAGGTCAGTTCAGGTAGTAGTAGGTCAGTAATCCTTTAGTTGTCTCTTAACTGAAAAATTATTCTTTGCGGAAAAGCTCTGGTACACTCTAGGGCCGAATCATCTATCTATGAGGCTCCAACTAAACAGGTTTCCCTTACTTAGGCCATCCACGGTCGCGAATCCATTCTATTAAAGACTTTTAGGTTAGTCAACTCATGTTAGGTAGGAGATTACAAACCTTGCTGATGTCTACGAGATAAAAATACCCTTCTCAAGTCAATCTTTAGGTAGATGCGAAGAAGAAAAACCAGTCATCATCACATTTGATTGAGATAGAGTTTCAGTTGCCCGTAGATACATAATCTTAAGGAAACTGATACAGAATGTTCGATTTATTATGCTCGTTGACACTAACAGTAAGGAAAACCTAAATTAATGCCTAAATATTGTCGGACTTTCACGTCGAGCATGGATAATACCTACTACTGTGCGCTTTACTTGGGCAGTGGATGCGTATTCGCAATTTTTCAGAGCAATAAAAAAATTACAAAATCGCACACGCAGTTACATAAGTTAACATAATATTTACAGCAATCACTCCACGTTCACAATTAGTAAGAGAACGTCCTTTTGATTTTAACAAAAGATATACGTCAAGTAACAATGAATGTATGTTGGGTCATCTCCGAAATGGGTAAAGCACATAGGTTGGCGTTAATGACCTTTTGTAACTATCGATGTACATATGTAAACGCACTTGGGTTGCCAAATACCTATGTCGCGAAAATCATTATAAGTATTTCTCGTTTCAACTGCCTTTCAAATTAATACGGAAATTAATACGAATTCTTCAGAAAAAAAAAAATTGGCGTTTAAGTTACTTTTGTCAAAGTCAAAATCTTACGCGGTAACTTCAGCATTGAACTGACTGATACAGCTTTATAAATTCATGAATGAAAGACTGTTCATTTACCTTGACAAAATAGACCTTGACAACGAATTAAACAATGTTAAAGTTAAATAATACGAAGCTAGAGAAGAAATTACTAGTCTAGATTAGATAACCTAGGTCAATAAACTGTTTATGCTAAAAACAGACCAAAATGACAAAACCGTGGTCACTCAACTATTAAGCGATTTCGGCGCTGCAGTTAAACTAAACTGCATAGCAGTAACTGTGAGCAATATTTTCGGTCGACTATGAATGTGTAAGTATCTAAAAAATCAATAAAAGAATTTAATTGTATAGGTTAAAAATTCAATTCAATATGCAAACTACGCAATAAAGCTTTTCGATAAAGTGTCACAATAAAACGTGAAAAATTGTGAGCTACTCTGAAAACAATGGGTTTTATACAATAGTACCGAAAGAGATAGTGATATACAATTACAATGTTATAAAGAGAGACAGGCGTAGGCTGCAAAGCCGCATGGCTGGGCACCATACTGTTATGTCATGCTAAATGTGCAGAGAACCAGTGACCTACATTTAAATTAACAATCTTAGATCAGTTCTTATTAAATATATATAGTTCCTAGTACTAGCAGCTCCTAGATACTTACCTCCAGGCAATGCTACGGAACCAACTGTAACATGTAGGTCACCAGTGAATGCCTAGGCCTAACCTAGATATACTGAAAGTCTACAAAAACTTCGCAATATTATTTTACTAAAACTTACTTTCTCTTTTTATATTATTAGTAGCAGCATTACAAATTATAATGGTACAGTAACGGTAATAGCAATATTTAATTACAAATTAATAAGAATAATTTTTCCGTTATGTATTCGCTTTGATCTTCCAAAATGGGTATCTCATTGTCATTTTTGTCATCCAATACTTAAATTAACTCAAATACTAAACCTACAACATATTATCTATTCCAAATACGTATACCTACAAGAACTCAATAAGCAATTCAGACTCGTTGTAATTACTGTGTCGTTCAGATGTTTTCTATTGAATGCGCAGACGCAGCCGACTACCTCATCTGTTTACACGTGTTAGTCGTCGGCGTCGCCATGACGACATGCAGTCAACGACACCAAACGAAAGCCATTCTCCCATTGGGCCAAGGTTATACAAAAAGGGCACACGACTTTGTTCAATTCTTCTCATTATTTTCGTATTGGGTTAGGCTTTTGATACCTTGCATCATAATTTTTGCGAAGTGTAAATAAGATTTTTGCCCATACGTTATGCTTATGTCTAAGATAAATTTAATTGATCAGATGGGTAACCCAATAACTTAAATAATAATCACGTACTATTTTTCAAATGGAAAACAAATGGAGTTCAACAATGTCTTAAGTCTCATCACTTTTCTCAGGATTATAGGCCGTTGCATAATAATTTACAAGATTTTCTCAGTGTTACAGTCTTAATACAATACAGTGGCTGCTTTGCATGGCTGGTCAGTTACGGTGGTTGTAGTTAGATATTACTTACTGTTAATCTAAAGACAAGATTGCTTAACTCATAATCATTATCATCATCGGTCACCTAGGGACAGACGTACGCTACCGTCCCTCTCCAATGGGGGCTATCGCGCATGATTTCGCCGCTAGAGGCGTTCGTGTAGAGTAAGGTCTTCAGAAATGTCAGATGTCATCTATAGTGTTCCCGCGTTGCGCACTTTTTGATCACGTAGTTTTATAAATATTCACGAGTGTGGTCAAGATTGAGCTATTCCTGATTAATTATGACTTGAAGATTGTAGGTAGCAAGTTGCCAGTTCTAATTTGTTAGTACTTGAAGGAAGAATGATTTTTAAATGTTTCATGCGTGCCAATTTTAAGCACAATATTATAAATATGTACGTACGTAATTAAATATTTTTTTTATGAAGTTATTGGTACTTTAAAGTATAAAATAGAATTCATGACAGGACCTTACTCGACAGTGGCGCCATCTAGTGAGCTCAAAAACGACAGGCCTCATTGCATACCTTTCAACTCGAATCACGGCTACATACATCCAGCTTTTACCAGCCACCCTGCGATGATCGTTGCCGCCTATCTTTAGGCAGTCCTAACTTACGCTTCACGTTTAATACAAAATTGTTTTATTAACAATTGACAGACCTTTAACATGAGCTAGCAAAAACGGCTCGGAAAAACGTGAATAAAGGTTTTGGAAGGCAGACGCAGATTTATTCTAGAATATTGACGCCCGCACTCTAAGAGATGTAAGCTATCAATAAAACTTAAATGATCAAACACAATCTTCACGCAAACTTGTACTATTAAATCGTGGTTATGCTATATTTTTGACTGACTGCGTTCCTATATTAGGTACCTACTTATTAGGGGGTATACCTACTGTCATCATCTGCCTAGCCTTTTCCCAACTATGCCGCCGTTTGCTCGTGGTCCTACTATTTTGTCCTACTAGTAGGACCACGAGGTAGACCAGTTTCTGTTCGTCCTACTATGACATATTGGAGCAGTAATCATTTATTTATACTACCTGTATATAATTTATACCTTTGACACTAGTAATAAAAGGAAGAAAAAAAACAATCATGCTGGGGTCGGCTTCCAGTATAACAGGATGCAGCTGAATACCGGAATTTTACATGGAGCGACTGCTTATCTGACCTCGACAACCCCGTTAGTACTGGGTAATACGATATCTCTTGGTAAGACTGGTTGTCAGACTTTCGGGTCACTGACTACCTGTAACGAATGTCTCTGCAAATGACAGCCGGGACTAACGGCTTAACGTGCTTTCCGAAGCACGGAGGAAACTCGGTATGGATGGTTGGTCACCCATCCACGGACAAACCCAGGCAAGCGCGGCTTAACCTGACGATCGACCCGAGCGGCTGTTATTATTTAGCCACTAGCTCCGAGGGGGTATACCTACTATAGCCAAATATAATTTAATTTTGCGGACTTACTTATATTGAAGGAATCAACCTTACATAGACTATAAATAAAAAAAAACATCTTTCATACGTGAGAATTTATTAATTGCAATATCACAGTCATGTTTTTTTTTCTTCATTTATCTGAAATCAGTATTTTTTAAGGGTTTTCGTCTTCACCCAAAAGATACAATATTGCCACACCAATCAAAACAATAAGATATTGTTTATGTGAGCAGTTCGGGACTTCAGGCATGTCCCTGCCACGCATTCTGGAACTGAAAAAGGGATAATTGATAGAATTAACTAAACTTAGAAACGTTGCCTTCTACCTCACTTGATTAACTGATCTAAGTAAATTCTAAGCATTGCACGTCCTATAGAAGCAAACATTTTAAGACTGCAACCAACTCAAGTCAAATTACTTCTGTGTCAGGTGAAATTATATTTAGTTTAGCCCCTTTTTAGCGAATGCATCGAATTGTCAAATATCCTGTAGAAAGTACCTACTATACACACAGTAGCGACTAACCGTATAAAGATAAAACCAATAAAATAACCGTCTCCAAGGTCGATACGTTTTTTTCGCAACCTACCTACAAACACACAGTTATCTTGGCCGTCGTTCTTACTGGGACCCTAAGACCACCTCTTATTACTATTATTATATTACAGTATTATATCAATATTTCTTTAGTGTGGGGAACAGATGGAAACACAGGAAGTATAACTTCTAACACTGGAGTAAGATTAAAGGTACTCGTAATATTGCAATGAGAGGTAGGCCCCCTGATCAACTGATTACGTTATACTCAAGCTAAAGTACAAAACGCCTGCGCAAGAGCAACGCAGTGTGGGCTGTGTGGCGGGTCCCGTTCTTCAAGGTTGTCTACATTTTGACTCTCAAATATTGCGAACAGATGCAATGACCGCTTACTTGGCAGCTGTAAGTAAGCCTCCGGTACTTTTTGCATTATCTTGAAAATGTAACGTTAAATTATCATCAATCGGGGCTATTTTAAATACTGATGAATATTTGCCAATCATGTAATTTCAAAGTTGGAATGAGTAGCTAAGTTATTATAATATACTTACCTATAGTCTTGTCCCATATTCGTTCATACATAAACTCACGCACCTCACCTGCTACTGTACTTACATACTCCTTCCGCCTCGTCCACGTTCATATATCTGCTCATACACGCGCGCCGGTTGCGGGTACTACGCACCTGACCTTTCTGAAGTCTTCACCAATATTCAAAGTTCTCCCAAATCCATAAACATGTAAATTTTTCATAGATAAAAAAACTCAACCACAGGACCTGGTGCTACCCGATTATAGCCTTTGGCTTTAAACAATAAGTAAGAGAACCTGTCCGAGTTGGGTGCTCAGTTAACGGGATTAGAAATCTCCGCTATTCTACTACCGGCACCCCCGCAGGTTGGTGTTTCTGCAACCAGCGCCGGCGACCACATTTGCAGGTTCAGCATGCTTTTTGGACGTCAGCATTGTGTGTCCCCGTTGCATTCGCATCGACTTAAAAAATAATAATTAACATTATTTTTCAATAATTAAAAGTAAGAGCATACATGTACAAAAGTGGATGACAGCAAAAGACCGAAAATCATTTTTACCAGTTGACTCGGAAGGCTATGTCCTCATTCGCTGAACAGTGCGGCTGAATGTCTGCTGACTGAGTGTGAGCAGCGTTGGCGAACTCTTGGCCAGTCTTACCCTTCGCCAGTGGCGTAGTGAGCTTACTTCGCCGGCGACTGGAGCAAAGTGGTTGGAAGATTTTTGTATGAAGCGTGGTCTGCCTAACTTCCGCCATTTTATTTTCAAAATAGCGGCCACGCATAAATCTTGGTTTACTCAATTGCTGGAATCAATACAAACATGTTTTGTATCAGACAAAATCTTCTAAAGCGTCACGTTTTTGAGATATAACCTATCCATGTTAGAATCTATTCACAGGTGGAACAATCGTTATAACTTTGATTATATGTATTAGCCTGGTGGCTGGAACCTATAATGGTGGCTATAATAGCTGGTGCTATTGATTGATACATGTTTTATGTGTAAAAACATGTATCAATCAATAGCTGGTATCAATACAAACAAGTATTGTATGAGACCAAATAATCTTAAGCGTCAAATTTCCGAAATAGCATTCAAAGTTCTGATGATGGCGATTGTAACTTTGATGGCTTCATAAGATTGGTCTCATACAAAACTTCTTTGTATTGATGCCAGCAATTGATTACTTAAGGTTAAAAGCGTGGCTGCTATTTTAAAAATAAAATAAAACGGCGGAAGTTAGCAAAGCCAAATAATTCAAAGCCCTTCTGCTTAGTATTGGTATCTCATTTAAAAAGTCGGTACGCGAATCTCCGCAAACTTTGTACAGTACGCGCTGTATGGTATGAACGCACCATTCAAAAAATATAGCGAGGCGAACTGGAAGCAAACAGTCTGCCCGCTCACTGTTCGCATAATGAGGACATAGCTTTAGGTTTAACAAAAAAAACTTGGGATTGTTAGTGTCAGTTATTGAAGACTTTACGGATACTTTACAAAAACATTTGATGTATTTGACTAGGTCTGGAATATACATTTAAAATAGAGTTTTGAAATTTTCTATTGATTGATTGATTGTCAGCTTAAGTGCAATAGTACTGTAGATAACATTTAATATGATATGTCATCACTGTTTAAAGACAGAGAGTGGCCGTTTGCGAGAGAGAGAGAGACAGACAGATATTGGTTAGAATAGAATAGAATTTTATTTTGCAAATATGGGTAATACACAACAGTTGTTATAAATATCAGAGTTTAGCCATATTTTACCATTCGGCATGCAAGCTACTCTGATTAAATTACTCTGATTTCCCGTTAAACGTTTTATATTTATTTATTATTGAGTTAAATAAAATCGCAATAAAACGGTTAACAGCGAATCCCTGTAAACCAGGATAGACAATGAAATACGGATAAGGATACTTTAACTGTACCCGCTTATCGATGTGCAGTCATACCAACTACCAACAGTACACTCATGTGCATGTTTGTTGGATAGGAATAAATAAATATCACAGAAGCATAACAAAACAGTTAAATATCCTGGGTTAGAGGGATTCGTCTTAAGAGTGGGGGAGGGTGAAGCTACAAACGGAAAAACATATAAATACAAAACACCAAGGTACCTACCGAGAAATACAGGTGCATGATCCAGATGATCCGCTTCTACCACGTCGTCTTCGTCGTCTATTTTTACACTTGCGCATAAGGGACCAGAACAGAAGAAAGAGGATTAAGACGATGGGAAGGAGTAAGACAACCCAAAACAATCCACCAGTTTTCTTGTAAATAGTCGCAAAGTAATCACAACCCGGAAAACACACAATTCCTGAAGCGCCGCCGTGTCCACTGAAAAACGAAAGAAAATTTCACATATACATTTTTCCAATAGTAATATGTACAATCGCAGTCTAATAATACGGATCGATGACGAAAATGCCTGTAACTTGCAAATTAAATGGTACATGCATGAAACTAAGTTTATATTACAGATAATTTTAACATCATCGTATAAAATAGAACCTTAAATGATCTACAACGTAGTAAAAAAGGTAAAGTTGTAAAACTTAGAATTTGGAAATAAATCCAATTCGCGGGTTTTTTCAATTCGTTTGTTGTCTAAATCAAAATTATAAAAAGCGGTCATTGTCGTCTTTCACCAACATTATCATTGAACTACTATCATGTCGCTAACACTAAGAATGTATCGACAATATGTTAGAAGAAGGCAGAAGGCAGCGAGGCACAGCAAGAACAATAGGCGTGTCACTTTCTACAGTGCAGCGAGTAGTCCAACGTTTCCTACAAACTGGGCAGAACATGAGAAGACCAGAAACTGGAAGACCGAGATGTACTACTGCTTGAAAGATTTATTGTTACGAAATTGGCATCTCACTGCAGTTGAAGTAACAAATCAACTTCGGGAGACACGTAGAGACGACATAAGCGAGCGGACTGTCATTTGACCCCTCATAGACCCGCAGATGGTCCAAATTCAAAACTTTGAGAGGGAACATCGGGCAGCAAGATTACGTTACGCTCGCTAACACGCACAATTGAGAGACGAAGAACGGGCAAGAGTAATGTTTTCTGACGAATCCAGATTTATACTGTATGCCCATGATGGGCGGCGAAGAGCCTACCAGAGTAACGTTTTATTCCGGCTTGTTTTGAGGGAAACGTGCGGTTTGGCGGTCGATCTGTTACGGCTTGAGCTGGAATGTCTTCAGAAAGTCACACTGAGTTAGTGCTGATAAAAAATGGGACGCTAACTAGTGCAAGATATGTGGCCTAAATTCTTAGCCATCTAACTGTAAGGACCTTACAGATTGGATACAAGTCACATGCCGGGAATCTTATTGGTTTCTTCGCGAGCACGTTAGTAAGGACGTGATGATATAGGTACTATTTTTGCAGTCCTATAACATCGGTCGATTTTGGATATTTTAACTAAAACTTGTAAAATTATGTACCTGTTTGTTTATTAGTAGATATTTCAGTAATTCGCTTCATAAGAACCTCATTGTGTTCTCCCAAAATGATTGATTTATTAAAGTACATACGTACCGTTGTACTTCATCTCCACTGGCGACGGCTGGTGCCAGCTTGGATGGTAATAATTTTCTGAAATAAATTTACATTTTGCAAATGATTATTGTTTCATTCGAAGACGTTGTGGCTGTGACATCCACCAACCCTCTCTAGCCCCGCTCGGTGGATGATGGCTCACTTGCTCTCATAGAGAAGAAAAAGGCCCATGTCTCAGTAATAGGGACAGCAAAGGCCGACTTACATTGATCATAAATATAATAATTATGTCAACCCAAAAAAGATTACAAAAGGTACATCAAAAATATTTACGGTGTTTTGCTCGGTGTACACGCACAAGCATTGGGTGAACATGCACAAGACTGGGGTGGGCAAGAACAGCATGAGTCCGTCTTCTCCATCGCACGCTGTGGTAAATAATAAATCCCAACTCATGTGGGGGAAGATGGGTCTCTTTCGCACAGGGGGCTCATTCAATCACTGCCAATATCTTCATAACCATTCACTCTAAAACCAAACGTTATCTGTATTCGAATCATTCGTTCATATAGCCACTTCGCGTACACGTTCACACCCACACAGGGGAGCGCCCCTGGCTGGGAGCAGACGGCAACCGCGTCCGACGTTTCCTACTTTACTTTGGACAACGTATTCCCCACTCGTTACCCGTGGTCTCGGTGGGTCGACCCATTACCCACCCATTGGGCCCATTGGGTCGGTGGGTCCCATGGCATTAGGGATTCTTCCCTGGACTTCTGATTTAACCAAAAGAAACTGAAAACCATCAGTTACATACAATAAAGTTTACACCTAAGTCGATAGCATTCACCAATCTTCTCGTCATTCTATCGTGTTATTAGGCCATGTCGGAACTTCGTCACGGGGTGACGTCACCGGCTTATGTAACAATCATAACACAAATCTTGTTGTACACTTAAAAAATAATTCGGTTCGGTTCCGTTAGGCACGATTACCAAACGCCTACGGAGATCGTAAGGTGTTTCACAATGTTCTTGCTTTTTATTCGAAGGCAATGGTGTATGAAAGGGCCGTAGAGATGGGGATAGCTTGCTCGTAATTTAAAATACAATGCAATGGCCTGTTACAATGAAAATGAAGGCAGAGGGTGTATTATGTTTGTGTAATAGTGGGTTGTCGGATAAAGTTGGACTCACACGGAAGGTTTACAGTTATATGTACAGACTCACTTTTAGTGAGGCAAGTCCCGGCCCGAGCCGGCCGAGTGAAGGTATTAGTATGTCTTCAACTTACTTTACACTTCAATCGTAATATATTATTATATAAACAGATTCTACACAGGTGGGTGTAAAAATGGAGCTTGAGAAACTGCCGATCACATAGATATGGGTGATAAAGACGAAGCTCATTTATAACAATATGCCACTGCTGAATTCTACTCTGTATAAAGATAACCAAATACATTTTTTTAAATGTTTGATTTCAGTCATCTCCTCAGGCATAAAAGACATTTACTGTACAGACAGAGGCGATGCTCTACAATACAAAGCCAATATTTTTCTAAAACTCCATGCAATGTGCCATAGAAACAGGCGAGTACCTACGGAATTAATCACGAATTATCCTTCCAGCCTGTTGACGTTAGGGTATCCTAAATGGCTAAGTATAATGAAAGAGTGCTGATAGATCCACAATTGGACAACCTTTGGATGGACAAGGAGACAATTAATCACCCAGTACCTTCCCCCTAGGTAACTTATCCGTAATGTTGTTCAATGAACATACCGACAAGAATCATGTATTGTGAATATAAAAAAAAATACTGACGATAATACGTCAGTGATGTAACAGTTATCACACTTTGGAGAACCACAGCTACTTTAAACGTATTTTCATTAGAGTATTCAGAATTCACAATACGCAATAAGGAAACAGATCTTGCGCAGTTATGTCGTCATCCATGGCCCGCTGTCTGCCCTGTATTGTTACAAATAAACGCCTTCACAAAAGAGCGTTATGTGCTCACAGCATCACCATGGAGAGCCATGTACTCTGGGAATAGGCGATATAAAGATTTCAACACTATCGTATTTCCCAATAACTGAGTTGTGGAGGTCAGATAGGCAGTCGCCCAAAATACTGGTTTTCTGCTGCATCCGGTTAGATTGGAAGCAGACTCCAACATAGTCGAGAGAAGGCTAGGCAGATGATGAATGATTTCATTACTGATCATAGTTTGTGTGTAAGCCTTGACGTTGAACTGGCGATGAACATGACGAAGGCCTAACTGATGTTAAACACTACCAACTCTGATCCCATAGGAGATCAGAATGAACGGTAATGAGTTGCAATATGCCATGAATACAGGGTGATTGGTAATTGGGTACATTCCTTAAAATTAGTGATACTAGACCTAATTTGCAACAGTTTTGACCCCGATAACTTGGTGTCCAAACTAGGTTGTTTTAGAGAATCATACAGATCTTACCTGATTTGATCGACCACGCTTGGGGCGTGATGTTTCTTATGGTACTTTATGTGGGAACGCCAGAAGAGGATGAAAAGAACATACACTGACGCTAATGTTGATATTCTTCAGAGAGATCAGGTGCATAATCATCGCAACCTACGTGCGTTTGTATGACCAGACGTATGAAAGGGGATGAAGCAAAAGAAGCATGTAAGGATAGTAGTAGGGGGTTTTTTTGTAGTTTCTGACCACGTCCATGGCAAAAAGGTGTGAATTTACTTATGTATGTATAATGCAATGTTAATGCTTACTGGTCTCGACTGTTCCTCCGCGCCATACGGAAGATTTTTCTTATTTAATTCCTAGTTAGTTATTCTTTCGTTGCCATTATGACTGTAAAAAAAATAATTAAAAAATTGTTAAATAATATTTTTTCAGACTATTTAATATTTATGCTAGTTTCTAATAGTAACTAAGCACAAGCCCATAGAGTGACTTGTGGAGTGTGTGTGTGGAGGAAATGTGCAAAGCAGCACGCCGCACTCAGCACACATCTCACCGCACGCCGCTCACGTTCACGATTTTATATGTTGAATCTTCTTTTTCTTTATATTAAACATCATGCAAACCTAAGATTATAAATTTCGCCGTGTTCATCCATAGGTACAAAACTCAAAACAGTTTTTTTTTATGTCATTCTTCTCGCAAATGAGCGAAATCTAATGATATCTTTCTCAGATGTTCAAATAGACGTTAATGGTATTATTTTTTTTCATTTTAATTTGGCTTTAACTTTGCGTGGCACATTTTGTTATGGTCACCACCAAGAAAATTGCCTATCAGTAAAAGCTACACCTAAGTCTATAGACTGTTTTTATACATTAGTTTTGCTAGTTATTACAGGCCGACATTTTTTGGTGACAGTTTGCAATGTATTGTCAAAGACGAGTCTACAGATTTCTCTATGTTAATACTTAGTTCGTAATTAACTTCCATTTCTAAACCTACATTATAATTTGTTTGGCTTGACCTCCAATGTTTTTTTTTCATCTTTGGAGAGCAATAATAAGGTGCGCGGCGGTGTGTGGGGTATCTGAGAGCAGGGGTTGTCGCCTGCGACTGCGACTGCGACGACGGCGTGTAACTGACTGTTTGACGCTCCCGATGCTCGCACTCTTGAGAACACCCTCGCTTCCGCGTGTACCATAACACTGTCACCAACGAAAAAGTCGGCCTTAGATGATACTGGACATAAAGGGTGTATATATTAGAGATGGACCTTGACTCGTTTCACATTTTTATTTTGCCAACTAAACTCACTGCTAGTTAATCCGCATTAGGTACACATCTCTAGTAAATATACCCTTAAAGAAGCCGAGAGGTACTTGTTCTTCCCGTCATTTTGATATTTTTTTTTGTTCTGGACCATACCTGGGTACCTTCTAGTTATGGAGATATTAAAGGTCAATCTTCCAACTTCATCACAGTTTTTTTTTTAATACAAGTTTTAGTCATTTTTTTCGTTGAATCGTCCCCACACTATGAATTTCTTCTGTATCGCACAAACAGGCAGACCCAAAACAACTACCTGTAGGTCTTAGAAATATTCGTTCTGTGCGGGAACCGATCCCCGACACGCAGCGCAGCAGCAAAACTCGGCCACTGCGCTAACCGTGATGTCAAATTGTAACTTAACTTTAAATACCTCCATTCCCCCTGGCCTATTCAAAGCATCAGCACCATGTTTTGAGTGCGTTACATTGAGTGCTACGGTGAACCGCGATTTTTCCCACTAAAAAAAAATGTAGTTTCCCAGCACATTTTTTTGTGTAGAATAATAGTGTTCTATGTAAGTACAGAATGTTTGGTTTACGGCTTCGTGAAGGGTCCGTTTACACTCCGTATAGGACCATTATTGTTTTTTATTCTTGGAATGAAAATTGTTGAATGTAGCCTTCTATATACATAATTATATAACCTTCCTTAATCACCACTTCTTTTAGAACAGAAGATTGGGTAATTTTAACTGAGCACAGAAACACTTTTTACAAAGATCTTTCGGCGCGTGGAAAATCGGATCTACGACACAGTCCGCCTGTTTTTCAATTACATGTGATTAACAAAATACTATAATATATAAACATTTCCAACAGCTCCTCCCAGTCGATGTCATTCGAGTGCAAAAGATCCTTGTACAGTTCTGTCACAGTTATTTTACCTCTGAAAGCAGCGTCATCATCATCATCTGCCTAGCCTTTTCCCAACAATGTTGGGGTCGGCTTCCAGTCTAACCGAATGCAGTGTATATGTGCATACCAGTATTTTACATGGAGCGACTGCCTATCCGACCTCCACAACCTAGTTAGTTCTGAGTAATACGATACTCCTTGGTAAGACTGGTTGTCAGTCTTTCGGGCTACTGACTACCTGTAACGACTGTCAAAGATCTACAAATGACAGCCGGGACCAACGGCATAATGTGCTTCCCGAGGCACGGAGGAAACGGTATGTAATGGGTGGAAGCAGCGTGACTAATGTAAATATTGATACCTAGCTGCGATTTTGACCGGCTTGTCTGTACAAGCAACCCAAAAGTTGTCTCATTATAACAGAGATAAAGATCACTATGTCTGTGACAGTGTTCAAGTAAAAAAAAGCAAAATCAGAGGTAAAATAAAATGTTCAAGGACCGTACAATTATCAAAGTCAGAGCAACGGGAATACGAAAACATATCTGATAAGAAAATAAATAAAATCTTAAAATTGAAAATAGTAGATACCTCACAGCCACCCGAACCACCCGACACTCTACCAGAGCCGTGTATGAAGCCAGAGCTGAGGATGCGGCCCGCTTGCGCCAAGAAGATCAGGATGAATGTGAACATCACGCATATGAATACGATCTCCACGAGGTCGAACGTACTGCAAATGTCCGGCTTTGGCGGGTACTTCGCCATGTTTCAGCACCAAAACTATCAAAATTTAACAAAAAGAAGCTTAAAACAATGAGCATAACGAAGGATTTTACCAAATTCACCCTCTACAAGGGGAATTATGTTTGTATGCAAGTCCAGAAAACATAAAATTCACCCCTAGGGAAAGAAAATCGGGGAGTGTTTTTTAAATGTATTATCGACTGTGAACCGATTGTGTTGAAATTAAGCACACATAATATGTAGTTCTGATGACACTACTACATCACAGATATCTGGAGGTGATCTGATAGTGGAAATGAAAGGCAGTTGCGACAGCTCCTCAACCGTTTACAGCAGGTGCATCGCGTTTGGGCTCATTCCATCCTCAGACAGTTGATGACTCGATGAAATGCAAGGCTTGAGGAACCCCTTATTCGGGAGAACATAATAAGGATATTTTAGTGATTAATGCAAAATATTACATTATTATATTAATACTTGAAAATTAAAAATATAGTATTAATTATTGTTTCTTTAATGATTAAATTTATATTAAACAGATCATCTGTTTATTAAAATTTCGTTGAATGATTCAGAGTATTGAGGTACAATCCATGTCATATTTAGACTTATGGTGTTCATTTTAATATACCTGATGTAGTTTTTAAATTCAAACCTATGATTTAGGTATAAATTTGCATGCTGTTATTATTACGGCGGAATGTGTCCTGCAAGAAAACATTTGTAACATCATTATTTTATTTACCAAATTATGCGAATAAAGATACTTACGTACTTAGGTAGGTAGGTACTCAAATTCACAATGGTGAGTACATTCAAACGGTTTATTTGTTCTGTGATATTATTCTTAAGATTTTTATAGCTTGTACCGACAGGAGTATTGGTGGCAAAATGGTGATATCTAAACATAAAAATATCGTAAGTATATCGGCAAAATATAAAGTGTAAACTGACCCTTCACGAAGCTGGCAACTAAGCATTCTGTACTTACATCAAGCTAAGTAACTTATTCAAAGTAAATAATTGCTTGGAATCGACAATTTTTTGGGGTTAATGACGGCAAAAATCATGTTTTACGGTAGGACTCAATGTAACGCACTTATCACTCACATTAAACTTGTATTAATATTAAACATAAAAAAGGTTGAAACTTTAACCCCAATATCTTCGAAACTGGAAGGTTCCTAGGTTTGGTTTAGAACAAAAAAATATCGCAATGACGAAGATAACAAGTAAAGTTCGGCTTCGTTAAGGGTATTTTACACCCATTATTGGAGAAACACTGTCAAGCATGCAGGGTGGATTGAAGGGAGGGCCTTTGAATATCTTTAAGAGGTATTGGGAAGCATTTGCCAAGAGTAGAACACAAGCTAGTAAAAGTCAATTCTATTAACGCTGCGGATTATAACCTCTTCTCAGACCGTAGGTACACCAGGCTGATAAAGCAAAGAGTTTGAATACACGAAGACATTGGATACAGTCGCTAGTCGTGATCGTGATACAGCATGCACTACGGTAAACATAACTTAATATCAGGCCTGTAATCCCCGAAGGGTTAGGCAGAGGTGTACCTAATAGTACACCCACATTTCGCCAGTTATGTTTAAGTCCTTTGTAGGTTGATACCTATAGTAAAAACCTGTCATATGATAAAATATCTTTTTACCTGATGTTTTATCTCTATTATCCATTTTAATGATTCAAATACTGAGGGTCAATGGCGGATGGCCAGACAACCGATGAATTTATCATATTTCCAACTTTTTTTGATTATTTCGTGGGTTTTGGGCCCAAACTGGTTACTAAAAAACGAAGACAGGGAAGACACCTGTCAAAAAAAAGAATAAGAAAACTAATTAGGTTCCGCGCAGTTTTCATGTAAAATTTTTTTTGATTGGTTAGTATCTAGAGACATCTAGTGATTACCGTTGACATCAAATAGGTTTGAGCACAGAGCCATCTTTGAATCGTGTGATAAACTAAAGCGTGCGTTACCAGCTATGGCAGAGGCCAAGAGATCTTACATAAAAGATACCATTTTGCAATACCTACAACATTGACTAAAAACAATGTGTATCATAATATGTATATATCTATCTTTTTAAGTTACCTAGAAATATTTGAGAACTTCTACTTAAATATTATTTTAGAATAAATTGCGTAAATAGTTGACGGAAATTGTTTCTACAGTTTACAAGAATTTTTGCAACAAAAAATTCAAAATATCTGTATGGTTTTATATGCAATTTGTGTCAAGTTTTTTTTTCTTATTTTACTTTAAATAAGATTAAGGAAAATATATTTGTTATATTCCTCTTAAATACGCATTATATAATAATGTAAAATTATATTTGTATGCCCTAGAAAGGCAAAACATAGTTTGTGCCTAAACCACCAATTTTAACAACTGGTAACACCTATATTTTAAACAAGTTAGTAAAGTATTCCTATATTCCTATGATGGTGTCTAACTTAAACCAAAAAGTACCACAAGATGTCACTAAACGCAAAAGTAAAAAAAAAACTTTTAAACAACTCGCTCCGTTAACAATTAACTATATTTTTATTAATTTAAATATCTTGCAGTACTTATATTAAAATAGTGGTACAAAAGCTTTTTGTATTTTTTTTGTATCAAGGAGACTATCGATCACGATTGTCTGTTTAGGTGTAGTCCGTGTAGTATTGAGGCGTAAACAAGACAGGTGGGGTATCAAGTCAGTCCCACATACACCGCAAGCGGTAACGGTTGCACGGCTGCGCGCGCTAAATCCACCACTTTAAATTCAACCTACGATCTATATTCAATGAAGTGGCTCGTATATAATGACTTTTAATGTGTTTTGTACTCAACGATGTTCATGCAACATGTTAATGAGGTTCCCGGGCCTCTGGACCAGGAGTTCAGTAGACCCGTGGAGTCCATCATGAGGTGTGAAGACTTCAAGAGTAACTTTGCGAGGAGGTTGTCGCACCGGTACTCCTCGCGATCCACCATCCCGAAGAGACAGAATTCGGTGAAGCTGCGGGCGTCTGAAGAAAAAGTTGACAAAGTAAGTGCACAATATTTACTTGCCTTTTTTACAGATACCGTTATCTTGTAAGAACGATTTTATTTTTGTTATTTATAATGTAAAAGGTGAAAGTATTTAAAATTTGTTTATCTTGTAATGTCTGACTCTCTGGTTTAATACTTCTAATAGGTAATTAATTTACATTTCCGATAGGAAGTGCGTGTTTGTTTACAATTAACGCGATAGGTACCTATGTACTTTTACCATGAATTTTTGTCGTGCCATTTACCTAAGTTTTGCTTTTACTCGTTTGGTGTAATAACAAATGGTATGTTTGGTTTATGTTCAGACAATTACCTGCACGATTTTTTTTTTAGACTTCAGTGTGTTGACTAATAAGACACGTTTATTCTTACTTATAGTTTAACTAAGCAAATCAATTGTGCTCGTGCAAGTGGTACAAGAAAGGTTTTACAGATTATTGTTTTGTTGTGCCGCTAATTAGCTGAGCGGTGCACCTATGTATAACTTTTACCGTATTTCCAATTTTCATCCAAATAGTGCAACATTACGAGTAAAAATGACGAAAGTATAAAGCTACCCTCTTGCCACAGAACCCAAAAAAAATATTTAAAAGTGCCGCGCGCGTAGCAGCCGTAGGTTTTCGTAGCACTGATTTATGTCGGGAATATTATTTCGTAGCTCGACTCGCTACGACGCGCACTGTTCCATCCCCATAGAACTTGGTACCAGAGCAGAGCCCCGTGATTCCGGTGCAATAAATCGTACCCACTTATAACAGGAAGCACATACTTTGTAGTTTATTCTTTGGCTGACCTTTAGTACAATCATATTAAGTAGGGATAAGTGGAAGGAGGGAAGTGAAGAACAAATCAATATAATATTACATAAACTTTTTCTCATCATCTGCCTAGCCTTATTCCCTACCATGTTGGGGTCAACTTCCAGTCTCACTGGATGCTGCTGAATACCAGTATTTTACATGGAGCGATTGCCTATTTGACCGCCACAACCCAGTTAGTACTGGGTATTACAATACCCCTTGGTAAGACTAATTGTCAGATTTTCGGGCCACTGACTACCTGTAACGACTGTCAAAGATCTACAAATGACTACCGGGACTAATAGCTTAACGTTCTTTCCGAGGCACTCGGTAGATAATGGGTGATTACCAATCCACAGATCAACCTAGGCAAGCCCGGCTTAACCTGAAGATCGAACCGAGCAGTTGTTATTATTTAGCAAAGATTCTAGGTTCAATAAGGCTTATTATGACTCATTGTTCATATATGCTGACAGTTAAATTGTGGGCCCAAAACAGGAGCCAGTAGTTTTAAATTTATTAATACATATGTAGTTAAATAAACCATAAACCGCGGGCTGTACAAGCCTTAATTACTACAAAAGTTATTTTACAACGAAAATGAGCGCTCTGCTAACTCCTCCCTTAATGGATTTAGAAAGCAGAATGACAGATTGTATGGAAGTTCCTCATTTGAAAGCCTCATTGGGCAGGCTTGTTACACTTAGCTTTCTTATGATGGCACTACGAAGTACGGCGATCATTTGTAGATCTTTGACAGTCGTTACAGGTAGTCAGTGGCCGGAAAGTCTGACAATCAGTCTTACTAAGGGGTGCCGTATTACCCGGTACTAACTGGGTTGTGGAGGTCAGATAGGCAGTCGCTCCATGTAAAATATTTATTGGTATTAAGCTGCAACAGGTTAGACAGGAAGCCGACCCCAATACAGTAGGGAAACGGCTAGGTATATGATGATGGACCAGGAAACTTTTCCTAATTGGTGAAAAGCGTGCAAAAAATGTAGTATACCTAATTACGTAGGACTTAGGAGACCCCAGGCCAGGCCGCAATTACTTAATTAGCAGTTCATAATAACTCAAATCCGTGTCCTTGTTTTTCCGTTACATAAAGACTGGTTTCGTGTTTAGATGTGCAAACTGTGCACATCAAAAACAAAACCAGTTTGAATAAAAAAAGGCTGACTAGAATTTAATAGTTATGTTTGTAAAAAATTAAACATCAAAATTATGGTTTTACCTACTTTTACTGTTACTCTAGTAACCTTACGGCCAGTGGTAATGATAGCTTTGTTCATATGAAACTAACGGTCAAAAAACGAGTAGTATGTAGATATAGGTATTTTGTATGAGAAAAAACAAAATGCGGTCTGTTTTTAGTTGACGACAATGGCACATGAAAACGTTTTATGTAGGTGTGAGAATAAACTTGTCTAGACATTACAGGTGAAGATTGAAAGTGAATATTTTAGCTATTTCCCTCAGTTTCACTGGTTGTTTATGTGAAATAATTAATCTATGCCAGCTTTGTGAGAGGATGTAAGCCATACATATAATACACCATGCATCTATTGCAGTTTGATAGGATGTCACGTGTCGTCGATTTTAATTGCTAAGGTTGTATGGAAGAAAATTGGAATAGCATTTCTGTTTCGTATTTCTGCTATAATCAGCCCAGAATCACCCACTTCTTGGTACAGGCCTCCCCTTTCTTCTGCCACACTTCCCGGTTCTGTGCGTTCCTTATCCAAGTGTTTCCCGCTATTTTGATATCCTCGACCCAACTAGGTTTAGGACGGCTCTAGTTTCTTTGGTCTAACCTTGGCCACCACTCTGTCAAAGCCTTGCTCCATCGGCCGGCTCCGCGTCTGGCCAGATGTCCTGCCCAAGCCCACTTGTGCCGCAACGTTCGGTTCCCGATGTCGTAGTCTTTCGTCTGACAGCGGATTTTGGTATTATGCACTCGATCTAAGAGGTAAGGCTTATTCACTGCTAAACATAGGTTCAATCTTTGAGAATTTTCGGCGAAATGATGATGAAGATGCTGGAGGATATGCAAACAGCCATCAACATAAGACTATCACAAAATATTGATCTTTTAATGTTAATTTGCAAGTATTATGATGCCATGTCTAATAATGATAGATCTAAACTATTGCAATAAAGAACGTCCCAATCTAATAATGCTGATAAAATCGTTTGTCCTGAATGATTACCTACAGCTCAAAGCACTGGACGTATTGGGCTAAAATTTGTCAAACAGATAAGTATTATGACGTAGGCATCCGCTAAGAAAGAATTTTGTTTGAAGTTTGTATGAATCCGTAACCGGCGATGCTGGTGTGATTTTTTGGTGATATAGTCGTAAAGAAAGCATAGAATTGGTCCATATTCTTATGAGTTTTTACTTACAATACTGTAACATGCGTTATGTCATTCGTAACTGCTACAGTTTCATCCACTTTAACCCGAGTGCGGGACTCCATAGAAAAGATTATGCATTACACGAGTATCGTTTGAAGACTAAACAAAAACTCTGTTGGATTTCAACGCTCGGCTTACCGCCGAAAGTTGAAAATACAACTGCTATTGCTATTTAGACATCCATTTATATTTCGGCCTAGAGTAAGTAAAAACGGGCGTTCATCTCGTCTACTTTACTTACCATCCCTGAGAAACTTATAAATTCAAAATTATATTAACTTCATTTTTAATCCAAATCCGTCCAACAGTTGCGGTGTAATTGAATAACAAACATCTAAACACCATCGTTTGGAAAGTTTTGGACCCTTATCACGTCCACGGCCTAATCAATATTCCAAATGAGCAAACAAACAAGTGTTGATGACCTACACATCAGCCAGACTCAATACTTTACCATGCAGCTGCACTTTTTGTTCCGTAACAAATTGTTGGATCATCTAATTACTACTATGGCAATGTTATCGTTTTAAGATGCAAAACAGCAGAACTTAGCAATGCTTCAGTAATACAATTGTAGCACTTGCAACGGGCTTGTTGCGAATTCTTGCTATTGTTTATAGATGATGCAAGTTTTAATTTGGGATTATAATTACTTTTCTTGAGAAAAAAACATGTTAAATCGTCCCAAGTAACATGGGACGAGGGCAGGGAGATGATGATATTGAATAACTTTGGAAGCCCGTGGATGAATAATAACAGCCGCAAAGGGGGAAGGGTAGGTCCGTGGTGGAGACTATCCATTACACGTTGAAGCCCCTCCGCACCTCAGAAAGCATGCTAACGGGTAAGGAGAAGACCTAACTCTGTCTGACATCCAGTCTAGTCATTTATTCAATTTCTGTCTAATGTTAATATTACAAGGGGCCTATACTAGTGCCTGGGGCTTAATTCTCGAGTATTTTGTATTACATCATGTTCACTAGAAATAAACCCCTAAGCCTAAAATGGCCGTTTCAGCAGAATCATAAATATGAATCACGTTAAAATTCTTTACTTTTAGACCATTATATGAATAGAATTACCGCGTCCGTCTATCATTAAATGTAAAATTAATAATGCCAGTTAAATTTTCAGTGATAAGCATGATCAACTTGTCATAAACCCTTCTCTTTGTTTTCTGTGTGTCAGTGTTTCTTGAGAAGTGTAAGTAAATATGTAATATGCATTCTTCTATACTAATATTATAAAGAGGTGAAATTTATTTGTAAGTTTGTATGTAGGGGGTAATCTTCGGAACTACTGATCCAAATCCAAACATTTTTTTCACTGGTAGAAAGCTACATTATTCGTTAGGCTAAGTATATTGATATCATGCTTATTAGCCGAGCGATCACAATTTTTGCGGACGAAGTCGCGGGCGATGTGCTAGTATTGTATAACATCAGGTTCAGAGTTTTTTGTTCCATTTCATCTTTCTAGCTAAACCACTAAAAGTTGTGAAGGCAGGTTTGGGGGACTGCCTAATATTAGTTCGACGTTCAATAAGTCTTGTGCTAACTCTCAGCCCAATTGGATAAAATTGCTTTTGATTTGAGGTAGATACCCAATGCATCTTTTCATTGCTACAACTAACTAGTTTAAGAGATGATAGTATCTCCATTGGAGTACCAAACATGAAAAACAAATGAGTATGTTATGTACCAACATGTAAATAGAAAAACTGGACCCGCCACTTCCAGGTCGGAAGTTGTATTGTGAGTACCATTCTCGCGATCAGAAAGGATGATACCGTCTCCATTGTTCGAGCACCATCCTCCTTTTGTGGGATGTGGGAAATGGAAGATGTATCGCTAATTATTATAGCGTTGTGATTGTTGTGAACTGGGTGTCGGGTTGCCGCTTGAGTTACTGTAAAGGCCATGTGTGAGGAAAAGATGTTTTTTTTGCATCATCATCTGCCTAACCTTTTCCCAATAAACTATGTTGGGGTCGGCTTCCAGTCTAACCGGATGCGGCTGAATACCAGTATTTTACATGGAGCGACTGCCTATCTGACCTCCACAACCCAGTTAGTACTAGGAAATACGATACCCCTTGGTAAAACTGGTTGTCAGACTTTCGGGCCTCTGACAATTTAACGACTGCCAAAGATCTACAATTGACTGCCGGGACAGTACAGTACAGTACTACAGTAAAGTGATTTCTTACAGACACTTTTTACACCACCTTTGGATGGACTGAACGAATAGAAAGATTTTTAATTGATCAGTCTGTTTGTAGTGATTTCCATATAGCCACTTCGAAAAACTTAACATAACATCACGCCTCTAATCCCCGAACGGTTAGGCACATTTCTCCAGTTATGTTTAAATCCAATCCCACGTAATAGGAGCTTATAGAGCGCACAGGCGAGCCTATTGTCATCAACCGGGCACAAATCCAGACTCCGTGGCTGCTACTGAGAAATTCTTAATGGAAAAACCCAATAACGCTTTGCCCGACCTGGGAATTGAACCCAGGGCCTCATGTTCAGCAGTCGCGCTTGCGACCCTAGAGCAACGTGGCAGTAAAAATACTTAGTGAAAAAAAATCATCATCATTTCGGTAACTAATGATGACAGGGAGGCTCTTCCAAGTACGATGATGATTTGGACATACCTCAGCTGTCCTTGAATGCAGATGTAAGAATTAATTCGAATGACAGGTGCCAACTATGTGTTTAGTCCTGAATGTAGAATCAGTTTGGTGTTTTGTGGTATAATGACAACCTAGATGCAACTTTAATCTCATAGAAAAAGATATAGGTACTATAAAGTAAAGTCTATAAGTAAATAAAATCTTAGGTTCATAGATAGAGTGGATGGAGGCACTGAGTAACTGGCCATAGGGCCAGTTTACATGACTCCGTCCAGTCTATTGTATTTCCATCATTGTCTGTATTTCGGGGAACTTTTTTTCCATTGACTCAGAAGTGTTTACTTGTAACCACTTCACAAGCAAAATGGACTCGCATCCAAAGAGCGGTCGTGCTAGAGCCTCTATACTGTACCTATCTGATTAACAGTAGCGTATGAATTTGTATTGAGTAGAGATAAAATTCTCCGACGTGCCGTCCCGGTGTGCGCTGGGCGTTTCTACAAGTTTCAACAGTTTTGACTAAAGATTTTCGGTAGCTTATGTCAAACTCATTCCATTTTACCAGACTTCGCGACGCAATGGAGGGTAATGTGTTTATCAGCCTATACATATGTATATTATGTCTGTTTTTTCGTTTTTGACTTTTCCTTCATCGCTATCGCAAGAACTTCACTCTGTCTAGGAATGAAAGCCGCCAAGAGCCGAGTAACTGATGACCTTTGCCCACTTAACGGTTAAAGTTTGACCGTTGGAGGACTAAATGGCAGTGTAGCTAAACGAGTTAATTATAACGTTTCTTTTTTATTTCTATATTAGAATTGCACGATGAAGAGGGGTTGTTTTTTCCCACAGTTAAACGGATGTACATCCGCAGGGCGTAAGGCTGGTTCCGTTGCGGTGTTTTCTCCGAAACGATCTGTTAGAAGTTTCCCGATGGTGGTTGGTTTAGAGCATTCTGAATCTCTTCACTATTAATTGTTCATATTTAAAATCCAAAATTCTTTATTGCACACGAAAAACAAAGCTCGCCTTTGCACATACGCTTTGCAATTTGTTATATACAAATTACAAAGCGCAACCCAGACTACTACTAAGTTGGTATAACTCTTAAACATTTTACCGTATAAAGACGATTCGGGAGGCGGGTTGAGCGCAAACGAACGAATTATTGTTTGACCCATATAAGGAAAGTGTTAGAGATGATGGATGATGGGATGTTGGAAAGAGATAATAGGTGAGTAGGGACTGACCCTAGTTTAATTTGAAGTGAAAATTACTTCTGAATAGGAATATTTGCAAAGTCAGGATTGCAAAATTTCTTTCAAAAGGTTTTGTTTCTTCCCAAACAGTGCATTCTGATCAACTTTTATGCTATACTAACAATGGTTTGTTTAGTAAACAAGCTAATGTATTTTGACCACAGAAATCGGATATTGACAAACATTTTCTAACATTAAACTCCTGTCGATCACCAGAAAATGTGGTCAACATGATTGGCAGCAGATGAAGCGAAAAAGTAGGTTAAAAAACTCGCCTGAATTGCAGATTATCTGGCTGTTTGCCAATTTATCACGAACTTTGATAAACAGGGCCACTTCTCGTTTGATACCCCTTACTTTTTAACCGACTTCAAAAAAAGGAGGAGGTTCTCAATTCGGTTGTATGTTTTTTTTTTTTTTTTGGAGTTTGTTACCTCATATCTCCGTCATTTATGAACCGATTTGAAAAATTCTTCTTTCATCTGAATGGATTTACTTCCCGATTGGTCCCATAGAAATTTCATCAAAATCGGTTCAGCAGTTTGGTTTGAAATCAAAATAATTGGAAAAAATGTCATCCAAGTAAAAGAAATTGCGAAATTGATACTTGACAAGGATTTGTGTGTGATACGATAACTAAAAAGGGTAGAATAAAAACTTTTTTTGCAAAAAAAAACCGACTTCCAAAAAAACACAAAAAAGTGGAAAATAACTTTACTTTCGGAAGTCGGTGGCAAAAAAGTCAATGAAACAAACAATAGTCACCGACTTCCGAAAGTAAAGTTATTTTCCACTTTTTTTGTGTTTTTTTTCGAAGTCGGTTTTTTTTTGCAAAAAAGTTTTGTAATTTTACTGATGTCTTAACGTTATTTGCTTTCGTTTTTCTGTCTTTCTAATAACTGAACATCTTAAAATTGACTCACTGTCATACACCACACGGGCTATACTGATGTGTCTTGTATTGCACAAAAGTTTCTTAGGTATAACGAAAAATTAATGAGTTTTTCAAAATTCAAATCAACAAGGTCAAATCAAGGGTTTTAATAAAGAACGAAAGATTGTGCGGGAATTCGTTATTCGCTGAAGGGAAATCTCATTGGGCATACGAGTTTTGCATTCAAAATCTCCTCTTGTCCTTACTGCCTATCCTACTTTATTTAGCAGCCATTCATTAAGCTACATGAATCACTGTTTCACAATGGATCACAGCGTTGTCCGTTATTGGGACACCATTGTTTTAATCGCCGAGGTTTTAGACACCATGAACCTAACTGTTTTTCACAATACATAGCCGAAATCAGATTTTGTTAGGAAATGTGGAACAATGGTTTATAAGGGCAAAAAACGGCAGTTAATCGAGTGTAATCTTGTTGCAATTTGAGAACTTGGAAGTTTGATTTTTTTCGCGTTAAATGTCAGCATAAACAGCCTATAATGTTCCCACAGTTCGGACATTGGCAGGGCGCCTCAATGAGTGGGAGGACCGAAGAGCATCACACGACTTAATAATTTTAGTTTATTTATTTATTTGGGACTAAAGAAAGAGCTTACAAAACAAACGGATAAAACAAATTTTCAACTCACCCCGTTATCCGCAGCATAGAAAGCTAAATGAAGTTATGAGCAAAACGCTTAAAGAAAAGTAAGCTACAAAAACTTAGTTCTTCGATAAGCCGGTTTCCTTCGCCCGTTTTGAGAGCTTGCAGTGGTGATGAAATAAAGTAAAGCTTGGGTTGTGTTTTCCAAAAGTTGTGGGTCCAAAAGATTAAAATATTTTTGTAACGTTATCTTACTAATATTATAAATGCGACAGTTTGTGAGGATGGATGGATTGGTGTTTGTTACTCTTTCACGCAAAAATTAATGAATTTGTTTGGATGAAATTTAGCAGTCTGATAGTTTATAACTTGGATGAACACAGGAATGCCTCGATATACGGAGTTATTGGGTTATTGCAGCGTAACGATCGAATTAAAGTTTTACTTTTCAACTGCGAATACGAGCGAGCTCATCATCACACCCCCTATCATAAAATCACAAGTTATGAACCTATATATGTATGTATTTAGTCAACAGTTGTTATTATTTACGCAATTGGACACTTCACGTATTGATTTATTAAACTTTCGTAAAATATTGTTGTTTTCGTGAAATTGTTGGCTAAATTATGAACGAGAAATAATAAATTGTTGATACATACTTGTGTCGGGTTTTCTTTCGAAGAATTTAGGTAGTTGGAAATGAAAAATGAAACTGAAAATGTCATTCATTCATGTCAAAGCGTAGATTTATAGGTACTCGTAGTTTATAATGATCTTTAGTTTTTCTAATAAATGCCTACTTTAAAGTTCTTAGTCTTACTTAGCGGGATCTTTTTGAGTGTGAAGAAATTCGGAGATTTTTCAAAACAATTTCTTAATAAACTTGTACAAATTTTAACTGACAACACATAGCATTGTTGGTACTATTTACCTGTATGCATGTGGGATTTGGCGTAAGGTTACCCATATTAAAATAATAATTAATGTTGATTACTTTGTAACATAAGACAGCAATGTTTTTTTTGTTTTTTACCCTATTTACATCGTGTGAAACTTAAGTTTCATACTCAAGACAAAATTGCTACATCCTTATTAAAAATTACGTTTGAAATGAATGCGGCTGATGATTATTATGTACTAAACATAGGTACATAGTTACAAAATGTGTAACGGATTGTAGTGAGCAATGAGCCGTGTGTTGTTTGAAAGATTGTTCGGGATTGGTCGGAGCAATGCCGTGTGATCTGGCACTACTCACTACTTGCATGGTTGAGCCCTCTTAGTCGTGTAGTTGACTATATTCCCTTCGAAACTACTCTCTCTGGAGGCCTTACACTCAGGGCGCGCACAGGACAGTTTGGTTAAGCAGACGACTACCTCCTAGGTTGATCTGCGAGATGCCATTCACAAAACGCTTTGAAACCAAAAACTAAAAACCCTAACTCCTACCTTAGTTCTCATCCAGGGGGTTCACCTTAATAGAGCTAACTTACGTAATGTGATAAACCATTCGCCAGTGTGTCTTAAAAGAAATGCTATTTGTTGGACAAGTAACTGGGCAAGTGGCTAGGCAAGTAACTAGGGTCGCAGGTCGACGTCGTTCTAAATGCTACTTCGGTTAAGTAACCAGCCGCCGCAAACCTGTTGAAAAATAAAACTTTTTCCAATGACCTTTAAGTTGCTTTAGGGCTTGTTTCACACAAAGGTATTTTTATGTAAACGTTTGATTGGAATTCTTTTACTTAATTGTAATAGTAGGTGTGTATAAGGTTTTCAGTGAAATGTTTTTGTTATGAAACCTTAGTAAAGAAATAAATGTTTTCATCGTTTCTGAGGAATATTTTTTTTGTCAAACTGTCACTGAACAAAAATCAACATGGTTTTTAAGAAAAAGGTATATTGGTAATAATAAAAATGCAACCCATGGTCAGCATGCAAAATCCTATATTAAAACATTTACTCGTAAATGCTCGTTGATGCTTCCACACCCTACCTCAGAAGAACTGGTTAGAAGGGAAAGCCATGGAAGATAACAAATACCGCAAAACAGCTTGTAAAATACAACAATATTATATAACTTAGGACTTACCATCCAACCGTGGGTTCCTACCTAAAGAGTTGAAGTAGATTTTGAGTTTTCATCACAAAATTCAAATACGAACAATATTCATCCATAGATAACATAATGTACATACTCGTACATACGTGCACACCTTGTTCTCATGGGTGGAAGGCAGAACCTACAGAACTGCACCTACGATCCTTGTAACCGAGCGGCGACCGTGCGTGCTTGTATGGCCAGCTGTCCGTAGAAGAGGGGAAAGGGCCAAAGCCTAGATCATCAACAAAGTAGAGTTAGCTGAGTATTTTTAATTGATGCAATTGTTTTAATTAAGAAATAATTTATTATCTATTTTAATAGAAAATAAAGTCGCTTTTCGCTCTGCAAACTACACAATTGATTTTGTTGCGTTTTCACCGTATTTTAGACAATTTGTTCTGGAAGGTTTAGGAGTCTAGATTTTAGACTATAAAACAATTACATAAATAACATAGAAATCTCTGTTTTGTAGTGTCGTAAAAAAACCATGCAAAGCAGGGGCGGGTCGGTAGTTCGGTTTGATAAAACATTTAGTTTTAATTTCTTCTCTGATTTGTGCTGATCGGCATGTCTTGACACTCTTGACCGCTATTGACATACATGCACGGGTCAAGAATTCTTGATACTTGCCTAAATAGGCAACTTGGAGTCTGGTGAGACAGGTCGCCCTACTGCATAAGTAATGAAGGTCTCTTTAATACAAGGCATACAAATATTATGGCAAAGAATGATGAAGGTATTATTTTAAACTTACTTCCAGTCATGCTAGTTCTGACTCTTTCTCGCAAAGGAATACCGAGAGTGGGAAAGTGACAGCGCTATGCAGCTGTCTAGCGCCATCTCTTACTCACTCTCGGATTAATACTAAAACATTCCTGCACTAACAGATCATGGTAACCCACCAGGCTCAGAGTCCTAGCTGAGTATATATATTACTAGCGAATAACACTGAAGAGTTTTCCCTCACAGTAACTCGTAAGCATTCCCATACTTTTGTGTTCTGATGGCTGACGCTCATTTCAATTCGTCGCCGGGTGCGCGATGACAGCGCCAACTAGCGTTCACAATTATGGCGGACATTGAAATGTCAAATGGGCGGCTGTCATTAAGTAAACAAACAAATAATTTCAAGAAAGTATCGTAATTTATATATATTCTATTCGATCATGTAAATCTATAGTGTCGATAATAACGTTGATGTTTTGTATTACCCGTCTAGAGTGACAATAAATAAATTACAGATAGTATCATAGGTACATTTATTTATTAGAAAATATTGAGTTCTGCAAATTTACTAATACACAACAAATATGCAAAATATCATCTATATGGCAAAACAAGTTTTGAGGAATTTTATTTAATATTTGATAAAGTCTCAGCCGTTGCATTATCCTCTCGACATGAATCCTAACCCGAGCGATACTATAAGTAGCATCTGTCTCATCTCTTGAAAATGCCCTTTTATCACTTAGAAAAGGTGGCATAACAATTCCTATTTCTTTTCCACTTTCATCTAAAATTTTCTTTATTTGTGGAAATCCTTTGTCAGCCAAAACAATGTCTCCATTTTCTAAATAATCAACTAATCCTGATTCAACTGTTATTTGAGCATCGCTTTTCCTTCCACCGGCCACTTTTGACTTAAATGAAATGAAGCCTCCTGGTGTAATACCTATGAGCACCTTTGCAGTAAATCCTTTCTTGTAGTGTGAATAGCACCATACACGATTATCAACTGTAGATGGTATTTCTACTTGAAACTCTGTACAATCAATAATGACTCTAGTGTTACTGTAATTTGGATGAAAGCAGTCCGGCATTGTTCTTTGTACAACACTTTTACTGGGCCAAAAAACCAAATCAGATGTAGCAGATGCTAATTCTTCAAGATTTGAATAAAATATTCTTGATACTGTTGTTCTATGTACACCAAACAAGACGCTTAGAGCTGAAAATGACACGCCTAGTTTCATTTTCATCAAAAAAATAAGAGGTCTATCTTCTTTGACAACCATATACTTGTGATTGTCCACTATTCGTTTTAATAAAAACCGAAAATTCTGAAGGGTAACACCAGCAAGATCAATGAGTTCCTCGTCTTCCGTAATCGATCGAAATCCAGTAAAATATTTATTCTCTGTTAAGGTTGCTTGATGAGCGAAAGTCTTTACAATAGTATTACATCCTTGGTGCTTGGTTTTTTTGTCAAACTTGATAATCTTCGAATTGCTTGATATTTCAGTTTGAATTTCAGAGTCACATATATCTTTGCCACTATGTACATATCTATTGCAGATGAATGTTTTTCCTTCATTTCCGACACGCGAAAATATATTAACTTGGCATTCTTTGTCAATTTTAGTACTATGAATATTTTCCATCATTTCAATAACATTTGATTCGTAATGAATATTAGGTAAGTTTGCTGTATTTTTTTCTTTCTCATTATTGCGTTCCATGCATCGTTTGTATCTTGAAATGACTAAATTTGCATTAACAGCTGTAGAGGTGTATATAGTAGGAAATATTCTTGGGATGTAACTAGGACTGTCCTGTTCATCAGCTTTCTTGCCTCCAATAAAGTGTGCACTGCAAATCCTGTCATGTAGCTTTGGCGACCATGAAGATCCATCGGCACTGAAGTAATACAATAAATGAATTATAGTAATTTGACCATTGTAACGTGCTACTTCCTACAACATACAAAATCATAGGTTATCTTACTTACTTTTTCCTTTTGACGGCGATTATCCATTTAATACGTTGTTTGCGTTTCCAACTTGCTTGTGGAAATTTATAAAATTTGTGATCACTGTTTCTTCCATTTTTTTTGCAATTAACTACACAGCAGGTATCGTGACGCATGTTTGTTTATTTATTTTTTAAATGATACGTAAAGTAAATTTTGCTACTCAAACAAAAGTGACAATTTGTCTGCCGCCGAATGTTCCTTTTTTTGCCACAGTGTGCGCTGTGATCGATTCGAGTTCCCCCACCCCCTACTTTGCACCCAGCGATTAAATTCTGTAAAGCCATATTTCTTATGGTGGCGAATCATATTTTAATCAACATAAAACATGGCATTGACCTGCAAATTGCAAAAAATCTTGGCTGGCTTTTACCTTGGCCAGAGGCTAAGTGTTGCCATACAACGTGGCAACGCCGCCAGTCTCTTGGGCACATTACCGACTGACAGCGTTGAGGAGGAGTTTTTTGATGCTCTTTTATAGTTTGTAGTTAGTTAATTTTAGTCATTTTAATTATTATAATGTATATAGTTGAAATAAATAAAAAAAAAACTTAAGAAAATTTGGATTTCGCTAGCTACCCTGGTGCTGGTAATCATGGAAGTACTTCACGAAAATCTAAATTTGTGGGACCCCTTTAGGATCTAATTGATGTAGATTTTGATAAATTCTATGGATCAGCTTTTAATTACAAAGTCAAAGTATTTATTTGTTGAACATAGGTAATATGGTACATGGTATAACACACCTTGTATTATTTCTGGCCTTTTGAAAACACGTCTTATTCTCAAATTCCAACTCCCAGCTCTTATCAATATTATGTTCATTGGGTTCCCACGTAACCGGGGACAGTGATAACAGTAGATAAACTGCATAGCGATAGACTGATAGTTTATCAGATATTTCTCAGATGAAGTGGGCAGACACCTACAGATTGCGATCAGAAGGCAACTGGGGGATTGGCCTCGAATTCTAGTCTGCGGCACTTTTATATTTTTGTGTACTCGTATTTCAATTCCATTTGCGTGTATACAAGGTGTAAACGGACCTTTCACGAAGCCGTCAACCAAGCATTCTGTACATCAAATTATGTAAATCTTCGCAAAAAACATTGCTGAGAAACGACTTTTTTTGGGTGATAAATCACGTTTTACGGTAGGACTCATAGTAACGTACTCAAAACATTGTTAAAACATTAACAAAAATGTATTTAAAAAAAAAATTGCGAAAAAGTTGGAACTTTGATCTACAATATCACCAGAACTACAAGGTTTCCATGGTCCAGAACAAAAAATGAATGCAATGACGCGATGACAGGGCGAGCAAGTACCTTTGGGTTTCGGCTAAGTGCTGATTTATTGCTTGCTTGATTCGGTAACAAGAAAGACAATTGGTCGAATCTCAGGTTTTCAAGAATTACGGATTGATCTCAAGTTTTCAACATGATATTCAGGGAGATTTTCAAATTCAAATTAATTTATTAATGTTGTGGATACAGCCTACAGGGTACAAATGATGTTCTATAAAATGTTCGGTCAATCATATGATCCGCCAAAAGGCATACAAAATAGTGTCGCTAAAGTCAATATTATCAAATTTCAATTATAAATGTCAAATAAAATGTCAGCAACTTTTTTACCTAGCGTAGGTAGGTACACTACTGTTACGTGTGTGTTACGTGAGAGATCGTTACCAAGAAATCAGATATCATATTAATTACAAACTATTTTGCTACAGTGTCACTTACTTGGTTGCTCCGCAACATTGCAAACATTTCTTTTTCCGTATAACAACTTGTTACAGTTTTCCAAAAAAAAAGTACTAAACATCATGCCTGTAATCCCCAAAGGGTTAGCAGAGATAGTACATCCACAATAGTACACCCACATATCACCAGTTATGACTAAGTCCCATGTGTGGGGCCGAGCCTATTGCCATCCAACGGGCACAAATCCAGACTCCGTGGCTGCTACTGAGAAATTCCTGATGGGACACAACAGTAACACTTTGCCCGACCCGGGAGTCGAACCCTGATCCTCATGCTCAGAAGTTGCGCTTGCGACCAACAAGGCAGTCACTGTATATGTGAAGGGAATTCACGATCTACGCATGTTTAAGACGAAAACCTTTACCTGATTTTGATGGTACAAAAACCAGGGCGAGTTATACTCTAGCTACCTCATTAACAGTTTCTTATAGGTAGGTAGTTAGTTTCACAGAAAACACAGTGAGTAATACTCTCATGCCTACAACTTATTAGTTACAGTACAGCGGTCGATGACCTTGGCCGTCGAGCTATGAAATTAAACAAGAACAATATTTTCGCACGCGTGCGCTATGAAATGACTTAATGAGTCAGTGTCTTGTTCGAGACTATATGTTTATTGTACTTATATCGCAGGCATGAGTAAATGAGTCTTATCAGTGATATCGAGAAATCCCTAGGATACTACTAAATTACGGAAGATGTCGAATACTCTAATCTATTACTGTAAACATGCAGTGATATGAGATATACACATATACCTACGTGTCTTACCAAGGGATATCGTATTACCCAGTATTAACTGGGTTGTGGAGGTCAGATAGGCAGTCGCTCCATGTAAAATACTGGTATTCAGATGCATCCAGTGAGACTGGAAGCCGATATCAACATAATTGGGAAAAGGCTAGGCAGATGATGATGTAGTGATATGACAAAATACTGCTGGGTAAAGGAAAAGTGGTTTTTTTTCCTCTCTCTCTGTCTTCCTTATCTGATTAATTTCGTTGTGGGTTCCAACTCAAATCAAAGCATCTATTTCATTTAGACCATTAGAGGCACTTTTGAATGTCAAAACACAAAAAAAAACTAAGCTACAGTCCCAGTCACAGGGCATAATAACTTGTGAAAGTACTGTAGTTGCCCATTCGAAAGCGTAGATCTGTATGGAGAAGAATGAGCGAGAAAATCCCTGGACACTCTTTTAAATCAATATGTTATTACAAAGTCTTGGTTACATCTCATTCATGTCGAGATTATACATACAGAGTGGCGCCGACAATACGACAATAAATTAAACTGCGGGTACCTCATGACGTTCCCAGTCTGCCAATTATTGCTAAGGTTAGACCCTACTACTGGTGGACCCTACTTGAGAATCTTCTATAGTTACACATGGATCCTCTTTTGTATAATAATTGTAAAAATTAATATAAGTATTATTATGAATAGTCGCAGTGAACTAAACATAGACAAACTACTTATATCTGAGTGAATATTAAAAGCTAATAGCCGAGCTATTTTGTCTCAACAATTTTAAGTAGATACACACTACCCCGTGTGGACTTAAGATTATAGTTTGTCACTATAGCGACCTACTACAAAGAAATGAACATGCTTACTCAGCTTGTGAATATTTAATTGTTTTTCCTGCTTGTAAATTTTTCAAAGTATGGGAAAGCACACAATTTATTTTACGACAATTCAACTCAGTTACACTGTCTGTGAAGTCATCTTTTTTAACTTTTGAACTATTTCCTATAAATATCGTTATTAATATTATAAACATTTTGTAGTTACCTACTGAGGCCATTGTCTGTTTGTATGTTGACCCTGGCATGCAATGATTTTGATTGGAAAAACTCAGGTTATTATTACAGTCACAGTACAGTGTGTGTTCGTACAGTCCATCCAAAGGTTGTCTGGAAGAGATCGCTATCAGCGATAAGACCGCCATTGTAACCATAAAATTAAAAATTTTTGTAAAACCGTTTTGTATCAATTTTGGTGTACAATAAAGTATATTCTATTCTATTCTATTCTACTAACTAATTAACCTACACTTCTTCCTATAGGTACTATCTGAGAACATTATTGAGTAAGATCCCTGGCTGTACCACTTGTAAAGTATACAGTCCTGAGATAAATTCTCAGCCCGGGACGGGTCCTCCATTACCTCAGACTGGACAGTATCGTGGTTGGTAACTGACTGACAACTATATTGACACATTACCAACTCATTTGCTGCAAGAATATGTTCCCTAATTTGGTTCTGAGAACTCACATACCTACTGGAAAGGGAACTAAGTGAGTCCTGAAGTACCTGTATTTCAACCTGCAAATGCTGAGTATTAATTTCATATTTTTTTATGTAATTGTAACCCGCCTTGGGTTACAATTACAATTTAATCATTCATTATATAAGATGTTAGTTTCTTTAACCTGAGTACATTGGCATGAATTAATTCTTCTTTTAGGTCCCTAATTATATATAAAACCTCCTCATACAAGTTACTTCAATTATTGAAACCATCCGTGACCACCTTCAGTTGATCCCGTTCATCAACAACGTCCAAGTGTTGCTGATGTAGGACTCGTTATAAGCTTGAGTTTTTGCCATTAACTGAATCGACTTCCACCTCACTCTCTTCTCTCTCCTGTAACCGTTGTTGGACTTGGAGGTTTGATTCTAGTTTAGCTCAATATCCTGAACAGTAGCATTACTAAATTATAGTTGAGTTGTTCCTCCGGGACTTGGCTAGTTTCATGGCCTCGGCGCTTTTCTGATTGTTGCCACTGTCGATCCTGGCTTTTAGGCGTTGCAGTAATCTGTGGTTGCAGTATTATGGAATAGCGCTGGACAATGGCTAGACTATGACTGAAACTAATTCGGGCTAAAGCTAATGTAACCATTGTTAGTTTTGCTCGCTCGTTCCGACTTCCTTCATCTTCAAGTTATTTTATCTTCGTATGTATGTCACTTGAATAAAACCTATGGTCAGTCAGTATTTATATCAATTAAATTAATGAATGTATCTTGCGATGTTTCTCAAAGAGAGATGCTTGAACCGGTACATGAGGATACAGACTTACCGAGTTATTACAGTTTTTTGTTACTACAATGTTACCAAAACTATAGTAAGTGTAGTTTAAAACGGCCTTGTTCATATTTCTAGGTATTCAGGTAACGAAAGAAGACAAAAGCTACCAATTTGTTCGAAGAATCTAGGCTATGTTGGTTCCGCGAGTCATTTTGTTGTAATGTTTAAAAACCATTACCATTAGCTGCAGTATATCCGCACGCAGGAGTACGGAGAGAGGTTGCCTGCTGTTCTGAAAAGAATAAACAGCAGACTGAAAAACGTCATCCTATGTATAATATGGGACTCCAAGAGGCAGGCTACATAGCCGGAAGGACTTCATTAGGTCAACTAATTCTCTAGCCGACAACTACAGGGTTAATGAGGTAAAAAGAAGTTGTGGCTTGACAGACATCCCCCACCGATACATTATGCCGAAGTGGCCGAAAAGCTCCCAGCGGGACACCTGCTGTCATGGCACATCTGGAAGACCCTAAACCGACTGCGAAGCCACATAAGCCGCTGCAGACACAACTTGGTCTGGATTCCGATGAAGTAGGGTGTGACTGCGGTGCCTCATCACAAACCATGGCTCACCTCCTGTCCTGCTCTATGTGTAATTCCACCTGCACTCTGAGGTACCTGTCCGAAGCCACCACCAACGCTATCGAGGTGGCAGAGTTCTGGTCAAAATTAATTTGATTTAAAAAAAAAATGGGAATCATAGACACGAAGAAGAAGAATTTTTAAAAAACTCAAAACTTAGTTGGAAAAATGGTACAAATAATATTTGTCATACGGAAAAAGAAATGTTTGCAATGTTGCGGAGCAACCAAGTAAGTGATACTGTAGCGAAGTCACATACAACATTTATGAATTGATTAAGTAGGTACCTATGCAATTATTTTAAAGTTACAAACCAATTTAGGTACACATATAATTATGTAAAAAAACTTCGATGATCGTGACCACAAACAGCATAATATTGTGGGAGACACAAAAAACTTAGGTATTTGACCGAGGGTCAACAACCCGTAATCGTAAAGTTTGATATAACACGGTTCTGCAAAAACTGTAAGCATTGAAAACTAGTTGTTAAGTGTTTGTTAAGATTATTGTGTCTATAGATGATCAGCCAGACACTATCCATTATTATAAATAAATAACTTGTACTGATTCCGATGGAAAAAAATGACTTCTATACAAACAGGGAACAGTCGGACTTTCTTTTACGGCAACTTTCCAAAGGGCAATCACCATCCTCATCATCCAGCAGCCTGAATGCACCCACTGCTGGGTATATGCCTCTCTTTCCTTGTGGCAATCTCCGCGATCCTGTGCCACTTAGATACCCCCCCTTTTCAAAGAGCAATGATACCGTCCAATTTTATACGTAGGGACTGAAAGTTTAAGTAACATTTTGTACGTTTCTTCAAAATTGACGATTTTCCTAAAACAATTCCTTAGTAGGTACACCTGCACACTCTAGGTGAAAAACACTACATAGTACATAGGTAATTTCGGCAAGCCTATTCGCCGAGACTTGTTCTCAATGAGAACGAGATGGCGAGAAACCAATCCTATTCACGCTTCTCGGGGGTTCTCGGGGGTTCTCGGCGTGAGTCTGTAGGGCCCTTGATGAGTGAGTTTTGAGTAGATTAACAAGATCATTTGTGTAGTTTCCTTTCTACGTGATGTGTCATCAATATCAGGTGGCCTACCATGGCGCCGCAATGCAGTTTTAGTTCTATTTCGAGAGAGATTCTCTCTCTCTCTCTCTCTCTCTGTCATTCCTGCATTAAAGCGTCATGGTAACCCTAAAGAAGTTTTCCTTTGCCCTCGGAACGCGTCGCGCGCCGCTCAGCATTGTCATGCAGCACCGCGAAACTAACCGTCCTACTATCGTACTGTGCGGTGAGCTTCTTCTGTGATTATGGATTATGTTACACCTCACATAGGCTCATTATTTATGCCTATACTGGGTTCGAAAGCGGTGGTGGCAGCGGCCTAGTAACACATAACATCAAGCCTGTAATCCCAGAAGGGTTAGGCAAAGTTGTACCTAATATTAGTAACACCCGCATTTCTCCAGTTATATTTTAAGTAACATGTAATAGGGGCGAGCCTATTGCTATCAAGCTGGCACAAATCGAGACTCTGTGGCTGCTACTGAGAAATTCCTGGTGATAAAAACTTGCCCGACCTGGGAATCAAAAACAGGACCTCATGCTCCGCAGTCATGCGTGTGTCCACTAAACCAACGACGTAGTTAACGACGAGCATAGTAAGTGATCAGTATATCAAGTGCTCTCCGCTGATGGGAGCAAACAATCGGTACGCTATCCATTGTTAGTTTTTTTTAACTGACAGAAGATTCTTTTACGAGACTTTTTTCAAGATTACTGTTAGCCATTATTGTAAAACGAACGGTGTACATAACACAGTATCTGCGATCTATATTCTTGAAGCTGGATGTACGCCTACGTATTTATTTATGTATTTAGAACTTATTTTCTTAGGTCGCAAGGAGCATCAGGTCCTGTGTTGGATACGGTTGTTTTATTGGGGTTGTCTATTAAGAATTTCTTTGTAGCAACTACGGAATCTGGATTTTGTGACTAACCAGTCACAAAATCGCAACTATTACATGGGACTTAAGCATAACTGTTTGTGGGTGTACCTGTACGCTGGTGTACTTTTTAGGTACGCCTCAGCCTAACCCTTCGCAGATTACAGGTGTGATGATGTTAAGTTACTAAATAATAGGCCAGTTTCACTACACATTGTGGTTTGTCTTCGACATTGCTCGCATATTTTTTATATATCCCGTTGCAATCATATTTTTCAAAAAGCTGCATTTCTAAGACCCGTGGATTTTGATCCAATACGCGCCCCCTCCCCCGCCGTTACAGATAGACAACCGTAACACTTCCGTGGTTGAGGTCGACAGAGGAATGTCAAACACTTTCAAATATGGTGGCATCATAATGGTCACGATTTTTTCTGAAAAGCGAAAAGGTGTTTGTGGCCTAGTGGCTTTGATTTTTTTTTTTCATTTTCTAGCATTCCATCTTATTATGACATTGCCTTCTATTTAGATAAAATATTCAAATTATTTTCGTGAAATATTTTTTTTATCAGAGCACCTTCGGCTCGCGGTTTTGCATATTTGGATGTCGGTAGTCATCCCATGGGCACGAAGTACTTATACGTACATTCTCCCGGAATAAATAGTATCCTTTGATCATAACCGGGAGGTTCCTTATGTCCGGAACAGACTGAGTTCATCACCATCATCTTCCTGCCCTTGTCTCATGTTACTTGAGATCGACGGAATATGATTTTTTTACATTCTCGTCTGTCAACCGTCACACTATTAATAAGGTACTCCTTTTGTGATATCATACCTCACACAATCCATCCATTATTTCTTTGATATGTACACATTATTATATGTCCACAGATATACAGAGGTACTTTCTCATTTATATTAAAAAAAAATCTCCACATGACCTCATAATGACTCATTTACTTATTATATCTGAGAGCGAGTTTAAATAATGATGTTATACACAAGTAACGTAGAAAGAAAAATAAATTATTTCTGTCCCACCGGAGGATTTTAATAAAATAAAATTCCGGGTGGTCGGG
This sequence comes from Standfussiana lucernea, assembly GCA_964057025.1. Lineage (NCBI taxonomy): Eukaryota > Metazoa > Arthropoda > Insecta > Lepidoptera > Noctuidae > Standfussiana > Standfussiana lucernea. Next base: position 4,356,803 of record OZ059784.1, read on the forward strand.
ACAGCGACGCTAAGCCGTCACCACGTGTTCAGTACATCATTCTGAACCCCCACATAGAAATTTTTCGTCGGTTATTTAAAAAAAAAACTGCAATACCTACACGTCAAAATGTACTGAACAGCAATTTTTTTTTTCAGGTTAGGCAGAGGTCTAATAGCGCACTCGAATTTCGCCACTTTATGTTTAAGCCCTATGTGTAAAGGGGTCTATTGTCATTAACCAGGCCCAAATCCAGGCTCCCGGACTCCTTCTGCAAAATTCCTGATGGAATAACCCTATAAAACTTTGCCCGAGAACAATTTGCCAGAATTTGTAAAAAAAATGCCTAAAATGTAACACGGAACTGATAGATGATTAAATACGAGAACAAAGAGTGATTTATATTTCACGAGTAGTTTTTATTAGACGAATTAAATTGATAACACTTGGCACGCTAGTCGAATATTTTTTATCCCTACAATACTGAATATATAGGAAGGCTTAAATACTGCATGAGGTGGTCACAAGACGGACAGAGTACGAAGTCTTAGCTCGTGGCTAAAAAATAACAGCGGCACGGGTCGATCTTCGAGGTTAAGCAGTGCCCACCGAGGTCGGTCCGCGGATGGGTAACCATCATTAGGTACCTAGCGAGTTCCCTAGGTGTCTCAAAATCCCATGGAGAAATTAGGAGCGTAAGGTATACACTTCTTTTTTGGTTGCTCTTTTGTAATATGCCTATTTGGTGTCCGTTCAGGTGACACAATCCTGAATTGACTGTTACTCACCACTGTAACTCAAAATAAGTGACTGAGTAACAAACAGCCATCCATCTAAACTTCCAAAAACAACACAACAACGAGGTCTTGGAGAATGTCAGTAATATACCGATCAGTTGTGTCCTCCTTCGACCTAATCAGGGCACGAAAATGAGCGCCGTTTTCCCCCTAAAGATATAATACAGAAGCTTAAATCGCTCCCCTGGACGCTCGGTCTTCGTCTCCTGTCATTACCAGGTAGTCGCATTTTGTCTACATCTCATCGGTGAGCAACATTGACTCATTAACTCTCATCGCATGTGGCTCCAATTGAGATGGTCTCGAGCAAATTAGAAGCGCGCTTGCAGTCTATTCCGGGCCCGTGACAGGCCGTTTCAAAGTAAAGTAAGACTGGCTTCTTTCAAGCGTCTTCTAATTGTCCACTCGCTATCAACCTCTCCTCGAACACGTCTCAGCTCGTGTGCCGTTTCCGCAGCGAGGTTGAGACAATAAAGTAATGGGCGTCATGTTAAGTTACGTTAGTTAGTGTGGATATGTTTGTTTCACTCCATGACATGTCTACTAATAACACCAAAAGGTTCTTGTAGCAATATAATGAAATGACTATAGTGGAATCAAAAACGTTTTCGTTTCAATAACCCGTGGTTCGTTATGATTTGTTTTTACACCTACAATGGTAGAGGTCAAGCTTGACTGATTCAAACATCCACCCTGTAAAATAAATACCAGTAAATCTACTTTAACCAGAAAAAAAAACGACGCTTATATAAATCGGCGAGTACTTACTGGTTACTGATAAGTAATGGTTCTAGTAAGCAATGGTTCACTGCCTGTGTGGCCTTTTTTTTTGTTTATTTTTTTTTCGGATGGGAAATCATCAAATGACTTCTCCCGCTCTGGGCTGAGCGGGAGGGAGTGTCAGACTTTTACTGACTAAAACCCACCCATGTTCCTTCATCGCCCTTTGTGTTCCGGGGCCGCGGTATCTCTTTCGAACAACCCGCAGCACCCGGCAGGCATCGGCCCTTGCGGGCCCCTTCCCTATGCTGACATCTCTTTGAGGCGCGCGTGGAACACGAACGCGACGTCGACACGGCTTGTCGTCCTAAGACGGAGGGACGGCGAGCTAGCCCTTAGCTCACCGTCCACAGGCCCGCGTCTACGGTGGCCGGGGGCCACCACGTGGCCCCTGACGCCCGGTGCGTCTCCCGCGGCGGCTGGGACGTGAGGAGGAACGCTCTCTCTCACGTTCCGCCTCCTCCTTTGCTAGCATGACTGCTTCGCAAAAGGAGGTGACGGCTTACCATTCCGTCTCGCTCCGGACCATGGCTCGAACCAGGGCCGGACGCGAGAGGTCGCCGCCGCCGATCGCCGCTAGGAGGACACTGCGTTGCTTACCTGTGTGGCCTGCCTTTAACTAATAAGTATAAATTAACTGGTCATAAAAAGTTAAATAAGGTTGCAACATTGGTGGAATATAGAGGACGACCTCCATGCCCTTACACAGATATTAAGTGATTAAATTTGTACCTAATTAACTGCGCACGAATACCCCCGAAATGAGGAAAAGTTGAAGGAGAATGAGGGTCTCTAGTGCTAATAGATTGAAGAAAAACCACTATCGCTCCAAAATATTGGTGAAGTGGCAAGAATAGATGGTATGGTAGTGCCATTAGATGGTACCATTACCGTGCCAACGGAACGATGTGCACACCAAGAATATGATTACCACTTACCGTTTAGGAATTACCCCTATTTAAACACTTTTGATACAAGTACTTATTTGCTCATGGCATAGTTTGTTAATTATTCTTTCACGGGTCTAATCGTGGTCGTAAAGTCGTAACCATTAATCCAGGTAGGTACCTACCTTTTTGTATGCCAAACTTCATTGAAATCAAAAGTTTTTTCGTGAAAGAGTTACAAACATCCTTACAAACTTTCGCATTTGTATTTATCCTTTTTTTATTGAAAACGGAGATTTATATCCAAACTCCTAAGGACCTTCCCCTTGAGGGTTTCATCCCGGAATATTCCGCTCCCCAAACCCCCAAAGACATTACTGAAATCGTGTTAAACCACACATTACCCTTTCCAATCTCGTGATCGTGTATGATTTTTGCAATACCCGCTTCACATGTATTGAACCTGAGTTATCCACTTTAAAAATAATCCTAGAAACTAAAAAAAAAATCGTCAGATTCAAGGTAAACAAAACCCTTTTTAGTTGTTTGGATGACGATGGTTGGCGTAGCGTAAACTCTTTCTATGCCAAGGCGCTTGATATAAATACATATTAAGTTGTTCCACACGGGTGGGCACCGCGCACATACGCGCCTCGCCTGGATCCGGCCTGGATGACTCACGTGCACCTGTCTCGCTGATAAAAAACTAAGCAACAAATTGTTTCGACGCTCGCTGCCAGAGCCAGCGGAGCGTAGCCCTCTGAATAATTTAGAGATAAAAAAATACGGATCCAGGAAAGGTTTTTGAACTTGCAACGTTTAATGTGATTAGGTGCACACTTAAATTGTTTGAACTAAACGAGCGAGCAAAGCTTTACAAATACTACTAGAAAGCACAGAGGTGTAATAATTGTGCTTGTAATTCATAATTCCAGTTTTGAAATATGGATTACTATTTCGGTCAAGGCTAATCCATGATTTTTACAGAGTGGTTCAAACCTGGGATCCACATTTATATTATATAGCGATCCGCCCCGGCTTCTCACGGGTGCAATGTAGATACTAATGTTTTCTCTACTATAATATGCATGTATTATACATATAAACCTTCCTCTTGAATCACTCTATCTATTAAAAAAAACCGCATCTAAATCCGACAGACAAATGGGGACAGACCGACAGCGGGAAGCGACTCTGTTTTATACAATGTAGTGATTAAAGACCTTGCATTTCTCTTAGATTAATCCAAACCTTCAACACTATTGCAACAAAATGGAGATCAATAAATCTCAAAATTGTATAGTACTAAAAATAGGAAGCACGTCTCAGCCGCAATAATATTGCTCCTAATTGGCACGATCGTCAAAGCACGATAATTTGTACAAGTTGCTCAATGTTGGATAATCGATTACTCGCTTGTATTCGTTACAATCTACTGGGTAATCATAGTCGGTAATGGGGTGCCATCAGTATCGTAATTGCCTGGTTATGTTTTTTAGACGCAAGTAGTTCGGAACTTGTTATTGAATTGAAAGAGGCACAGTACCTTGGTAGGAAAAAGATCCGTCTTATGTCTTTACGGACCACCTAGGTAAGAAAAGGCATTGTTTTTTCTTGAATACCGACCTTCTCTATGGAACTTCCTCTTGAGTCGTAAGCATTCGCTTATGTTCCACACCACGTTTTATCACCTTAGTGCGAGCTGCTCACAGATTCTGTCAAGATTATTGTTATTTAGCATTGACATCGGAACCAACCTCGTAGAAGTTCTCTTCCCTTATTCTCTCTCGTTGTCTTTCTTCTAAGCCAAGATTTTCCCACCTTTGTCACGGTCAGCTTTCAGTCTAACCGGATCCAGCTAAATACCAGTATATCACATAGATCGACATGCCTTTGACCCCAACCCAGTTACTGGGTAATACGACACCCCTTGGTAATACTGGTTGCCAGACTTTTGGGCTTCTGATAACCGGTAACGACATAGGTGGAGTAACGACATGCGAGTGTAATTTAATGTGGGTGTTTATTAATATTTGCATGCTATTTTTATGGCGAAATGTATCACTGCACTACATGTTATATTTACCATCTTTCGTACCACATTTAATGCAAATAAATAATTTTGACTTTGACTTTGGAAGTTATGAGAAGTGGTTTGTGCAGTCTAACCATAATAATAAGTTCACCGTACATTCTCCCATCATATAGGATACCTTCTTTAAACTTCATCATTACTATTATTCTGTCAGGAAACAGACGCGACATAATAAGTACAGATTAATAATGCGTTATAAATATTTCCCGTGTGAACGCTAAATCGAGCCACAAAGAGACGTCATACTTTTTCTACGAGTTACTATGTTAGTGCGACTGAGGCCATGAGAATAGAGGGCACCGCTATGAGCGGAGAGTTTATTGAGCGTTTTAAATTTCCGTTTTTTTGCCAGTGATTTGTGTATTTTAATAGTGAGCTAGTCAAACTCTACTAAAAGTGAATCTTTCTGGGTTTCAATGTAATGTACCACTCATCATCTAAATACCCTTTTCCCAAGTAGGGTCGGCTTCCTGTCTAACCGGATGCAGTAGATTGAGTAGATGTAATGTACCGCTTGAAATTCAAGATTTAAAACAGTTTGACCAGCCCTAAAATACAGTAACTCAATTCGAAGACCGATAACGAACCGTCCTTCCGCAGTTTAGCCTTCATTGGCAATTATAATATTTATTACATGTGTTAGTCTCTGTATTCGGGTATTTAATTAGGAAAATTATCCCCATTTCTCCTTTGTTTGTGTCTCCAATGTGAGGGACGACAGCATGCACCTGTGTTTGCCCATACTTCTGCACTAATAATACCTCCCACGACGATAACCCTCCCTGCCGAAAATTGGCCGTCAGGACTATTATTATTATGTTTTTCCTCGGGAATTTTCCCAGTTTAAAAAGTTCATAAAGACCAACTCTATTTTTCCAGCATCTCAATTTGGCCAAATACCGCTATCAGTTATACCACGGTCTGCGATAATTAACTGCTTGCTGAGCGAAAACGCCTCCACATGGATGCGAGACTGTTTGATTTAATATCGAAACGCATGTGCATTATCGCGTGGTGATCTTTTCTGGACGTGGGCGAATATCTTGTGCGATCCCGATCAAAGTAAGGGATTTAAATTTTTTGAAGATCGCGAAGACCTCATGCAACCGTTTTAAAAGAGATTTTTACCAGGACTCTTGTTAAATACAAGCAATGCCTTCTTAGAGGCTTGTTTATTATATAAATGTATCCTACCGTTTACGACGATTGTGAGTATGGAAATAAACATAACTACACTAGAAACTGGGAAATAATAATAAAAAAAAAATGGCTACGATAACACTTATTATTTGCTAACTTGAAGAAAGTAAACAAGGTGTGAAATGTAGCGCATCTGACCTAGTTATGAGAATGATGCCGCAATTCGACACTATCAGCACAGATTACAAATATCTAGTGTCACCGATGCGAGGTGGTCACCCATACGCCCGGGCTGTTTCGTAGACGGTTACAAATGCCAGCATGCCCTGATTTTGTAAAATGTTTATTGCTTAGGCCTCTTCATCTACTACTGTGGATGACTCATATTCTTTTCCATCAGTACGTAGCGAGCATGAAGCTCTGTCATTTCAGGGGCAGGTTGACGCAGTTGTGCGCGCAGGTAAGATAGAAGATGCGACATCTTGTAATTGGGTACCCCACTCACGCTGTGCTTGGATTAAATGAGTGCCTGATGACTCCATAGACTCTATCAGACTCATGAAGCGCCTAGTTCTTTTATTTACAAAGCATTCTTTCTTTGAAGATCATTTCCAAATAGAATAAGAAAAAAAAATAGAATAAAAGCCCTTCTTATTTTTCGGCCGAGTTAAAAGGTCCTCTAGAAATGTTATCACGGACACCGAAACATTTACCATTTTTCTACATAACGGCGGTAATTCAGGCGCACAGATTCACGTTCAGGATCATGGCGTAGGCTTTGTTTTGCGAATATACACATGCACAATTTTCGATGGTCATTTTCCTCTGGTTTTATGGCTCAACATTGTGATTATTAACGCCTGCCGGTAGAAGCAAATGATTGAACAGAACAAATTATTGCCACCTAGCAATCGTGACATGATAAGTCACCATTTTTAAAATTACAACTAGACTGTTTGTTATCGATAATAAATCTTTAATTGAATAAGAAATTTGCATGTTGTGTGAAAAACTTTGCATGCGCATAGATTTTTCACTTTTACGAGTTTTCCGTATGAAATTAAAACGCTCGAGTGGTCTAGCGCACGTTGTTTCGCTATGTGGGTATTTGTAAACAAATGTAGCCAGTTGTTTCTAATGTTTACATAACATACTTTGTTGTGTTAGCTCTAGTTTTTTTTGAACATCAAAATTGTAAGATGTTTGTATCTAGTGCGGTTTGTTTGTTTGAGATTTGTCGTGTGTGAATGGTTGTGATGGAAAATAATAATCTGTACCTACCTACCTATCGTAGTTACATTTCCACGGCAGCTTTTTATTTTCTGATTTTGACGAGTATTTCAAAGTATTAAATAAAACTACTAAGATTACACAATCACAACCATCATTGGAGGCATGTTTGTTTAGAGGCACCGCATCAAAACAGCTCATAGAAACTTACACTGAATACAAAACAAACTCCCGTCACGACCACCAAATTCATTTCTCGATACAATCGTCTCTGACTCCAACGTATCGGCTATTGTAATCTTATTAAGTACCTAATTTATATTAGAGACTTCGTGCTAGGTTCCGCAGTAAAGTCGCATGTATTTAAAACACAAACGTCGGTGTACCGGATCCGATATACGTAGACAAAGCTGACACGAACGCAGGACGTGAGGGGAATGGCGAGGGCGGTGGCACACGAGTCACACGACACGAGCTGGGACACGCAATGCAACTAGCGATTTTTTATTTAAGCGTTATTATCCATGTAGTTCCTCGTTGTTTTAAAAGTCGCAAGCACGAGAGATAAAGTGGATAAGGTGTAGTTGGGTTTTGCCATCAGGAATTTCTCAGTCAGAGTCAGAGTCTGGATTTGTGCCTACGCTCGTCCAAGGTTATATGGGACTTAAATATCAATGGTGAAATGTGGGTGTACTATTAGAAAGATCTCTGTCTATCCTTTCGAGGGGTCCTGGCGTGAAGTTATGTTATTTATTCAAGTAGCGTAAACTTTGTGTTTTCCTATAGTCTGCTCCCCAACTGCGTAACACACTTTCTACAATAATCAGAAAAATTTTGATCGTAAGCCATTGTTTTACATGTTTGAAGAATTCATCTGCCTGCAGCCTCCCTCCCTCGCCTCCCCTCCTCCTCCCCTCCTCCCAGTTTTAAATAACACAATATAATTGTCGAATTGAAACGTCGTTTGAACGTTTTAAATGTACCCCACACTCTGGGATAAAAGCAGCTTCCCGTTGGTGAAAGAATTTTCGGAATCGGATCAGAAGTTCCGAAAATTACCCCCTACACACAAACATACAAACAAACACCTCTTGATTATAATATCAGTATAGCAGTACAGATGAGCTAGACATCAAAGAAGTCGCTGGACTAATAGCTCAGAATGAGACATTAATTCAAGAAGGCGATTGAAATATACCCCAATCTACCACTGACCATGGGAGAGAATTGGTCGTGTCGAGGAGTATAGAATATGAAAATACCCATGAGTCAGTTACCCCTGAATAAAAAAGCCGCACGGTTCAATTGAACTATATTACCCATTAACTGGGTTGAAGAGGTCCGATAGAAAGTCGCTCCATTTCCATCGCTGTTATTCAGCTGCATCTGGTTGGACTGGAAGCCGAAGCCAACATATTATGTAGTTGGGAGAAAGCTAGCCAGATGAGAATCAATCCATCCCTGAGCGGATCTAGGACACCTACGCGAACGGACGGATGAACATTTGCGCGATTGGCCTTTTGTGCGAACGGACATTTGCGCGACTCATACTTGCGCGTCAGATACTTGCGCGACTTAAAGACCAGCGACTTCATGGACAAAACGTAACATCACACCTGTTATTAATAGAAGGGTGGGGTGTTAAGTAAGTCGGGGTCGCTGATTCAAGCTTTGGAATCGGATGGGTTACCTTACTGGTACAGGTTAAGCAACTCTTGCCAAGGTTTGAAAAATGCCCGTTCGCGCAAAAGTCCAATCGCGCAAGTGTTCATGCGCGCAAATGTCTGTTCGCGCAAATGGGTTCGCGCAAGTATCCTTCGCGCAAGTGTCCTGATACCTCCCTGAGCCTAAACTCAGGATTTGAGTCAAAGGCGTCAAAGAACAAACCAACAACCAGAATGGCGAAGTCTAAGGCAAGAATGTGTAGTGTTGTATTTAATGTTGTTCTTGCCTCGTGTGTAGCAACCTTTATGTACACCTAACGTTACGTAAGCCTCATCGCACGCACGAAGCAATCGACAATCGGTCTGCATTCGAATTATATTGTAAAGGTATTACCTATAATAAATTGTGTATATAAGGAAGTACCTTCGATTTCTTTGCGAGGCTCGCCAAGTTTTATATTTAAATAACTCATATCTAATACAATTTTTTGAGTAACTGTCATTACGATTGGCGATTTTGTAATGATCGACTTACGGGTGCAGAATAAACAGTTTCTCTTAAAATTTTTAGAGTTTAACTTTTACAAAGTGTCTTCTAGGCAAGCGAGGTCCACCCTAGGCCGCATAATCGCTTCACATCAGACAAGCCTAGCTATTTAGTATAAAAAACAAACCAACAATTATTCTGCCTTTTCTTAGTAAGAATACATAGAAGTTTAGATGATCTCATCACACTAAATATACAGAACATGCACGGAAGCTATACTACAATCAAAAGTAGGAATAAAAGTAAACACTTCTAAGAAAACGGTTATACGACAGCTAATGTTGTTCGTAACTAAATCCGGGAATCGAAACCAGAACCTCACGCTTAGCAGACGCACTAGCTACCACTGGACCAACGCGGCAGTGTGCTGAGAATTGTCCTATAAAATTCTTAAGAATAAATACTAAAGTTGCATTAGGCTAGCCACATTTGTCGAAGGATCGATGGCCAAGGCGAGTGAATGAGACATAGCGATGTCCTGAATTAGGTGACTGGGACAGGCCTGATAGAATAGAATAGAATAGAATATACTTTATTGTACACCAAAATTGATACAGAACGGTTTACAAAATTGTTAATATTATGGTTACAATGGCGGTCTTATCGCTGATAGCGATCTCTTCCAGATAACCTTGGCCTGATGTGAGGGGTGGAGGGCAATCTGCTTCGGCGCGGCTTGAGAAACGCCTATGTTCAGTTGTGAACTGCTCCAGACTGATTTGAAATTTTAGAGCTTAGAAAAGTTAACCCGATCAAACAAAATTCTGGTAACAAAGCTTCCAGGCGCTTAGACTGTGCCACACCATCAAATCTTATAGCTGTATTATTTTAATCACATATTTCTGTGTGGGAAAGAGATGGACGTATAGAAGATGAATAGCTACATACCTGTTTCATGCTAAAGTAGTTGTGGTACCCCCGCATATGCATAGCTTCAGTTTATACATAAAAAATAAACAACACAAAGGTTTGTATTAAATCCTATGTCAGAGGTGAGATACAAAGAAGACAATGCATGATTATTTATTGATGCAAAGGTAAACTGTAAATATCCCGACAGGAGTCATCTCTGAGCTCTTCTTCTGTCTAGATTTTTCATCTAGAAAATCCGTTGATAGGAATAGGTCGTTACCATAGATAGGTTTGTAAAACATCATGAGGAAACAGGCGGGGCCTAGAACCAAACAATCCAAGAAAAACCTAATATCACTTTGCTCTGCCTAGGAATCGAACCCAGGACAGCTTATGACTACTAGACCCACGATTTCATATGACTTAATTAACGACGTCTCCACAAGTTCATAAGTAACCGCGTCCTCTGGTTTGCAATTATATAAACAAGCTGTTTTGTCATAAAGATAAAATTCAGTGTTATTGCGTGTTATGGCTACGGAATGGGGTTAGTGAGCTCGCAATAAGTAACCATAAAAAATAGAACTTAAGAGAGCACTCTATCCCTACTAAAAGACACTGTGTTTATACGTAATAAAGTCGTGTCACTTTGTTTTTTTTTCTATAGGCAGAAAGTCCCAGCAGCCAGTGGCGGTACCCTCATACAAACCGAAAACCTTGGCTTGCCCATAACTTAAGTTATCCAAGACTCTTATACAGACAGACAGCCGCCCTGCACGGCACTCCACTGCCAGCAGCCTAGTCCCCATAGTCCCATAATTTTCCTAGACCACGCGGGTGCATTGCGCTTTGGGGGTAGAAGTAGGTATTGAAACTTTTGGCAAATGCTGATTTCCTCACGGTGGTTTTCCTTAATCTTTTTGAGAGCAGGGAGGTAGCATTCTACCTGACAAGCAAGACTTGTTACAAAGTAGTAACAAATAGTAGAAAACGATTTTCTTCGTCTTGTCCTGTCTAACGCTCGTAAATATAATAAATGTCTTTGATCTAGAAGGACTTTCCACAGGACGACGACTGACAAAGAAATATTATGTCATTCAATAGAATATACACATATGTATTTTGGCTTTTCCATCACGGAATGTCACTACGATAGGCCTGCAAAGACAAATTTAGAATGATATTTATGTAACGAACGATCCACCATTTCTGGGTTAGTGGCTAATTCTCAAAGTTGTTATAAAGTTAAAGTTGTTATTAGTCGTTGTGTTAAATAACCTGCTGGATTTGTAGATCGCAGTATTGCGTCAGCAGTACCTAGAGTAGACAGGTTGCAGTGCATCGCCTACGCAATTCTAACAATATTAACTAGTTCCGTTTGTGTGAACGACGCGCGACGTTTCGGTAGGCATACCTTGCATATAAGCAAGCTAATCTGTAAGCTATATATTTTGCAAGATAACTTAACGATTATGAAGTTCTTTGAAAAACCTATATTTACTAGCTTGGTCTCTCCATGGGCCATGGTTTCCCTCCATCTAATCCATCATCATCATCATGCTAAGGAAGAAATCCAAGCCGTCTCGCCATCTCCTTCGTGGGTTCATCTCACGGTTCCAGGATCTTTATTTTTTTACACGATCCCACCGTTTAAATCAATGGGTCTTGTAGCTTGAATCTTCGCACAAGAGTTTTCAAGCTTGGTACTGTTATATCAAACGACATCTTAAAAACAACTGGTTGATCAGTCTATGACATAATATAATGGCAATGTTATAGAATACCCTACTACAGAAGGTTTTAATTATAGGGATAAGCTAAAAATAAAATAAAAAATGTGCATGCTAAGAAAGGATTTCTGAAAACTCAATTCTTCTTCTTTGCGTGTCAATTTTACAGAGCCTTCGAAATAAAAAACCAAGTACGCTAAGTGGAAATTATTACTTGAACCCAAATAAAAAACAGATTGATATTTTTTTTTGTCTTAGTGTGTGTATTACGGGCTGCTGTCCGCAACTCCACGTCCAAAGCGCGTTTGCCTACGTATACCTAGATGAAATTATATGAATGTACACACAAGAGAGAACATATAACGAAACATCATAACATAGCTCACAGTACAAAGGCACAGCTTATTTCAAAAGAAATTTCTACCAGCAGGCTTGCGATAGGAAAACTGAAAAAAATTGTACAGACATAAATATAAATTCAATCTTTATGAAATAAATATATTTATGTTTGTACTCGTATATTACATTTATATGACTAAATGTACCAAATATACAAACATAATTCCTATATTTATTTATATGTACGTTAGAAATACATACACAACTCGTTTTTACTTCACTGTTCACAAATATGTTTATTTGAAACAATAGCAGTTGTCGGAGAAGGCACAAAGAGTATGACGCAAAAGGGATAGTTCTTATAAAGATTTATGTAGTTAAGTCAACTGTTCATATCATGTCAAGATAGGTAAGTCTTTGTTCTCTATAATTCTCCTTCATACAGCTCATTCACACGGCTTCAGTCATTGTCGATTCGTCATAAAACACGATACGTCGTAACGGATGGACGTTCATATTGCAAACGGAATCGTGTTTTATCACGATCCGACAAAAAAAATTAATTGGTGTTCACATTAGTTCCGTGATTTTTCGGGAGCGAGCGCATCAGCGAACCGTCACAAAAATTCACGATTCGTGTTTTTTGACATACCTGATTTTTAAAAGTGATTTAAGACGTTTCCGTGTTTTTTCACGATATATATATTTTATACGTGTGAACACGGGAATTTAAAAAGCATTGCCGCCGTCAAAAAAATTTACTGATCGTGAAAAAAGACGATACGTCAAAAAACACGGATCGTCGTCGTGTGATCGGGCTGATACTGTGCCCAGGGCATCTAAGTCAAAAACAGTTTAAAAAAAGTCAATTCTAGCAACAAGTCCAAACTTCGGAGCCAAGATCTTCGAATAATCAGCCCATTTCGTCCCACTGCTGGGACCATATGTGTATAACTATGAGAGGAGTACCTAGCTGTTCCTATTTCTCACCTTGTCGCCTATTACGCTCTACAGACTCACGCAAGAAATCTCGGCGAGAAGGCTAGCTGAGACTTCTTTCAATGAGAACGAGATGGCGAGAAACCAATCACATTCACGCTTCTCGGGTGTTCTCGGCGTTAGTCTGTAGGGCACTTATTAGTTGTAGCTTCTATTGGTTCAAAGACTATTCTCTCTCTTTAAGCATACCAAAACCTCTATCGCGATGGACGAATAGATTCAGCTCATATGATGTCAAAGATTGTCTCGACGACCGAACCATTACTATGGCGAAACAGTCGGTCTGAGTCTGAACAGCGGCATTGCGTGCGTTAAACCGATTTATGAAGCATCTACCTACAAAATGCTCATTATTTCTAAAACAGTTTTTTAGATAGTCCTGGATTGTGTCGGTACTGTTTCCCTTTATTCGTTGTGTTAGGGTAGGGCGCTTAATGCATCCGAGGGCTCAGGCCGGACGCGGGTGTCACGCGTCGCCGGCTATGCATGACGGGCTTGCCTCACCGCCAGTCCGCGATGCTAACCCGACTCATTGAAACGCTAACCCCCCCCCACATCAAGCAACCGCCAGTTCTGTCAGACAACACTATAGTTTTTGGGCCATGAGTCAGAGTTACGCAACTTCGGTGAAAATGATACCTTATGAACTTGGCGAAGTAAGCAGTTTGATGTTTTGTCACGGACTGTTGCTAAACATCATGTCATTTATTTTGCCAGCAAGAAAGTAGTAATTTTTTAGAAGTATTATTCTGGTCAAATTTATCCAACGAGTTCTGTCTAGGCCTTCACATAGGAATTAATTTCCTTCGGCGCTGCTAGTAAGGAAAATGTATAAATAATAGCTCCAGTAGATACTACTGCGTATCGAAATGATTTTCAACCATTACTTAGGAAACATTTAAAAATTCCACCAGACAAACTAGCTGTGTCATTGGTCTACATTTTACACTAAATTCACTTATACCGATAGAGGAAAATAAAACAAAACGAAAACTTTGTAGCCGTTAGTTCCTTTAACCGATGTCTATAACGACATTAAACAGAATTGAGATAACATTTACGGTAGCCTTATATCAGATCAATCAAGTACATTTTCGATCATTCTATCATCATTTTGTCAAAGTTCTGTGATGAGTTTTAATTTATTGTCCGTACCGTGTTACAGATGGAAATTATATAGTAAATTGAGAACAGTAGCCCAGTGGCCTTGATCACACGTGCACGGTTCCATGCCACCGATCCGGACATTTGAGACCAGAGGAACCTGGCACCACCCGCCACCTGACACCCACAAGCCAACCGGAACAACTAACATCATAACTTGGATATGACATTCCTATACATAATATCTAGCACAACCTGTCCAATTGGCTTGAATGTTTTGTGAAATGTATTGAAGTAACAATATTAGTTCTGCGTTTGACCACGTACCATAAGATCCGTGTACAGCTAAATTGTTAATGGAGATTCATCTGGAAACTCTCGCCAAACTGTCAAACGCTTAGGTCAAATCAGAACAAAAGTAACTGTGAGTATTTTAGTTGAACGGGATTTAAAAAAAAGAACGAAGCTTATAATTGGGGCATTTACGTCCAAACTAAAAATAAGCGTCAACGTACTACGCCTACGGTACCTAATCAGCCTTTTACTCAACTGTCTAACTAGGTGATTCGAATTAGCACCAAGATCTTACAATATATTTATACAGTTATTTATATGAAAGTATCTTGAATTTGACTTATTTCATCCGTCTTTAAATTGCGATTCATATTGTCAGAGTGACCTACATAGTCTTCATTTAACTTGTTCACAAAGATGTAAGAACAGAAATTACTAGTTTCGAAAATATGATGCACGCTATACCTATAGAGTTCGATGGCAGATTTCCAACTGCACTGGAATTCACTGGAGCTATTTACATCGATATTATGTTTATCAAATAATGAGTCCGTTATGAGTTTAACGGTCAGTGTTCTATGTGGAATTCCTGCTGTTACAATTTCAATTGTTATTTCCTCGTGTGCATTTTGTTATATAGTACGGTTACCTGTTTTCTCATCATCCATTTTACAATTATTATTATTGTTCGCTAAATTGATTACATCAGAGGATGCGCACAATCTGTCTTGATAGTTTGTTGTTAATAGTAGGTAACTATATATTGTGACTAGTTTTTCAGTACCTAAGTGATATAACAATAATTATGATTATAATCTAAGGAGTATTTCGACTTTATTATAATTAACTAAGGTTTATTTTATCTTTGTATTGTAGATTCATCTGGCTACCTGGACTGACGGCTTAGAGACATTCTGTCCGCTAAGTCAGTTAAGAAACTTAAGTTTACAAGACAATAAAAACAATTAAAGGAATCAAAGATTTAGGAGCCGAGTAGAGACGTTTGCACACATTTTTGCATGGTAGTAACCACATAACACTACAATATGGGCACACAATTTTCTATACTGTTATTTAGATTAGAATCTTGTAGTCGTTGATAAAATAACGGGAGCAAGTAACACAACTCTTTCATTGTTCGCATAGAGGTCAATATGACTCGAGGCAAAAGCGTGGGATGCCTGTGACACTGCCAATCATTTACATCTACATATGATCATGCTCCCAAGTTTTTTCTAAATCTATACAAGCGCTGAGAAGACCGCTAGAGGTATCAATTGTTTATCAACCGACTTCGGAAAGAATGAGGTTCTCGATTTGAAGATGAGCAGACAGAAATTCCGAGATTTTTATGGAGTTATCACCCACATGTTACATAATTCCTTGAAGTTTAGGCAAATATGCTCTTCCTTTTCTTACCTCTCGTTCCCTATGAGTACATAGTACCTAGCTATGTAATCTTACTGAGTAGGTACCTATTGTTTTTCAGAAAACTTCTGCTTTCACTTTCAGCAACAATGTTAAATCGCCAAAATATTTTTTCCTTACTATAGAGATATACAGTCTGTTAAAGTAATGTAAATTTAGATGGCTATTTTGTGGCAACAGAACGTTCATCGTTCATAGCCATTGAAAATGTTTTTTCAATGTATTTTACTATAATTCTTTTGCAACTGTACTCTTGCGTAATTCGGTTGAAAAGCACAATACCTCTCTCACGGCACAAAAAAACATAATCAAAAATGGTTGATGATTGTGGATGCAGTATTGTTTGTTTCTATACAATGTAGCATCAATTATACGTCTTCGATTCATCAAACTATTATTTTAATAGCTGGCATAAAACAGGAGTCATTTAATTGCACGCGGGTTATTATGTTTGGCCCTAACCCTTAGATCGTTTAGTGAAATTTATTATTTGTAAGAACGTGATTTATCGATATCCGACTTGAATTGGATTCTAATGACTGTCCATACAATGGGACAGTTTCTTTCATAGTAAGTATGTAGTTGAATGTAATATTTTTTGTTACAGGCTCCAGAAATAATTGAGCAGTGTCCTCAACTTTCCAAATCCAGGAGAACGGAACAAAACGGCGAAGTGGTAAAGCCCGCGGACAAACCAATTAATAACCATAATATACGAGATACAGAAGTAAGCGCCTTGAACATGGCAATCGACACATTAAGATGGCAACTAACACAGGTATTAAGTAAATAAATTCATCATCTACCCAAGTTAGTTTATCTTAAGCTAGTGATTTTATTGGTGCAACAATATCTTATTTTATTTGTAATTTTTGCAATATGCTCTGTCTAATGCGAAATCAAGCCCATTTGTAGCGAATTGATATTAACTTGATTGATATTGACATGATGCTTGTTTTTATTGCTGGCGATTGTTTAAATATTTAGCCCTCTGAGCGCATCGATGATAATAGACCGTAGTTGTATTCACGCCACGTTAACCTAACTTATTTTTCAGACAGAAGCGAACAGACAAATGCACATAGCTTTACTTAAGCAGGTAGTGAGTTTTCTGAGCAGAGTGAAAGAACATATAGAGTGTCAGAGTCCTGACGCAGAACCCAACGCAGAGGCGCAGTCCCACAGAGAAGCATCGCCCAGCGGACGCAGCGTCGACTTGCCAAGATCCCGCTCCGTCTTGCATGTCAACCTGAAACCTGAATACTCTTTAGCTACCGGCAAAAGATTAAGCACAAGAAAAATGAGTAAATCCATAAGCAATGTTAACGGTTTCAAAGAAAACAACGGCGTCTGGTAAAAATCTTGATTATGTCCATATATTTTATTTGCATCGTTAAATAGTTAATATTATTCCTTTTATTTTTGGTTTTCAGGAATCAATCGAAATTATCTTTGTCATCGGACACGGACAGTTCCCAAAAGATTACTGAAGAAATATCTAGACTGATCACTCTTGCCAATACTGTACTCAGTACTAAAATACCCGATCTCTCTTGTAATTGCAACGATAGTAATGACAATTTGAAGAATGATGATATTTCTAACGGCGGCAGTGAACATAACGAATCGAATTCTACCTTAAATCTTATTGACGAGGACACAACTAATGCATTTATCCTCAATACAATTTATGACAGCGAGGACGCGTTCAATGGACTGACAAATAATTTTGTAGATGTTAAAGATGTGCCTTTAACGGATTTCATTGTGTCGTCTTCTCCACTCTCTTGCGGGTTGGAAAATGACTTTGCTGGTATTAATTTGACCCAAAAAGAAGACAATACTAAAATGCTAAGGGAAACTAAAACGAGAGTTATGGAGAAGCGGAGTGAATACAACCATGTTGCAAATTTCATCGAAGATGAAAGTGGGTTTTCGTCAATGAGTTCGTTCCAAGAGATAGGAATACCTATTATAAGTATTATACCACCGTCACCTTGCAAAGAAGTAGGTTACATTGAGGAGTTCTCTGACATTTTGGATGGAGCTGAAAAGTGGAAGAGCGATACAATGGACCTCGATAAACAAACTGTGAAAGTATTCTGGGTTTGATTATGTTTGCCAATGTACAAATTCGTGCCTGATTGCGTCTTAAGACCGTTAAATTATTGTTTGTCAGTATTTTCCTGGAATCACATGTCGAGAGTGTGTTTTTGTTGAATTCTAGAAGTGTACTAATTAGATGTACCTAACACTGAGATTTATTTTTTATTTTGTAGCCCTATTTACTGTAATTTGAATAAATAATATCTTGATATATAACATTGGTGTCTAATTAGTGCTAAACTATTCCTCAATTCAACAGTAAATTATCCTTCATAGGTAGATTAATAACCTTGGGGACACGGGGACATGATTATGAATGGAAAAAGAATAGACCTAGACATTAAACCGTGACAAAAGTAACGTAAAGCTTAGCTTAGCTTCAGACGACAGAAAAGTACAGAGCGTTTTTTTGTTTGCGTGTATTTGGGCCACTGGATCACCGAAGACCTTAAGGACAGTGTGGATATGGAAAGAGAGCGCAGAGCGCTGTCTGTCCGATGCAACATGTTGGCCCGCAGGTTTTCACGGTGCACGGGGACTGTCAAAGTTGCGCTTTTTAAAGCGTACTGTCAGTCCTTTTACACCTGCAGCCTGTGGGTTAACTATACACAACGGACATACAGCGATCTGCGCGTTCAATACAATAACGCGTTCCGGGTGCTGATGGGGCTGCCGCGCCGCTGCAGCGCCTCCGCGATGTTCGCGGCGGCTGACACAGACGGCTTTGCGGCCATCATGCGCAAACGATGCGCATCTATCATGCGGCGCACGCGCGACAGCCCCAACAACATCCTGCGCGCGCTGGCGGATCGGTGGGACTCTCCGATCCTGGCGCGTTGGATACGGCTGCACGCAGTTGTTTAGGTATCTGCCGCCATCATCGGGAAGTCCAACCGGTTCTGCCACTCACTTTCTTTCTTTTCTTTTTAATAAATGTTTAAAAAACCCATTGTTTATTACTAACACTAGTTTGTAAGCTCGCAATTTTACTAACAAATATGGATGTAATCTTAGGATGAATCTGAAATAAATGATTTATTTATTTATTTATTTAAATCTGCGATTGCATGGATTCAGCCATGAGAAGAATGCTTAATGCAAAATTTGCGTGAAATCATAATTATTTTAATTGTACATTGGTTTCAAAGAACAGTTTGTTTGAGCGCCAAAATCGCTACTACTACTCAATGACTTTATTGGTACACTAGCTGTTGTCCACGACTTTCTTCCATGTGAAATTATTATAAAAATTAAATTACTTCTGTATTTGAATCGGATTTTGTTAACAATTTCAAGGGTTTTTTTTGCACGGAACCCTAATCTTTTTTCTATAGCAATAGAAAGCCTAAGTTACTTCTTATAACATCTAGAATTTCCCAGTAAAACCCCCTTCAAAACCGGTCCAGCCGTTTCGGAGATTAGCTGGAACAAACAAACAGATAGACAGGAAACAAATGATGTATTTTTGGAATTACAATTAGACGCTTCAATTTTTATTTATTTGTATAGATTGTGAAGATTAACTAATATTAGTTTGCTATTTTTATTATTTAGAATATTTCGCAATTAAATCTTTTTACACAGGCACTTTCCTGTGTAAAAAGTATTTGACCAACATGATTGTTTTTTAAAATTCATAGAAATGTCAATCACAAAAAAATAAATACATCATTTGAAGAAACAGCAAAAAACACACATGATAAAATTTTAAGTATTTTTTTTTATAAATAATTTTAAGATTTAGGCTATAAAAAGCTTTTCAACTTTTGGATTAATCTAAATTTCTTGTGATATTTAAATAAATAAAATGGGGGATGCTGGTGAAGATAAAAGTGCTAGTGGGGACGCTGTTGAAGACATAAAGCCACCAGAGATTATTCCAGAGCCACCAAAGATACCTGATGTAGAACTGATTGTGGACGGCTTTGGGTTCATGCCGAAAGACAAGTATCATGGAGAAAGACGTCGTTCAAGTGTTTACGCAAAGACGAAGCTTGGGCCTATAAAAAAGCCCAAGCCTGGTGACCCGGAGGAGCAGTCTCCATGCGCGTCCAGCACTAACATTGACGTTGTCCGCAGGTACACATGGAAGACGAAAAACAGGATGTTAGTTCAGGTAAAAAACCGTTACGTAGATTGGACAAATTATGTATTACAACATAACATAATATACGCATATAAACATCGGAGGTCCGCCTTCAAGTATTATATGCGTTTATTAGGTTGTTAAATCCTATGCCATAGGGCCTCCTATGACATGGTATTTAACAACCTCCGCCTTTTGCTATCAACCGGGTACAAATTCAGACTACGTGGCTGCTACTGAGAAATTCATGATGGAAAAACTCAATGACACTTTTCTCAATGTTTTGAGTGTGTTACATTGAGTCCTATCGTAAACTGGCGATTTTTCACCCAAAAATTTTGCGTACTTAGATTTACTAAGGTCGATGTGCAGAATGCTTAGTTGACGGCTTCGTGAAAGGCCCGTTTACGCCTTGTAGAACTGAATAAACTAATAGTTAATTAACTCTGATGAGTTTACGAGTATGGTTAGGTACTGCAGTAAATGCTTTGCCCTAGATTTATATGACTTTGATAAAATAAATAATTATAATAACAATAAAATTGTTTATTTAACCAAATAATACACACAGACACAGTTCAAAACAAAGTGGCAGAGATACAATAAGCATAACAATATAAACTTTTGTGCACAGAAGATTTTGGTCTACAATGAAAAGAAGTCTATGCGTGGAAAAAATAATGAACCCTGTCTCTTAGACTAGGAGACCTGTATCTTAAGAAACAGTGATCGAGTGATCCTGCTTATTTACCACAATTACAAAGTAGTAACATCGTCATCAACATCATTCTAATGGGTATAAGAACTTTCAACCAAATATATTTGGTTAAAAATTTATTTGGGGCTAGGACAGCACTTCTCCTTCTTTCATACTCGTCTTCTTATCTATTAGAGGCCATCCCGGTAGTGATCCTCTTTCTACCCATATTATCCAACGCTGTCTCCTAATTCATCTGCAGGTCATTACATACGGTGCAACTATCACAGCCATCTCGGTTCCTGACAGAAAAGGAACACCCGACGACGTCCTTGCTGGTTTCGACACATTAGAAGGTATTCTTTCTCATATTACCAACTACTAAGCAGTGATAGCTTAGTGGTGTGACCGTTGGACTGCCAAGACATAGATCTCGAATTCGAACCCAACACACGCATCGCTGATTTTTCGGAATCATGTGCTTGTGCGTATTGTATAATTATCATTTGCTGCGGTGAATGAAAACATCTTGAGGAAACCAGCATGCCTGAGAGATATTTCTCGATGGCATGTAAATCCAAACCAAGAGGCCCATGGGCGGCATAAAAACTCTGACACCAGGTTAGGCACTAACCACACGATAAAGAAGAAGTTGGTCGTTGTGGCTAAGTTTCTTATGCATGTACAGCGTGTATCAAAAAAGTGAGGCATAGAGCGTCAGACTGACCAACTTTCTGTATGAGACCAATATCTTAATCACAAAAAATGTTGTGATTTAGTTTGATGGTCTGTACCACACCCATTAATATGACCATACCATTCTAATACATGTTAGAAATTGGTTACGACTACGATACTTGATTTGGATGCTGCGGCCAGTCATGGTTGATGTGGTCACGTAATGCGCGAAGTCCTTATACTATACTCCAATGGGAATGGACAGGCCATCTCTTGACTGTCAGACTAGGCTCGGTATATCACAAGACTAAATCCGTGGCCTAGCTTCACGGGGTCAAAAGAAAAAGAATAAAGAAATATTAATGATTATAAAAACATTTTCCTCTACAGAATACTTTCAGCCGCAGAATCCTTACTTCGGTGCCACCATAGGCCGGTACGCCAACGTTATCAGGGATGCCACCATGGTGGTCAGACCCTCGGGCCGGATGTACATGCTGTCCTCCAATAAGAAACACCATCACTACCACGGAGGACACGTTGGTTTCGATAAGGTAATTGACAGCTTAAAGAAAATTGAAATGTCAATAATTATAGGTACTTACAGTTTTTTTTTTGTATTGGAAATGGATAGCTTTAAGAAACAGGTTTTCAGAACTGACAAGTTGGTAGAGATCGCTACCAATGGAAACGCAGACTTTGGTGCATTGCATGTTGTATCTGTTTCTTTATGTTAGAAGTGCATCTAGAAAGTCATCATTCTCCTGCGCTTATCCCAATTTATTTGGGGTCGGCGCAGCATGTCTTCTTCTTCCATACTTCTGTATTACTCGTGATCTCAGCAGTTACCACCTTTCTAGCCATATCATCCTACACATAGTCCATCCATCGTTTCTTTGGTCTTCCTCTACGTGTATACCCATCCACATTCATACTCAAAACTTTCTTCGCAACATTTTCCTCATTCCTCCGCATCACGTGCCCGTATCGAACTGTTTTACCCGCACCGACTTCCGTCCGTAGATCCTTTACTGAAAACCTGTATCTTTATACATGCTGGATAATAGTCAGAATGCTGAAAAAATGCCAGAAACCGACTAGTAGTTGCTGGATTCTGGTGTATACTCGTACCTATCTTTACAGTCTGCTAGCAGGCCTAAACTTCAACATTAAATTCAACGAAACAGCCGCTGGGTTAAGGGTGTGGAACTGTGTTGTAAATTATGCTCCACCTCCTATCCTGCCAAACTACCCCAAAACATGCAACCAAAGAGACCTTTATGATGCGACTGACGACGCTGTGAATGCGGCGAAATTTTGGGCCAACTATAATAATAATTATTAAAAAAAAAACAGAAAAATATTTAATTTTCTTTTTTTTTTGTTTTGCAGGTAAACTGGCGCTCACATGTGTGCGGTTTGAAGGTGATCATGAGCCACGTTTCGGAACGGTTCCACGAGGGATATCCTGGCACGTTGATGACCCAGCTAACCTTCGAGGTTACCTGTGACAACACGCTCAAAATTGAAATGAAATGCACCACCACTGAGCCTACCATCATTAACTTGAGCAACTCACCCTATTTCAATCTTGCCGGCCATGTACGTAACTTGCTTCTCGTATTAGCATGAAGAAAAAAAAAAGTAATGAAAAACTAAAAACCTGACTGCGGTACCTACAAAAACTGAAAAGCTGAAAACAAGCACCACATATTTAAATATAAGTTGAAAGCAGGTGGCACCCATTTGAATATAAAAATGGAATGGGTCCCGCCTGCTTCCAACTTTTATTTAATTTTAAACGAATCTAACATTGTATCATTTATGGAAATCAGTTCATCCGTTTAGGAGTTACGAGGGAACAAAACGAGGGAATAAACGGTCATACGTATGTACATACATACAGGTTAAACAAATAAACCCTTATTCTGGGCTTCGCCGCAGTCGAGTAAAAAAACAGATAACTGTTGGTCGCCCGGCGGCGACGTGGGCAGACGACATTGTTGCCATCGCGGGTAAATTCTGGACGGGGTTTGCACAGAAACATACCAAAATCCTAGCAGCAGTCGCTGAATGTAAAATACTGGTAATTATTCAGCTGCAACAAAGTGCCTTTTCCCTACAAGCTTCAAATACATACACACAAACTCACGCCTTTTTATCATGGGGATATGCAGAAACCATAGAACGCCAGATGCTACAATCCTTACAGACTTTTTTCACCTTGGCCACGTTCGTGTATCTGGTCATACACGAACGCCGGTTGCAAGTACTACGTATCTGACTTTTCTGAATAACATTATCAGTAATCATTACCAATATTAACCATAAAAGACCATCGGTCAGCTTAAAGTCGAACTCGGTTATTGGGTAACCCTTGGTAACACAGCTTTGAAGGCCATACAAGATTCACTAGTTTTGTTATCTATCAGACGGACTATGGCCCAGCGCTGTATGGTCACCCATTCACAGACCAACCTTGGCAAGCGCAGTTTAACCGGAAGATTGATCCGAGCTGCTGCTACGATTTAGCCACGAGCTCGTCTATAGAAAACTTAAAATAATACACATTCAACTAAATTGGTCCTGTGCGAGGCCACTGTATGACTTGGGGGCCTTTCATGACGGATGGCCAGAGTGGAGGGGAAAAACGAGAGGCAGATCTGGAAGACAGTTTTAGAAATCATTCTGACTTTATCCTCCCGGATATTTTAACTGTGTAACTCCTAGTATAGCTTTTTATTTTAAAAGCGATCAGTTTCTGGATGGAATCTTTCTTGAACTAGGTAGTGCTATTGCTATTTCGATTGGGTTAGGTTTTAGGTTTTTATTCATACCGACATGCTAAAAATGTTATGTAAAATGATAAGTTCAGTGGTTCGCACTTTCTGAATGAGAGCCTCAACGACAAAAGTAACAGGGTTTTGCACATTTCGGCATCACGTAGCTATCTGCAAATTATTTATTTTTATCTAAAGAATTCAATACTGACATCTTTCTATCGATTTATGAAAGTTCCCTATCTATGAAGACATGACCGACTGTCACTATTATGACAGTTATTTATTGGACGTGACTACGTTTTTTCTTTGCATAACGAAATGCCGCTTTCTTTACAGCATGCAGGGTCGGAGATATTAATGGACCACATCTTTACCATAAATGCTGACAAATACACGGCCACAGATGAAGAGGGACTTGTCACAGGTATCTTTGTTTTATCAAAACTCAATTCAGGCAAATGGCCCTCACACACAAACGACCTATTAGGGCTAAAGTCCAGGTGTGCAAAAATAGAAAAACACTGCAAAAACAAATGGTGTGCGCGGGGACCTCCCCTTTGACATCCTGCCCTACTCTAATAATCTGACAAAAAATCTGTCTTGGTAAAACCATCTATTACGCGAGACAAGCCTTAATCAAAAGGTAATAACTGTAATAAGGTAAATTTAATAAAAAGGTAGGTTAAGGTATATTTAATGCATATAGCAAACAACTAACACCATCTAGTGTAACTTATACGAAGCATTACGATGAGCAGCAAAATGGAAATAGCAAATACGAACGAGTTGGACGGACAAGTAACGCCATCTATGATCATCGTGTGTAACAATACAAACTGCGCAGACCACCACGGTTATCGGAACGGATGCGTATGGACAACTTTCCACATATTTTAATCTTACTAGCTTAAATCCGCCGCTTTGTCCGCGTCTATTTTCGTAATTGCCCCACGGGATAAAAAGTGAAAACCGGGATAAATCCTATATCTATGTAAATGCAAAGTGAATGGTTATAAACTGTCAATCCAAATCCGTTCAGTAGTTTTTGTTTGAACGAGTAACAAACATTCATCCATCCATCCTCACAAACTTTCGCATTTATAATAGCAGTAAGATTAGACCTGGTTGAATTGTCCTCTAGTCAGTTAGGGGAGGTCGAATTGGAGATCAGCGCGTCATTCTTCCACTTACGGTTTCCATAGATAATTTTTCGACATACAGCGAGCACTACAACAAGGTAAAAAGGAAACCTTTAGGAAGCCGTCAATTAGACATAGTGTATATTCAACTAGTGGGGCTAAGGATGAGTTATTGCGTGTATTTCCGTTCGTCCCCCCGACTTCGTCCACCTAGTGGGACGAACGGGAATTCGTTATTTTTTTTCCCGATCGTCCCACTAGATGGACGAAGTCGGGAAGACGAACGGGAATACACGAGTTATTGGGGCTGAAGAGATAGCAAATGACCCCCTCCTTTCAACCTGTATAATATATTAATTCTGTATAATAATTATATTAATGCTGGTGACAAAGCGAACGAGTACATAAGTAGGCAGAAATTCTATGGAATATTATCTGCTGCCTTAATCCATCCATTGGTATTCCAGGTGAAAGGAGAGTAGTTGGCGGAACAGCCTACGATTTCCGAGTTCCTCGAGTCTTGAGGGCCATGTTGCCTAAGATGCCGATGGGGGGCTACGATATTAACTACTGCATAACTCGAGGCACCTCCCAGGATCTGGCGTTTCAGACCAGGTGAGCTGAAACTTTCAATATTCTTTTTATAAACTCCGTATATTCACCCAAGTTGGTTTTTGTATTCAAACATTTTATTATAATTCATGTATTGTTTTAGTGAATAAATAAGTTTAAGTTAGTAATTTTTTATTAAAGTCCGTTTTTTAATATTGATTTATTTCAATAAAACGTTAATACTTTTATTATTGCGTACAAGCAATAATAGGGTAAACATTTACTACTAGTTACTTAACGTATAATAGACCGGAGGCTTCAAGACCGCTTGACGTGCATAAGATTGGAGGTTCAAATCCTAGGCAATGTGCTTTTTATCATGCACTACCTGTACCAGGCATGCGTTGCAATGCAATGCACTTTTCCCTACCTAGTACTACCTCCTTGTATTTTTTACTACTCCCACCTACCTACCTAAAAAGGTAACGTAAGCAAGTAAAATTAATGGATACCCTCAAATTATAACATCTGTCAATTAGAAAGGGCCATAAAGACAAAGAGACTTGGACGATAGTAGATAACAATTTCATTGTAATGAGGGCTATCGTCTTTGAGCTCACCAGATGGCACCACTATCTAGTAGGGTCCTGCATTAATTCTATTTTATACTTTAAAGTACCAATAGCTTCATAAAAAGTTTATTTAATTATGTTTAACAATATAGCGTACACTTAAGGTACATAATATTTACAACATTTTCCGTAAAATTAGAAAGCATGAAACATTTAAAAATCATTCTTCCTTCAAGTACTAACAAATTAGAACTCCCAACTTGCTACCTAAAATCTTCAAGTCATAATTAATCAATATCATAATGGCTCAATCTTGACCACACTCGTGAATATTAATAAAACTACATGATATAAAAAAGCGCGCAACGCGGGAACACTCTATGACATCTGATATTTCTGAAGACCTTACTCTACACGAACGCCTCTAGCGGCGAAATCATGCCCGATAGCCATGAGGGCTCGCTGGCTAGTTTGTCAAACTGCCGGTATGGTATGAGTACGACGACAATCGTTGATGCGACGGTTCGAATCCAAGTCGAAACCATGAACTCTTTTTGAGGTATTCTATTTTACATTACATTTTAAAACTTAAGGGGTTTCCACATACTAATGCTGTGTGTAATATTGTGGAGGAAGGACTATAAGTTTGTCTCAGTGTTACTGGGTGCTAAGGATCCATAACATCGCATCACTTGGAAGTCGCAGTAGGCCTATAACCCACTGTTTATGCTTACGCAGCTCGGGGTATTTTATATACTATGTAATGCTCTAGCGAACAGATCCAGAAGGTTATCGAACTGATAAACTTCTTTAAACTTTCAGGGTGTTGCATCCAATGTCGGGACGTGTGCTAGAAATATACAGCAACCAACCCGGCATGCAGTTCTACACAGGCAACCTTCTACCAGACCCCGACAAAATAGTAGAGGTAAGCAACATAAATAGTAGAGGTGCAGATTGGCACAAGAAAAGAGAGACCTATGCCCAGCCGTGGGTGAATTCAGGCTGTGGATGATGAGGATGAGCAACATTTTGGACTTTCAAAGAGTATACAGTCAGCACCTAGTAGCTACCGCGGTTAAGACGATTTTAGAAAAAGTTCGGGGTCGTAAGCCAAGGTTTGACAAAGTTCATTTGACGTAGGAGATACCTGAGGAGGAAGAACATGAGCCCGAGCCTCCACTCGAGGTAACTGAAGAGGAGGAAGAGGATAGTGTGCGTTCCAGTTCGGAGTCGAGTGCAAAGGATGACGATGCGGGAGAAGAAGTACGCGAGGTGATTTTGAACTTTATTTTCTAGTCTTTAAGACTTAGAATGTCGGAAACCGATAGTTGAATGCCGTTACTCAAAAAGCCAAAAGTTTTAGTTTTTCCTTATTCAATTATATCATTCCCTCTCTTATAGAGGAGGCCTGTGCCCCAAAAGTGGGAACACAATAAAGTTGTGGAAGCATGCATTGATGTCAAAGTATAGTGGTTTTTAGAAGAGGAATGCAGTTTTGTAAGGAAGTTAATAAGAGGTTCCAAAATAGTTTCTAACACAGATTATTAACGAATAATATAGGCAACTTTTATAGCAATTCTTGAGTAGTTTTTGAGTTTATCATGAACAGACATAAGGACAGACAGACAGTCGCGGCGGAGGACTTTGTTTTATATTAATTGTGTAGTGAGGAGAAGTGGATATAATATATTTCTTTTTTGTTTCCAGGGCAAAAAACGTTTCGGCTACATTCCATTGATGGGTAAACAGGGCACGACGTACAAACGACACGGCCTCTTCTGTTGCATGCCTCAGAATTACCCTGATGCCATCAATAACGTTAGTATACAACAATATGTAACTTGTGTCTTACCTAATCTTACAATTTGCATATCCAGCATGTATCAGTAAGCTGTGTTCATAATTTTAACGATTTGATATAAAACAGAACTGAACAACTTTCTTCATGTGACCATCACCGTAAACGCGAAAAAATATTCAGCTGTCTCATACATAACTTCAAGACCTACTCCACCCAAATGTATGGGAAGGTGTGCATGCTTAAATAATACCTGCTTTAGCTAGGTACGGGAGTCAGTGCTACTAAGCACTAACCCGCGTATCTATAAACAATTCAAAGTGTTTACTTACATAAGTAAATGTAATTTTTTAAGATACGATTTTTATCATGAAATTTAGTAATTGCTTAAAGTTAAAAACTGTAAAAAGATAGAAGTTGCTTTCTTTGGCGGTTCTTAATTCGTTTAAATTCTTGTCTATTGCATAAATAATTTTGCTCTAGTAATTACTTACTTACCCTAAAGTAATTACTTAGAAAAAAACATTCGGAAAAAAATGTCCTAAGGAAGTCCCCACTTTTCGTTTCTGTTCCTTGAACTTTAGGTACATTAGCTCTACCTATTCCGATCACTGGTTATGTATCACATAAAAAATGACTAAAGAGTTATGTTCAAAATGGGCGTAAGACAAACAGAATTGAAATATATCTCAGTTTGTACCTCATAATTAGTACTCTAATGCATACTATTCCAACAAATGCCAAAGTCGCCAGAGATCAGAGATAGAGCCAATTGAAAATGTTGCAATTTCCCTGTATTTTGTCGAAGATTTGACTACAACAGTCATTTCTTGTTATAGTATAGTAGATGTAGAAAACATTGGGCTGGCGAAGCCCTAGAATCAAATATTTGGCCAAAATACAGAAAAAATCCAAAATAATGATTTCAACTAAGTTTATTTGAGCTCTCCAGTGACTAAGTGAAATCCTAATTAAAAACTACTATTTGGGATATACAGGGTGGCGATTTAGTTACCTGGAGGCTTCAATGAGGTGATTCTACCAGTCATATTATTATTTAATAACTTACGCAAATAGGTATTGCATAGTCTGAGGAGTAACGCGCAAATTTACCTTTTCTTTTATCTTTTCAGAAAAACTTCCCTAATTCCGTTCTATACCCGGGCGAAGAGTACGTCCACAGAATTCAGTATAAGTTCGGATTACTAATCGGACGATATGTATAAAAATCATGTAAACGATGGACCTTTTGTAATAAATAGTTTCAAGTGTTGTACTGGCCGAATAGTAAATTAAATAAATAATGTAAAGTGATACTGATAATATTACAATTACTTTATTTTCTTTAATATAAGTTACAATCCTTAAGCAGTTATTATACCGCCTCCCTTGCATCGCTGCCAAAACACAGTGATATTCAATGCTGTAACCTTAAGGTTGATGTTGGGTTGCTTCTATTGAAAAATCGGTCAAAATTTTAGTGAATTTTAGTACCGTTTCATTGTCACTGCTGTTGGGTTCACCTGCTAGAAGTTAAAAATAACACATTTAAAATAATGTGAAAAGAATGTTTCAGATATGTATTTTTTCAGTTTTTGAAGTTGCTTTTGCAACTCGCCAGGGTTTGAAAATTTTTGAAGCTGTGTACGAACCTCTGTTAATTTGTCTTGCGGGAGTCACCTAGATGCCCAAGATGTCGGGTATCGGCAATTTGCGTAGCTTTGTAAAGGAAGGGCCTACGAGACAACAAATATTTTTGAAGCCGGTGCAGCACTAGCACTATATTTTGGCGTCGCATCTCGTCAGACGATTTTGGTGTTCCTTCGATTTCAATTACTCACTGACCAAATTTAAGTCGGCTGTAGGCCGATCCCTTGCTCGAGTGCCCCAAGATAACGGCCAGTAGGGAGAAGTGCCGGACGATGGCGAGGCGAATTGTGACTTGCCCGTGTTACTACTTGCAGTTTCAAACAGAAAAAGAAAGAAAAACATTACAAATAGTGATTTTTAATAAAACTTTAAAAAGAGAAATAGTTACAATAATAAGAAATTAAAATAACCTAGCAAAAGTACTAGGCTAGCATAAGTTTAAGGAGAAAGAACTTACCCAGAACTTACCTATAAGTAGATGTGTGTTGATACTATACGGAGTTTATGTTAAAATGTATTTTGAAGCCAAACGTATCTGAAATACTAACTATAAAAAAAGAAGTTGTGTTCGGAACAATATTTGCAACCGAACAGCTTGGCACTTTAGCCTCCGTGCATTTCCATAAATGCATGTATCGCAAGTATTACCGAGTTAGTGCGTGTTCGGATACCAATCGCGTAACTCAACCAAACCATTTCAAACCATGTTAGTGCTAATTTAGCTTAGATTTACCATTTTATAACCAGTCTCAATATGAACTTTAAATCAAACAATTTCGTATAATTTAACCAGTGGGCAGAAATCAACAACCAAATCGTAACCAATCAACTAAAGATCAGCAGCAGTGATAGTCTAGTGGTGTGACCGTTGGACTGCCTAGTCATAGGTCTCGAGTTCGAACCCAAGACACGCACCTCTGATTTTTCGGAATTATGTGCGTATTGTACCTATAATTATCACTTGCTTCGGTGATGGAAAACATCGTGAGGAAACCAGCATGCCTGAGAGATATTTCTCGACGGCATGTAAAAGTCAAGTCAGAGGCCCTTGGGCGGCATAAAAATTCTGACACCAGGTTAGGCACTGACCATACGATAAAGAAAGAAAGAACTAAAGATCAACCAACCCAGGATTTAGAGCTAAACCAAGCAAGCGCTAAATTCTACTATTTGGTATTTTTATATTTTCAGTCGGGCTTTTAGTATTTTTAATAACTTTTTTATTTCCAAATGTGTTTAGTTAACAAATGTGAAAGATTTCGCAGACGTTTAGCCAAACAAATCGCGTGGAGGTACTCCCAGCTTATGTTGTGTTCTGATTCAATATTTATACCCGGTGTCACTTTCACAATTAATACGAATCTAACGACACCTTTGATGCTAAAATCTATCGAGCCATTCAGGCTGCAGAGCGTGCCAAACAATTATACATACATACTCTCGAAAAACATAACCCTCCTTCTGGCGCAGTCGGGTAAAAAGGCGTTAGGTATTTGAAATACGAGTTACAAATCACATTTTAAGCAAGTAATTGAAATACTGCCCGACCCTGCTTATATCCTACAACTCTTTATGATGGTGACAGGTGGCACCTGTATGTATGTGTCATATCCACCACGCAGGCCTGTCTGCACTAGTTGTGGGTGTTAAATATGTCTTGTTGTTGTTTCTATGTCATGCCGGTTTCTCCACCATGTTTTCTCTCACTGTTTTGAGACCAGTGGCCCTACCATGACGCCTTAATGCAGGAATGTCTTAGTTCTGTTTCGAGAGATAAAAATTAAAACCTATTTTTTTTTAATCCGAAGCAATACATTTCACCTTATTTCTATCGGATTTTGTTAACAATTTCAAGGGTTTTTTTTTGCACGGAACCCTAATTCTTTTTCTAAAATAATAGTAGCTTAGTTACTCCTTATTAAATCAGCTATCCGCCAGTAAAAGTCAGCCAAATTGGTCGAGCCGTTTCGGAGATTAGCCAGAACAAACGGACAGACCGACAATTTTTTTTTGTTACAAATATCGTATTTACCTTCATAATTATGCATTCAGTATAAAGCTGTTATTTTGAAATTACAAACATACACTTCAATTATGTTAATTTGTATAGATTGTCAATAGTGTTATCTAGCTTATTTTAACCGTGATCTATGAAATCAAAATATCTCGTAGGTTCCTAATCTGACAGTTTGGTACACACGTAGACACATCAACTTAGACTGTTTGGGCTTTGAACTATAAAGGTGTGTCCAGATCTGGCGAATGCGCTGCTCGCGAGCCACTTGCGACCTGCGCGCCCGCTGCTCGCGTGCCTACTGCCTACGTTTAGTGCGCCTCTAAATGCACGCGCGCAGGTCGATAGTGGGTCGCGAGCGGCGCATTCGCTAGATCTGGACACACCTTTAGATTATGAACGCTGCGAATCATGCAAGAGGGTCTGATATATTGTTGTTATTCCATCCCTCTCACGCTCAGATAGTTTCTTTCGTCAGTTATGTATTGTATGTAATCATTGTAATAATTGGTTATGTCATGTTATAAATCATCACAGTGTTATTATTTTACACTTTCCCACTTTCGGAATAATACTAAAACATTCCTGCACTAACAGATCATGGTAACCCACCAGATATTTGTCACTTCAAATACTTTTGTTTTGATCATTCATTTAAATAGAGTAAGGTACTAAAATAAAACTATGTTTTCTTATAGATTTAACTTTATTTACATAACATAATCGTAGACAATACATATCACATTTATATATTTTATATCACACAGTGAAATTTATTCCTACAAAGTATTTTAAAACACATAACATTCAGTATTGGTATATTGTTATATATATTATTATTTCTCTTATTTATTTCTATACAAATTAAGTATATATCATTAAATTTCCATTCATTTCTTTTTTATACATATTATTAAAAAAAAATTAAAACAACCATTATCTAACTCATAGAATAGTTATGAATAACCATATTACTTAAAACTCATAAAATAATGACCATAATTAAGATCGTTACATTATTAGGTTCTTTAGACCTTATTTTTTTATGTGGCGTGTTAATACAAAGTAGTGGTCGGGTGCATCGTTTAAGTAGTCCGTGTATATTTTAAGGTTAAATTAAGTTAAATATTTGATTAATATTTTTTGAAAATATTAAATTGAAAGCGATTTTTTAAAAAAAAGGTCGATCCAGTGGCCGCTTCGGGGAGTATGTCAAAAAATTCTAAATAATTCAAGGTTTAATCACCTGCAAGAGAGTTAGGGCCAGTTGAACGATGGCGGAGGTATAAGACTTTTTCATGCCAGCTCCATAGTAATTTTTAAAGAATTTTTTTTTTGCGATGTTTGCAATGCTATTCCATAATGTTGATATTTTTAGGCATGGATTTAGACTCCTAAAACATTTTCAAGTCATAAAAGTGGACATTTGGGTAAAAAGTATTATATGTCTATGAAAGTCGATTTTCAGCCCACTGTGTGGCGCCGATATAGGAATATTTTTAAACTATCAAAAAATCCTAGTAATTAAAAACAAAACAAACTACACTCTTTTGCAAAACAAACGGGCACCTAAGGAAATTTACGTTCTAAGATCGATTTGAGTTAATTAAATGAAATTTATTTCTTTGACGAAGTCTGTATACTTATAATCGTGTAAATTAATGCACGTGAAGTGAATTCGGGCAACTAAAAGAAAAAAAAAACGATGGATTCTTTAAAACCGATGTACAGTCGGCCAAGAAAGTGGTGTACCACCCTAAGGTTGAATATCGCTTGCAGATTCATAGGTGATAAAGATTAGTTTCGCTTGCAGATCGATCTGACAACTTCTATTGCTGTCTTTATCTGATTATTGATAACGACTATTACTGTTTGTAACGTGACAGCTGTTCTTAGTTTGAACTTGATGGAACCAATGACGTCGTAAAATCAACGGCAGGGGGCTGTAGATTTTGATGACAAAATTGTATCTACAAATTCAGAATTGTAATCAACAAGTTACATAAAATTGTAAAGGCACAAGGCGAGTCCACAAACCTACAATTTCTGTAAACTTGTAATTACAATATCAATAAAAAACAAGCTAAAAATAGATTTATCCTTTTATTAAATTTCTACAATCAATTTTAAAATACTTATAACAAACAAAAACATAGCATATATAGTAATATTTAGAAGATATTGAAAATTTTTAAAAATTAGAAACGGGTGTAACCGCCGTTGGCCTCTATAACCTCTAAAAGACGAGACCTCATTGAACCAACAAGCCGTGAGCAAATATCGGTTCCCCGCATTTCCTCCCAGATATAATTACAGTGACTAATAAGAGCTTGTTTGGTTCTTTCATTTTGATGCGACCATCGTTGGACCATAAGGCCCCAAAGATTTTCTATCGGGTTGAGGTCCGGCGATCTTGAGGGCCACTGAATTACCCTTACGTCAGTGTGTGAACGAAACCAGGCTCTTACGATCCTCGCATTATGAATTGAACAATTATCTTGAACAAAATCAAATTGTGGCACTTCGTTCTCCGGGTAAACATTACGGACTGTCGGTAGCATTGCATTCTGAAGCACGTCGATATAATTTACAGCCGTCGCTCGAGGAGGTAGAGAACACAATTCTCCTACACCATCCGTACTCATCCAGCCCCAAATATTTACGGAAATTCGACCTGATTCTCTATTTGGGATTACATGATCATCTTTATACCGTGTTGAATTATATCGCCAAAGGTGAAGACGTCCATGCTGACTGGATTTAAAAGTTTTTTCATCACAAAACACTGTATTAGACCAATCAAACTCTAAGTGCTCTCTGGCGAAGTTCAGACGAGCAAGTCTGTGAGCATCCGTCAAATATATTTTCTTGGCGTAATGCCTGTGGTGCAACCCCATGTAATGTAGATGATTCCTTATTGTTTGGGCACTCACATCGAACATCTCCGCAAAATGTTTTGTGGGCTTAAAACCATTGATTTCATATTCCCGTCTCATGAATTCTCTATCGTTATTGGAGAGTGCAGGCGACGACGAATCCAAAAGCGGACAGAACGCCTGGATATATTCAAATTCCGGGATATCGCACTGATACTGCTTCCCTCATTAAATTGGGCAATTATTTGTGCTCTTTCGGCAATGGTCAAGTTGGCAGGCATTGAGATGATTTTATATGCAGTTGATTGAAAAATAACACGGAAAATATATCGATTTTTTGCATATATTTGACAAAATGTCAATTGTCAGTTTTCTTTTTCAAATGGAATTCGGTTGTCTAAATAGTTTTTATTACTTTTGTTTGGAAACATTTCAATTGCTTTGTAGAAACTAATGTCCTTTTCATTTATACTAAAGGTTAAAATGTCATGTACTTATATGTGACATATGACGTATGAATACTAAATACATAGGTTTACGTCATGATAATGTTGTCTCTTTCAGTAATATCTTTTTATAACGAATCTTGTTGTAATTTTCGATGACCGGGAAACTAAATCAAAACTGGTACACCACTTTCTTGGCCGACCGTACACGCCCAAACAATAAGAAGTGGTCGGCAATAAAGACAAGATTTTTTTTTACTTTTTTTAATTAATTAATAAAGTTACAAATGTAAAAACCTAATAACGAGTGTGACCTCCTCTTGCCAAAATCACAGCTTGAATCCTTCTGGGCATGCTTTCCACGATGTTTTTAATAACGTTTTTTGGAATACGTTCCCACTCTTGCAATGACTCTTTTTAGCTCCCTGATGTTTTGTGGAGCAGGTTGCACTGATCTTACCCATCTCTTTAGAACATCCCAGACATGCTCAATTGGATTGAGGTCAGGACTTCGAGCCGGCCAATCTAAACGACGGATCCCAACTTCTTGCATGTACGCTTCACCGTCGCCAGAACGGTGCGGTTGAGCATTGTCGTCCATAAAAATGGAATCTTCCACAAGTGCAGTCAATGTGGGTTGTGCATATGGAATTAGGACTTCCATTATGTACCGGTGTGCATTTAATGTTCCATTTTCTATGAAAACTAACTCCGTACGCTCCGTCGAATTAATTGCTGCCCAAAACATAACGGAGCCTCCGCCATACGGAGTGATTTCTTCGAAACACACTTCCGCATAGCGTTCCCGTGGTCTTCGCAACACTCGCCGGCGTCGGTACTCTCCACACAAAGAGATTCTAGCTTCATCAGAAAACAATACTTTATTCCAGTCCTCCAGAGTCCATGAAGCACAGTTCCGAGCAAACTGAAGTCGAGCAACACGGTGCTCACGGAATAATTTAGGGCCCCGAGCTGGGCGGTAACTCCTGATATTGGCAACCAAAAGCCTCCTCCTGACCGTCCACAAGCTAACTTCTATTCTACTCCTCTTACTTATTCAAGGCTCTTCTTCAGGTCCACACTTGACGCCTTACGATTCCGCAACGCCTGACTCACCAAAAAGCGGTCATCTCTTGGTTCTGTGCATCGTTTTCTTCCCGAACCGGCTCTTCTTTTGAACGAACCGGTCTCTTGATACCGTTGCCAAGTCCTCTGGACAGTTGAACGACTCACAGTTAGCCGCTGAGACACGTAAGTTTGCGAACAACCTTCTTCAAGTAGGGGTATAATTTTACCGCCCCTTATCGCTTTATCACTCTTATCAAAAAGTGGTATTGAATGTAAAAAGAAAGATTAAATTGTTTAATTTGCATAAATTTTCCAAAAAGTTTTAAAATATCGTAATCAGGTAAAAATCGTTTCAGCAATTCGCGCCATTAGTAAAGCAATTTTAGAATAATCCACAATAATAATTATTTTTCTTTTATTAATTTTAAATTTGGAACGTAAAGAATCATGCCAAGATGCTTCAAATAACATGCCAATACATCGTCAAATTAATAAAACCTATTTCTTGTTCTTCTTCATTGAAGTAGAGAAAAAAATCTAAAGTGCCCGTTTTTTTTTGCAAAAGAGTTTAGATAGCATAACACTTTTAACGAAAAACCTACTAACCTACGAGTGCAATAAGACAGAAAGGTGGAACGAAGTTAATGTTGGCCGGCTTTTCATGGGACTTTTTTTATTCAGTACAGTACAAAAAAAAAATTCGCACTCACACTCTTTACTCACTCATTATTTTTTTTTTTGGAAATTCCTTTTTCTTATCTTTGTTTAATATAATTTGAAATTCGACTAATTGATATTTAGACAGGCAGCCTTACGCTAAGGCTGCCTGTCCATTGAAGCGGAGCTAGGCTGCGGAGCAGAGAAACGGAGTAATATTAACCTATACCGATTCCATAAATCTCCGCTCCGCTTTCAATACGCTCAATAGCAATTCAATAATATTATTATGAATTATTAGATTATTACGAGTAGGTGTGTTGTAATTGAGTGTATTATTATGAATATATGTATACATTATAAATTGTTAGGTTTCTGCATATAGATGTAATATTTGTAGTAGTTATTTTTATTTGTTGATAAGAATAATTGATGAAGATAATTATTATGGAATTACTAAAAGTATTTTCATTAGTAATTATTAAATTATGTTATTATTTATATATTCTTGTTTTCATATTTTTTTTATTTGCTTTATTTTAGATATGTGTGCATCTAACAACCATTTTTTTTTTTTTTTTTATTATTATTTGAGAGAGACTTGATCCTGCGACACAGAGTATCTTAGTGCAGGATCCAGTGTGACACCTTTAACTGTAACTTTTTATTTATGAAAATATTTTTTTTTATATTTTTTTATATATTTTTTAATATATTTTTTATATATTTTTTAATATATTTTTTATATATTTTTTATATATTCTATTATTTATTATATATATATATATTTATTATATAACTACCATTATTCGAGCTGCATCTGAAGAGCTGAAGAAGCTTAGAAATAGCTGCTTAGGCTGCGGTGGCGATTCAAGCGGGCATCGCGCGGTGTGTGCGATCTACGCTGGTGACTCGGGCTACGCACAGGGCTTGGAGGATGCGCGAAGTGCATGGCACTGCAACAAACATGCCATCACTTTAGGTCATCCTTATTCTTATCATAATATGACGCCTGTAATCCATAAAGGCTTAAGCAGAGGTATATCTAATACTACATCCACATTTCGTCATGTTTACCATGCCATTTGCTACTGAGATATTTCTGATGGAACCCAACAACACTTTGCCCGACCTGAGGATCTAACTCAGGTCATCTACCAATCAGACTGGCGAGGCAGTTAACATAATTGATTGACGAGGACCTTCTGGTATTAGATAGGTACTTACAGAGGGTCTGCCAGCCG
This sequence comes from Standfussiana lucernea, assembly GCA_964057025.1. Lineage (NCBI taxonomy): Eukaryota > Metazoa > Arthropoda > Insecta > Lepidoptera > Noctuidae > Standfussiana > Standfussiana lucernea. Next base: position 4,395,037 of record OZ059784.1, read on the forward strand.
CACGTTGTAGAGAGCGCGCGGATGCTCGGGCACTTGACGCCTAAACATATGAAAACAAGTTAGCATAGGTAAGTACAACATTGTAAACGAATATCAAATCTAAATCTACTCTTCTTTAGCACTTAGTTTACTTCTGGGCATCGCTGTTAAAATGACATTGATCTTTATTGTATGTAAAATAACGTCGCTGTTCGGTTCGCTGCATTTGACAAGTGTAATAAAAGTGATCTTTATTCTTATCAAAATAAGGTTGTTGTTGGGTTGCTGCTGGCAAAACTAACTGAAAGGACTGTACATTAGGGTAGTTGACACTGTTAACTTCATGTAATTATTTCTGTGGACTGTATTCTCGCTGGTAGCTTGATTAAAACGACTTGCTGATTAATACTGCTTTTATTACACATTGACAGATACAGGTTAACAGTTACACAACGGACGATAGGAAGCCAACTGAAAGCCATAGAATTTGAGGTTTATTCTAACATAGATTAAATATAATTCTGTGTTGCCATAAATTGCCGCCCCAGGCAAACTCTTGCTTATTCTACTTAAAGCGGTGTCTAAAGTCAATTAACTGTTTAAGAAGACATAGTCTGAACGATAATTATAATTAAAAAACATACGTACCATTTATTAGAAAGGTACAAGATTAATAAACTTGTCGAAGTTTAAAATTTAAATGCACTAAAATAAAATATTTTCTTTCAGGTTCACTTATTTCTCTTAAACATTAAAAGTAAGTAAATGCAAAGGTAAGTACATTATATAGAAACTAGTTAGGTAAGTTAACAGGTAAGTATAATTCATAACAATACAATAATAAGTAACCTATAACTTATGTATCTCTTATATTTAACATTGATATATGGTCGAATTTTGAGCCGGATATCTTTGTCACTTCCAACGTTCTATTCATTGAGTGAAAAGAACCACATTCTACGTATAAATAAAGAGCCAGAACTCTAATGAGTTCGTTATGCGGATTTGAAGTAAAATGGACTGTGAATTACCTGTCTTCATAATTATTACGTCATCGTGAGTGTTTTACAAGAAATAATGGTCTTAAAATCCTACGATTGGATATTACAAATATGTCTACACCGGAGCAGTGTTTATTGATTCTCGAAGATACTGCAATGTTGATGCAAAAGGCGCAAACAAATCTAAAGAAATGCTCTAAAGAACGACTTAACAAGGCTTATTTATATTGAAACACGTATACAATCAATTAATGAATACTGGAATACGTTCAGAGGCGCTCATCAAGAACTTGTCAAATGTGTCCCGAAGGAGAAAAAGTCTGACTTATCGTATTTTACAAATGAAGATTATTTTATTTACGAAAATTTATACTCGTATTCATGTTATTTGGCGGATTTGCGAGATTTATTATCAACGTTTTCTCACCTAAAACCAACGGAAGCGAGCTCATTTATAGAAGGACAGTTTCAGTTAGGTACCGAGAATTCAGCTGCCTACATTTTCCGGAGTGTACGATGAATGGCCAGCGTTTCAGACACTCGTTTATCTCTTTAGTGCACAATAATACGTCATTAAGTAATGTATAGAGACTACATTATTTGAAAAGTAGTATGACTGGCGATGCCCAGGTTCTCCTGAAACACATTCAATTCAGTGATACTAATTATGAGCAAGCCAGGAACACATTGAGCGCACGATATGGAAATAAAAAAAATATAGTGAATTCCCTTGAAAAAAATATTTAACCAACGGAAGATTCCCAGTCAAACGGCCAACCACATAAAATCTTTATTGGATGTTACAAATGAATGGATCAACAGCCTAAAGAATCTTAAGGTTTCAACTGACTCTTGGAATCCAATAATTATATTTCTGACCGTTCAGAAATTGGACTCAGAGTCACATTCGGATTGGGAATAGTTTGCATACCGGGAATATATGAATGAGCTGCCGAAATGGGACGACTTAGCCAAGTTTTTGGAAACAAAGTTTCGTACGCTCGAACTCGTAGGGCCGCTTTCAAAGGAGAAACCTATATTCAAAGGTACATCTTTCGTCCACATAGCAGCGTCAGAGACTACACCAGTACGAGATTGTATACTATGCTAAGAAAATCATACTTTAACTCACTGCAGGGCATTTACGAAACTAGAACCAAATGAAAGATGTGAGGTTGTGAGAAAACATAATCATTGTTTTAATTGTTTTGCCTCCGGACATAATGCGATACGTTGTCGTTTGAATATGAACTGTCGGAAGTGTAATAAACTTCTTAATAGTATAAAACAGAATAGTACTAAAACATTTCTGCACTAACAGATAACAGGAACCCACCTTTACTCTACACCACGGATATGTTAGGATTTCGTTTGTCGGTGTCGATTCATGCAAGGAGTAATTTTCTCGATTAATACAATATATTTGGTTAACGGTTACCGATACGTTAAGGGCATATTATATACTCATTTCTAACGACAAATGCAACATTTACTTTATAAATCTTGTTTTTTTTTATTCTGCTGATCTAGGCTACGTTCAATGAAATGCTAATATCTTTGAATCTAAGAAACTTAGAGACGTGCGAATGATTTTATTGCAAGAGTAAACGCCGAGAAAATAGAAGAAATTACAAAATTTTTTACTTTAAGAGTTAAGGTCATTTGAACATAGCCCTGCCCCAAGCACATAGTCTCAACAATGTGGCAGGTACACCGTTCATTGCTTGAGAGGTCAATAAGGCACTAAATTTACGAGTGGGAGCGAGATGACATTAAGGAAAGTAAGTCTTCGAAAAATTGCTATTTTAAAAAGTTTTGGGGGAGTCATGACCCCAACTAAACGCCATAGACATATAATTTTGTGTTGCCATAAACAGACACTACCTATCACACATACTTTTATGAGCTGTTAAAGCGGGTTTCCCACGTAGATTGTGTATAGCAATAGCAACCTGTGACATCACTCATTTGCCAACTCAGTGACTCAACTATTTATTGACTTAAAATAAACTAAAAAACTAATTTGAAAACTAATTGGGATTTAAAATAAAGTGTTTTTTAGAGAAGTTGTGTTGCGGAATTAGTGGTTAATGGTGTAAAATATCCATTTATTTACGAGGGTCAGCTTTGATTGTATTTAGTTAATACTTACGAGATTGGGGTGTCCAGTGAAGAGCGACGGCTGCTAAAAAATACAAAAAATTTTTAGTCGATGGCAAATAGACAAAAATGTGTGTTAGAGTGTTAGGCGAAAGTTAAGGGTATACAGCCGAGTTTCTGAAATGTACATCGAGTTAAGTAGAGGAATAAAATAAAAAATAAAAAACAGATATTTGTGTTCTGTTAGTTAAGCCGGGTATTTTTGTTTAAGATTATTTTATCTATGGGCCTCAGTTGCCTGATGATATTTTTTTAAAATTATTTCCTTTATTCATTTATCATTCTCATTTTTTTAACATTTTTAAATATTTCTTAATAAAAAAGACATAAAAAAACATTTAAAAATACAAAAAAATAGTTGTCCGCCGGTATCGGGAGCAGGGTCCAAGCTACCGGTGGTTAGGGCTCCAGAGATAGGAACCTCCTCACAATGCGAGCCGTATCGAGGAGTACTGCCTTCTGAATCAGGCCCTTGATCCAACCGCCTAAAGAGAGCCTCGAAAGATGTTCGTCGAGGCTCTTGGCCATAAGGCCATTGGCCGTCACGACAATCGGCACAATGATAGCCGAGTTCACATTCCACATATCGACAACCTCGTGTGCCAAGTCAAGATATTTTAATTGTTTCTCTTTCTCAGCTTTCACGAGGTTCTCGTCATGCGGAATGGTAACATCGACTATCATTACGCGGCGCGCTAATCGGTCTATCACCACAATGTCAGGTTTATTGGCGACAATAGTCCTGTCGGTAATGATAGACTGATCCCAGTACAACGTGACATGGTCTTTCTCGAGAACTGGGTCGGGCACATACTTGTAGTACGGTACCTCACATTCCACAAGTTTATATTTCAAGGCGAGTTGCTGGTGAATAATCTTGGCCACTTGGTTGTGTCTGTGTAAGTACTCGCCGTTAGCCAGACGAGAACATCCGGAAATTATATGTCTGATGGATTCACCCGGACGGTGACATGCCCGACACACGTCAACCGTCCCGTCCTTCATAATATATTTCCGGTAGTTGTTCGTCAACATAACTTCGTCCATAATCGCACAAACAAAACCTTCAGTTTCCCCAAAAAGGTCACCGAAACGTAGCCAGGATACGGACGCTAGAAAATCTACATCGGGCCCATGAAGAGCCCGGTAGAAGCGCCCGTGAAGCTCCTTGCCTTGCCATACTTCCTTGCGGTCATCGGTAGTAAGTACTACAGGTTTGCGCCAGTTCTCTTTAGCCATGGACAGTGGGGTAAGTCCCTTGTCCACTGCAACCACATCTCGGTGCATACCCACCTCGGCTTTTAAAAAATATTCCCTGAGACTGCACACCTCGCGATTGTGGAGGGTCTTCGCGTTTAAAAAGCCTCGACCCCCGCACTTCCGCGGGATGTACAGTCTCATCACCGATGATCGTGGGTGATGGATCCGGTTTGCGGTCAGCAGTGTACGGATTCTCCTATCCAAAGCGTCGAGTTCGGTCTGAGTCCATTTGAGTATGCCGAAAGAGTACACTAAAACCGGCATGACCCAACCGTTGAAGGCGCGCACCTTGTTCCCGCCTGAAAGAAGGCTATTTAATACTTTCTTCAGGCGACCGAAGAAACGCTCCCTCAACGATTGCTTCATGTCAGTTACGTTAATGCCCAACGCTTCCGACATACCCAAATACTTATAGCATTCGGACGAGGAAAGGGATCTTAGGTGTATGGAATCCGAGAGCTGAATTCCCTCGGATTCCATAATCTCCCCTCGCTTTACATACATGACTGCACATTTGTCCACACCAAATTCCATCCTGATGGCGCTACTAAAAGTTTCAGTTATTTTCAGTAGCTCCATCAGTTGCAATTTGTTGGGGGCAAAAAGTTTCAGATCATCCATGTAAAGAAGGTGAGATATGACCTGACCACCTCTCCTCAACCGGTAGCCTAGACCTGAATCCTCCAGCAATGTGCTTAGAGGATTCAGGGCTAGACAGAACCAAAGTGGGCTCAGACTGTCGCCCTGGAATATTCCCCGTTTAATCCATACAGGCTCATCATTCCCCTGGATTTGTTGACATCCTGGATATCGAAGGACCGTCCTCCATTGCCCCATACAGGACTCAAGGAAGGCGCGTAGAGTTGCATCGATTTTGTACAACTCCAGCACCCTCATGAGCCATGTATGTGGCACCGAGTCGTAGGCCTTCTTATAATCTATCCAACATGTCGACAAATCCTTGCGGGATCGACGAACCTGTTGGCTAATGGCCATGTCAATGAGGAGTAGCTCCTTAGTACCACGGGACCCGTTCCTACATCCATTTTGAGAGGCCGACATAATGGAATTACCGTCGATGTGTTTGTTAATTTTCGCTCTCAAAATGGATGTAAGAAGTTTATACACCGTCGACAAACACGTGATCGGTCTATAATTCTTGGGTTCCGTAGGACTACCTGACTTATGGAGCAGGTGGGTAACGCCTGTTGTTAAAAACTGTGGTAGCGTCCCAGGCTCTAAAGATGACTGGAATTGAGATGCGAGGCGAGTGTGCGAACTACTAAGCCACTTGAGCCAGAAGTTGTGCAGCCCGTCCGGTCCCGGTGATTTCCAATTCGGCAACGAACGGACTGCTCTGGCTACGTCTAATGGTGTAATGTGAACTGCTTCCATTTCTGGGATAGATTCGCATACTCGCTCGACATCTCGTATCCAGTCAGCCTCAGAATGACAGACGGGTACCGACCAAATGCTGCTCCAGAAAGAACTCGTGGTGACATCATCTGGGCGGCACACGTCTGCCACATTTTGCTCGAGTCGCTCCCAAGCTTTGTATACCCACCTCTCATCGCTTTGGAACATGCGATTCTGCGAGTACCGATTAAAATTAAAATTAAAATTAAACGTTTATAATAATAAAATTATTATTATTATAAACGTTTAATGGCTCTACTATAGCCTATTTTGTCTGTGGTTCTGTCAATTGTAAATTAATTTAAGTCTTTAGAATATAACATCACGCCTGTAATCCCTGCTAGGCAGAAGTGTACCTTATAGCACACACCCACATATCGCCAGTCATGTGTAAGTCTCATTTGCTACTTATTCTAAAACTTTCAAAAATCAAGGCAGCTAAAGCCTTATTTATTAGCAAAAAGTTGAAATCTGAAGATAACAAGATTAAGAAAATTATAAATAACTACCTGTCTCGCGCAACTTCGTCTGCGTTACATTTTTGTATATAGCCTTCCTCGATAAATGGACTATCCGACACTAAAATAAATTTTAGATTCGAACCAGTAGTTCCTGAGACTAGCGCGATCAACCAAACAAACAAACGAACTCTTCATCTTTATAATATTAGTATAGATGAAACAAATAGAAATAAGAGACAACACTGATTACACACTGGACACTTCCCGAGGACTCAGTTGCGCAAATGTCTATGTTGCTCAGGAATTCGCAACGTTCTTTACCAATATACGAGTACCAATTAAAACCAAAGAAACGCTAAATTCTTCACCATCCCTTGCCATTGATTTATTAAAAAAGAATGTTACAGCATGTCCGGTTGAATTTAAATTTAAACATATAAACCCTATGGTCGTTGTTGTAAAAACATGCATCTTTTTAGTAAAATAAGCGACAGGAGTAATGTTAATACTAAAAATAAGGACAAATTAGATCAGCCACTTTTTAGATTGTCAAAAGTACGCACTTCTTTTATGTGGTACTGTGTTAAATGTAACAATAAAAATACCACTTGACATTCTAAAACTTAATGAGAAGAAATTTAAAACACGCATACTATGTAAGCGAGCATATTAGAAGTTGGAAGACTATATATTATAATATTTATCTCTGATAAAAGTGCTTGGGTCAATGCTAGTGCTGCTCCGTAGCCACTTGGGCTAAGATTTAAATGTTTGGAAGGGATGCTCCCTTTAGTTCCTTATCTTTTTTTTTTAAATTAGTTACTTTGATGATTGCTATACTATTGTATTATATACATTAGAAGTGTTATTATTTTTTGGTAAATGTGAGTACCATGTAGACTTTATCCTAATCTATAACTGGCTGCTCCAAACTTTTGCGTTTATACAAGTAATATTAGTATAGATTGTGCTCACATATAGAAGCAACAATATTGTACCCAGGACTATGTAACATGTGACTTGATTTGAAAAGAGTGTCCATGGAGTTTCTTGCCCATTTTTCGCCATGAGATCTACGATTTTGGAATGGCCAACTACAGTCCATTCACAGTTATTATGCCTGTGACTGGACTGTAGGTAGCTTATTTTTGACTATGCAAAATTGCCTGTCACGGGCCTATTTGAAATAAATTGTCTGAGTTTGAGTTTGAATAGGGGGCGAGCCTATGGCCATTAACCGGGCACAAATCCAGACTCCGTGGCTGCTAATAAGAAATTCTGAATTTGATGGGAAAACCCAATAACACTTTGCCCGGGAATCGAGCCCAGGATCTCATGCTAAGCAGTCACGCTTGTGACCACTACCACTCTTTAGAATATAAATAAAATTAAAGATTTGCCTGCATATTTCATCATGGCTTTTACGTAGCATCTCTCTTCGTGTAATACTTACGTGGTTTGCCAAGGCTTGCAGCAGCGGATCGCTTTTGCCAGCTCCGAATACCGCTTGTACCGCATCCTGAAAAGTGAAACAAAATGATTTACATACGACAGACGAAAACACGAGATAGACATATGACTGAAGCGTTTATGAGTACGGGGGCTGAACCTTATTTTGAGATAATATGTAAAATAAACAACGTGTATCAGAAATGTGTGGTCGAAAAGGTGTGGCCAGACCATCAAACTAAACCATTTTCTCCATGGGACCAACTTCGAATTCCCGAAAAAATTACAGCTGTCAGTTGGGTCGGGTAGGTCTTGACAGTTGGTTTTATGTATCACACCTTACTGATGCATGCTGTAGATTTCATGTTCCGTACTGTAACGACGCCAAAAAAAATGGTAACACTATTTCTTTAATACAGAATTCAGGTATGCGTGTGTTCTTATTCTCTTCAACCAGCTTGACCGATTTTGATGTTTATCTTTGACCCTTTGTATGTATGTCCGTTTATTTGTTCCCTCACTAAACATTGCTATCAACCATGTCCATATTGTAGCGAAAATAAAAAAAATAGAGATCTTCACTGCTATACGTTTAATTTAGATTTAAAGCGTGGTACTTTCTGATCGCACTACAGTCGCATTTTGAATCGGGGTTAATAAGAATAAAAGTACGTAATATGTTCATTATTGTTCATGAGAATAAAAAAACGTACTATTAAGATTCTGGATATATGTAAAAAAAAAATACAAAATGTACAAAATGGGTGGCGCGGCCAGAAAGTATAATATGCTTCCTAGCCGCGCCACCGCGTACACTGCAATGAATAGGATATTTATGTACAAAATCAATGGCAAACAATTGTACGTTTATTGTGTATTTTATTATTGATGAGAAATACCGCAAAAAGTCATTTTCTATTATGAAAAATATCGAAACTTCAAAATCAAAATACTAATCACAGTAGGTATTTATTTGTAAAAATAAATTAAAATTAGAAATTCACTAGACATTATTTGGACATTAATTTCAAATGAATGTAATTTTAATTTGACAATATACATAATATAATGTTTAAGAACAACGATCGTAATCCTGATTTTAAACTGGTCATTAAAACTAACTCTACAACATAACTCTAACGTAACAGAGTACTTAAATTAATATTATAACCTCCGAATAAAATTCATGGTACAAAATATGTCTGACAGTTCTGCCATAGTCGAAGTAGTATTTTAGTTTCGATATTAAATCATGTAGGTAATGACTTTTGCACTATTCCTCATTACAAATAGAACAAACAATATTCGTACAATTGTTTACTATTGAATTTGTACATAAATAGCCTATTCATTACAGTGTACGCGGTGGCGCGGCTAGGAAGCATGCTTTCTGGAAGCGCCACCGATTTTGTTAAATATCTCCCGAATCTTTATAGTACTTTTTTTTCTTTCTTTTGAACAATAATGAACATATTACGTACATTAATTTATTGTTATTAACCCCGATTCAAAATGCGCCACGTAGCACGCGATTTAAATTAAAAATTCAAAAGTTATAATAAAAATGTTGTTAAAAAAATATCTTAAGTCGCGTTTGTAGTGAAATTTGTAATTAACGATCCGAGTAAATATGGTGACAAGTAAATTTAAAAGAAAATCATGGTTAAATTTGGAAATTCAGAAGACCTAAGATACAATTGCAATTGCAGCTGGTAATTTGAATTTTAAATTCTGCCAGATGCCCATAAAAAATTGACTATTCTCTTCATTCTGATTTCAAAATTAAATGATTTTTCTCTTTTCTAAAATCCACCAAAGAGCTAAAAAGTTCGTAGCATTGAAGCTTTCATGCAGGGAAACACTGCAATATCTACTGAGTTGCTACTGAGATATTCTGGATGGAAAAAACCAATAACACTTGGCCCGACCTGGGAATCGAAACCAGGACCTCATTCTCAAGAGTAGCATTTCCGACTAATAAAAAATATCCTTATCCAAGTTATAGTTCACGTCCTATGGGAAATAAGCATATGCATAATCGGCCTGTAATGTTCCTACATCTGAGACACAGGCATATTCTCCACGAGAGCTACGCGGGCCCCATGCGGGTTATCTATCACATGTCTTCGAACTCCTGGTTGTTTTGGGCATGATGGTGTTAGCGTTTTGAGAGCAGTGGCGCCCAGTGGTACCCTGACCGGGTTCGAACCTACAACTTGTAATTCGGGGCCGTCACCACTGGCCCACCACTCTTCGGAACTGATGGATGAGTGACATTTGAAATCTCGCTAACCCCTTCCACTCCTCGATTCGCGCGTGTTATTTACTATTTCTGGTGGTGGCAGGTAATACTCACAAATGGAGCTCGTCGTACTTTGTCACGGTCCGTATTCTTATAGGAGGTCCCAGCCTCGCACTTCTGAAAAGTTACACAAAAGATTATTTTGTTACAAGTGAGTGAGTGTGTGAGTAAGTGTTTTGTTAAGTTGTTGTTGTTTATGTTTTCTATTAACGGTATATGGTACGCCATCCGGTAATAATAGGTATGTATATTTGATTAAAAGGAAGAAGAAACAGTATTTATTTGTCCCGCACAGGACAAACAAAATAGCTAAACAATATAACAAAATTAGGTATACATGGTGGAATGGACAGCCTCGCTAAGCCGGTAACCACGTGTTCAATACATCATTCTGAACCCCCCACATAGAAATTTAGTCTTTAGTCAATTTAGTCGCTGTCCCTTCCATCCTGAATAAAAAGTAAACTAAGAAAAATTAAAGATAAGACAAACTAAATTGGTCCTATATGAGGCCAAAAGGCTCCGTATTTCAGCATGGTGCTGTAACATAAAAAAAAACAGCGCTGGCGGCATAAGTATTCTATTCCTTGGCGCGGGTATTCTGATAGGGCCCAAAGTGATGCCACATTCAGACGCGGATAAAAAAAAATCAAAAAAAGTCAAGCGTATAAACGAATAAACAGAATAAACGAATTAACACATTGTGTGGCGTTTTTTTTATAAAAAAAACCGGTCAAGTGCGAGTTGGACTCGCGCACCGAGGGTTCCGTACAAACCTGTGGGTATATAACTTTTTTTTATATGACGAAACTAAAAATTTACGGTTTTCGTAATTTTTCCTATATCTGTACTATAAGACGTGACTTCGTACAAAATTTCAAGATTCTAAGTTCACGGGAAGTACCCTGTAGGTTTTGATTCCCGTGCGAGTTTCGAAAATTTGCGGAAATTTGCGGCCTAAGTGGCTGTATCTTTTGATTGCGTTGACTTAGAAGGTTGATTTTTCTACAGCTTCCAGGGACAGTAGAACTAAGTATCATATAGAAATTTCAGTTTGATACCTCCACGCGTTCCTGAGAAAAACGGTCTTGACAGACGGACAGACGGACGGACAACAAAGTGATCTTATAAGGGTTCCGTTTTTTCCTTTTTAGGTACGGAACCCTAAAAATGTGTTTTGACCGGGAAATCGCGAGGTGGAGTGTACTTATTGCTACCCGTAGGGAACTATCAGTCCTATAAGTATTTTTTGGAGATGCTACATTTAATACTAACCGTGATCGGAAGGCCGCTACCGCCTGGAAGAGATCATCGAAGTGAGTTCGGAGATACCAAGGACTAAAACAAAAACCGTACTATTATTTATTAATGTACAAACTAAACACATAGGTAAATTAAGGAAACAACATACAGACAAATGACCACTAACAACTACCACTACTTCATTGGGTGTTATTAGGTTTTTTCTTTAGGAATTTCTCGTTGCAGGATTTGTCCCAAGTTGATGGCAATAGGCTCGTCCCCTATTATATGGGACCAATTAGTGTTTACCCGACCCGGGGATCGAACTCACGACTCATATTCAGCCATCGCGTTCGAGGCCGTGTTTTATGAATACCGACTATTTTTATGAGAATCAGTTTTCGTGAATACTTACGAGAGCACCTCGGACTCCTCCGGCGAGATTTGGAGCCTGAAAAGAACGATAATGTTACTTATAAAAACATTTACACTCCGTCAAAAAAAAAAAACAAATTTCTATCTACAATAATTCGCGTAGAGTTGAATATTGGTACTGTGGCCCTACTATGACGTCTTAATGCAGGAATGTTTTAGTTTCATTTCGAGCGAGAGAGAGAGATTACGCTAGACAGCTTTCTAGCGCCATCTTTCTCTCTCGAACACGTCATAGTAGGGCCACTGATTTCAGGTACACTATTAAATGAAATGTAGAATCGGTGGGGATTTTCACTATTTCATTTGTACTGACTATGCCAATTTTCAGCTCACTAAGAATGATTGTAAACTTAGCACTATTTTCTTGTCTATTTTGACCGTTCTATCAATTTATGTAAAGGTTATAAATAGTGGATACTCTTGAAACGTACTCGGTTTTAAGAATAACCGCTATACAGTAAAGTCATTTGGTTCGGAAAAACGAGGTTACCTGGAAAGGAGGTATTGTCGAAAAACTGCTATTAGGCACCATTTTTCCAATATGGCTGCGAGAGCGGCAAAGATACGAGGTAGCAAAGGTCAAATTCGGAAAGAGAACATCAAAATTTATAAAAATACCAATTTTCAAAACCCCCGGAAAAGTTTCCAGTTCAAAATACCAAATGACTTTACTAATATTAATGAAAGCCATTTTTTGGTCATACATACGAGACTGCTTTGGGTGCGCGCTGTTGTGGTACCATAAGTGCGCTAATCTGCTGGCGTCTGAAATGTAAACATTATTTACAATAATTCGCTTAGTGTTGCACATTGGTACAGATTTTAGGTACACCATTACCAATGAAATGTTGGACGCCTTTGCCTATGAAACATATCCGATTCGTAAAAAAATTGCTTATCAACACTAGATACTGAGTTTCGATACATGGATGGGCACGCTGCTTTTTTCCCAATCTATCAAATGTTGCTGTGCAGTCCACAGCCTCTACATCTGACAACTCCATCGAAATAATCACCATTGAATCCGGCAGCTGCACAATAACTTCATAATAAACCTCCAAATTAGTAGGTAATTATAATTATCGTTAGAGGTATTTACTAACTCAATCTTGGCCTGACGACGCGCGGCTATTTCTTCCGCTGTCACCCTGCCATCTGTTGGTACGGTTAAGTGCAACTTGCTCATCCTGAAAAGTGGAAAGTCATGATTAAAACAATCGTTACTGATGCGTGTGTTTCTGCAGTTAGAAGTAGCTAGTGGCAGTGTGACTACTTTATGTGTGCAGTTCTAGGTGGCGCTGCTTGTTAGGAAAAAATGCATTATCAAAACTTAATACTGTATTAATTATTTTAGTTTTGTTTTCCCGCTTGCACAGATAAGTTGGCTGAAGTGTACATGGATTTTTGGTCGTATTCTGAACGAAATCCGCCATCATGTTTTTCAATACATATTCATTAAAAAAAATGTTTCACTACGACTTCCTGTGAATGTTGTTCAAACGCGAATAGATGCTTGTAGAACTCTTTAGGTGCGATCAAACCGAGTGGACCAATCAATCTGCCCAGCCTTTTTCCCAAACTATGATGGTGTCGGATTCCAGTCTAACCAGAAGCAGCTGAATGCCAGTATTTTATACAGAGCGACTACCTGTCTGACTTGTAGAGGTCAGACAGGCAATCGCCAATTTATTGTAACTGGGTAATACGATACTCCTTGGTAAGACTGCCGAGCGGACTGGGTGGCATTGGACTCGATTTGACCATACTTTCATTTTGGTTCTGTCTAGTATTGACATACTCTCGCGATTCAACAATTACAGCGTAGCATGACTGTTTAATTAATATCGCAAGGAATCCAAGACGTCGTCACCATAGACAGACAATATTATTGAACCTTAAAGTAAAAGCATCATGTCGCAATGGCTAAATAAAGGCTAGTTGCTAAATAATAATATCTGTACGGGTGATCCTAAGGTTAAGCCGCACTTATTTAGCTCGGTTCGTGGATGGGTGATGTACCCCACTGTACCGAGTTTCCTTCGTGCCTCGGAAAGCTATCATTTGGAGGTCTTTGGCAGTCGTTACAGGTGGTCAGCGGCCAAAAACTCTGATAGCCAGTCTTACCAAGGGGTATTGTATTACCCAGTACTAACTGGCTTAAGGGTCTATAGTAGGTCAGATGGCTTAGCATGATCCTCCGTTATGCCGAAAATACTGCAGCATTAATTTTGAAATAAATATACGGCAAAGTTGAGGATTAATGCTAGGTCCTATGTTTGACGAAAACACGATTCCATAAAATTTTCTCGATAGAAAAAAATTCCAAAGTTACCTCCAAACCGAACGATAAACCGCTGGTATTCAAAAAATACATAAAATTAGATCATGAAACTTGGCATACTAACTGAACTACCTATAAAGCAGGTCTTATGTTTGTTATTTTTTTTAAATTCCTGTTATTTTCAGCTTAAAAAGAAAATACCTAAACTATCGGCGTCTTGAAGTTGGTTCTCTGCCGCCCGCCACCCGCGCTCAGTCTCGCTTCGGCTTTCGAACGGGAGAGCTGTGCCGCTTGCGCTCAGAACACACATTACGCAACAATACGACGTAAAATTAAAATTTATGTACTTAGGTTTATAGTGTGGCGCAATGGGAAATAACGGTTGGCGTAAAGAAGCAGGCAAACATAAATATGATAAACTTAATTAAATAAGTATCTATTCACCTATCTACTATTTATATACAAACATATAGGTAGACAGCATACGACACGTTTGGTGCAGTGGCTAAGCGATTGGCTGCTGCGCTACGAGTCGCAGGTGTTTCTGCATGTGAAGATTTGTGTTTGTAAGTTTCAATCACAAATGCATCGTCCACGATTCAGGAGAAATCCAGTGTGGGGCAACTTTTATAAAAAATAAAAAGATAAAAATTACCTATATAGTTTTGTTTTGACAATATATGTATATTACAACAAAATATAGGTATCTACAGTAAGTACTTAGTAATTGTTTTTTATAATGTTGTCCCACTCCAGGATTTCTCCTGAATCGGAGACGGTGCGATTACAAACACAAATCTTCACAACTATCGTTAGGCTATAAAAATATTTCTTCCGTGCGGGAATCGAACCCGCGACCCGCAGTGCAGCAGCCAAGCGCTTAGAAATACCTAATAAAAATATAGGTATGTTCGGAAAGTACCTACCTATCTAACTACAAGAAACAAAACTGTAACTTACTTATCCGACTGTAGTGCTACCTACCCCATACATAAAATGTATGAACTTACTGACGTACCTTGGTAGTTTAGCTAAATAATTATAATGTATCTTTCTAGAAGACGTCGATTACACAGTACTGAAAACGATGGTGATAAAGATGATGTTCCGGTAAATTCGTCAGTATCTTCTACCTACCTAAAAATGTAACTGATCTGTTATTCGTACCCACGGCTACATAATTATCAAACTATACATTTCCAGTATAAGCTGATCTCACATTGTATAGGCATTCCGTACAATGAGAGGTCAGCAAAAGCAATAAGTACTACGTAGTCGCGCACACATCCGCATTTCTTAAAACAGAACGTACTACACGATCAATTATAAACCTTATCCCATCAATCACAGCGTGTATTATACCATGCACCGTACAACTTACCCACACAAAAACATCGGTTGCTATCGTTGTGCTGTGCAAAAGCAATTTATTTTACATATACGCTAGTGATTGACTAAATCGGAAATTTATCGAATCTTACGTTTATTATTGTACAAAAAAAGATTGGGTCCTCAAAATAAAATAAATAATAAACTGCATGTCCAGAAAATATTATAATAAAAATAAACAATATGTAGCTAAAAAAAATATTATTAAGTAAATTAACACAATCAAAAATCCGGTTACGTTGGTTTAAGCTGTCATAGCGTATTGAAATTGAAACAGTAGGTATTGTTGAACCCTGCTATGGTGTTTACTCACTGACCTGTAAAGTGGAAGTATTTGTGCAGCACTTGCCGCTTTGATATTACTGGGGTGGCACTTTTTGTCAAATAGTGTACTCTTAAATTCATATATTTTTCCATGACAGATTTGATAAGAAATAATTTATGTCATTACTCAATGGGAACTGCTCAAATTGGTAAAACGTAATATTATCAAAGAGATCTAATCCTATCGATCGATCGATAGCCTACGTTAGTCGATCTGCACAAGCACATCACTAACTTGCTGCAAGACGCCACCGGCCACGGCCGCGATGCATCCACTTAATAACGTATCGTTTTGTGATGTTTACATTGCTTGTCCAGTCACTTAGCGGCAAACTTAGGTAGTGGTTAAGGGGCCATGTATTTGTTGCAAAAATAGTACAGTCGCTGTGATATTTGAAAACAAAAATAACATAGTAAGAGCAAGAAATATTTTACGATTTGTTGTTTTTCATGATTTTAAAGACAAATATAGTAAAATACTTGTACTAACACATGGTAAGTGATTCCATTTTGACGTTAGTAGGTACATTGAAACTAAATTTGCGATGTACAATTTTATGTTCATATAATGACAAGTTAATATTAAATTATGATTGATAATTTTATTAAGTACTTAGTACTCGTCCGATAATAGTGTAGTTTACTCTAACAAAATCGCTTCGACTTCGTGTGCCCGCGCGCGTCACCGCGAGCTGTGTGCGATCGCGCCGATCGCGATAAAAGAGTGAGGTGGCGCGGTGAAGTGGGGGCCAAATTTGAATTTGAGCTGAGGTTATATAGACTCTTAAGGATGTGAGATCGAATCGAGTCGCTCCATGTAAAATACTGGTATTCAGCTGCATCCGGTTGTCGACTGAAAGCCGACATCAACATAATTGGGAAAAGGCTAGGTAGATGATGAAGTCGCAATGGATACATACATATAATGTCCGAGCGAACCTTCAGCTCTAATCCTAGTTACGGCCGAAACCGAAAATGAAACTTATTTATGTTCTCGGCTCCATAACAATACCGCATCGGCTGCAGTGCCAGTTTCCTCACTTGTATCAAACTAGTGCATTTTTACACATATACGTTATAAATAAATAAAATAAAATAAAAAAAGCCATTTATTTCCCGCAGACTATACATTATCCTAATAATTATGGTTCAGTATTAGTTTTAATATTAGTGTAGTTTATTTTATTTTAATAAGGTTAGTTTGTACTTAATGGTATGGTATTAGTATTGCCAGTTCGTTAGTATCTATATTCCAGTTTTTGTTAGTAAGTAAAACTATCTTAATCTGCAAGAACCCTTGTACGGGTAAAGGCCTCCTCCAAGGATGCCCATTTTTCTCCACTTTGGTCCACAACTGGCCAGCTATTGCTCTCACTTCATCTTCCCAGCGTGTCCGTGGTCTACCTATACTGCGTTTACTTAGTGGACCGCTTCACATTGTAGTTCTAGCAGTCAATCTCTGGTCCGTAAGTCTTGCAACATGGCCTGCCCACTTCCATTTGAGTTTTTGGGCGTAGCTACGTTGCATTAGTTGCTTTTGTAATTTTCATCATTTTTGTGTGCCTTATTTTGTCTATTTTCTTTATTTTGGGCATGCTACGTTCCATTCCTCGTTGGCAGAGGACGAATTTGTTTTTAGCTTTGGCAGTGAATTTCCATGTCTTGGAGCCATATGTTAAGCACAGTAAAAAGGTTGAGTTCATGACTTTTGTTTTGATGTTTGTTGACATGTTGCTTTTAAATATTTCTTTCAGGCTCCAGTATTTGTTCCATGTAAATTGTAACCTTCTTTCAATTTCTGCTTCGTTACTATTTTTATCAAAACTTATTCTTTTGCCTAGGTATATGTAATATTCTGTAAATTCCAGTGGTTCATTGTCAATTTTTATTGGTCTTTTAAGGAGTTTATCATTGCCATTGTCTTCTTGAGGTTCATTTCTAAGTCCACCTCGACAATAACTCAATGGAGTGATACGAGCATTTGTTGCGGCTAGGAGCTTGTCTCTGATAACAAAACCAAGTCATCTGCAATCTTCAGATGGCTCAGATATGTGCCTTGTATATGGAGTCCTGTATATTTCCAATCTAGCTTGCCAATAACAGATTTCAGGATAGAGATGAATATTTTTGGTGACGAAGGGTCGCCCTGTCTTACTCATCGTTTTATGGGAAAGCTCGGGCCAAGAGTTTATAATTTAACTCTGCTCGTGTTATTGTTATATACTTTTGATGACTTGTATGTATTTATCCTGTACTCTTTTTTCTCTCTCCACTGGTTGTTTTGCTTCTACTGTTAAACTTACTTATACTGCAAACTTATTGGATAGACAAAAAGATAGACAAAAATTCTAAAAACTGTTTTTTTGGCTTTTGTTGCTATAATAAAGATCTCCCATATATATATATATATATATATATTATTATTTTATTGTTTGTAGTTGAATATAAAATTAAGGAAAGCAAGTATTAAATTAAGTAACGAAATACGTAAAATAAACCTTTGATCTTTTGATAAAAAGTTTCTCTTTGCAAAAAAAATATTGGCAATATACTGAAAATATTTTTAGAACTTACAAAAAAGCTGTCCTGTATTTCTTATTTTTCGAGTTATGTCATTATTGTTGCAAACAAGCGATGTATAAATATATATCGGATCCTGTCATGAGTACGGACATTGAATGAATCGAAGGCGCGCCAAGAAGTGGTGGAAGCGACCTACTTGCAAGTCAACGCACATCTATAGCGAGCCTCTACCTGTTATGATAAATTACTGTCAATTAAGACACCAAGGTCCTTAGCGGATTCGGAATAGGGAATGGTCGAGCCACCAAAGGACAAAGGTATCAGTGATGAGACGTCAAGTGCAGTACAATAGTATCTGCTGCCTATGATCATAGCCTGGGACTAGGAAGGGTTGATCAGTAAGCTATAAGACTTAGCCCATTCATTGATCTCTTCCAGGTCACGATTCATGTCATAGACATCCAATTCCGCATTAGTCAGCAAGAAATGTTGATAAAATTGCAAATCGTCTGCGTAGAGATGGAAGCTGGAGGTGATAACCTTGGTAACAGTGTTTATGTAGATAGAGAAAAGGAGAGGAGAGAGAACGCCACCCTGAGGAACGCTAGCAGTGAGATCACACCAATCAGAAAATCTCTTCTTGGTGAACACACTGAGAGCAACCTCGAAGGTATGAGTCAAACCAGGCTAACGCAGAGGCAGAAAAGTTAAAAGACCCAAGAATTCCTAGAAGTATGTCAAAATCCTCTGAGTTGAACGCGCAACTATAGTCAAGTAAAACTAGTAAGGTAAGAGATTTATTGTCCATAGCCCAGCGGATGTCATCAGTTACCTTGTTGCCAGTACGGAAGCCCGATTGGTGAGGGGAAATAAGAGCGTTAGACGATAGATATCTGGAAATTTGACACGATGTGTTCGAGATAGGAAAGCAAGAATGGAGATAGATCTGAAGTGAGATAAGGATTCATTGGATTTTTTCAATCCAGGTTATGCTTGTTCTAAGATCTTTGTAGGCTTTTTTGTACTACCTCTTTGCTGCAGGTGATTTTCTATAGTAATTAGTCTGTGGTTTGCATAGTCTCTTTTTATATAACTACTAGCTTGTGGAGTGCAGATAGTCCATTTTTAATGGTTTAAATTATAAATATAAATTACCCATCAGACCATAGACCTATGTCTATGTAATTTGTGTGTCTAATTTTTTACGTTTTTAAGAGCGACAATAAA
The DNA here is from genome assembly GCA_964057025.1 of Standfussiana lucernea. Taxonomy (NCBI): domain Eukaryota; kingdom Metazoa; phylum Arthropoda; class Insecta; order Lepidoptera; family Noctuidae; genus Standfussiana; species Standfussiana lucernea. The sequence goes on from OZ059784.1 coordinate 4,414,486, forward strand.
ACTGTCCAAGCATAAAATGAGCACAGCAAAATTTACCACCAACCAAAAAGTTCACTGAGATGCGAAGAGGAAATGATAAAGTACGAAGAAAACCTAAAACTCATGCTTTCAGACTCAGTCGATCAACAAGGAGAAGCCTCAGTACAAGCTTATTACGATTAAATATTAAACGCCATCAATAAAAGCTTAAAAAAAGAGTCATGAAAAAAGCATCACGAACAAAAACACCATATAATACTATCAGCACGCACAGCAAAGTTGTTACAAAGAAGAGGAGAACTACAGAAAACTGGAAGCAAATCCCGTACCATGAAAGAAAAATACAGACAGTTCACATGAAACACATTTATGTCAGCTACTTATTGTTATATAAGTAGCGAACATAAATAAAGAACTTTCTAAGTTTACTTAGCTTTCGCTCTTGGATACACACGCGTTTTTTTTTTAATATTATTTGTACTATGCCTATAATAAGAGACCGGATTATATGCAACTTAAATCATCATAATATGAAATTACGCAACAAACGTTGAAATAAATACTACAAATAATTTTTTTTTCTAATGTACATGTTCGACGATATATTATTATGATTTTCGTTTCTTTAAAACTCAATCGTCCAACAGTGCTCGCTGTTAGTAGTACGATTGAGTCTTATTAAAATAATTTTATATTTTGGGAATGATCGGTCTATCGTTTTTAGGTTGTTGGGCACTTTTTGACTTTATTTGTTTTTTTCCAGGTGGCACATTTTACAGTTAGGTAAAGAAATATGTCCAAAAAGTGACCGATATAAAATATCTTAAAGAAAAACACCCATAAGATGCAAATGTGCTTTTGCATATAATCCGGTCTCTACCTATAACCTTCTCGCAAGTGCAAGCGATATGATAGATGAGAATAAGATGAGAAGATTGACAAAGTTTTATCGCAATCAGATGAACGGTATGGCAGCGCATAAAATATAAAGTTCGAGTTTCGGCAGTGCCAAAGTTTCGACCAATAATTGTTCCAAACTGGAACTCAGGCCACTTTTGGCCAAGTAGTATCCGCCTTTTTTTTAAGTCTGAAACTAGATTACTTGGCCAAAATTGGTCAAAACGGAAACCGAAACATTGGTTGGTCACTACAAAATACAAGGTGTAAGGCACACCGATGCCAAAATGGTTATATTATCACGTTTTCAGTACATCACCCTGAACTGAATTTTTTTCGTAGATTATTTTAAAAAAAACCAGCTGTTTCCTACAAAACTCCAATAGCTACTCGGTCAAAATGTATGCACCAGTTTTTTTTAATCGATGAAAAATGACAGTTAATTGTTAGTGTAAGGTCCTGAATGATGTCCTGTATACGTGGGAACCGTTTTAGCATCGGTGGGCCTTACACCTTGTATAGGTACGCATTGCATTTCTATTGTGTAATTCGCAAAATAAAACTTAAAAAGAGGGGCGCATGTTTCAACGAAAAGTGAAGACGCTAGATTTAATTAAGTAACAACAATCTAAAGAAAACTTTGAATAGTTTATAAGACAACTGACATGGGACAGCGATTTGTGATCGCCGGGATTGTTTCTAAATAAAACTATTTGAAAACCGGATTCGTGCTACGATTTGCCGATAAATGTAACCTTTGATATTTAATCTTTATTCGTACTAGGTACTGGAGAGATGATTTTTAAGTTTATAATACGGAGTATCCGGTATTAAGTGGATAACCTTAATTAAAAAGGATAACACTTAGAAAGGACATTGTCGAAAATCAGCCCATTAGCGGCCTGAAATGAAATACTTACTCAAAACGCACATTTTATTTCTATTTATATTATTCAAAAAAGTCCGAGAGTCAGGGCCAAGGAGAAGTGTGTTTGTATCGTTTTTATTTTATTTTTAAACGTTTTCATGCATCTATTAATGTGTTATTTGAACTTATTTGACATCGATACGCTAAGAAGAAGAGCAAAAGGCTGGATGCCAAAAAAAATGATTATCTTTTTATTTCCATAATAAATTACATTGCTTGTTGTGTGTTTTTTCGCAGTGATTTGATTAAATTGTTATTCTTTGTCGCCAATCTTACCCCCTGACCTGCCTTACTATAAGCGTTTGCCAATCTACTTTATAACCTTTTAAAAAAACGCCTCTAGTAGAATTAACAAAGACATTTTTTTAAATTGACAGATTGTTTTGGTATTCGATTCATCTATACATATAACAAATCTGTAGACGTGGCGTTTCTGTACATTACATAACTAATGCGGCAAGTTTCACAAAATATATTGTGCGTAACCTAGAGAAGGTATTAGTTTTTGGTTCATTCAATCAAAAGATAATATATGAATTTAAAGTGTTCAAGAAGAACTTATCATCATTACGTATTATTATTATATCTATGGAACCAAAATGGTACTAACGAATTAATGTGCTCACAAGATCACTTTTAAATCGACTGTCCGAGTTTTTCAAAAAGATATGATAGCAAAAGGTCCTTTCAAATCTATATAATATAGAGTGATTGTTAGATCGCTTTCACACTACATTTTAGCAATTTAACTCCGTGCTCGATAGATGGCGTTGTGTTTTTGACGCCAGTTTCTAAATCGCGGTGTTAAGATTTTCCGTAAATGAACTACCCTCGCGACAGTATGTGGTCGTTTTTGACTGATCAATATTCTAAATCTATACATAAACAATATTAAAATTGTATAAGTTCAAATTGATGTTCCAAAATGGCGCAACAACTACTGCATAGATTCAGTAAAAATTTGCAAATATTCCTTCGTAGCCTACATATACTCGTAAGTTATCACGCTATGTGCTTGAGGAGGTTCATTATGTCCGTATTCTTCAATTGTTTGACACTTCAGTCATGAAAAGCATGAGAACGGCTATGTATAAATTATAAAGTCAAGGTAATTTTTTTTTGTATTGATGTCGTTTGCATTTCTATTTTCTTCAACAATTTCTCCATCAAGTAATAGAAAAGTATGGAAGAAGAAGACATGCCGACCCCGAATAAATTGGGATAAGGGCAGGAGAATAATGATGATGATTTCTTCGAAATCCAAAAAGTAGTATAGAGGACAGATTCTGATAAGTTTACGTGTTCTTGCTGTAGTATAAGTATTTTTTTTCTTTATTTGCAAAAGAGCGTCTTTTTTAAGGATATTAACCATTGGGTTTGAGGCCCAGGATAGATCATGAGTTGCATGTATTTGCTTTCGTTCATAAACTTCTTCTTAGCGTGCCGATGGCAATCTAAATTGGTTCCCCCCAGAAATTGACTATGACTTCCTTTAATACTTTAAACAAGGATGTACTAACAGGTTTTAGTTTAAATTAACAGTAAGTCAGTTAATTATATTATTTGTAGAGGATGTTAGGAATATACTATGACTTCACGTTCCCATGTAATGTACCCTGACAGCCGTGGGGACAGTTAGTTTTCAAATATAAATAAATTTCATCGCGTTTTAGTAACAATGAGGAGGTGACAATACGACTGTAAATTTAACTTCGTATGTTCCATGAGACGTCATGTTTACAAAAATTCAATCGAAAATATCCAGTCACAGGACATTATTTTTCATTTTATGTATTTTCAACATTATGAATCTGTTAATACGCTAGCACCGACAGGTCAACGACCCCGCATTCGGTGGTTTAAACATTAAACACATGTTGCCAAACCACTTCAAAAACCTTCGTCAAAATCGTTCTTTTTGGCAAGTTACTCAAATGCCTGGAACCATCATCTGCTTAGCCTTTTTCCAACTGTGCTGGGGTCAGCTTTCAGTATTTAACATGGAGCGACTGCCTATCTAACCTCCACAATCCAGTTAGTACTGGGTAATACCCCTTGGAAAGACTGGTTGTCAGACTTCGGACCACTACCTGTAACGACTATCAAAGATCTACAAATGATAGCCGGGACCAACGGCTTAACGTGCTTTCCAAGGCACGGAGGAAACTCGGTATGTAATGGGTGGTCACCCATTTACAGACCAACCTAGACAAGAGTGGCTTAACCTGAAGATTGATCCGAACGGCTTGGAACCAACATGTTATAAATGGTGTCCTATTTTATTAACAGTTTTGCTATTTAGTTTGTTTTTTTGTTGCCCTATGAACTAGTATTGCCAGTGTTTTCATTTACTGTCGTATATTGTCATGTGTAAATAGATCCTTAACGAAGTCAAAAAAATGCCTTTTTTAATGTATGAGCCAAGGTTTTGGCAATTACCGGGCACTTTGATATGGATTAAAGTGATGGCTAATAACCGCTAGCTCAGAATTTCGCTACGCTTAGTGCAAGACGTAGGTATTGATTACAATTGGCCGGAGCGGGTATTTATTTATTATTTACTGGCTCCTCACTTTAACATTTTCACCGTCACGATCGAGAATTGCCGTCAACGTCAAAAAAGCCGTCCTTGCCGGTATCGTTGTGTGACGTTGGAATTCATCGAATTTTTGTTCAAATAAACAATACTGAAATCAAGACATGTTTATTAATAACAATTTTACGTAAATGTGTAAAATATTGACATAAACTAGGAGCGTGCTCCAAATCAAACTTTAATATTTTATGTCATTATCAGCCGACAGTAGTCCCCTGCTGGACGTAGGCCTCTTCAATTGCGAACGCCACTTAGCAACTGCTACCGGCTGGGAGCGCTGGGTGGCTACCCAACGTTGTTTTTGAGTGCCTGGTACCATGACCAGACGACATGGTTGGGAAATCAGGAATATTTTAGTATTATTCCAGTGTGGGAAAGACATGGCTCTAGACATCATGTAAAGCTCTGTCTTTTTCCCATACTGGAATGACATTAAAACATTCCTGCTCTCGACTTTTGTCTTTTGCATTCGACTACGACCTTTGACTTTGTTTGTCGGACTCTGTGATTTGTTATATGTTATACCACTGGCTTTGTTTATTAGACTCAGAACTCAGTTCTTAAAAACGTCCTGCCTTAGTCACGGATGAACACCACACCAATTGTGTTATATGCCAGCGTGGGCTTCACAACAGAAGGTATCAGCGTCACATTTTGGCTGAAAATTTTCCACAAGATCAACCTGAGCTTGCAGCTTTTATTAACGGGAACATGCACTATTGGAAATTTGTTTTTTGTTTATTACAGTAGGTATATCCTATTAAAGTAGGGTTATATTGTGTTCGTTCATCTTCTGTTAATATACGTATATAGATAGCAATAAAGACTTAGATTAGCAGGTGCCTTGGGCCTGTAAAGACTCATTTTAGACTCTACACGCAAAAAATATTAGTACTCGTATCATTCTTTTTTTTTTTACTTGTTCGTGTCCGAGGGTTTTTACTTCTTTCAGAGCGGTATTGATCTTTGGCTTAAATATAAATAAAGAAATACTTACTCCTTGGGTAAATCCTCATCCTCTCGTGTGCTGTCAGGAGAGGCCTTGTTAACTTTAATCTCCGGCCTAAAAATAATCACAAGTGTAATGTACGTATATTGGGCTGGAGTCCGCGGCTCAACAAAATCGCGGTCAATAGCTTATTAGAAAATAAGTTATTGATTAGAACTTTCTTCCAATGGAAAATGACAACGGTCTTTAAAACAAACAGAGAATTTAGTTGTCATTTACACACTTTGACTAGAAACCAGAAGCGGAATATATAAAAAAAAAACAAATCATTAAATAACCTAGAAAGTTATATTTCTTACAAATTGAAGTCTACGGCTCGGATTCCACCAAAGCGGAGAAAAGGGGAGACGCTTAGCAGCTAGGCCTAGGGTGTATCCTCCGAAGTTGTGATGCGTACTGACGCCTAGTTTAGCGCGATCCAAAGACTACTACTCGTATATACACACATCAAAAGTGTCTAGGGATCAAGCATTTTTATGCGGATTTCTTGAGATTGAGATGTGGCTTTGTAATAAATTTATGATTTTATAAATTTATATGGATCCTTTTTGGTGCATTTCATAATTTGAATCAGGAACTCTCAATCAAATTCGAGTAAAAGATGAAAATAAGCTGTCAATATTTTCCCTATAAAAACATACAACGCATTGAAGACATTATTAGTGCTACTGTTTCCCTACTACTGATTAAAACCAACGTTATTATGGAGCGGCGACGTCATTTAAGCAGGGAAGAAATGCTCAGAGCCGTGGGAATGATAGAAGCTGGTTCCCGGCAACGTACTGTGGCTTTAGCTCTGAATACAAGTCAGAGTGTTATCAGTCGACTTTGGACACGTTACCGAAGCACTGGTACCGTGGCTGAGCGCCATGGAGGACGGTATCGCTGCACCACACGGAGACAAGACCGATACATTCAAATCTTAACTCGAAGAGCTCCAACAATAACCGCCATGATGTTAGCCGTGAGGCTTCATCACTCTTCAGGGAACTTAATTAGCGACCAAACAGTCAGAAACCGCTTGCATGAAGTGAACCTTCATTGCCGAAGACCGCTACGGGTACCACCTATAGCAATGCACAATCGTAGGATTCGATATCAATGGGCTCTTGAACACAGAAATTGGGCAGAAGAACAATGGCGTTTCGTGTGCTTTTCTGATGAGTCTCGTTTTGGTATGAGACCGGATACAAGACGTATACGACACTGGAGAACCCCTGGACGCCAACAGCGATTAAAATCCTGCCAGGAAGTCCATCCTTATAGTGGTGGAACCATCATGGTATGGGCGGGTATTTGGATCGGCGGAAGAACTGAGTTGATTTGGATCAGAGGCAACCTCAACGCTCAAATTTATGCTGAGACGATTGTATCAGACGTCATCGTTCCTCTACAAGTGCAAATCGGTCCCTTATTTCAGTTAATGCATGATAATGCACGACCGCACACCGCAAGAGTTGTAAGACAGACTCTCGCCGCAGCTAACATCAATGTCCTGCCCTGGCCTGCTCAGTCGCCAGACTTGAACCCGATTGAGCATGCATGGGATATGCTACAGAGAAGAGCTCTGCCGAATATGGAGGGTATCCAGTCGCAAGAAGACCTTTTTTTGTTGTTGCAACGAACATGGGCGGCCATTCCACAGCGTGATTTGGATGAACTCATTTTGAGTATGCCAAACCGATGTTCTTGTGTTGTTAGTGTTCGCGGTAGAAACACGGATTATTAATTGTTTAAGTTACCCAATAAAATTTTAAAGAAAACTGTTATTTCAGTCTTTTTTTCGAACTTTAATGTTAGTGGTTCAAATGTCAAAAATCCCTTTATTAGGAAAATGGCAAATTTCTTTATTAATGCAAAGGTGACTTGGTTTATCGTTACTGTGACAAACGAAAACACTTTATTTGATGAATCCTTAAAGAAAATTTTAATTAATATCAATCAGGAGAAAAGTTATTGCAAAAATATATGTTGATCCCTAGATACTTTTGATGTGTGTATATTGACGCGATCTAACACGAAACGCAGACGCCGCTCACGGCACTCCTCTCATTTTTCTTCTCATGTGAAGTGTGAGTGCGGAGACTGGCCTTAATAAATATGAGACATCTTCTCGCCTCTCTACTCAACCGTTTCCACTAAAGCTATGCGGAAACGAGAAGTGTAAATAATGAAAATCTATCGGTGGTTTACAATGTATTTTATATCATATCTTCTCCTCTCGTCTCGCCGCCGCTTTCACCAAAACGGAGACTAGCAGATCGGTGCGGATACGTCCTAGATTCAACCAATCACAGAAGAAACAAGAGACTTGATGTGGATTGTGATTGGTTGATTCCCGCACGTCTCATCTCCGCACCGCTGGCCTTATGAGAGGAGAGGAAACCACCAATAGAATGTTGTTATTTACACTTTTCGTTTCTGCTTAGTTTAAGTGGCAACAGTTGAGCAGAGAAGCGCACACGACGGTCAAGCAGGCAGCAGTGAATAGCGGAGAAGAGAAGACACGTGAGCGGCGTGCGGTAAGTGGCATGCGGCGGTTGCCTTTCGAGTTTTTTTTTTTTAATTTTAATTTATTATTGGCAGGAGTGGGAAATCCCCACGGACACTTCGACTACCTCACAGGCTGTGAGACAGTCGAGGTAGTGCCGGACTCGAACCGGCTAAAACCATACTCCTGCCCCGCCAGTGTCCCTCTGAAATCGACAGAGACCTTAATATTATTCTTTTTGGCTTATCTGCGTTTGTGGTTGGCCGGATAGACCACATTATGTGTATTTAATTTACGCTTTATAATATATTACTTGTCTAGAAATTCAATACGCTGAGATTAACTTTAAAATGTTTATTTTACTTTATATATTATATACTTTTCTAATATTTACATATATTTTTTCTACAAAATGTATTTTACTGAGGATTTTAAAACATTACTTTGTCTTTCCTTATCTATATCGACCAATAACCCTTATATTTATGCCTTTATACCATACTTTCTTGAGTTGCTTAATTTGTTTTTCATATTTTTAATTTTAATTTTGTTTGTTTTATTTTTATGATATTTTATCTTATATATTCAATATGTAATTAAATATCATATATTTTAAAACTAATGTATTAATTAAAACTATTTTTCGTAGTTTTCTAAATTTTTTACAAAATGGATTAATATCCGCCAAAATATAAACAGATTTGACACAACTAGGCGTATCCACCAGCGCCTGCATCTGTTTCAGCATAACTTGAGCCAGTTTCTCAAGAAACAGACTCAAGTTACTATTTTGCCTTTTGCCATCCATTAGGATTGCTCAACGCGCCTGCTCTTCGGTTGTGTCGATTTGGTTTGGGTTCTGGGCCACCTGGAAGTGGTCGCACTGCCAACTTTAGCAATATGCTATCGAAGCTCTGGCGAATGCGTCTCACTTCTTACGCACCGGGAATTCGTTGCTAAATGCATTGTGCTGGTGCTCCCCCAGCTTGGCTCTGGTGCAGTTTACGCACACTGCTGCTTCGCCAATGAGTTTGTCTGGGCAGTCCGCCCTTAAATGCGGACCGCCGCAGTGGCTGCACAGGTCGGCTGGCTCCGTGCAGAGACGTTTGCCGTGGTCGTATGCTAAGCAGCGTGTGCACTGCACCAGAGGCGTCTGATCCTCGACGCGTACTCTCTGGAGATCAAAACGGAGTTTGCCTCCTTCGAGTGCTCGCCTCCAGATTGCTGGGGAAACACTCAGCACAATGCTGTTTGTGTACCGGTTATTGGTCTTCCTCCTAAATTTCACGGACATTCTTTGTTCCTTGCCGCCGAGGTCGTGAAAAATCTCTCGATTCTGGTTCTTAAGGGCCTGTAGTACTTCGTCGTCGGTGTGCACTGACAACATGTCCCTAAGAACCAGAAGCGGGTCCCGGTTCGTCACTTCCTTGACGACGAGGTTCCCTCCGGCCGCTTCAATTCGCTTCTTAATTTTCCTTCTCTCCTCCTTGGTCTTCTTCTTAGCGTGTCGATGGCAATCTAAATTGTGTCAGCCCAGAATTGAGCCACTAGTTTGGCGCCATCAGTAACGTCCATCAGTTCCTGTAGTGAACAAGCATCAGGACACGCAGGGCACGATATTAAGTGCCCCATCGTTTGTGGAACAGCACCACATTTACAGTCCAGGGCAGAGTCATTAATCCTCCTTGGTGACACACCCCATTATTATTTTCCTGTCTTTCCCTTTCCTAACTTTCTCTACCCGCACCCAGCTCTCCTTCGCGTCCACCACTTTCCTGATTCTTTCCAGGATTTCGTCCCCTGTAACCGTATCTTGCGTCGAGGAGACAACCACAGAGTGCAGTTTCGTTCGCTCCAGGGCTTATGCCCCAGTTTGGCTCTTAATCAAGGATGCTACAACCGCGTATGTCTTTTCCGCCACACTTTCTCTGCTAGCTAGACCGTCTCGGAGTTTCACAATTTCATCAGAGTTTGCCTTTCTCAGCGAAATGTGCTCCTTCATTGTGGTCACGAGCTCAGTCTGGCCAGCATCAACCTCGACGGAGATGGGTTTGGGACTGTAGTCAGCAGTGGGCGCTGGTACCGGTACGGCTACGGATGCAGGTGCGGCAGGAGCCTTGTCTTTCTCTGACTCCTTGACCAGCTTGCCTTTCGTGTTTTTTTTTTTTTTTTTTTTTTTTTGTTTTGGCAGGAGTGGGAAATCCCCACGGACACCTCGACTACCTCACAGGCTGTGAGACAGTCGATGTAGTGCCGGACTCGAACCGGCTAAAACCACACTCCTGCCCCGCCAGTGCCCTCTGACATTATCAGAGATTTTAGAGGCAGTTCTTCTGATAAGTTACTGATACTTTAATTTATTTGTCTATTGATAGAATCCGGAGAGACTACCTCCTCTCGTTAGGGACAGCTTTGTATTTAAATGAGTACTATCTATATTACCTATTAATATTATTATATCTATATCTACTAACAACAATGAAAAATTTTACCTATAGTACCTACAGTAATTAAGGAGTTATTCAAAACTTTTTTTTTTTTTTTTTTTTTTTTCTGGTTAATTAATAATACTTAAACTATATACCTAAAATATAATCTAGTATTATTTTACTTATACTACTTATTACGATCAATTACAAATGTTGCTATTTTTACACAGTATTCTAAAAATGTCTGACGATTCGTTTTACTAGCTATGATGGTTGGGAGATTTTCCACTACGAGCTCGACACCAAGCTGTTGCTCTGCCTCAAATCTGGCCTTTGCGTGGATCGGGCACTCCAGCAGTATGTGTAGCACCGTCTCATCTTTGGTGGGCTCGCAGGCGCACGATGGGCTCTCTTTACACTTGAAACGACTCAAGTATGCAGAGAACCCACCATGTCCCGTGAGTATTTGAGTGGTGATGCTGGTGGGGACCATTTTACGCACAACCCTGTACGCCGCCACCGCGTCCGGGAAGAAAGCTTTTGTACCCGAGGCAGTTCCACCTGATCCGTACCTTCCGTTCCATTCGTTGAGCGTCTCTGATCGGATGCTTCGCTTGACGAATGAAACGGGGCACAGATCGTAGTCCGGCCTCTTCTTCGACTTCAATGCGGCCTCCTTCGCGAGCTGGTCGGCTCTCTCGTTCCCCTCCAACCCTGCGTGGGCCTTGATCCAGAACAAGGAGACACTCTTGTTCTGGAGCCTGCAGCGTCGGATGGTGTCCCTTGTTTCCACAGCCAAGGGATGGGGGGAGCGTACGTTCGCAACCGACTGAAGGGCCGCCATGGAGTCGCTGAAGATGCCGAATGTGGATTCACCGCTCTTGAGCACTTCTCCGGCCGCTTTTTGTAGGGCCAGAAGTTCCGCCTGGTAGACGGTGCAGTAAGACGACAAGGCAAATTTGAGGGCCTTGGTTTCAGCGGCACCATTCCACAAGGATAGCGCCGCCCCAACCCTGCCCTCAATCTTGCTGCCGTCTGTGAATATACGCACAGCGAGATCGCTGTGGTTGTGATATTGTTCCTCGTCTACCAGGCTTCCGAACTCCAGGTTCACTTGGTCCGCGGGGTGCGGGGCCTCCAACGCTGGAGCCATCCGTTCAATCTCCCCGCCTCCTAGCACCGGCAGAGGCACACCCCTCCTTGCCTCGTACAACGCAGCCACTTCCCGTATACGGAGGTCAAGTGGGAGTATCCCAGCCAGTACTAGTGCCGAGTTTAGGGAGACTGTGCGGTAGGCTCTGCACAGCTTCTGGGCAAACCCCCTCTGGATCACGCTCAGCTGTTTGATCACCCCTAATTTATTGGCGGCAGGTGCCCATGCGCTTGCGGCGTACAGGATCGTGGGTTCTATTGCTGCAGTGTATATGGACCTTATCACCTCCGGGTGTAGACCCCAACTGACCCGGGCTGCTCTGGCCAGCTGTTTGTACATAGCTATCGCCTTTTTACAGACGATAGCTACGTGTTTGTTGAAGGTGAGTTTGGCGTCAATAGTTAGCCCTAGTATTTTGACATCCTGGGACATACCAATGTCAATCCCGCCCATGCTCAAGCGCGGTGTGTCATATTTCAGCCTTCGCGTTAGTACCATCGCACAGGTTTTGTGCGGTGCGAAGTTTAGCCGATTTCTGACACCCCACGTCCGAACATGTTCGAGAGCGGCATTGGCTCGTCCCTCGATTTCCAGTGCTGTGTCCCCGTCGAACACCAGCACCACGTCGTCAGCAAATGCCTGGCAATAGGTACCCCTACCCTCGAGCTGTTTCAGGAGTGGGTCCAGAATCAGGTTCCATAGGATGGGCCCTCCTATCGAACCCTGAACGCACCCTTTGCTGGTCCCTCTCCTGCTTTCCTCACCGGCGTATCTGACCGTGACCACCCTGTCACTGAGATAGCTGCTGACTACCCGTCTCAAGTTTACAGGACACTTTTCCTCAGCCAACCGTACTTTTATAGCGGGCCACCACGCGCTGTCGAATGCTCCCTCTATGTCTAGTGACACAAGCGTGACAATTTTCTTTTGTGCCAGCTTCGTGCGGATGTGCTGCACAAGGGTATAGAGGGAGTCTTCAGTGCTTTTCTGGGGCATAAAGCCGTATTGGCGAGTACTTATCCTGGGTAGTAAGTAGAATTTGAGACGGGCAACCAGCATCTTTTCGTACACTTTCCCTAGGACAGGCAATAGCCCAATCGGCCTGTACGACTTGGGTACAGTGTACGAGTCTTTGCCCGGCTTTCTGAGCACAACCACCGTTGCTTCCTTCCAGATCTTTGGGAAGTGGTGGTGCGCCAGGCACTTGTTTAACAGTGCCAGGAAGTAGTCGGGGTCACAGCGGACCGCCTGCGAGCAGATGTCAGCCGTGAAGCCGTCCGCCCCCGGGGCCTTTTTTGGGTTGAACGACTCCATAGACCTATCGAGCTCGCTTAGGGTAAACGGTGGGTCATGTCGTTCACCATGGCTCCACGCGTTTACCATTTCTGCCTGTTCTCTTATTTGGCGATGGTCTATGTTGTCGTCTTCCTCTCGGTCCTCGGGGTAGAACGTCTCGGCCAACAGCCTCACGGAACCCTTCGCATCCAGTGGTTTTCCTCCCATCTGGAGTGGCAAATCCTCCTCTCTCTTTACGATTCTTCCCATTACCCTATAAATTCCCTCCCAGACTCCTTCTCTGTCCTGCTTTCCGCAATACTCCTTCCAGCTCTCTGATGCGGCTTCCATAACTGCTGTCTCATATTTTTGTTTTTCTTTGACATACAGGTCCACAACATACGCTCTCCGGACCGGCGCAGCGCACCTAACTCTGCGTTTCCTGGTGGCGACCAGCCTCTTCATCTGTGCGAGTTTCTCAGACCACCACGGCAAGGTAAGTGTTTCTGTATTTTGTTTTATTGGAATGGTGTGTTGACATGTTTCTGTGATTGCTTGTGTGTATGTGTTTATTGTTGCTTCTAAGTGTTCTGTACGTGTAACATTTGAGAGTTCCACCAGGGTCAACTTCTTATCCCGCATAATTTGAGACATTTTCTCACGAAACTGGCTCCAATTCGCCTTCCTTGTGTTATAGACCCTAGTGGTTCTCTCAATGTTGATACCTTTAGATTTGGTTAGGTGTATGTTAAATGTAATGCCATTGTGGTCGGAACTCGTGAGACCCTCGTCGATCAGCCAGCCATCCAGCAAGTCCAGCATGTCCGCTGAGCAGGCCGTCACGTCCACGTGGCTGCAGTACCTGATGCCTCCGCGAACGGTGTCGAAGGTGGGAATGTCCCCAGTGTTGAGGATCTGCAGCCCCAGCTCCCCCAGCGCTGCACACATTTGCCCCCCTCTCAGATCTTCATTACTGCTACCCCACCAGGTACTTTTCGCATTCGTGTCTCCTCCAATAACCAACCTGCTAGGACCCAGCTCTCGCTCTATCCGACGGAGGTGATCAAGGTATGGCTCCATGGGCTTATCGGGCTCGAAATAGAGGGACACCAGCGTGATCTTCCAGGCTCTGGTTCGGATTCCTACCACAACGATGTTATTTGTGGTTAGTTGCGGGTACTGTAAGACATCCAAGTCTCGGTCGAAGATGGCTATTGCCGCCTTTACAGTCCCTTCCCCTCCCTCTGAGCTCTGGAAGACCCTTACGCCCCGGTGACCTCTCATCCTTCTCGCCGCGCCCACGTAGGGCTCCTGGAGCAACGCTACAGCGAATTTACGTTTTGTCGCCTCCAAAAAAAGTTCATTTGTGGCTAGCTGACTCCGTTGCAGGTTGGCCTGGACCATTTTGTACCTAGTGGTGGTTTCAGGGACAACCTTAGCAGTACGCTATGGAAGCCCGGGCCAGTGCGTCCCACCTTCTACGCACCGGACAGTCGCCACTAAACGCGTTGTGCCCACTGTTCTCCAACTTGGACCTGGTGCAGTTTATGCACGCCGCTGGTTCACCGGTCAATCGGTCTGGGCAATCTGCTCTGAAATGTGGGCCGCCGCAGTGACTACACAGATCGGCTGGCTCCTTACAGAGACGTTTGCCGTGTCCGTAACCCAAGCAGCGGGTACACTGCACCAGTGGTGTCTGATCCTCGACACGTACCCTCTGGAGGTCGATACGGATGCCTTTCGTGTTAGATTGCGCTAACCTAGGTGCGATTAGCTTATACACACATTTTGGTTCTGTCATGCCAGTACGCATTTCCGCCCAGCTGCGGCGGATACACCCTAGCACCGCCCGCTTTCGCCTCAGTGGAGCCGGGCGTGTAACAACCCCATATAGACTACACGCGAAAAATATTAATATAATTTATTTTGTTTTACTTGTGCGAGGCTATTTACGACATATACATAGGTATAAGTGATTCCTTCTAAGCGGCACTGATTTTAGGCGCAATTATCAATAAAGAAATACTCACTTCTTGGGTAAATCCTCAGACTGTGCGGGTCCAGGGCAGGCGCTGTCAACTTTGATCTCCGGCCTAAAAATAAAGAATCAGAAATGTAATGTGTATGGGACAGTAGTAATTAGAAAATAAATTATTTATTAGAACCTTCCGATGTAAAAAGACAACGGTCTTTAAAACAGAGAGTTTAGTTGTCATTGACACCTCATTGGTAAGATTAAATAGGACAGAGACTTAGCAATGGTCGCGCCATCTAAAATAAAATTTTGACCGTCTTCTCCAATTGACGATCGCACCTTTAGTAATATAAGGACTCAAGTCAAAATTTTTGTAAAGTTTGATTTTGAATGCTAAGGGCACAAAACGATATTATCAACCAGCTAACGCTGAAAGAGAGAGAAAAAGAACTTTAACGGCTCGGTTATCTCTCTCACACTCCCCCCGCTCGTCTCCCGTTCTTACTGCAATTCAGAATCTTTAAACACGTATTCCCAAAAAACTTCTTTGTTTTAAGCCTTTATATTATATAACTTTTTTGTTTTAAGCCTTTATATTACTAAAGGGATGTCCCACGAATTATATCTTGGACACTATTACTAATTTTTTTTATTTTATTTAAAAGAATTTGCCGATAAAAGCGCTGAAACCTACCACATTCATAAAATGGGTAAGTTACTTACGGAGGGGATGTGGATGTCCCAACATCCCGTGTTTTGCGGCGTTTGCGTCCCTTCCTTGGGGTACGCCTGAAATAAGGATTTCGGTACAAAATTGGAAAAGACGAATTTAGGGAGATCCGGGGAAAATTTGCCAGCATTTCCCCGGGATTCGTAATTTAAACGCCATAATAAATAAATAAAATAAAATCAGTTTAATTCGAGTATCACTGACTCATAATAGAAATAATACACTCATACATCACTATAACATAATTATGTTAGGCTCAAAGGCCGGAAACAATAATTGAGCGAAAAAACCGACCACATCGCGATGAAGCCATTTCAAAACGACCACTAAGCGAAATTCGAGTCGTGGCTCTTTTAAAAACGACCATATCGCGATGTGGCAGACACAAAACGACCGCAAAGAGAAATTCGGTTAGTGGCTGTTTTGATTTTCGACCACAACGTGTTCTGGCAGTGAGGAAATGCCAGAACGAGTTCTGAGCCTTTTTCAAACAGCCACAACCCGAATGTAATACATTAGTAAGAAACTTGCCGATGTTGATGGGTAAGGTGGTGCCCAAATGCGGGCAGTTTCAGAATGATGAACTGAATACAAGTTAACCGTTTTAGTGTCGGTATCCCTTCCATCTTGTATATTGTAGTAAGCACAGTTGGATATTATTTATATTAATACTAAACAGAATTGTGCAATAAATGACTTTTTCATGAAATAGTGTCATTCAACGGGGTAAAATGTACATAGAGGGTTGTTTTGATGACTTTAATGATTATAACTTTACTCTGTAAATACATACGTATTACGGCCGTGAATCATATTTTGTCCAATGTACTGACCGACACTGACCGGCAAATTGCAAAAAACGTAATAAAATTTGAATTCCGCCTTAATCACTTAAGGTGGAAGAAAGAAGATAAAACTTAGTAGTTCTGAGGACCGCATCTGAGAAACACATCAACATAATAAAGGGTTACTTACGGATGAGCAGTTCCACTCGTCGATGGCCCTATCAACGCCCCATAATCGAATTCCATCCTGAAATAAAGCACCACAATCGTAATTATATTCGTTACTAATCCCTACTATACATTATATATGTGTATATATATATATTTATATATAACGTAAGAAACGGACCAGCTGACTGATTCACTGACTGATCGATCAACACATAGCTGAAACCGCTGGGTCTAGAGACATGAATTTTTGCACAAACGTTCCTTAAATGACGTAAGTGTGCACTAAGAAGGGATTTTTGTAAATTCATCCCCTAAAGGGTTAAAATAGGGGTTGAAAGTTTGTATAAAACTTACGAAAGCTAGTATATAGAATTTTCACTGCTATACGATTTAATTTTGATTAATAAAATATGTTAAAAGTTTCTTCTTTAGTCGCGTTTATAACATAAATTAGTTATCCGTGTAATGTGTTATTAATAATGTTTTTAAAACATAAGCAAGGTTAAATTAAGGTAACATAAAAAGAAAATTAACGTAGGCTTTGCCAATGTTCTCCCTGTCCAGACTCGCTCCGTGTGCCGGCCGAAGAACCGCTTTCTTTTTGGTATTGTCTTGTTTTTCATAAAATAATTTGTACTATTATTGTTTTCCATAATCGTCCCCCCTCATAATATTTACTTGTACTATTATCATTTATACTAAAAACGCTGATCATATCAACTTAATAGTCATAACTTTTATTTGCCTTAAAATAAGTTTCCATAATAACATGTGTTATAATCATTAGTTAATAGAAGTAACACATTACATAATTGATACTTGACATAGGTAAGCAATATTTAATATAATTTAGAAGTGTTTATTGTTTTGTCCAATAAATAATGTCGTAAAGGCATTTGGTCTGTAATCAATGATTTATTACAGCAAAAAATCTTTAGACAGTAAACAGTTAGCCAAAATCGAAACGGCTAGGTTAGGTTAGGTTAGAAGTGTGACAATACAACGCGCGACGGCGAGCGAGCGGAGCGAGCGTGGCGCGGCAGCGGCCGCCGCGCCGAGCGCCAGATTTCCTCTTTTATAAAGCAAGCATGCATGGTAGATTAGGTTTAATTTTAGGCTTCCTTGTGAATAAAAAAATTATAATTCAAGTAATATAACAATATCATTTTAAATTTAACGTGATCATAACATCAAAATTGCAAGTGCTTGTACTGAACTAGCATTGTAGTGCTGGTGAATAAATGTTATGGAAAACGACAATATTGAAAATGAGAAATATAGCAAATCAATTTATGGATTAAAATTATTATGAAACTTGATCGATTATGTATGACCAATGAAATTAGTGAAAATGATTTTTTGTAATTTCACGATTATGGCAACTGAAGAGTTATTTCTAATGAAAACTTGGCAAATATAAGTATGGTATATAAAATTATTGCATTTTAAATTATGGCAAACATTAGTAAACCAAATCCCGAAGCTCTCCAAACTCGTGGCAGACAGACGTTTGGAACGCTCTTTAGATGTATGATGTGGATGCTCTTTAGATTTCGTACTACGAGTAGTAGAAATCAGTGTAAAAGTAGAATTTGGACCCAAAAAAAAGATAGGTTCTGTCTACTTATGATTATTCAACCTAAGACGAATAGAAAAACGGTTTCAGACCAGAGACAAAGATCACTCTTTTGTTATTAGGGGAATTACTCAAGCAGCATTAATATTGCTGTAGTCAATATAAGAAAATACAATACAACTATAGGTACAAAAAAGAAAATAAAAAGTGGAAAATAACTTTACTTTCGGAAGTCGGTGCCAAAAAAATCAATGAAACAAACCATAGTCACCGACTTCCGAAAGTAGTTATTTTCCACTTTTTTAGTGTTTTTTTTGGAAGTCGGTTATTTTTTTTGCAAAAACGTTTTTATTTTACCCTTTTTAGTTATCGCATCACACACAAATCCTTGTCAAGTATCAATTTCGCAATTTCTTTTACTTGGATGACATATTTTTTCCAGCTATTTTGATTTAAAAACCAAACTGCTGAACCGATTTTGATGAAATTTCTATGGGACCAATCGGGAAGCAGATCCATTCAAATAAAAGAAGAATTTTTCAAATCGGTTCATAAATGACGAAGATATGAGGAAACAAACAAAAAAAAAAACATACAACCGAATTGAGAACCTCCTCCTTTTTTTGAACACGGTTAAAAAAAATGTTAGACTGAGACTTTTATTTTTAACTAGCTGTTGCCCGCGACTTCATTCGCGTGGACGAAGTTCCGTACTAACTTTCTACCCCTATTTTAGCCCTTTAGGGGATTAATTACCAAAAATCCCTTCTTAGTGCACATTTAAGGATCGTTTATGCAAAATTTCATGCTTTTAGATCCAGCAGTTTCAGCTGTGCGGTGATCGATCAGTTAGTAAATCAGTCAGCCAGTCAGTTTCTTACTTTATATATATATATATACCGCGGCTTCGCCCACGTGACCGTGTATTCTTTTGGCATTGTCAAGGAGCATTACATGAGAACGCGAAGTCGTAGTATATTCCTAACATCAAACTGACTTACTCTTAAATTAAGCGAAAACATGTTAGTGCATCTTTGTTTTAAGTACGCAAAGAAGAAGTTTATGAACGAAAGCATATAGATGCAATTTATGATCTATCCTCGGTCCTGATGGTTGATATCCTTAAAAAAATATTTTTTTAACTCTGAGAGCTTATCAGCCGATGGAAAACCAAAATGAGAATATTCAAAAAACCCGTTACTGAAAAATACTGTTAAATCTTGAATTTAAAGTATTTAGTAAAAGAACCAGAAAGAGTATGCGCTTCGGTAATCTTCATGTTTCCGAATTAAAATGACCTTCGCGTCGTAGTGTGACCCCCAGAGATGCAAAGCTTCTAATTTTGGTTTTTCAACGCATTGCAGTGCATTAATTGCGCACTTATAAAGTCTTCACTTTGGTCGCATTTCGTCCTATTTATGTTACTCAAAAGTTTTGAAAAGATTTTAAATGAGTGTACATATAGTATTCTATGAGTATGAAGAACAGGGGAGTAAAGTTCATCCCCCATGGGATCCCCCATAGAAACGGTCCTATGATCAGACGGTTGTTATTTCTGGTGGGCTATTGGTGGACAGTTATTGCCGGGTTTTTCTGTATAGACGCGTATAAACTTTAATTTTGATGTTAGTTCTTCATGTGTGTCATAGATGGCGCTGTAGTACTTTTAGTAGTGTCGCTACAGTATCAACTCATCTATGTATATGTACCTTAAAATCCTGTAGTAGGGACAAAAACATAAACAACCCAAAAGATCCTTGGCCCTTATGCTTTGTATTTTCATTCAATTTTGATTTCGTTTGGTATGGAAAATAACATAACTTCCGTTAATTTTAATAAAAGGTAACCTTTACTTAATTTTATCAGGCAATCCATTTGTAATATTATATTTGTTCATGTAAGTAATAAGATTGCTAAAAATATTGTTTTCATTCGGTAGCCAGATGAGTGAAGCTCGATCTTATAGGCGTGATGTTACAGTAGTTCAACATCCTGCTTGTAATTCCCGAAGGGTCAGGCTAAGGTGTACCTAATATTATAACTAAATTTAGCCAGTTATGTTTGAATCCCAAGAAATGGGGGTGAGCCTATTGCCATCAACCGGGCACAAATCCAGACTTCGTGACTGCTACTGAGAGATTACTGATGGAAAAACCCAATAGGACTTTGCCCGACCCGGGAATCGAACACAGGACCTTGCTCGCTTCCGACTACTATACCTACAACTATTAAAGCTATTTGCGGTACTTTAACATCTTACAGACCTATCGTTAAAAAAATTAAACTATCTATCTACATTAACTGTACTGCTTATTTACCAGGCTTTTTGTTTTGAAGAAACTTCTTATTTGTTTATAGCATACGACTTACATTCAAAATGCTTACAAATGACAGCAACAAAAAAAAATATGGGGTTGGCGCAGCATGTCTTCTTTTTCCATACTTTTCTATTACTTTTTGGAGACATTTTTGGAGAAAAATGGAAGATGTCAGTGTAAAAAATTAAAATTGTAAATCTCCCAGCATCAATAAAGTATTCAAACGAATTACAAAAAGTGAAAATACTATTTGGGGTTTGAAATTGCAGCCGCGTAGTTAATAGAGCGGTCATGAAACCGCTAGGCTGTTTACTCCGTTGACATGAGTTTTAAATAGCCGTTCTCATGCACGACATGAATGAAATGTTAACAATTGAAGAATACTGACATAATCACTCATCCCCATAAGCGAGAAGCGTGATAATATATAGCCTTACATTCGAAGAAGCCTGTAAGGAATATTTGTGCAAAATTTGAACAGAATCTATTCAGTAGTTTTTGCGCCATTTCGGAACAGCGATTTGGATTTTTACAATATTATTATATTATGTATAGATTACTTTTTTATATACGTAATAATTGTAATAGTATTTAAGAGCGTTTACGTCTATCGCGCGAAGTCAAGTTTAGGTAATTCAATGCATTTTTTACACACACAGAAGCGCGCGTGCCTGTGTGTATAGCGCTGGCGCGCTCTCGCGCGCTATAGTCAAACTAACCCACTATGATCCGTTCGAGTGCAATTGTTGTAGTAAAATTTAATTTGAATTTGAATTTGAACGTACACGGATTACTAAAGTACGAGTGCATAAAATAAGTATTCAATAATATATTGCAAGTATAGCTATAATTATGATTAATATTAAAGTCGTTTTTTAGTTATTCAAACATGAATTTGTTGATCTAAACTTTAGAAAGAAATCGAACTTCGTTAATTATTATTGATTTGTGACTGATTAATAAATATTTCTTATTCTATTCAAATAAATCACTTTATACGGATTTACTTACGTTTATTTTATATTATATTTTAACCTGACGCGATGTTCCTCTTAGTGACACCTCTTATGAGGGAAATACAATAGGTTGGCGTTAACTTTAAAAACAATTTATGTTCTTATTTACAAAAAAATAAGTAAAAGTTTTAATAAATAAAATTCGTATGTAAAAAAATTGGGTAGATATTGGTTGTCACTAAAAATATTGTCAGTCATCAAAAATAACAATAAAAAAATTTAATCATCAAAGTACCAAGATTTTTTAATCACACTATAAACGTCCGCTATCCTTCCAAGTACGACTAAGGTCAACTCGGGTCAGGCAGAGCGCCGAGCGACATGTCCTCTCTCTAGAAAGCCTCGCGGCGGTCTGATTTGAAATTGCTCGCGCGCAGTGATTTATAGTAGTTTTCAAATATTTATAGAAAAATAATCACTGTAAATTATTTGAAATTTTAAATTGGATGTTTTAAAGCATATGTTCTTCTATTATATTATGCTATTATTATATTAAATCAAGTAAGATATATCGGTGAAAAAATCATTTTAATTCCTTAATATTTTACATTGTTTGAACTTTAATTTCTTATATAAAGAAACCTAAATCAAAAATTTTTCTTCTCCAACTATATTCCTTAGGATCTTAGCAATAGGTAAAAAAAAAATCTAATTAGGTTTGCCAGTGGTTTCCTATAATTAGAGCGTCGAAACTGACGCTAAAAGGGAAATTAAGAAAACCTCTGTTGAGTTATCTTGATACAATTTACCAATACTCTATTAATTGAAATATTTTTCTCCCCAACTATTGAGACAACGAAATTTCCTAAAGTTATTAGTAATTATCATTTTTGTAAAATAAAGGGTTGATGGTATTAAAGGGTTTGAAAAGTACTGTTTTGGAGTCAAACAGCGCATGGACGGCGTAAACGCTCTTAACAAAAATCCCAGAAATGAATGCGAAAATACATAATTAAGCAAATATATTGAGTTCAATTGCTATTTTAGCGCTCCTTCTATCCTTGGTTATTATACTAAGGGTTAAAGTATGAAATTGCCGTTTTATAGCAATAGATAGTTTGAATGGACATTAAACCTTCAAGTGTGAGATATGAGAGTGAAACTTTCTTAACTGATTTTGCTTTTAGAAAATGTGCAATATTCGATTTTCGAATTTCAATTGTTTTTTAACCGACTTCAAAAAAAGGAGGAGGTTCTCAATTCGGTTGTATGTTTTTTTTTGTGTTTGTTACCTCATATCTTCGTCATTTATGAACCGATTTGAAAAAAAATCTTTTCTCCGAATGGATCTATTTCCCGATTGGTCCCATAGAAATTTCATCGAAATCGGTTCAGCAGTTTGGTTTTGAAATCCAAATAGCTGGAAAAAATATGTCATCCAAGTAAAAGAAATTGCGAAAATGATTCTTGACAAGGATTTGTGTGTGATGCGATAACTAAAAAGGGTAAAATAAAAACTGTTTTGCAAAAAAAAAACCGACTTCCAAAAAAAAACACTAAAAAGTTGGAAGTCGGTTTTTTTTTGCAAAAAAGTTTTTTGGAAGTCGGTTTTTTTTTGCAAAAAAGTTTTTTGGAAGTCGGTTTTTTTTTGTCAGCTTAGAAGGAAAAGATGGATACTTAAAAATCCGAGTAATTTTTGAATACGAGTTCTGACGCGGAACTAACGCGGAAGAAAATTAATGCTGCGTTTGGAGAGGACATTGCTAATGAACGCACCGTGCGTTTTTGGTTTAAACGCTTTCGTAGTGACTTATTTTATTCAAACTTTTGTATTTTTATTTTATTAATCAAAATTAAAAGTGAACATTCTTTATTTTTGATTTTCGCTACAATATGTATATATATCTATAATATATTTGCCTAATATAGTATCATGTGGATAATACCACATTCTAATAACAGCTTTATTTCGAAAATTAAAAGTCATTCCGGGATTTTTATATTAGAGTTATTTTCCACATGATACTTACTTAGTAGTTTAGGCAAATATACTCTACATATTCCGTTCTCTGGTGATAGATCTGAACTGATCTCAGCTATTCTTATTTATTATTAAAACACAATAAAAGCTTGATGAGCCCGAATTTGATTTTCAAGTGATAAACTAGGTATATTAATGATCTCAAAAAGTGTTATCCAATTAACGAAATGATCATCATAAATTATCACGCTTTTGGCAGTGTGTTGTTATAATTCCGAACGTGACGGCAGACTGCAAACCGCAACGGCAAAACCAACCGCAACCCAACCACGCTGACAGACAGTGGCTGTCACTACCAGTATGAAAAGGAGTATTTTTTTGTTTCGAAAGTGTCTTCTGCAACACTGAAGAAGAGATATTATGCCTCTGCCTTTAAATTTTGGCGCTACGGTCAGGATTTTGGACTGCAGCGGCACTGTCACGAATGCCGCAGCCGTCTGCAGTCTACCGTTGACACAAATGTCAGCCCAGACAAAGCAGTAGATGCTTAGTAAACTTTGCGGAAAAAGTAGACTTAATTCTGTATTTAAATACGATTTACTTAAATTCCTACGCGAATATTACGAATATTGTTTTGTGCAAAATTGGCAGTACTTACTCTTCATTGAATTCATGCGGCGACTCAACCAGGGCAGGAATGTTTTTCGGGGAGGGTTTTTTCTTTCCTTTCCCCTTTCCTGGTGAGCGGTCCATGTCTCTGTAAAAATCAAAATGATTTCAATACTCAATACTTTATTGCATTCCATAATGTGTACATCATATAACAGTCGGTATGTTAAAACATCGAATCAATTATGGACCCTGTCGGGCACAGCAAAGTAAATTTTTAATCGGAGAGAGGATGAAGGCGCTTTTTGTTAAGGAAAAAAATAAATAAATTAAAATAGTAGTACTATCATTAAAATAGTATTATTTGCTTTTATGGTATTTATATATTTGGTTTTAAGTTATATTTATGTATTTTTATATTATATTGCACGAATGACATTATTAACAAATCCATACTAATATTATAAATGCGAAAGTTTGGATGGATGGATGGATGGATGGATGGATGGATGGATGTTTGTTGCTCAATCACGCCAGAACGGAACGGATCCGGAACGGATCTGAATGAAATTTGGCACAAAGATAGATTATAGTCTAGATTTACACATAGGCTGTATATTATCACGCTAATAACTTAGGGGGATGAGCAATATTGCATTATGTCCATAGTCCTCACAGTTTGACAAATGACAACTGTCAAAACATGCATTAGAATAGATCGGCTATTTGAAACCATTTGTCACCGAAGTACGTGGCCTAACGGTTTAGCGATTTAAAAGACTGGTGTTCATAAATTACCAAATAAAAATTGAACAATACGAGTACTACCAAAAAAAAATCTCTTTAAAGTTTAAAATAATGGCTAAAAGTTTATAATAATAACTTTCCGAAATGTATCCGTCCCGATCACTAACCATCTCGAGCTTCTTGGTATATTACTTTGGGCTCGACCCTCAACTTTGGGTCCTATACGGGGTGGAAGGGACACCAACGTAATAAAGGAAACCACATACTCATTCTGAACAAAAAAAAAAACAGCTGTTCCATACATTTTGACCGTGTAGGTTTATTTGCGCTCTTGTAGGAAACAGTTGTTTTTTTTTTAATAACCGACGAAACATTTTTATACGAGGGGAGTTCAGAATGATGTACTGATGTATGTACGTGGTTTCTGTTTTCTTCGCGTCGGTCGCCCAATTAGCCGCTAGAAAGCTGGATGTTCTCGCAAAGTTGAGAAAGTACTTTACGCCGGAACAGCTGCTCCAATTATACCCAGCACATGTGCGATAGTGCATGGAGTACTGTTCGCACCTCTGGGATGGATTAGCCAAGTACCAGCTGCAAGCGTTGGAAGCTATTGAGCGACGTGCCAAGAGGTTCATTGACAACGACTCCCTTGTCAAAGCTAAGCTCTGAAGCCTTGAACATCACCGCAAAGTTTCCAGCCTATCGCTTTTTTTATTGGTTACAATTCAGGGAGTATGCTTTGGAATTACACAATCTAATTCCCCCATCTTCCGCGGACCCGAACAAAGCGCTATGCTTCCACATTTATTGTGAGAACCGCCGCGCCAGTCTGGAATTCACTGTAAGCTTCTCTGTTCCCTGATCATTATAATCTGGATTTATTCAAGGTTCAAGTGAATCGGTTTCTTCTAGGCAAGCGTGCTTCACCCTAGGCCGCATCATTGTTTCACATCAGGCAAGTTGCGGCCAAACGCAAGCCTATTTAGTATATATAAAAAAAAAACAAATTATAATTTTACTTTGATAAATCCACTACGTTGTCAATTTGTTCGGTGCGGGAATCTAACCCGCGACACGCAGTGCAGCAGTCAATCGCTCAGCCAGTGCGCCAACTGTGCCATCACCTTGCATTTGTGCTAAATCTTCTCTTGGCCCAACTCCTGCGGTCCTCGCAGAGTAGGGCTAACAGAAGATTCATATGGCTCTGACTGTGGCTTTCGGGGGGAGTGAGGTGTAAAACCCCCCCTGTTACGAGAGGCGCGCGTGGAACACTACGCGCCGCCGTAACGGGTTCAGTGTGATGGAAGGTGACCGATGTCCCCTACTCATCACTCCTGGATCTGCCGACGTCCAGTGCGTCTGCTGCAGGATGGGCGGGATCCCGTCATCTCCCTCACCCTTTTCGCAGCTTCCTTCGGTGACATGACAGTTTTGCAGGACATCACCGCATTCGAGGACTCTGCGGTGCCGACCATCGAGCGAAAGACAGTCGGCAGCGACAGGTCTCCTCCGTATAGGGAACGGCGCGGGTCATCCTACGCGGCACACTCGGCCAAATTTTGCCGCGCAGTGTTCTCCAGATAGTGGACGCACTGATGGCAAGCGAAGATATCCCAACATGCAACATCACCAAGAACAGCGGCCTGGGAGTCCTTTTGCAGCAGAGCAAGTTAATAGTATGGGACGAGTGCACTAGGTTGCACAAGCGTGTATTAGAGTCGTTGAACCGCAGCTTGCAGGACATCCGCGGCAACCAGGCGCTGATGGGTGGCGTTTTTATTATGCTCGCAGGTGTTTTCAGACAGACACTGCCAGTTATTGAGAGGGGCACACCGGCGGGTAAAATAAACGCATGTCTCAAGGCGTCACCACTGTGTCCAGGATCGAAAAGCTCTCATTTTACGTGCAACATGCGCGTCCAACTATATAACGACCATGAATCAGTTGTCTTAGCGAATAAGCTACTGCAAATGGGCAAATATTGATAATTTTCGTATGGAATCGGGCGCTGATGTGAAAATACTATTTTCCGAAGAATTTTCCCATTCAGTGGCTACACAGGATGTTTTTGCAATTTGGAGGTTAATATAAATAATGAAAAATAGTTGTGTGAGAAGGCAGTGCTGTCGCCAAAGAACGAGTGGGTTAGTAAAATTAACAAAACAATTAGACCGCCGATAAACATATAAATGTCGTCGTGTGTGTCGTGTGTAATGTCGTGTGTGTATGTATGATCGTCGGCGATTCAAAAGTATACACATCATACACACTGTGATGGCTAATGACGATAGTACTGTTTTCAACTCCGGT
This sequence comes from Standfussiana lucernea, assembly GCA_964057025.1. Classification (NCBI taxonomy): domain Eukaryota; kingdom Metazoa; phylum Arthropoda; class Insecta; order Lepidoptera; family Noctuidae; genus Standfussiana; species Standfussiana lucernea. Next base: position 4,441,401 of record OZ059784.1, read on the forward strand.
TAACTGGAGCTTTATGTTGCGTTCCAGTTCTTCTGATGCGAAACCTGGGTGCACCCAGACTGTGCAACGGCACTAGGCTTCGTATCACAGAGCTGGGCAGTAACATTAGAAAAACTGCCATTATTACAGGATCTGCTAAAGGAGAGAGCGTTTTAATTCCCTGCATACCCATTATTCCAAATAACTTGCCATTTCAATTAGAGAGGATGCAATTTCCCTTAAAATTGGCTTTTACTATGACGATCAAGAAATCCCAGGGACAAGCCTGAAAAGTCGGGTAATCCACGCTTCTCACATGGTATATGTTGGTTGTTCACGTATTTCATGTGCCTAAAACTTGCATATGCTGACGGAAAATAATATGTTAATGTTGTATACAGAACGGTATTGTAATCAATAAATAACTAGCGCCCAGCAAGGCGTTTGATTGTTCACTTAAAAAAAAAGTTGTCTAGCACCATAATGTTCCAGTTTTTAAACCATATCGTCTCCTCAACGCTACTTAATTTTGTTTCGGACCTTTGACCCCCAGAAATAAGCGCCTAAAAAGGACGTCTATGGTAGTCATCACCCACATTATTACTTTTTGATCAGGCTGTCAGTTCTCACACATAACATAACATCACGCCTTTAATCCCCGAAGCGTTTGGCAGAGGTGTACCTAATCGTACACCCACATTTCGCCAGTTATGGCTATTGCCATCAACCGGGCACACCTCCAGATTCCGATCGCGGTTGCGACCACTTAGCCAACGAGGCAGTCTCACATATACACAACAAAAATTTCCACGCGAACGAAGTCGAAATCACAAACGTAAAGACAAAGTACGCTCTCTTCGTAAGACGCTGCCTACCGGAGCATTTGCCTGTAATGTAACAATCCAAGATTCGGTTTTGAGCATTACTTTATAAATGGACGCTCCTGTGGCTCCTACCATGACGTCTTAATGCCGGAATGTTTTAGTTCTATTCTAGTGTGGGAAAGAGATGGCGCTAGGCATCCTGTATAGCTCTGTCTGCGTTATGGTTGGGCCATAGGTGAGAAAACAACAAGTAATGTCCAAGAATCTACTTTTGAATGGAAACAAGTCGTTGTTTCAAATTATATACTCGGTTCTCCTCACTGATTAATCTATACTTCTATACTAATATTATAAATGAGAAAGTTTGGATGGATGTTTGTTACTCAATCACGCCAGAACGGCTGAACGGATCTGGATGAAATTTGACACAGAGATGGATTACAGTTTGGAATAGCACATAGGCTTCCTTTTATCCCGGCAAGACGATCCTGTGGGACAATTATCGAACACCATGAGGGCGAAGCCGCTGGCATAAGCTAGTGTGTTATAAATACTGCTCGGATCTGAATTAAAGTGAAAGCGCCAGGGTAGCCCGCAAAATTCAAATTCTCTTATGTTTCTTGCAATTTACGGGTCGGGTGTATGTTGATTAAAAATCGCGACCGTATCAAATATGAATATGAGATAAAATAATTAAAAATCACCAAAACAACCTCCAAGTTCATTTAAACCTCTGGAATGACTTTTTCATGAAACGGTCACTAAGTGGGATTAAATGAGCTTAGAGGGTCATATTGACGATTTTAAGGATTATAATTCTATAACCACACATGTACTACGGTGTTACGGTCGCGAATCCATATTCAGTTTAACATAAGTACTTACAGCCTGCATATTGCAAAAAATATCAGCAAAACATTTTTCAGTAATTACAATATTGTTGTTGGATTATTGAGTTTACCAAATAGATAATAATATGAAATCTGATATCTGGCGGTATTATTGCTATGATACAAACATGTTGGTCGGTGGCTCTGTGTCAATACGTGTAAATTCGTTTTCCGTACTTCGTGTTATACGCCTAACTTATTCACTCAATTATGAATTTTATATTGTAACTAGAAAGTTATAAGCAAATTATCCATACTGGCGAAGAAGAAAAAATGCATAGATATTATAGCCGACAAATTATAAAGTACCGAAGCAAATTAAGTGAATAAAATCAAATCAATTCCTCTACCAAATGAAAAAATAATCACTTAAATCGGACCATTAACCACGGGGAAATCGGTGAACACGCATGATGCTGTTGGAATACATTACCCAGTACATACTGTTAAGTAGTACTCCTCTGCCTAACATCCTTCGAGGATAACAAGCGTTATGTACCTATTATTTGTAAAGAATGCCAAAGTTGCTTAATGCACTACGCACAACAAGAACGTGTGAAAATATTGACTTTGGCGTTTGAATATGATATAAATATTGGTTCAATATCATGTAGATATAAGTAAATAGAACAGAATCATATACAAAGAATTATTATACCTACTGGAATGCTTTGTTCAGATTTCTCCATTGTCTGTAATAGTCTGCTATTTTTGAATTACGTCGTGTTTTTGATGTCCCGGTTTCCACGTTAATTTTTTTTACACACAGCTTTTGCTTCATCATCATCTGCCTAGCTTATTTCTCAACTTTATTGTCTCACCGGATGATGCTGAATAAATGTATTTTACATGGAGCGACTGACCACTGGACGAACGAGACAGTCGTTAAAATACTGGCTAAAATAAGTACTTATTATATTTATTCGCGCGTAAGATCTAGTTGAGACTCACGCAGGCCAAGCAAGACTAGTAAGTACTCAAGGAATAGGCCTCTACTCAGCCCTGGGTGGAACAAGGCTACCATTGATGATGAAGATTAAGTATCTCCTTAAGCGACTCCAACTCGGATAGGTGGTAACTCTGTAAAAACTGGCGTGCTTTGCTTGCGAGGTTCGTTATAGGTATATTCTACAAGCTTGGTTTGACCAGTACGCTTCCGTCAGAAATACTTTATTGTCTAACTTGCTGACCGGCGCAAATTCGGCTGCGTAACATTTTTGATTAATGCTCCGCTCCTATACCAATAGCATGCGCAGCGTGATGTTATATAGCCTATAGCCTTCCTCGATAAATGGGATAAACAACACTAAAATAATTTTTCAATTCGAAATAGAAGTTCCTGAGATTAGCGCGTTCAACCAAACAAACAAACTCTTTAGCTTTATAATATTAGTATAGATTTAGGAAACATGGTTCTAAGGTAAATTAATCTTCCGGAAAACGAACATACAGAAAATTAGACCAACTGTATGCTCCGAATTTTGTGATGTTTGAAGAACGTTTAGTTATAGTTTAATTCTTTGTCCTTTTCTGGAATCGGTGATACGTTGGTCTAGAGAACTAGATTATTATTTAATTATTCGCCTGTCCATCGTCCGAAGTTAAAAAACAAGGACAATATAAATCTTACCTTTGAAAAGACGGGTCTGCGTTTCCGGGCAAATTAAAATAAAAACACTAAAAGTAAAATAATATTTTATTTTATGTAGTAAATTAAAACGATTTTTTTGTATTTATTAAAAAAAAAAATAGTATATATAACAATAAAATAAACGAAATAAACAAATTTTCAAAACTAAAGATAAAATATTAGAATGCGCCGCTGTCAGGAATAAGTTCGAATCCACCCACGAAACTTTATAAGTTTTGAAGAAGTTAAAATTATTAGTTCAGGAACGCACGAATTAATATTAATTAGTTGTATTTTTTCCCTAATTACCTGCTTATAATTTTTTTCACAAAAAGTTGAGATGTCAATTGACTTAGAAAAAATTCCGAACGAGCGATCGCGAGCGCAGTTGCTCTGGACTAGACGTCCGGCAGCTGAGAGATCTTCACAATTACTGTGAAGAACTTCCAGTGCCGCCCCGCGAACCGCGCGCAGCCGCGCTCCCCCATACAGTCCGCCCTCCCCTGCCCTCTTCTCCATCGCTCCGCCCCGGGCACAAAACAGAAGGCCTGTCCTGCTTTAATTAAGTACGTTCGGTTCTAGAGTTAGGGCTACAAACATCGTACATGAACTGACGCCGTTTTCCTATGACGGTCGACAGAAACTGCAGAACCTGTTACGACCCTGACATACTTGTTCCGCCGAGACAATTCATTTTGTATGCGGGTATGAGGTAGAGCAGTCACTAAGTTAAGTCCATAACTACATTTAACAAGATTAGATTTTTTATGGTTTAGGTAAGTATCTACTCACTGTCTGTCTATGGAAAAATGACAGATTTCCCAGGTATAACATGTTTCAGGATTAATGTGTTGTTTAACGATTTTCTTAAGTTTATCTCCAAGGGCTTACTTAAATAGCTATTTACATATTTTTAGGAATCCGTTGCCAAATAAAGAGCGTTAAAAATATTGTTAGTATATTGTTTGGTGCTACGGAACCCTGTTTTTTTTTTCGTTTAATACAGGTTTTCGTTTAACGGCAACTCGGCTGATATGGAGCGATGATGTGGCCTTGGGTGCACGCTTGCATAGAAAAAAAACGATTCACTCCAACTTTGAAGAGATTTAGACCAGATTACAATAATTTTGAAAAAGAGAAGCCAGTAGCGTATTCCACAGATTAGTAGTTCGCGAAATAATTAATATGGACACAGTGCGCTTTGTTCGGGTTCGTGGAACTTTATTTATTTAATATATCGGTGACGCTTCGCCGTATCTTTGCTTCCTTCCTAGTTTCCTACTTATGTTCAGCGAGAGTATTTATGGTATGTTATACATACCTTGTGGCTTGTTAATGTTTGTCTATGATTGTGTTCTTTTTCTAATAATTGTACTTGTAAAAATATGCTATGAGCGGTCGCTCTTCATTTATTTTCGCTTTTGAAATTATTCAAATTCAATTATTTAACGCTCATCGCGTACACACCAGTAGCGAGGAAAAAGCCACGATTAAATGATTATATGTTTCAGTATTGGTACGGCCACCAAACCAATCAAGTTAGATGGGCCAACGAGTTGTCTGAGGAATACAGGTTGGAATGCGGGGTGAGACAGGGGGGATTGACCTCACCAGCGCTTTTCAACCTGTATGTTAACCAACTGATTGTCGAGCTCAGTAGCACTTTTGTTGGCTGTTCTACCTATTGACGGACTGTGTGTCAATAGTATTAGTTACGCGGTCGACATGATGCTGCTGAGTCCATCAATTAGCGCACTCAGAAAGTTGTTGGCGGTCTGTGAGGCTTATGCAGAAGCGCACGGACTTGTTTACAACGTGCAAAAAAGCAAACTGCTTGTGTTTAGGGCGAAACACAAAAAACCAGCACATAATATGCCACCGATTATGTTAAGGGGTGTGGCCCTTGAAAGAGTGCTAGATTTTAAGTACTTGGGGCACATAATTACGGAGGACTTAAAGGACGATGCTGATATGGAAAGAGAACGGAGGGCGTTGGCTGTCTGATGCAATATGTTTGCCCGCAGGTTCGCACGTTGTACACCAGAACTAAAAATGACTCTTTTCAAGGCTTTCTGTCAATCATTGTACACGTGCACTCTGTGGGTTCGATATACGCAGAGGGCATACAACGCCCTCAGAGTTCAGTACAATAATACTTTCAGGATGTTGTTGGGGCTCCCACGTTATTGTAGCGCGTCAGGAATGTTTGCGGAAGCACGTACGGACAGTTTCAGTACCATTCTACGTAAGAAGACTGCTTCTATGATGCGCCGAGTGCGTGGGAGCGGCAATGACATTCTGAAAGTATTATTGTACTGAACTCTGAGGGCGTTGTATGCCCTCTGCGTATATCGCGGTCATTAGTGATAAGCCGTGCTGCACTATTATGGCGCATTGGGTGCGTGTACATGTACATGCATATATCCGGTGCGTCAGTTGAGTGCAGCAGATATATGAATTAAATCTTTGTTTTTCGTTTGTTACTAACATAGCTTATAAGTAGTGTGTATTACTAACATCATATGGATCAAGGTCTGAAATAAAGTATTTTTTTTTTATAAAAAAAAATAACAAAAAAATCTCTTTTTGTAATTTTGTCGAATTTTGACCATATACACTAGACATGGCAAAATTGTATACAATAACTGAGAATTCTGCAATGGTATATTTATACCGAATAATGTGTTTAGTACCAATGTGACTTTTTCAATTCATATGTACTTTCTAATTTTATCTTGGACATCACAGACACCAGTGCAGGAAAACATCTTAGGGAAACCTGGATTTATATTTAATATACATAAGTCTGAAGTCGCCGATCCGTCTTGAACAAGCGTGGTGATCAATGCTCGTGCCTTCACTGTTTGAGAAGAGGCCTTTGCCCAGCAGTGGGATAGTATTATTATTAATGTGTTTAGAATTGTAACGTTTTTACTAAAACGAATACTCAAATTTTGTGATTAATAAAACACAAACACGTCTCACTGCACGAACGCTTAGAATTAATTTTATAATTACCTACCACTTAGTACAACTTTTTGTGATTTTCTTCTTCATCTTGTTTTTGGCACGGAACACAATTCTTAAATCACCGGAAGCCATTTATTTAAATAATTCTGGCTATAAACCCCCCGCATGGTCCTTTGAGCCGGATATTAATGAAGATTCAATAATAAATAAGTGGAAATATGAAAACTATGGATTTGTACTGGAATTATAATATTGAAGAGTATTGAAGTTGCCCGGTACACGGAGTCCAAAGATCAATATCAAATTCTACTTCGAATCTTGCTATATTTGGAGATGTGGGTTAACTGGATGTGGATATAAATAAAAACAGTGTTTAGTGGATAATCGAAACGACTCGGTTAAATTGAGTTTCGTGAACAGGGGAGATTATGTTACACAGACAAGCAGCCTCAAAAAGGATATTCAACATTTTGCATCGCAATTAACCGTAATTACGCACTGTTTCAATACAAAATGATGGGTATTTTCAATATTAAACACTTTCTATCAATTATACTACTATTGACTATAAATAAACTGATTTAGGTGGCATTCAGGCGTATATAAACTAATAAATAATGTTTTGATCGCAAAAATATCAAATGTTTGCAATTATGAGCAATTTAGCATTGCACTGTGACTCCCCAAACCGCTGTTCGAATAATGAAATCAAACACGCTAATAATAATTACCGTAATGCGCCAGAAGGAGGGTTATGTTTTTCGAGATTATGTATGTATAATTGTTTGGCATACTTTGCGGCCTGAACGGCTCGATGGATTTTAGCTTGAGAGGTGTCTTTAGATTCGTATTTACTGTGAGAGTGATACTGGGTATATCAAACTTTAAAAAAAATGGCGGATTTATGGCGCCAAATTCAAATGTTTGGCACGATCTGCAGCCTGAAATTTAAAAAAGTTGGAAGCAAGCGGGACCCATTTGAGTTTGAAAATATAAAAATGGAATAGCTCCCGCCTGCTTCCAACTTTTTAAAGTTTAAAATGTGTTTGTTCTTAGCTTTTTAGTGTTTTTTTTTTAACTTAAGTTTTTTTACCGCGGTCGGGTTTTTTAGTTTTTTAAATTATTTTTTTATCTAAGGGACCACAATTTGTTGTGGTCCTGTGGTTGGATGCAATACAGTGGCCTCCAGAAGTTAGTTGATATTTTTCACTTCAGCTGTATCGTCGTATCTTACCATCTCTCCACACTAATCTACACTAATCCATACTAGTCCATACTAATCCATACTAATATATATATATATGTATTATAAATGCGAAAGTATTTGTTGTTGTTTTGTTTGCTACCTTTTCACGATTAAACGGCTTATCGGATCGTGATGAAATTTGGCAAGGAGATAGAATAGGTATATCCTGGGGAAGAACATAGGCTATATAATTATCACGCTTATAACTTATGGGGGTGAGCAATATTGCATATGTCCACATTTTGCAACTGTTTGACCACTGACAACTGTCATGACATGCATTAGAATAGAACGGCTATTTAAAAACAGATTGTCACCCAAGTGGAAACTAAACTAAAAAAATTACATCAAAAACTGCTCAACGCTGTCAACTGGTAATATGCCCAAGAGACTGATGGTGTTCCTGCGTTGTATTGCAACGTTTAACCTCAGGCCAAGGTGAAAGTCAGCCCTCGGCTCACGACAAGCGTCAACTAGGCGTTTTGAAATTTCCTTAAAAAAGGCTGTGAGCAGTTAGCACTCGGACCCCAAAACTGTGACACTCGGGGATAATGTACGAAGATTATTCTTTACATCCAAACTTACCACCATTACTTCTCTCTAATAATAGTATAAAAAATCGGCAACATATGTATGTAGGTAATTAGGTACGTAAGATCACGCATGTAATCCCCTAAGAGCCAGGCAGACGTGTGCGATGTAGTACACCCAAATTTTGCCAGTTATGTTAAAATCCCATGTAATAGGGGCGAGCCTATTGTAATCAACCGAATACGAATCCGGATTCTGGGCTGCTTCTCAGAATCGATGGTCGAAAAATCAAATAAAACATTGCCCGACCTAGGAATCGAAACCAGGATTTCATACAGCAGTACCGTTTGCCACCACTAGACCAACGAGACAGTAAATTAACGGAATAATACATAATACATTAAACTGCGAATTCTGTAATCTATCTTTATCTCCAAACTTATTGGTAGCCTGTAGCGGCAATACAAAAAGTCCTACAACAACATACTACAAAATGTACTACAGCGCCATCTATACCAAAAATGAAGAACTAACATCAAATTCCTAAATTACGCAAGATAAGACTATACAAAAACCCCGACAGCCCACCAGACACAACACCCGTCTAGTCGAAGGACCCTCTCTTTTCTATGGAGTATTGAGCAACTTTACACCCACTGTTCATACCTCAGATCACAAAGGCAATCACTTAAAGAAGCAGTTTTACATTAGAAAAAACCTTCGTTTTTTTTCCATCAACAACTGCTTATGTTGCGTGGTCATAAGTACCCCGCCCACATAATCTTCATTTTCTAGCAAAAAATAACAAATATTGTTTACAAACTTATTCCTTTCGTTCGTTTAACGTTTTAAAGGACATCAACCACTTTGTATGGCGATTGGGCTTGAACATGAACATAAATATATTGCACTATTATTGATTTTATTGAGTGGCTTATAGTAGAAAGAAAACATATATATAAGAAGTTTTGTATCAAATTGGTTAAATAATATAAATAAGTCCATGTTCACGCGTAAGTCTTTGTCGGGTTCATTATTCGGAGAAATGCTAGGGTTAATGTTTGAAGCGGGTACTGAGTCCGAGAGTGAGCCGGGGCCGTTGTTTAGAAAATCATCAGAATCCATTTTGAACAGCACAAGTCGTCAAAAATAGCTAAAGTTGAAATAATATTCACAATACGATACGAAAAAGAGCGCAAACGCAAAGCCATAGGCGAATGACATTTTGACATTGACAATTTGACAATCGGCTCTGGGTCAGTGTTGCCAGTTCTCTGCACTGTCAGTCGAACACTCGATTTGAAATCGATTCCATCGTGTTGTGCTGTTTTGTTTTGCGTAATTCTTTTGGTTATGGACCACGCCGCATTACAATAAGAATCTTCAAGAAAAGCACGTGTTATTACTACCCGCTACCACGATGAACAAAACCCAAACGAACGAAGACGAATTACCAATTACGAACGATTCTTACTATTTTTCCCCGATATAGGATAAACGACTATCAACGTTTGTTCTACGTGGGCACGCTATAATCATGGCGGCAAGTCTCCTCTTTGAACAGTGCTAGTCAGTAAAAGTCTGACACGCCCTTTTGCTCCACCCTAGAGCGGGAGAAATATATGGATGATTTTACCACCTCAAAAAAAATATGTTGTTCTACGTAAAGTATATCTTTTTATTCATGTAAGGTTAAGATGATGATGGTGATGCTAGTGATGAACTCTCCAACGACCAGAGCAAAGCTTGGTCTTCCAGGAAAACATTTGAATTTTTCGAAGCTCTCGAATCGAAACATCAAAAATATCGACATTATTTTTTCCGTGTTTTTATTCTTTAGGCAACCCTAACTCAACGCACCCCGCACGCCACTGTCACCATACAAATACAAATCAATTAAAAATCTTTTTTATTCGTTTTTAATATTATTTATATTGACACTCCCGAATAGGGACCAATGTTCAGTAAATATTATTACTAAATTATTTATGAATTCCTTCTTTCCCAATACGGTTGTTCACGGTTAGCCCATTTTGGTTGATGTCCTTTAATATAGTTACGTTATAAGTCCTTAATAAAAAAAACGGCCAAGTGCGAGTCGTACTCACACACACAGGGTTCCGTAGCACTAAACAATATAATAACAATATTTTTAACGTTCATTCGTATGTAAATTCACACTCAAGAGCAAAACTAAATTTGTTTTGTTTTGTTTACGACTTCAAAAACAGGAGGAGGTTCCCAATTCCGTTGCATTTTTTATTGTGTATGTTACCTCATATCTTCGTCATTTATAAACAGATTTGAAAAATTGTTCTTTTATCTGAATGAATATACTTTCCGATTAGTCCCATAGAAATTTCATCAAAATCGGTTCAGCAATTTGGTTTTTAAATCAAAATATCTGGAAAAAATATGTCATCCAAGTGAAAGAAATTGCAAAATTGATATTTGACAAGGATTTGTGTGTTACACGATAAGTAAAAAGAGTAAATTAAAAACTTTTTTGCAAAAAATAACCGACTTCCATAAAAAAACACTAAAGAAGTGGAAAATAACTTTACTTTCGGAAGTCGATGGCAAAAAATCAATAAAACAAACAATAGCCACCGACTTTCGAAAGTAAAGTTATTTTCCACTTTTTTTGTTTTTTTTTTTGTTCATAGCATGTTTACGAAAAACAAAGTTACTGCTCCAGTTTGATTAAACGGTCCTTATCTCAAAAACAATACATGAAATCTTATTCAAACCAGTTTTCGTTGAAGCTTTTTTACAAACCTAACTTTTTTCAGTATTTTCCTCCTCTTACTTTAGAAATTAGAGGGCACAATTTTTAAGACTTCAAAAGCAAATATCTCATCAACCATTGACTTGTAAGGCATGCACTCTTTAAACCTCAACTGTGTGGTGCAAATAGTCTCGGAGCGAAAAGGCTGTGCCATACGGATGGACAGACAGACAGAAGGACGAAGGAGGGTTCCATTTTTATCATTTGGCAACGGAACCCAAAATATTAATTTAGGCATATTTTTGGCCTAATTTATGTGTAACATTTGCATCTTTTCACTGATAGCAGGGGTTTTCTCTTCCAACGTTAAAATAATAATATACTAATTTATAATTCGATACTTTTCACGGCCATACTATCTTTACAAATATTAAAAGTGCGAAAGTAATTTTTCTCTCTATTTGTATGTTTTACCTTTTCACGCCTTAACAGTTTTGGATCAGAATCACATGAGAGATCATGATCTGGGTTAGGATATATGTAGTATATGTTTAGTTGATTTTAGGTTTAGTTTGGTTGACATTAAATACTGTTCATTCACTGGCTAATCACGAAATCTCAAGAACTTATAAATCTAGAAACTTGAAATCAGGCAAGTAAGAACATATATACCAAAATAAATAAAGAAGTTTCAAAACAAACGCGTACGAAGTTGCGGGTAACAGCTAATTGATATTTAAAAATGAATCCCTATTTGCCTTGGTCACGGCATCACGCGTGAACGGCTGGACCAATTTCGCAAATTCTTTTTTTTTGTTGTGTTTGTTATTGTCAGGAGAAGGTTCTTTTGAATAAAAAAAATAAAGTTAACAGAAAGTTGAGCGGAACACAAGAAAATTTAAGTAAACTTAACGACAATATTAATACATACATAACTGTCAGTTATTTGACATAACTGTCAGTTGTTTGACATAACTGTATGGGTAGGTGGTAGGTAGGCGGTAGGTAGGAGGTAGGTAGGAGGTAGGTAGGCGGTAGGTAGGCGGTAGGTAGGCGGTAGGTAGGCGGTAGGTAGGCGGTAGGTAGGCGGTAGGTAGGCGGTAGGTAGGCGGTAGGTAGGCGGTAGGTAGGCGGTAGGTAGGCGGTAGGTAGGCGGTAGGTAGGCGGTAGGTAGGCGGTAGGTAGGCGGTAGGTAGGCGGTAGGTAGGCGGTAGGTAGGCGGTAGGTAGGCGGTAGGTAGGCGGTAGGTAGGCGGAAGGTAGGCGGAAGGTTGGCGGAAGGTTGGGGGTAGGTTGGCGGTAGGTAGGCGGTAGGTAGGCGGTAGGTAGGCGATAGGTAGGCGGTAGGTAGGCGGTAGGTAGGCGGTAGGTAGGCGGTAGGTAGGCGGTAGGTAGGCGGTAGGTAGGCGGTAGGTAGGCGGTAGGTAGGCGGTAGGTAGGCGGTAGGTAGGCGGTAGGTAGGCGGTAGGTAGGCGGTAGGTAGGCGGTAGGTAGGCGGTAGGTAGGCGGTAGGTAGGCGGTAGGTAGGCGGTAGGTAGGCGGTAGGTAGGCGGTAGGTAGGCGGTAGGTAGGCGGTAGGTAGGCGGTAGGTAGGCGGTAGGTAGGCGGTAGGTAGGCGGTAGGTAGGCGGTAGGTAGGCGGTAGGTAGGCGGTAGGTAGGCGGTAGGTAGGCCGTAGGTAGGCAGTAGGTAGGTGGTAGGTAGTTTATAGATAATACCCAGTACTCTGAATTATGTTTGTATTATGGTTACAGATTACATTGATCAAACTAAGCAAAACATACTAGGTGTATTGTTTATAAAGTAATAATATCAATATACTAGCTTATGCCAGCGGCTTCGCCCGCGTGGAGTTCGATAATTGACCCAGGGGTCGTTCTACCGGGATTAAAAGTAGCCTATGTGCTATTCCAAACTATATTCTATCTCTGTGCCAAATTTCATCCAGATCCGTTCAGCCGTTCTGGCGTCATTGAGCAACAAACATCCATCCAAACTTTCACATTTATAATATTAGTATAGATTATAATACCATTAGGCGGTATTACAGTTTTACAACTGAGTTTTTTTTTAGTGTAAAGAGGTTACAATCTATAAAAATAAATAGAAAAAAAAACACTTACCTATCCTATTCGTATGGGTGAACTCGGCGTCCGCAAAATTTCTGGTATTAGTTTACCGGCTTTCATATCCTCGGTCCCCGGTACTGAGAAATTATTCAGCAATATCCTAGTTTCCACACTGATTGATTTTGATGTGCTTCTCCGAGGCTATCGATGCTTGGAAACTCGCTTGCCCGAATACTGAAGAACCCGACAATCCATTTTCCCAGAGACGGTGGGACGAATTTACTCAACACGTCTGCTACTACTGCTTAGCGTGCGCGCCTGCTGGCTGTGGGTGAGTGGGAGTCGGGTTTTGGCTTCACGCACTGCCGTCGTCGAGCATAGGCAGTTTGTTTGATGAAACGACCTTCCGCCTCGCTGCTCCTTTACGTCTTGGAGCCGCCTGCTGCTCTCCTCATCGCTGTCAATGTGGTGAAGCTGTCAACAGCCTCGGACACCACGGCCTGTCATGCAGTCGAAGTGTGGGCCGTTTTGTGCGGCACGCGAACATAAACGACATCATCCGACGAGCTACTGTTGCCGTCGGCATTCCAGCTATCTTAGAGCCCAATGGCTTGGCACGCGACGATGGCAAAAGACCGGACGGCATGTCTTTTTTTCCTTGGAAGATGGGTAGGCCTTTAATGTGGGACGCAACTTGTGTCGATACTCTTGCGCCATCACATTTTCCATGCTCATCGTGCTGTGCTGGCGCTGCCGCTGCGGCTGTGGAGAACCTCAAGCGGCGTAAATATACCTTTGTGGAAACTATATTTTCGAGCCGTTTGGGGTTAAAACTCTGGGGCCGTGGGGTCCGAGTGCTCACAGCCTTTTTAAGCAAATTTCCAAACGCCTTGTTGACGCTTCCCGTGACCCAAAGGCTGGCTTTTACTTTGGCCAGAGGCTAAGTGTTGCCATACAACGTGGCAACGCCGGAAGTCTCTTGGGCACATTACCGGCTGGCAGAGTTGAGGAGGAGTTTTTTGATGCTCTTTTATGATTTGTAATTAGTTTATTTTAGTTATTTTAATTATTGTAATGTATATAGTTAATGTATCTGTTAAGTAGATTACTATTATAATAATAATTATTGTACTTAAACTTGTTGTAATTCAGCTGCAAGATATGTTGTTATCGTGGGCATTTGTACGTTATTTAATTGAAACTTTTGTATTTTTCAGCGTAATACCGGTGTCTCAAAATACATACACCATTAACTATTGTCGTATGCTTAATGTGGTGACAATAACAATAAAATGAAATAATTATAACGTATTATTGTTCATTATCTGTCCCTCTTTTCTATTTTATAATATTAAAATGTTGTTAGATGATAATTATTAAATATATTTTATACGAATTATTATTTTTAAATACATTTATGATTATTTCTAATTTTAGTTTGTTCATTTTGCCAATTTAATTTTAATAAGTAATTATAGTGAAATTGTGTGTTGTGTTTTGTATTATTTTTCTAGTATTTTTTTCATTTAATATGCCTAATGATATGATGAATGATAATTATGATATGATCCAACTTGTAGATTGAAATAAAGAAATTGAATTGAATTGAAAATGACTGGCCCGCAGGATTGCACGGTGTACGAATTCTGTTAAAATCATGCTTTTTAAAGCATATTGCCAATTTTTTTACACCTCCAGCCTGGTGGGTCAGTTATTAGCAGCGGGCTTACAGCGACCTGCGTGTCCAATATAATAATGCACTCAGGGTACTGTTGGGGCTGCCATGGCGTTGTAGTGCGTCAGGGATGTTTGCTGAGGCGCGGGTGGATGGCTTTGCCGCTATCGTTAGAAAAAGATGTGCCTCCCTACTCGCTCACGTTCATGGCAGTACCAACACTATTCTGGGTGTTTTTACTGATCGGTAGGAGTCCCCCATGCTGCAAAGGGTGCGGCTTCATGTCGTAATTTAATTTGGTTTTACAAAATTACAATAAATTAATAAGTTAGATTTTTTTGATTTTGTGTTTGATTTATTAATTAATTTGTTTTGGTTTTTTTTTTCATTGTTACTAACAAAATATGGACCTGTGCCCTGTTTATCAAAACTCACAAGTCAACACGTTCACAAGTTACACTTTACAAGGAAGTTTTTACAGGTTCGTGTAAATTACGTTTATCAAAAAAAAATCAGCAGGGCTTCTAAATTGGACACTTGTAAGTTCTAAAATCAAAAATATCATCAAATCGCACTCATGCTGAAATGAAACAACTAGTAATTGAAACAAATCATGTTTTATTTATAATTATGTATATGTCGGCCTGAGAAAATTTTCACTGGTTGTGTTTACAGAAAAAAGAAATGATAAAAAGTGTCCAAAAAGGATCGAAACAACAGACCGATGTACTAGAACTAGAATTAAAAAAGAAAAGAAAACTTGATTTACAATTAAAGTTCCACGAATTGCAAAATTACTAATTAATACTAGAAATATTGCAAATGGAACACGCAAATTAGGTGTCGAGCCTTCAGAACTGACCAAAACCTAAAATAAAACGTATGCCTCAGGAAAATACAATAAAACGCGGCAGTATTTAGGATAACTCAAATTAAATTTTATTAATTATGAACGACAATATAAATGAAGATGGTACTCAAACGGTGGTGATATAGTGTAATATTTTTAAGGGCCCTACAGACACGCGCCGAGAACCCCCGAGGACACCCGAGAAGCGTGAATGTGATTGGTTACTCGCCATCTCGTTCTCGCGCTCGCCTGTTCTCCGATCGGTGTCGGTTTTTTTGCCCGCTGCAAAGGGTTTCTCGGGTAAGAAAACATAACGGTATCACATGTCGCATGAGTTTAGAGACCTTCTCGGTTCTCGCACTATGACCCGGCGAGCCTTCTCGCCGAGGCTTCTCGCGTGAGTCTGTAAGGCTTATTACGATTCCCTACTTATATACTTTAGTCATTTGTTGTCATGACTTTTTGTTAATATTATAGCTTACTTTTAAACTAAATTGAATAAATATTACATTTTGCTAATATCTAAAATAACTAATTATTATTTCGAGACTGCTCCGTCCCCTATCATCTTGGTCGCCTTCAAATACATTATCAGAATCAGAGTTGTTTTCGTTATTCGAGAAGTCTTCGTTTTCGTTTTCCCTAATAAAGTTGCAGAAGGTCACGCAGCAATTGAAAATATCGCAAGCAAATCTGATTGAACTCTTATTGAACGAGGAATCTTTTCTTTCAGTATGCCAATAGCATTTTCAATAACTTGCCCAGTCGGTATAAGAGCATTAAGAAATCTGATGTTTGTTTGATCGATGCCATCCGTTACTGTAGGAGTAAAGAGCCATTCCGTCACAGGGTACGCAGAGTCGCCAAGGAGAACTCCTTGTGCAATATGTCTCCAGCCATTTTCAAATTGCTCATATAACTAACTGTTTCTGAAAACTCTACTGTCATGGGTCCTTCCGGGCCAATCAGCATAGGAATAGTAAAACTTTTTGTCAGGACCGCACACAACCAAACAGTTAATGGAATGATTTCCGTGTCGATCTACGAATGCTTCTTCGTGTTGATGTGGGGCATCAATTTTTATCAAGGTCTAGACAGCCACAAATTAAAAGGGCATTCCTTTCAACATATGAAACTTCTGTACTACCTCCTGCATATTATTATTCGGCCATTTAACGTAGTTTTCAAACATTACAGTATTGATGGCAGCTACAACACTGTAGACTGCATTGCATATACTGCCTTTCGTTACACCATGCATGTCAGAAACAGCATGGTATTGAACTCCGGTTCCCAACCAATGTAGAGCAATTTGTAATATTAATATTATTTGACAGGGCGTGGTTTCTGTTTTTTATTTCTTTTTAAAAGGGTACCCAAAATGTTAATTAATTGTTCCAATTTTTCAGCTTGAAGTCGAAACCTTTCGTTAAATTCATAGGTCGTCTCCATATGACCGTAGTAAATTCTTGTGCTATTCTTGGTTTCATTATTCTAATATTTTCATCATCGCTTGAGTCACTTGACCACATATTAGAAAAGGAAAAAAAAATGCGGTACTAAGCACGACACTTGTAAGACGGAATGGAGAGTCACCGGACACTCTCAGGATTTTCTATGATTTTCTACAAATTGTAACTTACAAGGCATTTTTGATGAACAAAATCACGAATACAAGTGTAAAAATATACTTGTGGAATAAATAATGACCCTTGTAACTCGTAATTTACACGTGTAGTTTTGATAAACACATACTTGTAATAATTAATTTTTTTACAGGAAAATTGCTTGTAATACATGGCTTGTAAGTTTTGATATACAGGGCACTGGTCTAAATATTTTGGTGTGCCACCCAGAATGTATTTATCCTCCTTGAGAGAGCCAAGAGAGCAGTTGTTAAGGTAATGCTCTCTCGTCCACTTAGGTATTCCACTGTACAGCTCTATTCCGATTGCAAGGTACAGACAGTCAGGCACCTGTATGTGCTCCTGTTTACCCTACGCAAACTCTCTGCCCGTCTCCCAAAGGATCCGACTGACCTGGTTTTCCCTCACGAACGCTAGAGGTCTTTTATTTAGCCTAACTTTGCCAAACGCCAATATATCTATGACGTCATTTATTTATCAAAATGATGAAGAACTGTTTAATACAGTACTAGATTAATTAATTCAGAACATCAGTGTCATTTAAAAAGTCATATACAGAATAATAGCATTTGGTAATCAATAATGTCATCAGTCTCTTTTTTCAAATCAATATCAATGTCAATTTCTTACATACTTCTTCTGCTTGTGATTTCCAAGTCAACTGACTGTCTATCAGTATGTCACAGAAAATTCACAACATGTGCTTGGTCTTTAACACAATTATTGTATTCAATTATTACATTTAGTACTGAAGTGCGTTGATAAAAGTGCATTACGTTAGTTTTTAGCAAGTTAATTACTAAATTATTTTCGCTAAGCCAATTTACAATATCCTTAAGTGTGGTATTTATGTCCTGTTCGTGATTATTTATGTCTGTACATTTAATTAGTGCGATACTATCGTTAGCAAATAAGACCATGGGGTGTTAAATGAGATGAGGTAGTTTATTTACATATGTATAGCAAGAATAAAAGTGAACTGACAACTCCACCCTGAGCTACGCCATGCCTGATAATTCTTACTTTGGATGTGTATATTTTCTCCCGCCTAGTATTTGTGCAAATTACAGATATTTTCGTATGTTCTTTATGGCCACTTCGATATTATGACTTAATAAGATCAAGCATGCTTCCTCTTTTTCCATGTATGTTAAGCTTATTAATCCGGGTTTCGTGATGGACACAATCGAAAGCTTTTGTCATATCTGTAACGATAGCTCAAATTGGTATTTTTTTTATGAAATTCCCCATTATGCTAAGCAAATCCCAGTTAGCTATATTTATGCCTTTGTTCTTCGTACTCGTGCGATATTTAGACTACCTAGATGGTCGAGTGGTCGGAAGCGCGACTGCTGAGCGTAATGTACTGGGTTCGATTGCCGGGTTGCACAAAGTGCTATTGAGTTTTTCCATCAGGAATATTTCAGCAGCAGCCACGGAGTCTGGATTCGTGACCGGTTGATGGCCATAGGCTCGCCCCCTATTACATGGGACTGAAACATAACTGGCGAAATGTGGGTGTACTATTAATTAAACCTCTGCCTAAAACTTCCGGGATTACAGTCGTGATGTTATGTTGTGTTGTGAATAAGTTAAAGTCGTTTTAAGGATTATTCAATTACTTGGGAATTTTGTCCTGAATGCATAATAAATTTTAAGCCCACTTTATTCATTGTTGCAAAAGGCAATAAGTGCATATGGGAGTATGAGCATTCCTCAAATCAGGTTCTCGCTCATTTCGATTTAATTGTGAAAATAATTTTGACTAGATATTCACGACTATAGGTCGTGGTTTGGTAAAATGATTGTAGTGGACTAAATAACAATGTTTGATAAAACAAAAAAAAAAATAAATGAAATTACAAGGGTCGATTGAAAATATAAACACGAAAATAATAAGGATATTAAGAAACGCGTAAGGGCAGCCGGGTCAATTTGAAATCAGTTGCACTAAAATGTAACTATACATTTTGAACACTAAAAAAACAATAAACTGATTGAGTTGAACTTAGTGGTTTAAGTGTTCATGCTATTTAGATAATATTGTTAAATGCAATTTCATGGTTTTCTGGTAATTTACTAGAGCGGGTTAAAGAATTTGTAATCTAAAAACAATGGTTTGTAGCTAAACAACAAACAATTGTTTTTAGAAAACTTCTTTGTAATCAACATTAATTATGTAACTACTCTCATGTTTAACATACAAAATCACATTATTTTTTTCTAATGGGGTGTGTGAATAATAATGAAAGTTAAATATACTCTGTTACTACCTTCAATCAATTTACTTATAGCTAGCTATGAGGAAAAACCGAAGGTTTTGTCTGTGCTATTATGGATGAAGTTATGATGACGAATAACTACCAGAGATTTATTTTGAAAGACGTTACGGTTGACATACATTATTATGTCGCGTATGCCACCGTCCGGGCGAATCAATCCGTCACATCATCTCTGGGTGTTCTCGTCTAGCTAACGGAGAGTACTTGCATAGACACAACCTTGTAGCCAGGATTAAGGGCTCGATTCAGTAAGCGGTACTCCTGGATACGGCTCGCATTGTTAGAAGGTTCCTTTCTCTGGAGCCCTCACCGCCGGTAGCTTGGACCCTGTGCCCGATACCGGTGGGCTACTATTTTTTTAATATTTTCATGTGTTTTTTTATTAAGAAATATTTAAAAATGTTAAATAATGTGTAAAGAAAATAAATGAAGGAAGTACGTGCAGACTAATACAAAAAAGGTAAACAAATGGGATGGACGCATGGCAACAAACTATAGTAGAACTAGAAACCTGTTTCGCACGTTGCCAGATTTCTAACGCACACTACGTTTTACTATATTATTTACAAATACGCTGCAATCAGCCATGAACCACGGACATATAACTAATTAAAATGGACGATTTTATAATTTATTAGGTAATAACAATTCT
Source organism: Standfussiana lucernea (assembly GCA_964057025.1). Classification (NCBI taxonomy): domain Eukaryota; kingdom Metazoa; phylum Arthropoda; class Insecta; order Lepidoptera; family Noctuidae; genus Standfussiana; species Standfussiana lucernea. The sequence goes on from OZ059784.1 coordinate 4,461,371, forward strand.
CGTTACCTCTCTACAACTCCGTTAGCGGCAGCATTGTCGGCAGCTAGTAACATAGTTGGTAAATTTAACGATTATTGGTATTTTTTTAGAAATTAAATTTTGTTATGTACAAAGAAAAACACATATCTTCTTCCATCCGAGCTACATCTATATCCAAAAGTCTGTTCGGAAACATCACAATACTTACGTAAAAAAGCTGGTAACACCACACACACAATACAACCATGCGCCCCACACCGCAGCCATCAGAATTCTGGATCGTGTACCCCGCACCTCAAGCACCGCGAACCGTGCCGAACAAATAGTACACATTATGGTTCTACGTAATATAATGTCTACTGTAACTATTGCCAATGATTAGATAGTAGCCTTTTCTTGGTATTTGTCTGATTTATACAATTATTAAGTCCTGGCCGTTTTCGGTCACAGCGGCCAGTCATAGCAGATATTAGCAATCGGCGCGGGAGATATTATAGTGCACAAGTGTGTGCGCAGACAGAGTTCCACTCTCTGTTCTCTCACTCTCATATTCCGATGGGACGGCAATCTGACACGACCGGAGAGGGATCAGGCGCAGGACCAACGGCTTAACGTACTTTTCCGAGGTACGGGGGTAGCATACCGCCAATTTCCAAACTTATAAGAAATTTCTCAACGGAATTCTTTCTGAACGGAAAAACACAATAGCGCTTTTTGTCCGACCCGGGAATCGAACCCAGGAGCCCACGCGGAGCAATCGCGCTTACAACCACGAGACCAACGGGACAGTCGAGGTGTCAGATTTACTATAGTAACAAAATGTTGCACTAATATTATAAAGACCGTGGGACCAAATTTTAAATAATAATTATGCTTCGCTTTAGCTTCAATGAATTTAACTGACATGGACGAAATATGTTTTTAGAAATGTTATATTGGTTCCATTATAATAGTTTTTAAATAAAACATACATTGATTTGATAAAGAGATTGGAAAACAACTACTACCAAGACTGACTATTCTGTTACTTGCTACAAGTGGTGATAAATAAATAATAAAATCAGAATCAAATGTGGATTTGTTTAATAATTTAGTCCTTAACTAACAGTCCAGTAAAATTATGATAATTTAATATAATAATTAATATCACCGAGAAAAAAATATTTTAGCTCAGAGACGACTTTTATCTCGGACCAATTTTAAATTGACCCAGACGTGCGTGGAGGAGTGCGGTAGTTGAGAGGCGTGGTGCGGGGGCCCGTGCTCGGCCGTGGCCGGCTGACTCCCCGCTGTCCCCGCACCCCTCGTTCACTGCTGCCAGCGCGCGGCGATGTTGAGTGGAGCAGTCTCAGTAGTAGCAGCTTCTCCCAGTGGGTTAGGAGCTGTCTTGTCAGAGACACCGTCAGATGAAGTGGAGCGCCCAGTGCCGTTGGCCTCGCGTACACTGAATGCAGCAGGGAAACGGTATTATCAGTTCCAAAGGAGGCTATAGTTATTATTTTCAGAGTGTGATGTTTTCACCAACACTTATAAATGGAAGGTCAGCGCAACGCAGGTAGCGCTGACAATAATTTTCGGCAATACTCGAGCAGATTACTTATCGCGCGCCAGTTTGCCTGAAATGACTCCTTGGCAGCTGGTGGAGGATGTGGCTACAGGACTGGAGACATTTTAGTTCGAAAACCACCGGTAACCATTTAACCATAACGTCACACGTAACGTCATATGTAAACTTTGTCATCGATGGTAGTTTACCGGTGACGGGTACACTACATAAACACAAAAAACTTTATTCCGTCAGTCACAAATACGAATTTCAAAATACCGATTTTCATAATTCCGAATGGTTCAAAATTCTTAATGTAACAACTCCGATTTATCATTCATCCTATTTTTATAATTCCGAAATTTCGAATTTTCCTAACGTTTATAATTACTATTTTCAAAATACCGGGTTTCAATAGATCGCATAACAAAAAGTCCGACTTAATGATGATTCGTAACATCAAAAATACGCATTCCGGTAATTTATATACCGATTAATTATAATTCCGAAATAAAAACGCCTTGTTAAACTGCTCGCTCGCTTGCCTTCGCGCTTTAATGGTCTCAGTTCTGGCCTAAACTAGCCCAAATGATTCACTAACAATAGAGGGGATCTGGCGTTCGGCGGTTTTTTATAATAAGGCATAGTCGACGTAGCCCCGCTGCGTGGGGCTCCTATCCCTGTCTGCAGGGTTTAAAGTAACCTAACACGAACGGGATGGCGGGGTCTTAGTTTGCTTACTTCGCTCGGTCACTAGACCCCGCCATCCCCTTCGAACCTAACCTGACCGAGTCGGGGTGCCCCAAGTCCCGAGCTCGCTTCGCTCGTTCTTGCTTCCCATGTTATCTATCTTCCTAAATGAAATTTTTAGGAGATCAAAATCTAAAGATGAGCTTGATAAACTATAAATTACATAAATAAAAGACCGATAACTAAAAAAGAGGATCAAATAATACTATCCCAAATATTAATATGCTAACATTTATGCTATTTGAATAAGAATCCTAATTTTATCAGTTTATTCGAAGTATTGAAAATCGAAATGTCGTTTTTCGGACCGAGAACCCATCGTGCATTTGATTCTTCGAACGTATGAAAATCGGAAAACAAACTCGGTAAAACAAACGTGAATTTGAATAATAGACATATAATTCTTAGATATTATGAAATTCGGACTTTTGAAAATCGGAACATCGAAATTTGGAATAAAATATTGCGGAGTATTTGGGTGTTCCCGCCGGTGACACTTTATCAGAGAGGAAACTCTTAAAGACTCAGTTTTAACTAAAGTTTTCTCATTTATTGTTAACACATAGATATCAAAGTTTCAACGACAAAACATTGATATCTATGTGTGAAAAAAATAGATAGCCTAGGATATCATAATAATAGAAATTTTTGTCGGTTGCTAGTAAAATATTAACAGCTGTTTCATACAAAACTGACCTACACGGTACAAAATGTCTGGGACTGTTTTTTTTAAAGCATGATGAAAAATTTCTATGTGCGAGGTTCAAAATGATGTACTGAATATGTGGTAACTGTTTTAACGTCAGTGGGGTTCTACCCTGTATATATGTATTTGTATAGTGTATCTCACATAGGATGGATGGCTGACCTAAGTGACTGTCAAATTTAACAATCAAACCTTATTTATTGTGTGAGAACACAAACTAGTTATACCAGAAAAAACTTCGGTCAAAATAATAATAAAGGAGTGTGCCCACTACACCGTATCATACCATGACCGTGCTAGGAACGCACGGTGTATCCTGTACTATGGATTTGTTCAGAAAATACTATAGTCTCGCAACATTCTTTGGAAGTAATTCAGTTATTTTGCCTTAATATAGGTAAACTTCGGAACTACTGATCCGATTCCGAAAATTCTTTCACTAATGGAAAGCTACACTATTCCGAAAGACATCGTTAATTAAAAACGTGGGATAATTTAATATGAAAAAGTACTCACTCATCATGACTGGTGGTGACTTCGGCGGTGAGCTCGATGCCGGCTTCGACATCGGTTACCACATGTGGAGGCGAGGAGCGGGTCCAAGTTGGCATAGGTGTTAGACCCGGCTCCATGTTCTTATTATCAGGTATGGCACTGAAATAAAGCATGGCGGTCGTGAAGATATTCTTAACACTGATACTGTTAACCTGCATCATCTCACTGTTGGGCAATGACCTCTCACAATAAACTCCGGTTCTTGGTCACTTGCCGTTGGTTTCGTACAACGTAACTTAAAGCGTGATCGTGTATATCGTGTAACATTTTTTTTTTATCTATCCTCTAGAATGGAGTGTCGTTGGATAGGTTGTAGGGATTCATTTGCGAAAAACCTTTAAAATGCTTATAATTGTTAGAGTCAAGCGTGTATCCCTGCCAGGTAAATAGTTGTACTTCGATACGTTAATAAAATATTATAGCTTTATTAAACTAAAAAACACGCTTTAGAGTAACGTCATTTTATTTCTCGTATACTTCTCAGTGAACCCTTAGATTTGATACCTTTATCATGGGAATGCATAAAAAAATAACTAGTCCACCATATTGGAATTAGAATGTCTCTTAACTAACCATGCATTGTCATTCAAACTAAACATGTACATATGTAAAATTAAGCTCATTCGGAAACCGGGAAGTGGGTCAAAAACTTCTATGATTTTATTTCATAGTTAGTTACAGGTGAAGATAATAAACGCGTGTTAAACAAAAAAAAAAACCGACTTCCAAAAAAAAAACACAAAAAAGTGGAAAATAACATTACTTTCGGAAGTCGGTGACTATGGTTTGTTTCATTGAATTTTTTGGCACCGACTTCCAAAAGTAATGTTATTTTCCACTTTTTATTTTTGGAAGTCGGTTTTTTTTTTGCAAAAAAAAAATTATTTTACCGTTTTAAGTTATAGTATCACACACAAATCCTTGTCAAGTATCACTTTCACAATTTCTTTTACTTGGATGACATTTTTTCCAGCTATTTTGATTTCAAAACCAAACTGCTAAACCGATTTTGATGAAATTTCTATGGGACTAATCGGGAAGTAGATCCATTCAGATAAAAGAAGAATTTTTCAAATCGGTTCATAAATGACGGAGATATGAGGTAACAAACACAAAAAAAAACATACAACCGAATTGAGAACCTCCTCCTTTTTTTGAAGACGGTTAAAAACGGCAGTGGTATAACTAAACGAAGTTAAAAAGAAAACTAACACAGCTATGTAGGCTTTACAAGTTAACGAGTAATAGTTGACCACCTTGTAAAATGTATTTGAATAACACAATACTTGTACTTGAAGAACATATTAAAAATACTTAAAAAAAAAACAATTATTTAACAAATTAATAAAATAACACAGTCACGGTTGACAGCTGCGACGCAGTCGCGGTCGAGGCCTAGGGCGCCGCGCATGCAAGGCGCACACACAGGCGCAGCCTTCGCGACCGTTGCCTAGGCAGCAATACGTCGGCGTGGCGTAGCGTCAGTCCCGAAGAAAATATAAGCTATCCAAAAGCTTAAGGCAGCGCAGTCCCGCAGTTCTCCAGAGCATAAGGTCTCTGCCAGTCTGTGCCATGTGCGCGGTGTTGAACTCGCAGCCGCGTTAGTACTCGTCACAGATGACATATTAGAATAACTTGCTTGAATGCAGTAGAATACTTATACCAAACGTAGAATGACACTGTCAGGAGATGAAGCACACAAAATAGGTAATTAGGTGAGTAAAAATCTGTGGTATAGTGCTGGATGGTTTTGGCGCTTATGCTTGAATATAATATTATTATGTTTGATTTTGTAATTTATACATTTGGAAACACTTGTGATTATGTTTTGTTTTACCAAGCATTTAATTAAAAACAGTTAAATATCACTGACAGCTTGGATATAAAAAAGTCGGTGACTATTGCTTGTTACATTGACTTTTTTGCCACCGACTTCCGAAAGTAAAGTTATTTTCCACTTTTTTGTGTTTTTTTTGGAAGTCGGTTAATTTTTGCAAAAAAGTTTTCATTTTACCCTTTTTAGTTACCGTATCGCACACAAATACTTGTGAAGTATAATTTCTTTTACTTGGATGATATAATTATATATTTTTTTCAGCTATTTTGATTTAAAAACCAAACTTCTGAACCGATTGGTCCAATAGAAATTTCATCAAAATCGGTTCAGCAGTTTGGTTTTGAAATCAAAATAACTGGAAAAAATTTCAGTAAAAGAAATTGCGAAATTGATACTTGACAAGGATATGTGTGTGATACGATAACTAATAAAAAAGGGTAAAATAAAAACTTTTTTGCAACAAAAAAACCGACTTCCAAAAAAAACACTAAAAAAGTGGAAAATAACTTTACTTTCGGAAGTCGGTGACTATTGTTTGTTTCATTGATTTTTTTGCCACCGACTTCCGAAAGTAAAGTAATTTTCCACTTTTTTAGTGTTTTTTTGGAAGTCGGTTTTTTTTTGCAAAAAAGATTTTACTATTTAATTATATGTGTGGATAATGTTTACTTGTAAATCTTATAATTATGGATTTTGTATGTTTTTTTGCATGCTTACCTTTTTGTTCATCACAGCGAACATAGTACAAATGTTGCTTTGTCCGCTGTGAAGGACCTTGCTAAAAGTCACAAGTTTGCGGTAATGGACTATTTTTTACTTTGCTAGTGCAGCCGCTGGTAAAAGGTGATTTAATATGAAAAAGTACTCACTCATCATGACTGCCGGTCTCAATGGTGACTTCAGTGCGGGCTTCGACGCCGCCTTCAACATCGGGCACCATTTGTGTCGACGAGGGGCAGCTCCAGGTTGGTATCGGCATCGGAACTAGCTCCACATTTTCATTAACAGGTATGGCACTGAAATATAGCATGGCGGTCGTGAAGATATTCTTAACACTGATACTGTTAACCTGCATCATCTCACTGCTAGTCAAAGACCTCACACAATGACTTCCAGTTCTTGGTCACTGGCCGTTGGTTTCGTACTACTCGTCCCGCCATCTTTTATTCTTAATACATGTTCTTATGATTACATCGTATGAAATACTGTCATGTGCACTTATTCTAGTAAAGGTCCCTGATGGGGTCTAACTGATGTTTCAGTACCTACATTATCTCAGTCAAACTCTACGACTGTAAAATGTTGTGTTGTGGTAAAATATTAGGGCTGTGCTACACATTCGATTAAGCAGTATTTTTTAAATAACAGAGCTGACCTGAAGCGATTCGAGCTGGGCCGATCGCCTTTTTCCCAACATTTATCTGAAATTCTGCAATATGTTTTATTTTGCAGCCCCATATTCAGCCAACATCAAGCATGGTTGCCTTTAGAATACACTAACAGTTTGAGTCTATTCATCATCTTCTTGCCCTTGTCCCATTCTATTTGGGGTCGGCGCAACACGTTTTCTTCTTCTATTTTCCCCTGTCAACCGTCACTGCATCATTTACTCCTTTTTCTTTCATATCATTCCTCACACAATCCATCCATCTTTTCTTTGGCCTTCCTCTCCCTCTCAATCCATCAACATTTATATCCACCACTCTTTTACATGCGTTTCATCCCTCCTCATTACATGTCCATACCAAGACAGACGACAATTCCACTCCTTTCAGTTTAAAATGTTCTAATGTTTTTAGAAGAAGATATCTAGTTACTCACAAAATGGGTCGTTCTCGTGGACGCACTGGCGGGTTTATGCGACGCCTCTCGAACCTGAACCAAATTCGTCTTTCCCATTTCTTCTTCAACGCCTTCCTCACCTAAATGTAATGTTTTTAGTAAATTATATCTGTACTAATTTTATTAAAAGACATTTTGTTGGTTTCAGATTTCCTACGTATTATGTTTTCATAAAGGATTTAAAAAGAAGTTTGGTAAATTTACTTTCTTTTTACCTTTTGTTTGAAGAATTTGGATAAATTTATATTTAAATCATATAAACCGTCAATAAATAAAACTAAAAACACGTCTGTACTCCACAGAGATCCAAGGGTAAGAGTTCCCTTATGCTGTGTACTTTTAATAAATATTGATTTCGTGTGGTTAAAGATTATATGGAAACGTAAGATTTTTTTTTTTACTCGAATGATAGTACGATTTTCGTTATGAAACCCATTCGTGCGCAATTTGTTTGATATTAAAAATTGCTTAAAAGTATTTCTCATTTGGGTAAGAGAATATACGTTTAGGGATTTAGGGAATGCAATATCGCAACAAAAATTTCAATGCCAGTACATTCATGAGCACCAAAATGTAAACACTTAGCAACTTTTAAAAGTGATTTTCTCCTACTATTTCGATTAAAATTTTATGTTGTTAAGAACATAACATTTTGGAACTCATATTTTTATGAAATCGATCAGATATCTCCAAGTTAAAATCGTTATTTCTTACAAAAATTGCTTTTAAATTTACGAAAGGGATACACATTCGTGACTGTACATGAGCGAGATTCTGATCTGTTACCATGATCTGTTACTCACAAATCTATTAACAAGTCAAGGTGTTTACTTGATTAAATGTCATTATACAAGATACGATTTTTATTATGTAGTTTAATAATTGCTTGAAGTTAGAACTGTAAAAAGTTAGAATTCTTAGCTGTGCTTTCTTTGACGGTTCTTAATTCGTTTAAATTCTTATCCATCGCATAAAAAAAATCAGTAAAGTAATTACTTAACCTCAAGTAATTGCTTTAACTTGACTATAGATACCAGGGTAAGTGCAGGAATGTTTTAGTATAATTCCGAGAGTGGGAGAGATGGCACTAGGCAGCTGTCCAGCGCCGTCACTTTCCCACTCTCTCTCGGCACTTTCTCACTCAACCCCCCAGGAGTCTTGATATTTGACAATTTTATAAGGTAACCAATTAAGGACTTTGTGTATTCAGATTGATCCTAACAATAACGTTATTTTTACGTAGGTATATCGTGCAAATCTCAAGGTACAGTCTGTGTCCAATATTATCGAACCCACTTGAGTAATAGCAATTTTGAAATTGGAATACTCCGTGCAAGGATTTTGATAAATCATGTTGCACATGTTGATCACCTGATCGCGTTAGTTCATATAGAAAGTCCATTTTTTTTTTGCGAATTTCTAGTACTCGTAGAACAAAAGTAATACAGTTCAGTTCAGTTGGTCCGAGAGTCCACACGGGAAGTCTTGCGTTTATTATGTTATATATAAAATCACTATCTGTTCGTGTACCCTATAGACTGCTTAACTACTGAACTGATTTTGATGAAATTTAGCACAGCTGTTGTTCTACATACGCAAAACTGATAAATGAAAAACGGCACTGCAACGCTTGGCCGGGCGCAACTAGCAGCAAATATAATTCTGCAAAATCCATGCAACTGGCAGAAATACAAAACTATTACGTTGTACATAAAAGCAAGTATAAGTTATATGTATGTATAAGCATAAGTTTGCGTACTATTTTCATAACACAAATCAATTAAAATTCAATTCTATTACAAGTCACAATTCAATTAAATTGGTTATTTAATTGAATTTCGCCATTGCTCTCTACCAAACAATTATTTTTAATCAATGGCTTTGGAAGAGGTAAACGTGTTGCGCCGACCCCAAGTAGAATAGGACAAGGGCATGAAGATGATGATGAACATTGTGTCTTTAATGGTTTCACGTGTAGACGCGTAAGACCTGCCTTTAGATGAAATCAACCATGCAGAGGTGCAATATTAAACCATAAATGCAAAGTGTTGCCAATTTTTAAAAAGAAAGTGACAGCTATGCGTTCCTAAACGCAACTTTTAGGCTCAAAGCCACAGACTTGAAAAGAAAAATGAAATGTTATTATGGAATTTTGCGGCTATTTGACTATATAAGTTAGTGTGATGTACAATATTATGGTGGGTTGTGCATATGCAGCGTCCGCAACCTGAATACAGGTCTTAAATTATATGTACTTGTAAGTTGTAAAATATAAGGTATATTGGTTATGAAAATGAATTTTTTTTTGAATGACATTACATTTGACATACTCGTAATGGTTATTCTACAGTACTATAAGGATCTTTTGACGCTCGGTAGAGGTTGATAGAAAAGCGCTGTTAGTAAATATTTGTGAAATGTATTGGAAAAAAAAACGGCTTTAGTTCTGATTTTGCCCACGCTATATTTATGGTTATGAATCATGTTATTCTAGCCAAACCCCAACCGATTGAGATCTATCTTTTGAGAGTATTTTTACGAATGTACGTGAGCTCTAAGTGCGGTCCCCAGATTGCGTGGCGGTCTACCTTTCATCTTCGTGACAGCAATTCATCTCTCACTGAACGGATCAGGGGTCTAAAATGGCCACTTTAGCAGAATATAATATGAATTACGTTACAATTCGTAAAATGGTCACAAACTGATAATTCAACATAATATTATATTAACAGCTGTGTCTGTGACCATTTTAAGAATTGTAATGTGATTCATATTATTATCCTATTATGTGGCCATTTTAGACCCCCATTTTTGTCAAATTTGAGGGTAATCATATTCCTGGGGTATAGATTTACGGGTAAATGAAAATATTGTACGATAAACTTAAAAACTCTCTCAAACATTTTAATCAATACCAACCCTAAATGGTATCATTATAAGAATAGAGGCCGCTTAATTATACTAGATTATATTTTGTAACATTGTGTGTGAGTGTGTAGACCCTGCGGGCTACATCCAATGTAAGGAATCATACAAGAGCAAAAAAAGATGTGTGTTCTCCTATTAAAAAAAGATGTACATATGTGTAACAATAAAAGAATTTCGGGCGCCGTGGAGATGAACACTGCATTTAAAAAAATACTTGCCAGATAGAACGCTTCGAAGAGTCAGACCTTTAATCTGCCGGGGGTGACTAAACTAGGATAATAGAAACAATGGAAATACCTTTGTTAATACCTCGTTTATTTTGTCAGCAGCTTCCTTATTTTACTTTAAAGATTAAATTACTATTCATATTAATGTTTTATTATTTATTTTTAATTTGAGATTATTATTGCATCTTTTTGTAAAGAAAGTAAATTAAATATGGGCCAGATGCCTGGCCTTTAAAAAAAATGTTAAATTAGACCTCAAGATTTCAGTGTCGAAGGTGAGAGAATCCAGATGAAATCAAAAATTATAATCCTACGAAAAAAACGCCACAGCAGAGCTGTAACAAAATTTTAAAGGGTGAATACACAAGTCTCTTGGAATTTCAACACGTGGGGAGCATGGCGTCCTAAGAAGAAACTTACCGTTTTTCCCGTTAATAAATGACTTTTCCCGTGTGCACCGATAAATCCAAAGTGGGTGACAATCACACTAGAGAATCGTCCAATATTGAAATTCTGAAACATCAATTGACTTAAAACACGAACCCAAAATGATGACCACATTGGTCTGGTAGAAACAAAAATCTTACCGAAGAAATTAAAGATCCCTCCTTCAGAACACCTCGACCTGGGTGTTTAAGGCAGCAATTATGGCATCATTTGGCCTAAAATATCCGAGATTATAACGGATTTATAAAATTAAATTGGAGCCTTATGGTACAGTTGCCGAACAAAACCATTGCAGATAATAAAAGACAGCATAAAAATCGTTCCGAAATCGACTTGTTCCTGAAAAGCATGTTACGATTTTAAAAACTCGTTACAATTTTGTCCTCTCATTTCATTGTAAAGGAAATGGAAAAGACGTGCCACTTCACGTACTTATGCAATATGATATTGATTAGTAGTTTCCAACAGTAGTTAAAACTATAAATTTATCTGTAAAACGCGGCGATCTCCTAACTACGGCTATATGTAAAAGTGGAATTAAACAACTGAGATCGTGTAGATCTCAAAACTTTACATGTTTAGACACTTTACTATGTATATTTCTTTTTGTTTGCATTCCTTTGTACGATTACGGTTTGTGCAGATCAACGTATGAATCGCACCGAACAATGCGGAACCTGCTAAGCGTATTTATACTAAAGTGTAAATTCAAAGGGAGCGCATACAATGGGATCATGCATCGTTTGTGTTATTTTCATTCTCAGCACATCTTGGGTTTACAGTATTTGCGGTATAAAATTAAAGAAAAAACAAGAAACACGTCGCGACTTGCTTGTATTTTGAGGATGTCTTGCAAACCAATGCAATTATTTCTTTATTGAATGGTTGAGCAACTATCTATGGGAAAAGTGTCTTGTCATTGGATCTATTTTATAGGTATTTTTTTGCAAATACCACAAAACCTGCTGTGTGATATATGCGATAATTTGGTTGTTCGAAGTAACTTTGTTTTAAGTTTTATCGATTATGAAAGTGACGTTATTTTTCCATGCAAACTATGTTAGTTAAAGCACAGATAATATAATACTACGTACAGATGCCCAATCCCATACAAAGAAATGACACCTCCCTAAGTCTGGCTATTGAGCTGGCTATTTTCCTTCCTCCATTTTTTCAACAGATGGCAGTACTAGCGGCTCATTAATTGCCAGAGACAACGCTATACTCATCTTTTTTCTTTTTTGTAAATAATAAGTTCAACTAATACCTAAAGAAACATATAATCGGGTTTAAATTATCGTAGACGGTCAGAATTCATAGTTAAAACACTAAAAGTGTGATGTCACTGGGGTTTGAACGCCGGCCAACGTGCAAATCGTCTTAACTACAGCGTTAACCGCTAAGCCAGATAGAGACACATATTTGTTAGATTGAAATTAAATACCACTATCTTAATTCGTCGGCGCCGTCGCGTCATGACAGGCTCGTCACTAAGGCAAATGAACATTATATCGCACTCTTTCTGACCAGATGATGATGAAAGAGTGCGATATACGAGATCGTATATGTGTGCAAAATGTTTGCTATAGGATAAGGTAGTAAGTGCGACTTGTTTTAAAGCGAAAGATTTGTGAAACTGCTACTGGATTTATGGCCCATGCTGTAGGTACGTAAACGACAATACAATATATAAAATAAAATAAAGTTCAAAGTAATACAGGGTGTAAGGGACACCGTACCGAAAACAGAAACCAACAGAGTATGTCTCTGTACATCATTGTGAAACTCCCCACATAGAAATTTTTCGTCAGTTATTAAAAAAAAACTGCTGTTTCCTACAAAATTGCAATACCTACATGGTCAACATGTATGGAACAGCTGCAGCATGATGTACTGAGTATGTGGTTTCCGTTCTTGGCAGGTGTCCCTTCCACCTCTTATACTTACCTCTCCATTTGAGAAGCAGTAGATGAAAGAAATGAAGACTCCTTGGAAAGATCGGAAGAAATGGGTAAAGTAGGCCCAGATGGCGAAACCAGTGGAAGATCCGTCCAGAGGGTAGTCGAACAAGTTGAAGATGTTTATTATACCCAGGAGTGGCAGCAGGATTACGGTGGCACGAAGCGTTTTCCTATTAGAAAAATAATAACTTTTATGACAATACCGGAAAAGATGAATTATACATAGATGACAAAAAAAAAAACTGAAATAGTCAATAGTGTTAGTTACAAGTTCCTTAATATCTAGTCATCATCTGCCTAGCCTTTTTGTTAGGGTTGGCTTCCAGTCTAACCGAATGCAGCTGAATACCAGTATTTTACATGAAGCGTCTGCGTATCTGACCTCCACAACCCAGTGTGTACTGGGTAATACGATACCCCTTGGTAAGACTGTTTCCTTAATATCTAGTGTTAGTAGAAAATTTAGACATAAACCAATACAATTCTGTAATTCAGTACCATATACCAAGGGTACACAATATTGGCTGCTTTAAACACCATAAGCTCGCTTTTCGTGACGTTATTTAGCCCTTGCTTTGCCGCATAACCTTCAAATTGTGGAGATTAATCACCTAAGAGCACTGATTGATAGGCTCAGCAACACCATATCATCTGCATGACTAATATGATTTCATGCAGGCATCATCAATATGGTATCCGATATTGGCGTTGCTGAGCCCAATATATAATTCATCTTACTACTATTATGAATGCGAAAGTTTGGATGGATGGATGGATGGATGTTTGTTACTCAATCACGCCAGAACGGCTGAACGGATCTGGATGAAATTTGAGACAGAGATAGATAAAGTCTGGAATAGCACACAGGCTATATATTTTCACGCTAATAACTTAGGGGGATGAGCAATATTGCATTATGTCTATATTCCTCAACTCTTTGACAACTGACAACTGTCATAACATGTATTAGAATAGAACGGCTATTTTAGACCACTTGTCACTGAAGTAAGTAGCCTGACGGTTTAACAACCGCTCTGTAAACCAGGGTTTGCAGGTTCGAATCGCAGTCAGTATCACCTTCACCTTTTTGTGTTTTTTTTTTAATTCTAAAAGACAAAACGAAACGTTTTGTCTTTCAAAACGAATAAACATGGATCGCGAGTTCGATCCCCGGTATCCACTTTTTGTAAAGGCTAATTATATTCCAGGCGGCTAATAACTTAAAGGGCGACTAACTATTTGCTTCAAAAAAAAATAGCATGGCAGCAAAAAAATAATAGCTTGCCACAATTTAGAGTTGCATACATTTTCTTGCCTAGCCAAGTAGGAGAACATACGGTACAGAGAGCTTAGGGCACCCCGACACTGATAGGTTAGGTTAGGTTAGTTAAAATTAACCTTCGCTGTAGCTGCCAACCTACTATTTTTACTACCGGCTTTAATTATTTTTTAATCCCAAATTCAGATTAATTTGTCGCCGCGTTAAATACATGCCTTTTGTAAGTAGGTATTTGTTTTATTTTAATTATTTTTGATTTTCAAATCATTACAAAATAGTTTTTTTTTTAACTATTTAAAAGACAGTTAGGTAGGTGACCAAATAAAAATTGATCAATTTAAACACTACCAAAAACAGTCTCTTTTAAGTTTAAAATAAAACGAATTTACGTTTTTTTTTATCAATGCACCACGTTGTAAATTTGTTCCGTGCAGCAATCGGATCCGCGACACGCAGCGCAGCAGTCAATCGCACAACCACTGCGCCAACTGTGCCAACATATTGCATTTGTGCTGAATTTTCTGTTGGCGCAACTCAGCGAGGACCGCATTATGGCTCTGCCTGTGGCTTCCGGGGGGGAGTGAGGTGTAAAACTTCCCCCGTTGCGTCCGAGAGGCGCGCGTGGTACTCTACACGCCGCCGTCTCGGGTCCAGTGTGATGGGAGGCAATGGATGTCCGAATCCTGAACCCCTGGACCTGCCGACGCTCGGTGCGTCTGCTGCGGGATGGGTGGGATCTCGTCGTCTCCCGCACCCTTTTCACAGCTTCCTTCTGTGATAGTTTCGCAGAAAGACATCACCGCAATCTAGGACTCTGTGCTGCCGACCATAGTGCGAACAACAGTCGGCAGCGACAGGTCTCCTCCTACCTCTGTATCGAGGGTACAGCGCGGCTCATCCCACGCGGCACACTCGGAGTGCACAATAGAGGTGTATACCGCAGCTTGCAGAGTAAAAACAAAAATAGGATGATTCCTGTGATAAATGTTAATTATTGTGAATGTACGCAGATTATATTTGTTAATTTTTAATCGGTATTTATATTAATTTCACGGCTTGAGTTTTTTCGTCCGTGACTGTATCGTTGTGTGAATTTTGGAAGGAGATGGGACTACTCGTAAAACTCCGTGGCAACCAGGCGCTGATGGGCGGCGTAGTCGTTTTGTTCACAGATGACTTCAGACAGACACTGCCAGTTATTAAGAGGGGTACATCGGCGGGTGAAATAAACGCATGTCTGTTAAGCTGCTGAAAATGGGAGAGGTTCGTCTGGAATCGGACGCAGATGGGAAAATTCTACTCGTATTTTTCTACTTGAGTTTTCTCATCCAGTGGCTACAGAGGATGAACTTATCATGCACGTTTTTTCCATTTTTTTATGTTAATATAATATAAATAATGAAGAGTTGTGTGGGAAGGCAGTGTTGTCGCCAAAGAACGAGCTGCAAGCTGCTAAATAGCGCCAAACAAGGCGTTTGATTGTTCATTTTGAAAAAAAAGTGTTATAGCGCCATAATGTTCCAGTTTTTAAACCCTATCGTCTACTCAACGCCTTTTGTATTGAGAAGTGTCGATTGTATTGAGAAGCCCAAAAATGGACAAATGTGTTTTTTTTTTATAAAGAAGATAAAAGCGAAACAACTACATAATAAAAAAAGATTTTCCAAAAATCGATTTTTCGTAACCGGTTTTGGTGTATCGATTTTTTTTTCAATAAAAGTTGGCATCCCTACTTTGACAGAATTGACCAACGACCGGAAGTGTTAGATAACGCATTGATAACGATTGAGTTTCTTGATTAAATCGGCTTTTAATTCCGGAGGTTTTATTACAAATAAGTAGTAGCAATATTTTAGTTATTATATAGGTACTTTTTTGTATTTACCACATTGGTGGGCAAAACATGGCCAAGAATGGGCGTTTCCCTTTGTTGAAAATCAGCTCTAGTATCACCCATTTCAAGGACTATCGAGGACACCCAATTATCAATCACCATGTATGTTGCGATTTTTCACACCAAAAGTGAAAGTCGTTCTCCAGCAATAATTTTTGTTGATATACTTCTTTGATGTACAGAATGCGTAGTTGACGGGTTTTAATGTGTATTTTTCAACCCCGTACTTATTAGAGAATTATAAAGGTGAACTTACAGTATTTTCCTGAGTTCCGAATCATTTGTGCGACGTAGTTTCATTATGATGACGCTCATTATGGTCCCCAAGAATAGCATGTTGATCTGAAACAAGTGAAATGTACCGTTACATTGGTTTTTAGTAAAGATAAGGATTAAAATATTGTAGCTTGACGAACGATTAGTGTTCACTTACGGCAACTTTTTAATAAGCAATTGTTTTATCCTAGGTTAATACAATTAGGACTTCATAATAAGTTGCCAGCCACCAGCGGCATTAGTAATGATTCAGATTGTGGTATACAGTGATAGCTGAATATATGATGTGTCGACCCCTTAATGCTGGACTACTATTTACGCTACACCCTGTCGAAATATTCATATTTGTCAAAATAAAAAACAACGGGTTCAGATTTCCAAAATAATGTACTGAATTTACGGAAACAGTTTGCGCGTCCTTCAAAGCGTGTATAAACAGTAAACAAAAAACACTTGTTTACATAACGTCATGGCTGTAATCCCAAAGGAAAAGGTTAGCGGTTAGGGTACACCCCTTTGTACCTCCTAGCAGACACAACACAACAACACACCTTCACAACTCTTCTGTTATGTTTTTCTGTTAAGGCCATTGTAATAGGAGTCGAGCCTATTGCCACCAACCGGGCACGAATCCAGACTGTTGATACGTAAAGCTTATCATGTATTTTTTTATTATAGGAAGAAAGAAAGAAAAAGTATTTACAAGTATTAGTCTCGCACTGGACAAAACAAAGTGGTAACTTGACAATAAAACGAAGATTTAAAAAAAGAAAACTTAAGAACAAATTAAAATAAAACTAACTAAATTGGTCCTGTACGAGGCCAAAAGGCCCCTATCTCAGCATGGTGCTATAACATTAAAAAAGTCACAGCGCTGGTATTCTTATTATTAATACCTACAGGCATTGCTTTCACCTGTGGCAGGACTCGCATTGTGTCGTAATAGTTACTCGACAGGTAGAGAAAACCCGGTGACGAGATCCCATTACTTGGTCACGGTGTTATCCTATAGCATTACTCCGCTTAAATTCTCAAAAACGATTTCTTAAAACTGTGTTTTTTCCATCTACGTATTTTTTGACGAGTGTGTTAGAAAGTGGATGTAAACTACATGTGTATATATGTATGTTGATATCTACTTAATTATTAAGCTTCGAGTGTCAGGATGGTAACTTGTTATTTATTATGTCTGAAAATATCTCTAAAAAGGTGTGTAGGGTATGACGAAAACCACAGAAAGACAAGATTATTAATTTATTTCAATTTATTAACTCAAACTCAAAGCATTTATTTCAATTAGACCATTACAGGCACTTTTGAATGTCAAAACACAAAAAATAAACTAAGCTACAGTCCCTGTCACAGGGCATAATAACTTGTGAAAGTACTGTAGTTGCCCATTCGAAAGCGTATCGACGGGTCCCAAGAACAAAGTCCTATCTTCAATATTGTCTAGTTGCAGTGCGAAGCAATAAAGTTACGCGAATCGATAAGTTGCAAAAAAAATAAAATTAGTAGAAAATTATGGTGAAAGGTATTTGTTTATTTAGTTTACTTGTTATTGCTTGCTAATGTTTTTTTTTAAATATGTATTTTATTTAAATTTTTATTCTTATGTAATGATGTGAGTTTGTTTTTTGGAATAAACTAAGACTTAACCACACATGCGACTTTGTTCTATGAAATCTTTATAAAAACAAAAAGTTGTATGTGTACAAGAGATGGTGTACATCGGTATTTGACTACAGAATTATGTCTTATGCTGCAAATGTCCAAACCTATGTTGTCTCTAAATGTAGGTAGTAAGAAAGAAAACCATTTGATATGATCACTTAGGTATTTATTACTCAAATTGAATCACAGTTTTGCTTGGAAATATTTTTTCCAGATATGTAATTAAAAATATGTTTAAACTCAAATACAAAAGAAAATTAACAACATTCTAAACAATTCAAAATAGTACTCATAATCAATAATCAATTATTGACATAATCTAGTTAAATGTATCAAAAATTTATAACATTCAGTAGAAATCTAACAATTACCTTAATATCTAAAACAAGTGAGTACCTATGTTATTTATGCCTGTAAATCACTTAAAAAAACAGAAACTAACAGCCTTCAAAAACCACTCCAACAAACAGTTAAAAAAATACTTGACAAAAGGTCAAAAACTCTTGTAGCAAACTAAAATGTATTCATTTACGGTTAAACATTAATATAACATTATAAAATTATCACAACATATTATAATAGTAAAATAATTGTTCTCTATTTTTGTATTTAATTCAATGCTAAGTAATCAGTGTAGGTAATCACAAAATTAGGTATCTTTATTTAATTCGACTAATTTAAGTAATCAACAACTGGGTATTATTATTTTAATACAGTTTTAATCAGTCTTATTAAATTTAACCAGACTCTGTCTCTCGTATAAAAGAAAAATATAAAATAAAAGTTTTATTCATCACTTTCATCACTTAAGTCGTCATTTGCGTTGTTAGATTTGTAGGGTAAAGATCTAAAAAATATTGCATTAGTGGCATTTATAACACCTGTTCTGCACATGCTCTCCAAATCATTATGTTTATCTTTTGTTAACTTAAGTGGTGAAGAATAAGCACGCTCTAAGACAGGCAATACAGATGAGTTTCTTGTATCGTTTCGTATAACTAAGCATTCATAAGATTCTTCATTTAAATCATACTTAAAGTACAATTTATTTGGTTCAGATTTGTCAACGAAAACTTCTTTAACTTTAGTCCACAATATTTTTTGTTTTCTTAAATTTTTGTTCCATAGTTTGTCATTTACATGGGTCTTAAAGTTAAAGAAGTTTTCCTGTACCATATTTTTAACTAAATATGGTTCTCCTTCTGTTTTTGCCCATCGCACAAGCAGGCGCCATTCATCGGGTGTATAAATCGTTTTGGAATGAGACGAACGCTCTATGACGGCGTGGACACTATCTCCCTCGTTTTGGGTATGTCCCTTCTCTAGAAAACGATGTGTAATAGACACCTTGTATTTTTTTGCTGCAAATAAATATACAGAAAACACAAATCTATTCCGATTTTGGCCCGCACAATTATCGGACCAGAAACGAAATTCTTTTGTGCCTTCTGTACAATTATCATTTATGAAATCTAACAAACAACTACCCACTTCATTAGCTCCTCGTTTAGCTACTGTTTCATCCCACATATAGCACACTGCTTTCTTTTGGCCCATATTAAAAACTGTAAAGTTAAAGGCAGATAATTTTCTTTTGTAATAAAATATACTTATTTGGCCGTGCGGACAAGTCAACACTTTCTGGAAATCAAAAACCGCTGTCACAATGGACCCTTGAGACTCTATAGCATCATGTTTGTCTTTTTGTTTCATGGTACGTGCAGTTTTCTTTGCGTCCATATGTACTTTATGTTTTTGTATTTCTTCATTTGTAGGTGTCCGATTATTTGTAAAAGCATGACAAACTTCACACTGGTCCTTTTTCGGTATATGAAAACCAAGATTAAAATTTTTATTCACTATTTCCCTATACTGGCGTACTGTCGTTGCTTTTGATGCGTATATGTTTTGATCGAACCATTCGTTATACAGTTTAAACATTCGGCTAATGCTGAGACTACCATCTAGATATAATTTGGTCGAGTCCTTTCGAATAAAGTGAGACTCAACGGGAACAAATGAATTTACATGATCACACACACTCTTTATCATGTCATTATTAATGATGGATTTGTGATGGTTATGTTTGCCTCGGTGATCTTCCTCAAAATCTGCCACACCATCATATTTTTTAAATGTGGTTTTGATTATACTTTCACTAACAGCTAGTGTTTTCAAGAACATGGTCTTGCAGACGTTTATAGTAGTTGCATCGGCGTTTAAAGATTTAATTGGCAAGAAATACTTTAGTGTAAACTGACGGTTGTTAGGAGTACTGCGGTTTAAACATCTATATTTAGGAGCTTTTTTTACATATTTTGCAACAAATCCCCATTGTTTTTCTGAACTCCCAAGTTTCCAAAACCTAGTGAAGCATTCCAGTCTTTGGTCTTCAGAAATTTTTTCCGCACATTTATACCGACAACTGCAAGGTTTTCCAATTACTTTATTCTCAACGAATTTGCCTCTTTTTGACACATAGCTTTTACCGAGATTTTTTAAATATTTTCGTTTTACGTCAGACCAATTGTCCTTATTAACTAACCGTTTTCTTGATCTTTTCTTTTTTTGTTGTGTTGATGTCAAAGTCGAAACATTAGTACTTACAGATTGAATAGAATCTGTCCAGGAACTATGGTCGGGACAAAAATGATCATCACACTTCCTGTGTACATTTATTGGAGAGGGCATTGGTGTAGCTAGTGTGATATGTGAAGTGGAAGGAGTGGCAACAGCTGGTTCTTCAAATTCTTCTAGGTATAACGCTGGTGAATTATTAAAACTAGAGGTTACCTCTATATTCAATGGAGTAAGTACTTCTTCTGGATACGGATCTTGTGAAAAAGGTACAGGTGGTGTTGCCACTTGATGACAGGTATTAGAAATGGTATTTTCAGTAATTTCATGCTGCTTTTCAGATACTGTTGTATTGGTGTTAGAGGGTGAAACAACTTGCTGACGTGTGGTATGAGTATTATTTTCGGTAGCTTCAAGTTGTAGTTCTGGTACATCTGTATGGTTAGTGTCATCAAATACGGCATGATATACTTCTGCCATTTCGACGATAATGTTTTGGGCATCGGACGGTAACGGGGAGCTAGTATTGCTGTCACGTTCAATTGCAGATTCTGTAATAAAGTCAAATAAAAAACAATATAGCTACTGAATTTTAATACCTTACTTGAGTACTAGCCTATCACTAGTAAAAATAAATCATTTTAATTAAAAGGAGAGTATTAAATGGTGTATTTTATTTAGAAAAAAGTCTCATGTAAAAGTTCTTACAAAGAACAAAATCTTGTTATCACATACGACTATATTTTTATGTTAAGTTTACGTAGAACAACATCCTATCTGCACATACGTTTGAAAATTTTAGAAGAACTTTGGCTGAACAACAACGTATGTGAATAAAATGTCGTAAAAATAAATATAACAAAATGAAATGTTATTGTGTAGTTTTTCTAAAGAATGAAATTATTACAAAATTATACAAAAAAAAAACCTTTTTTTTATTATCGTAGAACAACATACTTTAATCACACACGACGGTAATTATAATAATTATCGTTTTTTTCTTAAAATATTTAGTAATATAATACAAAATCCCTGAGCCATCTTTAAAATACGTGTGACTTGAAAAAATAAAACAATTACTTACCAAGATTATTACATTCTTCATTGTTATTTCTGTTTGTAGTAGGATCAGAACAATTATTTTCATCTATTTGTAGCGCTAAATTCAAAATTCTTTTCTTTCTTGACAATGCAGACATCGCAAAGAATACACTGTGACACTGTATTTACACCTTTTGTCATTAATTTGACTCACAATTGAAAACTTGTTTGAACCTCCAAAATCGACCGCCACCGAGGAGTACAAACTCGTGTCTGACGCTACATCGCGATGCGCGTGGTGCTTACCGCGGCGAACAAGTTCTTACATGTCGATGCGTCATTGTTCGTTGAACTATTTCTCAGATAAGGCAATGTTCAATTGGTTATTTCATAAAGTAAAAACACTATTTAAAAAATAATTACACTAGCATATAGCTACTATGATACTTAATACATTTGATCAAAAAACTAAAAATCGACTTATATTTACATAAGTTTTTGTTCTTGGGACCCGTCGATTAATTTATTTCAATTTATTAACTCAAACTCAAAGCATTTATTTCAATTAGACCATTACAGGCACTTTTGAATGTCAAAACACAAAAAATAAACTAAGCTACAGTCCCTGTCACAGGGCATAATAACTTGTGAAAGTACTGTAGTTGCCCATTCGAAAGCGTAGATCCTTTGGAGAAGAATGGGCAAGAAACTCCATGGACACTCTTTTAAATCAATATGTTTTTACAAAATCTTGGTTACATCATTCATGTCGAGATTCTATATACATGTGAGAACGATATAGAAAGACGTGCGAGTAAGAGCGTCCAGAGTAAAAAGATAAAATCAACAATTCAAAAATACAATAATCCATGGCAGCTGCGAGATGACCAGTCCCTACTGACAGCGCCCGTTCACGAACATGACGCATGGATCAGCCATCATTCAACTCAACCATTTTGAAGGGAACTAAACGACCCGACACACGCGCCACCATCAGCGAGACATTTTAGTGAGCATGACATTCTCTCAGCCACCAGGGAAAATGCGAGTCCATAAAAGATGTAAATGGTAGCTTTATCGTACATAGTACTCACACATGTGCTATGCAATTATACAACACTAAGAGATTGAATCTATACAATGCAAAGATATGTTTACAATCTTCTGCAGCTTCCACAATAACGTCCCATGGTAACCGATAAGGCCTGTCAGGTAATTATAGGTGTCGTTAATTACCTATCAAGCTACGTCCATTCGCAAACCTAGGTCTTCGTGGAGAAGAATTGAGAATAAACTCCACGGCAACATCTTTTAAAAAGTATTATGCCAGGACAATCTTACGTTATCCTGAACTATTTCTCAAGTTATAGCAATTTATCGGAGTAGATAAACAATAAACAATAATAAAGGTCATATACCTATTTCTAGCTTTTATTTAGATATCAGTAATAATCATAGTATAATATCAAATAACTTACATTAACGTTGTGGAACATGGTGGTAATACAAATAGGATTCAGCTTTACACACTTTGTATCTCCATTACCTACTATGTACGAGATATCACTTGCAAATTTAATACCATACACATGGACCACACAATAGTCGAGCTAGGGTCTGTCCTCGACGATTGATACCCAACCAATGCCGACGATTTTTTTTTTTAACAACGGCCACTTGCAGCTTGCCAACTCGCTAAGGCTTACTGCTTAACTGGACTATCCTGTGGTGACCTCAAATAAATGTAAGGCCCCAGCCAGGGCTTACAAACTAGGTTACAAAATTAAATGACCGCTTGCTAAGGGCACCCCTGTGGGGCTCGGACCTCGACTTAGGGCGTCATTGAGAGGAGGGCAACAAGTTGGGACAGGCTGGGTCATGTTAGTATTATTTGGGGAATTTAACAGCGACGACACACGCTTCATGAAGAATCAATTATTTTTAATTTTTTTAAAGTTGTACGTTCAAAAAGACTAATTAAAATAAATGATAATGACTTTGACTAGTTTCCAACGGAGAGGATGATTTCTTTGATTCAGTTTAATTCTTTCTTTTTGATACTTGTACATTTCTGGCTCAGAGTGGTCCAAGAACACAGTACGTGGAAGGACATGGGGGAATTTTCCAGCAGGGTTTGGGACATTAAAACCTTATAAAAAAAATCTAGAAGAAACCGATTCACTGAAACTTTGAAGAAATATTGTTAACTTGTAAATTGTGTATTTAAACAGCATTAAATATTCGAAATTAAGTCCGAAGGGTATGTACGTATTCAGAAACCATGATGTTATTTTATATTGGTAAGTGAATTGAAAGCCCGTCATAATACGAGTAATAATGTTTATATGTATTATTAATATTTCGCTTTTGTAAGATATTATTATAGCATCTTTGGCTTAATATTTGCTTGTTTTTATAAGTATTACCTAACATATCAGTGGGAGATGTTCTGTGGGTGTATGTAATCTCATAATAATAGATCGGTTCTTCAAATGAAATACTGATAAACACGTGTAATAGAATGGTATTTTTATTCCTTTGTTATGAGAAACGGCTACCTCTACCTATCTTTGGTAACCTTCAAACATTTTAATGACGTGTAGTCTTTTGCTTATGAAACAAAATATATGTATTTGTACAAAAAGGGACACGCAGGGAATCGTGGTATATAGACTTTGTTTTTCTTTTGTAATGAAATTAGAAGAACCTAGACGAACAAGCTCGTAGCTAACATACATACATTTGGATCGCGTTCTCGTTTCCATGTAAAACGTAATGTTGTCACGAAAACGCAATGCGTACAGCATTTGCAAAATCCGAAAACTGTCTTTACATTTGTGTCAATTTCGTTTCGCGATATGTGTTGCGTGCTTTTTTCTATTCGTTTATGTAAAAGGTATGTTTTGAAAACGAAAAAGGGACTCTATATTCGCAACCGGCGAAAATGAGACGCTTATACAGTAAAGTTGGTGGATGAACATTTTGAAGATTTCACATGAATCAATGTGATCGAATCAAACGATGCGCTTGTGTTTTATTAGGAATTATTATTCAGGGTGGAAGGGACAGCGACGCTAAGCCGGTTACAACATGTTCAGTACATCATTCTGAACTCCCCCACACAGAAATTTTTCGTCGGTTATTAAAAGAAAAAACAGCTGTTCAGTACATTTTGACGTGTAGGTATTGCAGTTTTGTAGAGAGAGAGGAACATTTTCAAACCCTGGATGGCCAAGACTTTTTCAAAAGATTTCGACTCAATCAATAGTTTTATCTGTTTTCGAGTCTATTGAGGACAAGATAGAGTTTCCTACCGATATGTAAGCACCAAAAGATGTTTTTGTTAGCTACACCTTGTGCGCGTCGTTGTTGTGTGTGTCGTCGGCTAGTTTTTAGGGTTATAACTCACCCACATTTCGCAAGTCATGTTTTAGTCACATGTAATAGATGGCGAGCATATTGTCATAAATCAGGCACAAGGATCAGGACGGCGCTACTAAGAAGTTTCAAATGGAAACTTCGAATAACACGTTGCTTCATCAGGTAATTGAACCCAGGACTTCGCGCTCAGTGGTAGTGCTTGTGACCAATAGACTAACGAGACAGTTTCGGGCGTAGACGTATTTCTACACCCAAAGTGGCTCTCTTAACTTGACGTTCCAAAGAAGCTTCTAAAATTACCCAGTGTTAACTCGGTTGTGGAGGTCAGATAGGCAGTCGCTCCTTGTAAAATACTGGTATTCAGCTGCATCCGGTAAGACAGGAAGCCGACCCAAATAAAGTTGGCAAAAAGGCTAGGCAGATGATGAAATAGTTTTCTTAAACGTATGCAAGGTGCTCAGGTATACGGGGTGTCAACCGCATTTACGTATACATCTCACCCATGCGCGTGACGTCGTCGCAATCTTTGTCGGTTTATATGCTCAATTCAATAATGATTACATAAAACATAACATTACTCGTGTTATCCCCGAAGGGTAAGGGCAGAAGTGTACCCAATAGTACACCCGCATATCAACAGTTATATTTAAGTCACTTGTGATAGGGGAGGTCTTTGGTCTGGCGTGAGACCGAACAGGCTGATTTAAAAAAATAGGAAAAAAGGAGTACATTGCCAGTACTTCTTGTACAGTTTTTCTTCTTTGTAATTTAGAAATTTTTAATGAGATGTACAGAATCCTTCGACAAAATACAAATTAGAGCCAGATCTATTCATTTCGTTCTTCTTCTTTTTTTAAACGACCGCGCTGTGCCATACTTTCTCAACAAAATAAATACGCTAGTATTTCAGTTCGGAATCGAATCGTCTAGTTAGCTTCGGTTGACGACTCGATGTTGAGTTACCGTAAACAAGAAACAGAACAGTATTGAACTTTTATTTCTGACTATAAGTCGATTTTCTCCACTTCTAATTATTTTTCCGTCTGACCTCCAATGAAGTTGAAATGAAAGTATCGTTTGCTAGCAATCGAGTTGTGTTTTTAAAAGCTTATATTTGTTTGTACCATAGTTTTAGATGGATTTAAAACGGGTGTTTTAGAAATGAGATTCAGCAGATTTTGATTGAGACTGAGCAATAATTTAGAAAAACAATCATGGAGTTGGTATTGATCAGTTCTCAGTTACCTACCTAATTAATAACAAGAAATTCATGGACTTCTGTATCTTAGTCCTAAAATAACAAACAGGTTTTTTAAATCCTTTTTATTTTCTAGCCGATGGTAAACAACCGACTCTCTTTAGTGATAGAAAACCGGATATTTTATGTAATGAACATAATGCTCAGAAAGAGCAACGTTGATAAATGCAATTATTTTCATTTTGCTGCCCTTTGCAACATAAACAATGCTATGCATGGGTTTTATGAGAATTTGCAGCCAATAAAAACAGGAAGACAAAACTTTATGCTAAATTATGGGGATAGTTAATAGGATTTTTCTTCTTTCTTCATACATTTAGTGTAAATAACTCTAATTATTCACTAAGGCAGGAAGATTTAATATTCTGTAGAATAATGGAGATAAATAACAAGATTTGTCTTGATACTAATAAAATTAGAATACAGAAGGTATATGAAGTTATTTCAAGGAAAATTGCAAAGAATTTACAGTTACGGACGAAGCAATGTTTACGAGGTCGGGAATTTACAATGTTCATAATGAACATTACTGAAGCTGGTTAAATTAACACCGAATACGGCAACACAGTTATCAGCATCGTTTTTCTGTTAACGTGTGGGCGGGAATACTGGATGGCAAACTTCTTGGACCCTATTTTATTGACGGCCATTTTTTTTTTTTTTTTTAAATGCACAGTCATACATGGCTATTTTACTACATGTTTTCGCCAGGATTTTGGAAAATGTGCATCTTCGTTCCCTGAGAAACCTCTACTACCAACATTGCGGTGCCCCTGCACATTTTCAGCTGCAACTCAGGGCTATGCTGGATGAGAAGTTTCCTGCGCGATGGTTTGGCCGCAGAGGGTCAGTGGCTTGGCCAGCTTGTTCGCTCGACCTTACCCCTCTGGACTTTTATCTTTGGGGCGAAATGAAGCGACGGCGCAAACGGAGAGTTCGTAGTACGTTTAGAGACCTAAGAAATGACACTGTTGTGCTTCCTAGAGTGCGAAACAATCTACAAAAACGTACGGAAGCATGCGTGGCCCTTAATGGATTTCGAACAGCTTTTGCGATTAATGTAAGTGTAAATATTAATTTCGTGAAGATATTCAATCAGTGTTTTATCCAGTAATTTCTAATTAAACTGTACATAAAATTATTTTTTACTTTTTAAATACGTCAAAAATACCTACCCAATGGTTTGGTATAACTTTTTTTTTTTAAATTTACTATGTTGTTAAATATAATTTACATTGATCGTCACGCAACACATATCTAAGGTAGGTATATTTGCCTGTCCTAAGCCAGGAAAAGTATTAAGGGGAAAGTTACATCACAAGATACGTATATTGTGTTTAATTAGAATGTTGTATTAAGTAGGTAGGATGGACAACCTTTGGAGTGATTACGTCACTCATGCGCATATTTTATCTATGAATTTACGGACGTTGTTTTTGTTTTCAAGTTTTCGTCATGGGTGTCGTTTTACATATATGTATGTATATTTATATGAATCACTTTTTGTGATTTGATTGAATATTTTTGATGCTGTGTGATTTCCAATTTTGTTTGTATTGACATCGTTTTTTCTATTTTACTAATTTTTTCCTTCAAATACGCGCAACTCACTTTATTACCGAACAAAGGCGCCTTTTATCAAGGATTTGAGAAAAAAACTTGATTTAATGCATAGCTTTTTATTTTTTTTTAAGTCGATTCTTTATTTTAAGTCGACTGTTTCTTTTTAAGGTAGAAAAATTCGTTGATGAGGGATATATCCCTCATCAACGAATCGTAACGTTCAACGGAACGAATCATAATTTTTCACAACACACACACACACACACACACACACACACACACACACACACACACACACACACACACACACACACACACACACACACACACACACACACACACACACACACACACACACACACACACACACACACACACAGTACAGATTACCAGACTAGTTTGAAGCGCTACCGCTGAACATGAGGACCTGGGTTCGATTCTCAGGTGGAGCAAAGCGTGGGGTTTCCATCAGCAATGTTGCATTTGCAGCCACGGACTCTGGATTTGTGTCCGGTTAATGGCAATAGGCTCAACCCTATTTCATGGGACTTAAACTTAACTGGCGAAATGAGGTCTTGTGACGAACGTACGAAGCCGTGTTGCATCTGAACTTTGGAGGAAAATATTAATAATGGTCAATATAATAATGGTGAATAGACGAAGGGCTTGCTTCGAAAGTATTTGTAACATCAATTTCCTTGATACCTGCGTCTACGGTTCAACTTTTTTTTGACCTCTCGTCAGAGTCCTTGGATAAATATACATTTCGGAAATCATGGTCTATCTCCGGAAATACGAGATTTTATAGTATTGCCCTGTTCTTTTTCTGCTTTGATGTCGATGGTACTTCTTATCAAATGATGAACACCTAGGTGGCTACGCTAATCTCGGTTCCAGTAGCGTTTTTGACAGTAAGTCGTTTAAAACGCAGGGTGGTCTGGTCGGGAGCCCCATCATATTGAGCTTCTACAACCATGGAAACACATGCCTATTATGTACTACTATAGTTAAAATATTACAGATTGCGACTACAATCTTTTCAAAACTATTGACTAACATAAAAAAGACGAAGTGCGACTTAAGTGGAGTGACTTCATAAGTACGCAATGAATGTACGACAATGCGTTGAAAAACTAAACTTAGAAGCTTTGCACCTGTGGGGGGCCACAATACGGCGCACCGTCTGTGTTAATTCGGAAACATGAAGATTAGGTACCGAAACGCATACTATTTCTGGTTCTATTACTAAATGCAATAAAATCAAGCGGTTAAACGGGGTAATGGTAAGCACTTAAGCGAGAATTCAAATAAAATCTTATTTAAAAATAAAATCTTTTTTGCAACCGCCAAATTATATAATTTACTTATTCATCTAT
This sequence comes from Standfussiana lucernea, assembly GCA_964057025.1. Taxonomy (NCBI): domain Eukaryota; kingdom Metazoa; phylum Arthropoda; class Insecta; order Lepidoptera; family Noctuidae; genus Standfussiana; species Standfussiana lucernea. The sequence goes on from OZ059784.1 coordinate 4,490,468, forward strand.
CAACTGAGATCGAATATATCGATAGAAGTTAAGAAAGAAAGAAACAGTTTTAACAGCAATGGGGTTCCCCATTGCACCGAGGTTATGGCAATTGGGATCACCATGTGGGAAATGAGGATCAAATGAAAACTAGCACATATGGCAGATATAACCCTTGGGTGAGTTCCACCCGATGCATTCTGCGTGAGCCCACAGCACACATGAAGTACATCTGTACCACATTTCGTTGTTTCTGCCGAATTCGCCACATATTATATGTCTATATCCTGCGTCTTTGGCATCATCATTCTCACCATCCTGGCATAAGTCAATAGTGTTCACGCCTGTTACCGAATAATCGTTCGATTCCTATAGAACATGCCTCTTTGCTCTTTCGGGACCCTCCTTCTGAACCTTAGTCTGCTTTCCTTGTCCCTTACCTTTCACTTTCTTTTTATCTTTCCCTTTATCTTGTTGCGATTTTTTAACTTTCTTATTTTCTTTTATACGAGGTCATCTTTAATTGATGTTGAAGTTAAAATTGTAGCGTGCTTTCGGCCGTGTCTTGTGTTGAGGGTAGGAGCTTTCCCTGGTATCTTAATAAAATCGTGGATTGTAGTAACTTTGGTTTGTGACGTTGATACAATATCTGGTTCAGGAACTGGTGGTTTTGATCAGCCAGGAAATGATACCAGGAGATGTGCATACCTGGTCTGATGTGCCAGGAACTGATAGGTCTACTAGCTGCGATGTGCTAGTAATCAAATTTGTATCTTGCTCAGTATTAGCAACAGTATAAATAGATTCATCACAATCTTGAATTGTAATAGACTCAGGGTGGAGAATTTCAGCCGCAATAAAGTCTTCTTCAGAGAACATTTCGGGATTTATTGGAAAGACACCAGTTGCTCTAAATCCAGATTCTCCTTTACTAATAGACGCAACATTATTAAATGCTTTCCTCACTAAAGATGATACGTCATAAGGGGTTACCTTTTCTGCATGATGGCTTTTCATAAATAAGTCACATTCTTTTTTGTAAGCTGCTTTTAGCGGTCCAAAGAAAGAAACATCCAGGGGCTGCATTCTATGAGACGTGTATGGTGGCAAAGACAGTATATGGATATAGTTCTGCTTACAAAATTTGAAGACAGAAAGAGAAATATGACTAGCATGATTATTTAGTACCAAAAATATAGGTTCATCCGCAGAAGGCTTAGCGTGCTGCTTAAAGTGCAAAAGCTATTCAAAAAAGAGATTCTCATTAATCCAACCGTTATGGGAGCACTTGGGAAGAGCACCTGCTGGGCCATCTTTCTCGAGTAATGGAGTAATTTTCTTCCTAGAAAAATGAACATTGGTGGGATAAATCCGCCTGCAGAGCTCATTGCACACATCAAGGTGATGTTTTTTCTTCTCTCCCAATTTGTGATAGATCCCATTCTTCTCTGTCCCTTTGTGGCTAGTATTTTGTACAGTAATGTGAAAATTTAAACTTGATTTTATTACTAAGTGGTCGCTACCTAACGTTTCATTAATAACCTTCCAATTAAAGCTGACAGCTATGTCCGATGATGCAAATGTTATATCTAGAGACGATTCTTGTAATACACCACTAACCAACCTAGCTCTTGTCGGGCTACCGTCGTTTAAGGAAATAAAACTATTTTCGATTGCCAAATCTAAAATTTGTGTTCCCCTTGTCTCATTTTTGAAAGACCAATTTGTATGGTGAGCATTGGACTCCCCAGATATCAGCGTTTTTGTGGAGTTAAAGCTAAATAGATTATCCCAGTCAGATTGGTTATTGTGGATTTGACTTGATGAGCAATAAACTGATATGACATTTTCCAAATTCCTTAAGCGATTTTTCGAATTACAATGTCAACACCACCGTATGAATCTTTCCTGTCTTTCCTGTGAACATGGTAGTAACTAATCCTTACTTCAGTATCTACATATGTCTAGTCATGTTTCAATGATAATAGCTAAGTGAATCTTCTCTTGATGTAATATTCTCTCAAATTCTTTGGAATTTGACACACACAGATCACAGCCCAAACGCAAACTTTTAGGCTTGAGGATCTGTGAGTTCCATTGCAGTATATTGATCGTACTTATTTTAGCAGTAAATACATCGCTAAATATATCATAAAATCCTTTAAACCACTTAATTTCGTTAAATATCTCTATCAAATACTTTTTGCACTCTTCCAACTGAGATCAGTTTTTGTTTCCAATTGGACGTACTTGTCACTATGTCTTTTTTTTCTTACTATACTTGTGTTTCTAAGAATTTTCCTTATATGTTCTCCTTCATTTTCACTTGATGCTTTATGGGTTTCTTCTACTTCTTCATTAGATTCAAACATGTCAGCATGAGTATTTACTTTGTTCGTTTCTCTGTTCGTTGCTTTCCCCATTTTTTTTGGTGTTAGACTTTTGATTTCCTTTTCCACTTTTTGAGCGTGCTGGTGTTTCAATTTGTTCATGATTCTTTCTTTTAGAAATGTGATCTTTTTCTTGATTATTTGTTAGTAATATGTCCCTGTAAGACAACTCATTACTAAATGGCTCAGTAGTAGTAATTTGGGTGCTGTTTATAACAGTGTTGGGATTGTAACTTGCTACAGGTGTTGTGTTTGTTTTATCGTGTTTTTGTAAGTATTTATTAAATTCTTTGTTATAAGCATTTCCTTGGGACATAAGTAAGCGGATTTATTTTTTCTTTTAGAAATATTGGACAGTTTTTGCTAAGTGCCATATGTTCGTCTTTGCAACTTATACAATAATAATCGGTTATTTCACAGTTGGTGTGTTGGCCTCCACATTCCGGACAGATAATTTTCTTCGTAGGGCACTGTCGAATAAGGTGTTCAAATTTCCAGCAACTCGAACACTGAGTTACCGGAAATACAAAGGGCTGAACCTTGAACCTATAACCGTAACTGTAAACATACGGAGGTAAAATTGGCCCTTGAAACACATGCGTACACTTTCGCTGTTTATCCATTTGTCTTATTTTTACCGATATTATTTCATAGATACTTCTAAATTCCTTCCTTAATTCTTCTCCTACTCTCTTTCCTTTCTTCTTTTCTTCACAGCCTGAATTCAACTGATCACTTCTGGATAAAAGCTTCTCTTTCCTTGTGCCAATCTTCTCGGTCCTGTGCCAGCCTCATCCTGGATTTTCCCCCGATGGCAACTATGTCGTCTGCCCAACACGCCGCCGGACGACCCACATTTCTTTTCCCTGTTCTTGGACGCCATTCGGTGACTGCCTTAGTCCACCTGTCATCACCGCGCCTTGCTAGGTGTCCTGCCCAACTCCATTTCACTTCCGTAAGATGTTTGTTAGAGAGATTTGGTTATTATTCTTGGCCCTATCGATTGATTCCATAAAAGTACAAATTGTTATTTTTTTGGATTTTAGCCGGTTCGATTTCCAAGTGTGGCAAGCGAAATCTATGAATGCAGATTTCTTAAAAAGTTATGACAAGATAAGACAATTTTTTATCCAGTTCAGATAAAACGGTACAATATTAAAAAGCTTAGCGCTAAATTATTTCATATTTCATGGACTCCACACTAGGATTCCCTATATGTAGGGTCCTATATATGTCTTAGTCTCCTAAGACCATTTCCCTGTAGCTACGATGGTTACTAGTACTGCCTCAACTCAAAATTTAACCTGATTTATAATTATTCATTATTTATTTTGACTTCTTTTACTAGGAAAAAAGATACACGTTACGAACAACTATCCTTCTTTTTATTTTAAGCTCGGATAGTGCGGGACTATTACTAACGTTGTTTTGAAGATATTGGTATCAGCGATAAGAAAGCCAATGTAACAATAGAATTAGCAATATTATAAAAGAGCTGTTCTGTTCTTTTCTGCGTTGATACTTATAATACTAAAAAGTTTACTAATTATTCAAAGGTCTTGGTCAAAATAAGCTCAAGTCCAACAGGATTTAAATATTAAATCATTGTTCACAATAACTCCTCCAATTCATACTATTGCGACAATTACCAAAGTCACCGGAGACCGGAGCTAAGGCCAATTGGAAATGTTGCCTTCCCTATACCTATTATGTCGAAGAAGATTGACTACAACAGCCATTCGTTTCTAACATGGTCTACCTGTTCAAAACATTGTGATTCAGCAAACCACACGGTAATTAGTCCGAGGCAGGCCAGCGTGGTTCTAAAATCGACTAAGGACTGTTGAGGTTGCGTTACGAAACCCCTTTGTTAAACTAGGTTTACTATATTAGTTTGAATAATTGGTCAAACCTTTGGCAAAGTACAGAACAGGCAACATATTTCAAGTGGCTCTGTTTCTGTTCTCCGGCGACTTAGATACTAGTTGTTTGTTTTAGAATAAAGCGAAGTTCTAATTTGTAAGCTATTAGAGACATATTTTAATTTTGTTGTTCTTACGCCCAGAGTTCATAGAAAAATGCCCATGATCCTTTTTTCCAGTCATGTTTTTTTTTTCTATTGTAGGCAATAATTTTTTTGTGAGAAATGGGCCCTGTACCAAATAAAGAACTTATTTTTTATTGTTAGCCTTGTATGTCCCACTGCTGAGCAAGTAAGGCCTCCCCCATATCCTTCCTGGTACTCTTCTCTTGTGCTACCTCCAACCAGCCTCCGTGATGCCCGTCAAGATCATTTCGCCATCTCTTTCTAGGCCGGCCTCGGCGCGCGGCGCCGTCCATCCTCAGGCACCCATCGTGTTGACCTTTGCCCAGCGGTCGTCATGCGTGCGGGTCAATCCCATTTGAGCCTGGCAGCCTTTTTACCTATGTCTGCAATTCCTGTTTTTGAGCGCAGCGTAGTGTGCCGTATTTTATCTGTTCGAACTTACTTATGGTTAATTAATTTAATATAAAATGTTTTATTTCTAACTTACCGAAACGACAGCCAGTATAGGACCCTGTATGATGTAATATGAGGGCAAGTAGTTGTACCCGTACCAGCATCTGAAACAATATTTATAAGTGGGTATTTACAATGATTTCAGTAAAAAGGCACACTTTTTTGAACTACATAGTCAATATGAGTCGAAGAGAGGCATTTATGTATATTCATGAGTAAGCCCGTTTAAACTAACATTTGGTGGCAAATGTGATGCCCAAAATATTTTTGAAGTTATGTGCACTTGTGCAGTGCAAATATAGTGTTCTATACATAGGTGTTTCTTTATATTAGCGAAAACGGGCATTACTCAGACAGTAAAATGTACACTTTACAGGGTGTAAAAAAAATATTATGACTGAATATTTTTAGGGCAGTAGCTACGAACTCGCATTTATTTTTGTAGAACAATATAGGGAGGTCACTTTGGTAAAAAAAAATTACAAAATAAAACGTAAAATTCACTTACGTGTTTAAAGACTCCTTCGAATAGTGTCGGCCCACTACTGTTGCCCAAATCGCAATTAAAATAACTGGCACACCCCATCCGCCGACGTAGAAGTAGTTGATATTGATCTCATTCCGAAGGGTATTGGCAGAGATCAGGGTGTTAAGGAAAATGCCTTCGATGAACATCCAGCCGTAAACGACAAGGCGAGAGTACTCGAGCAGAACGTAAGCCCCCTCGCACACATAAGGCTGAACCAACAAAATAATTAATAATTATTATTTCTGTAATTATAAAACAGTATTAGCTATAGGAGCTTGTGGATAAAATAATAACAGCTGCTGGGGTCGATCGTCAGGTTAAGTCGCGCTTGCCTGGGTTGGTCCGTGGATGGGTGACCACCCATTACATACCGAGTTTCATCCGTGCCTCGAAAAACACGTTAACCCGTTGGTCCCGGCTGTCAATTGTACATCTTTGACAGTCGTTATAGGTAGTCAGTGGCCCAAAAGTCAGACAACCAGTCTTACCAAGGGGTATCGTATTACCCAGTACTAAATGGGTTGTGGTGGCAGTCGCTCCATGTAAAATACTGGTATTCAGCTGCGTCCGGTTAGACTGGAAGCCGACAAAGGCCGGAAGACCGGAAAAGGCTAGGCAGATGATGATGAATTATAAAACATTATTGTGTTTTAATGTCACTTTAGTGTGGGAACGAGATATTACATCATCTCTTTCTCACACTGAACATTCGTTCGTTTTCCTTCGTTATCCATAATCGAGTAATTACTTGTTGCTAAGTAATTACTTGAATAAGCAATTACTTAGGAAAAGTTATAATGAGTAAAATATTATATTCTAAAGTGAAGTAATTATCATTACTTACTTATTAAAAAAACGAGCAATGCTTATTACTAACGTTTATTTTAGACTGGCAATAATCTCATTCTACGTTCCATCAATAGATAGAAGTAAAAAAATAAAATTGGTATGACATGAGCAGTGATGTAAAGATTTAAAAATATTAATCAAAAATGTTTTTCTTTTTTAACAATTCTGACTATTCCGAAGTTGGGTAAAAAACCAATAAAGATTTAAACACTGTTTTAAGTATTCACGGTTTATAACTAAAATTTCACTGTTACTTATGGGATATCCTCCGCGATTATTAATCTGAATTCGGAGGGAATTGTAAAACGTCCGGTATTTTCAAATATAAGAATATTAAAACAGTCTGTGATAAAATAAAATATCACGGTGCCTTCCATGATATTTTGTTTAGTGAAATCCACAGGAACAGGGCCGTAGCCAGGGGAAATTTCGGCTAGGTTTTGAGCTCGCTTCGCTCATTAATACACCCTCTACTTTTTAAATTCTGTATAAGTTGACAGAGTTCTGCTATTCTCATATTTGTATGGATTAACAAAAATACTAATGAATAAATGTGCTCACAAGATCACTTTTGAATCGACTGGCCGAGTTTTTCAAAAAGTTATTATAAAGTTAAGTTATGATAGCAAAAGGTACTCTTTATGGTGCTGCACGCTGCTTTGAAAAATCTAAATAATATAGAGTGATTGTTGGATCGCTTTCCATGCATTAATTTTAGCAGTTTAACTCCGTGCTCGATAGATGGTGTTGTGCATTTGACGTCAGTTTCTGTATCGCGGTGTTAATATTTTCCGTTAATGAACTACGCTCGCGACAGTATATGGTCGTAAATTTTGATTGATTAATCTCCTAAATCTACATGTTGGATCTGGATGGCGCCGACAATACGACAGTAAATTAAACTGCGTATACATCATGACGTTCCCAGTCTGTGTGATTCAATCGATTTTATCCAGTAGTTTAGTCACAGGCCATTATTTTTCATTTTCAGCATTTTCTACATGTTGTATTAGGCTAGCATCGACACATCGGTATAAACACTAAACACATGTTGCCAACTGACTAATCCAAAAACCTTTGGCAAATTCGTTCCTTAAATGTATTTCTAGATGTGAATTAGCGCAAATTATAACTAAGATTAGTAATAACATCATTATTAATGGTGTTTTATTTGGTTCATTCCAGAAATCCCCACCGACAAATCCCCACCAGTGGGGATCGTTATTTTTTTTTCCAGAAATCCCCACTAGTTATATAAACTCAGTCTAGTGGGGATTTTTGGAAAAATAAGTAACAATCCCCACCAGGTGTTGTCGTTTCTAAATTATTTAAAAAATGCAATTTAATTATTTCAGAGTTAATTATAAAATTATTTGCACAGTAAATATTGAAAAACTTCAGCCACCGGAAATCTGGTTTATCATAAATGCAATATGCATCCAGAGATAATAAAATATACACCACTAAAAATGAGAATAGATTTTAATGCATAGTTCTACTGGTATTTTTTTATTGCTAGTTTAACAGTCGCGTGTAGGGTAGTTACACAAAATATTTGTTGTTGTTACTTCACGCTTTGTTTTATGAAAGAAGTGCTAACGAAAGTCACCGTCGGATCCCGCGATCACAAAGAAGCAAAGAAAAAGACCAGTTCATCTTAGATGCTCAACTAGAGTTTATGCATGGCAGCATTATAGTGCCACTTTTTTTTGAAAGAAAGAGATAAATTCACAATCGCGATTTATGTGATCCTATAATGTTTAAATAACTTTGGTTTGAGTCTTATTAATAGTTGTAAATATTTATGATTTTCGTTTCAATGCAAGCAATAGATAATGAAAGTTGATTATAATAATTAATTAATTTTTGTTTAATAATCTAGAAACAACACTTGGTGGGGATTGGTACTTTTTTTTCCAGAAATCCCCACTAGTCTGAGTTTATATAACTAGTGGGGATTTCTGGAAAAAAAATAACGATCCCAACTGGTGGGGATTTGCCGGTGGGGATTTCTGGAATAAACCTTTTATTTTTTTCAATTTTATACTATTTAGTTTGTTTGAAAAAAAATCGTTTTTAATTTCGATGTTGGGATTTCTTTGATAGTTTAAAAATATTCCTATGAACTAGTATGACTAGTATTTTCATTTATTGTCGTATTACCGGCGCTATACATAAACAATATTAAAATTGTAGATTCAAAACGATGTTCCGAACTTCCGAAATGGTGTAACAAATACTGCATGGGTGCTACTGTTAAAATTTTGCAAATATTCCTTTGCTAATACTTTATTTTTACAAATATTCCGTTTTAGGCTACCATTTGAAGGCTTTTTCAAATAGTAGCCTATAATTATATTATCACGCTTTGTGCTTAAGGAGGTTCACTAAGTTCAAATTCAAATTCAAATTCATTTATTGTTTATCACAGGTGAAATATTTGGTCTTATTATTATTATAAAAGATCGCTGTAACATACCTATAAGGTGTACAATATTTTTACTTTTGGTTACATAATATTTAACATCTTAATCATTATTATTCGTCCCAAGTCAACATCCATAGTCAGTCTGTTGTTAATTCACAAGTCAGTTTAAAAAATCAGCAAATAAGAACTTTGATATTTTCATGCACATTAAATTGAATTAATTACATTAAAATTAAATAACTCATTGATTTCATAAAAATAATATTATTCATAGATTTCATTAAAATTAAAATTAAATTACTTATTGGTTTCTTAGAAATTAAATTATTCAGTGGTTTCGTTACAATTTATTAAATTAGTCATTGATGTCATACAAATGAAATGACTCATGACTCGAAACATTACAGATAGCATTAACTTTAACATTAGCATAGCTTATCTCTGTGTGTAGTCACCAGTATTTTTGTCACTAAAAAAGTCATTGATTGAATAGTAGGCTTTACCAATCAAGAATTCCTTTAGTGTTTTTTTAAAACTATGTAAGGTTACACAATTTTTTACGTCATTTGGTAGTTTGTTATAAATTTTTACTCCTATCCCAAATACACTTGTTTTAAATTTAACTGTCCTACACTTAATTCCGCTTAATACATTTTTATACGTAAGCCCGTATTCTTCAATTGTTTGTCATCGATAAGCATGAGAACGGCTATTCATAAATGCAACTATTTTTACCATTCATACTTTTCACAAATTCGTTCACTGCCACAACTGCTACAACTATTAGATGTAGGTTGTTGTAGCATGGTAACGAACACACTCTAGAATTACCCTGGCATTTTCACTGTAGCAGTGAGTGGGATTTACGTAGCTGAATTTTCTTTTAAATTATCAAGTACTTTCCAAAGTCCAATACACGTACACAAAGTGTAATTGATTACTTGTTAATAACGGAGAACACAAGAGTAATCTATACTATCTATACTTCATTTAACTAATAATTATAATAAGCCCCCTTAAATCCAACATTACGTCCAAGCTGAACACCTAGCTACGTGGGGGCGGACACGAGTACTGTACAACTGTACAAAAAACTTACGCGGCTAACAAGGCAGGGTAACCCTTTATGGAGATGAATAAATGAGTAAAAGAGTATATAATTTACGGTCGCTTCCCGGTGAGCGCCGGGGCGCATTTGTAGCCGATGCTGGATGCCACAGCATGCGAACCATCGGCGGTGAGGAGTTGAGCAAGCGGGCTCCCACCGACAAAATAGTTACAGCTGGTCGTAGTGAGCTGAGCAGGCGGGCTCACAACGTAGAAGCTACAACCGATTCTACGGGCGATCATACTACTTCTTTATTCTCATCCATCCCTTCAACTCGCCCATCGCACATGACAAGAAGAAAAACAAGCTTGTCGACCACCACAACGCTTGAGAGTGTTGTGCAAGAAGTCAACCTTGACTCTGAGCTTGCACCCGCTACAAGCGCTCCTAGAACACGCAGACGATGGACGCCAGAAATGAATAAGTTCATACTGCGTACTTATCTTCAACTTACCTCATTAGATACAGATAGAAAAACTTACCTCGAGCCGCTCCACCTTAAGTTCATAGAGAAATATCCTAACATGCAAGTCAGCAGACAAAGAGTAGGAGATCAACGCCGAGCTATTATTAATAAAAAACTGCTAACACAAAAAACAATAGATGTAATAGAAGCCGAAGTCAGAGAGGAGTTAAATCAATTACAACTAAGTACTCAAACTCAATCCCCCACTAATCACATTCAATCAATAGCCACAACTACACAAACACAGTCTACAATACTGGAAACACCTAGGGCACAAAATAAAACACAAACTCGAATGAGATGGACCAATGAACAAAATGAAGCTATCGTGCGGTCATATTATCGAGTTACAACTTTGGAGACTAACCAAACCGTATATCGAAAACTTATGCACGAAGATTTCATTAGAAAATTTCCCTCACTTGCTCATTTAAGTGAGCAACGAATAGCTGATCAAAGGAGAGCAATAGTAAAGAACAAATACATTACTACTGAAAGGTTAAATTCACTAAAATTAGAAATATCGAACGAATTACAACTAGACAACAGCAACTATAATAATTTAGCAATCACAGTTAATGACAACACCACTGAAACCCAATTAAACGTAAATAACATAGAATTATATCCTACAGAAGATCCAATAGTACAAATATTAAATAACGATCAAGTAGATATAGCAACAGATGGACTACATAACTCTCAAACAAGCCTAGATTATAGAGACCTATTAATAGACGAAACTTTCCAACAGACACTCCAACTTTACATAGTAACTGATCCTACAAACAGAATGTACATCCCCAAACAAAAACCGTCGAGGAATTTGGCAAGAATAGTAGACTATATCAACAAAATAACACTCCCTGAAAACGTAAATAAAGACACTGACTTTCATACGTTACAGACTGCCATATACAGTGCAGCATGGACCGCTGCTAAAGTTAACGGAGCAAAGTTAACACTCCAACCAAGGGAAATTAACACAAACACAAATAATAAAAATATATACACGCCCCATTGGCAAAGACGTTTAGAGCGAAAACTAAAAGACTTGCGATCAAAGATAGGCAGGATGACACAATTTATTAACGGCAATAGAAGCAGAAAAATAATAAAACATGTAAATCGTATTAACAAACAATATAAAATCCACACAGTACACGAAGAACCAAACAGACAACCCGAACACACATTAGACACACTAAAACAAAAACTTGCAGTTGTAACAGGCCGGCTACAGAGGTATAAAGCGTGCACCCAAAGAAAACAACAAAATACCCAATTCATCCTTAACGAAAAACTTTTTTACCGCAACATCAGACAGGCTTCCACCAATGTTCAGAATAACAACCCTAGTGATGACAACCCTAGTGATCGTCATAACAATCTGAACCTAGAGACCTTACAAAATTTTTGGGCGAGAATATGGGAACAGGGTTTTCGAGCATAACAACCAAGCAGATTGGATACAAGCTGAACTATCCAATACCAGCAAAAACATTCAGCCAATGACATTTGAACACATATCGCCACAAATATTTCATGAAGTGCTAGCTCGGTTACATAACTGGAAGGCACCCGGATCAGACCAAATTCATAGTTACTGGTACAAAAAGTTCACAGCTGTTGATGGCTTTCTTTACAATTACATAAATAATTTTATGAAGGGCCCCAAAACAATTCCGTCCTACTTAACATCAGATACAACATATATGATACCAAAAGACCGCAACGACCTCTCAAACCCAGCAAAATATAGACCGATCACATGCCTGCAGACCTTGTACAAAATTATCACATCCTGTATATCCTCACTAATATATCAACACACTGATACTAATAACATCTTAGCCGAACAGCAGAAAGGCTGTCGAAAGTTTAGTCAAGGCTGTAAGGAACAACTAATCATAGATTCTGTAATTCTTAAAAAGGCCCAAAAAATCCAAAACTGATCTCTACAGTATGTATATTGATTACAAAAAAGCATACGACTCTGTTCCCCATTCATGGCTAGTCCAAATTTTAGAAATTTACAAAATACACCCAACTATTATCACATTCCTAAAAACTACGATGACTATGGTCTACTGCCCTTAGATTCAATACCTCAACCGGTGCAGCGGATACCCGCCCAATCAAAATACAACGAGGTATCTTTCAGGGAAATTCACTGAGCCCGTTGTGGTTCTGCGTCGCCCTAACTCTCTATCAAACATTTTAAATTCAACTTGCACAGGATTCCCCTTAGAAGATACAGCCCGCGACGGACAGCGTGAGGTACAAAATAACACTTTAAACCATCTACTCTACATGGACGATATTAAATTGTATGCAAAGAATGAGATTCAATTAAGTACACTAGCGAACCTTACAGAACAATTCACTAATGATGTTAAAATGGAATTTGGCATAGATAAGTGCAAAATAAATTCAGTTAGAGCAGGACAATACTATCAACACCAGTACACATTAGAAACAGGAGAACACATAGATCCATTGAACACAATACATATAAATACTTAGGATACAACCAATCACGACAGATAAACCATAAAGAAACTAAACAAAAATTAAAACAACAATTTCAACACCGATTAAATACTATTCTGAAAACACAACTCTATTCAAGAAACACAATAAAAGCACTCAACACTTTTGCTATACCCGTACTTACCTACTCTTTCGGCATTATCAACTGGACCAAAACAGACCTAAAAAACCTACAACGCAAAATAAATACCACCATGACCAAATTCCGAAAGCATCATCCTAGATCTTGTGTGCAAAGGCTAACACTGCCAAGAAAAGAAGGAGGCAGGGGGCTTATCGACATTCAAAACTTACACAATACACAGATAACAACCCTTAGACAATACTTCTTTACCAAGGCAGAATCTTCTACACTTCATGAACAGATAGCAAAAAACGACCATCACTTTACCCCGCTAAATTTAAAAGACAAATCCGAACAGAAAAACAAAAAAGTAACCGACAACAAAACCAAACTACTTGAATGGAGCCAGAAGTCTTTGCACGGAAGACATCACAAGACTTAAGCCAAATTAATGTTGACAAAGATGCGTCGAACGCATGGCTTAAACGAGGTGAACTCTTCCCAGAGACTGAAGGTTTCATGATAGCAATACAAGACCAAGTTATCGAGACTAAAACCTATAGGAAATATATAATAAGAAACTTGAGCACTGACACTTGTAGAAAATGCAATAGTTCACCTACTATTGCATTTTACGGGAGCGTGTAAATCAATAGCCCAGACAGACTACAAGCATAGACACGACCAAGTTGCTAAAGTCATACATCAGAAACTAGCACATCAATACAAACTAATAGACTCCATAGTACCTTACTACAAATACAATCCCGAAACTATGCTAGAAAACACGTCAACTAAATTATATTTTGACAGGTATTTTTACCGACCGAACGATCCATTTCAATAGACCAGACATCACATTAATAAACAAAACTGGATATCTCATTGACACAGCTATACCAAATACACACAATTTACAAAGTACAATAGCAGAAAAATTATTTAAGTATACCGAGTTAAAAGATGAAATAACCCGACTTTGGCATCTACAAAAAGTGACAATAATTCCTATAGTTTTGTCCACAACAGGAGTTATTCCTAAACAACTTCACCAGTCCCTTACTTCCCTGAACCTGCCGCCTACCACCTACCACCTGCTGCAGAAAGCAGTGATATTAAACACGTGTAGACTGGTGAGGAAGTTCCTACAATGTGAATTTGAAAACCCGCACCAATAACATTTTCACTCAAACATAACCTCATCTTTCGTTCAACCTACAGCACAAAACCGTTTTTTAACTATTTCTACAGCTACAACTCTCAACCCAGCTGATAACCACTTGGCTTAGGCCCGTGGTATCAGCACTTCCCGGTTAGCCGAGAAAAAATATGCAAAAAATAATAATAATAAGCAATACATATTATAATGTGTTTTAAGCTCATATTGTTATATGTTTTATTTTAAAGTTTTGCTTAGTATTTTCCTAAAGTGTATCTTCCCTCCCACTCACTGTTGAAAGATCTAAAGAAAGACTTAAATGTAGGGAGACTACTCTTACTAAACCTTTTCATTCCATCTGCTGAAAATTCCAAATTGAAAATCCTCTCCTGGACATGCCTTGGCTAAGCTGAAAGTCATTATACGGACTCCGGATCTAGGCTAGCCGCAACAAAGAAAATCGGCTCATGCGAAGATATTTTATAGACAAATCTGCTCTGGAGAGAAATTGTAATGTTGTTCCACAAACGACGAGACATATTTCGATGTCTTGTCCTAAGTTTCCTGTTGTCTGCAGGGTTCAAGAATTGATTGACGCCTTTAAGGATTACTAAAATATAGGCTGACAATTTAGTTGGCCATCGAGACGCATGCATTACTGATTTTATCGACAAAGAAACTGTAAAAATCAAAGTTTTTCTGTAGTTCAAAGATCCGTCGTGAAGTTATTAAAATATGGGTACCCTTATTTTAAGCTACGGATAACTTCACGACGGATCTTTTAAAACCATTGAAAGTGTTTTGTTAAAAACGAAATATTCGGATATTTTAACGTATTATTGGAAAGTTGTGGCTTTGTGAGGAAAGGAATAAAACGGGTTGGTCAGTTCTCTTCTACACTAACTTATACGTTACGTTAGTGAAATTCAAACTGACGGTCGCTACGTACAAAGTGACTGATTAAACATGTGTTTCGACATGCCGCTTTGTACGTAGGGTTCGTCGAAACAATCAGCATACTCTTGGATGAGAAACATATTCGAGTTAGCAGGAAAATCAATCAACCAAATCAAATGCAGCAAACCAAATCAAGGCTCAAAATACTGAGAACTTCAAGCTTTGAAGTTAGAATGACGATGAATTGGTCAAAGAATACATTCCATAAATTTTAAGGATTGAGGTTTGTTTGAGCGTCGATTAAAGGATTCAAGAAGATAGATGAGCCAGCTACGGATAGTCAGATGATTATATTGAAAAAAGTGGATTGCATATACCTAGCTTTTTTTTAGGATATGGTAAGATGCATCCAAATACATAGTTTAAGGGACAAGGATTTTGAACCATTAATCAATTTCCCAGAAATTTGAGACACACTGTATAGGCTAAAAACATGTATAAATTGTAATAAATTAGATGAAGAAATATTCGAGAATGTTATTTATTTTTATAAACATTTAGGAATAACACTTCTCATTTTCAATAGCCTGTTGACTGCATCAAACTTGTGAGACCCACGACTTAGTCTTCTTAAATAGTTTTTTGAACAAGTTATTTGTTTTTTGGTTGTTGGACGACTTGATTGTTTTGAGCGACTTGTTGCTAGTTTTAACATTATATTTAGGACTTTTATTAAAATGACAACTGTAGTCAGTCGGTGTCTTACATTTAGTTTCAACTGCGTAGAAAACTGTATTTGGCATGTAGTATGTCGTTGGTACCGGTACTATGTCATTAATAGATAACATGTCTTTGTCATCTTTATTTCCCTCCGAGATTGAATTCGTGTTCACCACTTCGTCATTTTTTTTCGTATCCTTATCAAAATCATCAAGTTGGGTCCCATTTTTGGTAAACTTTAGATTCATTCTTTTGCTTTTCTCATACACTATTTTTGAAGCTTGCCATTTTGGTAATTCTGTCAAGTATACGTGATTAAATTTTTCATTCACAAAGCCTATTATGTGGTCAGCTGCAGGTGAGCCCTTAAATCGATGCAACAGCGGTGTTACTTTGATAGTGGTGTTAGAGATGCGACGTTGGATGTCTAGTCTGATTGCCGCGCTGACCTTCTTTGGAACATGGCCGGCAGCCACTATCTGGTGTCCTTTGTCATCATTATAAAACAATACCGTTGCCAACAAATACGGTGTATTTTCTGTTAGAGCAACAGAAGCGCATGACAGCATTGCTAACGGTATTAAAATATACCTGAAATATATTTTTGGAAAATTAATTGAAATGCTTAAAGTCTTAAAAGTTCAGTAAAATTAATAATAAGATGTAGCTGTTAGATTCAATAATCAGTTCATATCTCCACAGATACATTAATTTGCTTTTAAAGGAAATTCAAAAGAAAAAATCTGCGATTATATTTTTTTTGGTGAAGGTGAATACTATCGTATGCGTATAACTTGCATCAACGGATTTCATACAAGCCGAAGCGACGTGAGATCCGCGGTGTTGTGTGAAAACCGGAAATCCCTCAGTGTCCGAATCGCAATTAATTAATAACGTCGTAATAAATATTACTGTTATTTTAAAGGCAGCAGGCAGGAATTGTGATTGTGCGACAAGATATATCTTCTTAGATACATTCAAGTAGCTATATTTATTTGTAGCAAATACCTAGTACAAGTAATATTAGTTTTTATATTACTTACGTGTTCATATTCAAAATAAGGTGTTACTTCAGCCTAATTTTACTAAACAATGGACAAAACGGATGCCGTTAAAATAAGAGAAACGTTTAAGTAGTTAACTATCGATACTATTTTAAGTTGTGCGTTTATGGAGAGCACTTAACAGGCACGTTATCAATTAAAACGTGTTACATGAAATTTTGATTACTATTTTACAGCTAATTGCTAATTTTGTGAGCGCAGATAAGCTGTGTTTACCTACAGAATGTTATATACTTATAATTTATAGATAATTCCCAAAATTCCATATTTTAATCCCAGAGCTATTTACTTTTTACACATACTTACCCTATTTTATCTCTTTAACTTTCAGACACCCTTCCATACTGCTCATTTTCGTTATACATTAAAACTATGAGACACGTGTATTCCAGTTTTTATAAAATCATCCACTTACAGAGTCAAATAGGGCTCTTGCATCTCTTGCTTCCATCCCAAGCGGTTGGCAGTGCGTTGTTTGCCAGTGAAAAAAAACTGACGTCTCACCTCTATTACGTATGTAGTGGCTTCGGAATAAACGTTACGTACTTAAACATTACATCATCGCACCTGTAATCCTCGAAGGGTTAGGCAGAGGTGTACATAATTACACCCGCATTTCGCCAGTTGCGTTTAAGCCAATGTAACGGGGCCGAGCCATTAGCCATTAACCGGGCACAAATCTGGACGACTGGCAGTTACTGAGAAATTCCCGATGTAAAAATAAAACCCAATAGAACTTTGCCCGATCTAGGAATCGGTCCCATCGAGGGTTCGATTCGACCTCATGCTTAGCAGCAGTAGTGCTTGCGACTACGAAACCATCGAGTAATTTTAACGAGAACATTTAATGAGATCCACGAGTGACCGCGCAGACGACCGGTGTCTTGTGTAAACCGCCTAACGTACATGAATTCAAACGAATTTTGCATGAAACGCTTGATATCTGTTTACTTTTTTGGTTTTGGGGTGTTATTCATATCCATGGGTGATGAATTGTTGTGCTTGTCACTAAAGGAGATTAAGAAACAAATGTATGAGACCAGGGCTCACTCTTCAATAGCAAACTACGATGTACTATGGGATAGGGTTTTGAAGTCGAATTTCGAAGTTCCTATTTTATCTAAGGTCAAATATAAGTACTTACGGAGAGATGATGTAATAAAAATCACGAATATATAATAATGTGCAATGTGGGGCCAGCCTGCAGTAGCTACCTTCTATTTACAACTTACCAGCTTTTCAACCTATAATCTTGAATTTTGTTGTACAAGTCTTATTCCGGCTGTATTCGCGAAAGATAGATAATAATCAGCACTCTATGACGCTGATATCTATTAAGGGCATCGAAGCGCGGTTTCTCAAACCTTTCACAGTAATTAATATTCTTGCAACATAAGGATTTCATTTAGAATCTAAAGGAATACGGTGAAAACTGCAACTATTTATCCAGCGTAATAAATGACGTTGCTACAAAATAACAAAGTTTAATCAGAAATATAATATCATATAACATCACGCCTATAATCCGCGAAGGGTAATGCAGAGGTGTACCTAATAGTACACCTACATTCCTCCACCTATGTTAAGTTCCGTGTAATAGGCAGCGAGCCTATTGCCATCGACCAGGCACAAATTCAGACTCCGTGGTTGCTGCTCAGAAATGGCCAATTAAAAACCCAATAACAATTTGGTCGAACCCAGGAGCTCATGCTCAGCGGCCGCGCTTGCGACCACCAGAGCAACGGGGCCGACAGGAATCAGAAATACCGGGGTATCATATCATTCCACTGAAAAACAAATACAGTAAAGTTATTTATTATAGACCTGCCGTATTTTAAACATTTCTTTGTTTCCCAAGCTTGGACTTATCTTTCCGTTGGAACTGCGTAGTTTGGTTGGATTGCTTGTAACTACGAAGCAACATTTTCAACTTATATATGACCTACTCGTATATGCTAGAATCTTATAACTAAACTAGTGACTCGCTCCTGTTTCGCTTAAGTAAATGTGTTTGTTGAATATTTATGTAGGTATTAAACAGATAAATCTTCGGGAAAAGATTATCTACCTAAATGATTGTGGAAAACGCATCGAAATCCCTTGATTTTTAATTAAAATATGTATGTATGGATATGTTAAGTTTATCTAAGACATCACAGGCATCGGTGAAAGAAAACATCGCATCGTGAGAAAACCTGGAATATAATATCAGAATCAACAAACCATCTTGAGCAAGCGTGTTGATCAATCATCGTGCCTACTCTGTATTAGAAGAAGCCTTTTGTCTGCAGTGGGACATCTTCTATCTATACTTATAAAATCGTTTGTCCGGACTGACTGTCAACGCAATACTCAAACCACTGGACGGATCGGGCATCCGCTATGAAAGGATTTTGGAAAATACCACCCTTAAGCTTGTGAAATAGGTTCATTTTTTATATAAAAAACACTCACAAGGCGAGAGGCGGCTAGTAATTATAAAAATTCACAACAACAAGCAAGTTTCACGGAAATTCTACGTCGTCACAGAGGTGAGGACTATACACGAAACGAATAACTCGATAATGTCGCCGTGTGTGCTACTTCGCCTACAGTTTTTCCTTTTAATAAACTATTCTTCATTAGGGTTAAGTTCTGCCATGACGAGCCAACCTTTATTAATTTAAATGAAATGATATTTTAATGAAAACCATGGGGTTTTCATTAAAATTTCATTTCATTCAAACGACATCCATGGGGATGTCGTCTACCATGGGGAGTGTGGTGCGGTCTGTGGTACTGAATTAAACCAACCGATCCGGCATTCCCTCGCACACTTGCGTCGGGGGGCAGCAGGATCTAATGCGCATTGTTTGGAAAAAAAAGTATATATATATAAATAATAATACGCTTTTTCCGGGCCCTTCATGGGCCCGATGTAGACCTATCAGCGTCCGTATCCTGGCTACGTTCCGGTGATCTCTTCGGAGAAACCGAAGGTTTTGTCTGTGCAATTATGGATGAAGTTATGATGACGAATAACTACCGGAGATTTATTGTGAAGGACGGCACGGTTGACATATGTCGGGCATGCCAACCGTCCGGGCGAATCAATTCGTCACATTATCTCCGGGTGTTCTCGTCTAGCTAACGGAGAGTATTTACATAGACACAACCTTGTAGCCAGGATTATCCATCAGCAACTTGCTCTAAAATACATCCTTGTGGAATCGGAAGTGCCGTACTATAGGTATGTGCCCGACCCAGTTCTCGAAAATGGCAATATCACACTGTACTGGGATCAATCCATCATCACTGACAGGACTATTGTGGCCAACAAACCTGATATAGTGGTGGTGGATCGATCAGAGCGGCGCGCAATGATTGTTGACATAACGGTCCCGCATGACGGGAACCTCGTGAAAGCTGAGAAAGATAAGCAAATCAAGTATCTTGACTTGGCTCGCGAGGTTGTCGACATGTGGGAAGTGGACACGGCGATCATTGTGCCGATAGTTGTTTCAGCCAATGGCTTAATTGCCAAGAGCCTCGACCAATACCTGAGGAGGCTCTCGTTAGGCAGCTGGATCAAGGGCTTGATTCAGAAAGCGGTACTCCTGGACACGGCTCGTATTGTTAGGAGGTTCCTCTCTCTAGAGCCCTGACCGCCGGTAGCTTGGACCCTGTTCCCGATACCGGTGGGCTACTATTTTTATATTTTTAAATGTTTTATTTTTTTTTGTAAGAAATATTTAAAAATGTAAGCAAAATGTAAAGAAAATAAATAAATGAAATAATAATATAATATTTAATATTAATTAATATTATTATATTATTATTATGTTATAAATAGATGTAATTATTAATCTATACTAATATTATAAATGTGAAAGTTTGGATGGATCGATGGATGTTTGTTATTCAATCACGCCAGAATGGCTGAACGGATCTAGATGAAATTTGGCAACTAGATAGATTCTAGTTTCGAATAGCACATAGGCTACTTTTCATCCTGGTAGGACGATCCCGTGGGTCAATTATCGAACTTCACGCGGGCGAAGCCCCGGGCATAAGCTAGTATTATATATTATATTATATATAATATTATAAATGCGAAAGTTAAGATGGATGGATGGGTGGATGTTTGTTACTCAATCACGCCAGAACGGCTGAACGGATCTGAATGAAATTTGGAACAAATATAGATTATAGTCTGGATTAGCACATAGGCTATATATTATCACGCTAATAACTTAGAGGGATGAGCATTATCGCATTATATGTCCATATTCCTCACTGACAACTGTCAAAACATGCATTAGAATAGAATGGCTATTTGAGACCATTTGTCATTGAAGTATGGCCTGGCGGTTTAGCGACTGCCCTGTAAACCGGGGTTTCCATGTTCGAATCGCAAGCCAGTATAGACTTTTTGTTTTTTTTTTTATGCTATATGATTTCCAAAACTAATAAACATTGTTCACGAGTGCGATCCCCGGTTTCCACTTTTTTGTAAATGGGTATTTTGTTTTAATTAGATTATATTATTAATGATTTTCAAATCATGACAAAATAGTTTAATACATACCTACTTTTAGTTTTTTTGCCATTTAAAAGACAGGTGTTCATAAATAACAAATTAAAAATTTACCAAGAATACCAAAAAAAAACTCTTTAAATTTTAAATTAATGGCTAAAAGTTTATGATAAATATAAGCTATATAAGATAAAGTTTATAAAAATAACTTTCCGAAATGTATCCGTCCCGATCACTAACCATCTCGAGCTTCTTGGTGTTACTTTGGGCTCGACCCTCAACTTTGGGTCCTATATTGAGTCCAAGGCCCAATTAGCCGCTAGAAAGCTGTATTCTCGCAAAGTTACGAAAGTACTTCACGCCGGAACAGCTGCTCAAATTATACCAAGCACAAGTTCAATCGTGTATGGAGTACTGTACGTACCTCTGGGATGGATTAGCCAAGTACCAGCTGCAAGCGTTGGAAGCTTGATTGACAACGACTTCCTTGTCAAAGCTAAGCTCTAAAGCCTTGAACATCGCCGCAAAGTTACCAGCGTATAGGTTTTTTAACGGTTACATTTCAGGAGTGTGCTGTGGAATTACACAATCGAATTCCCCCATCCCCATTCTACCATCGGACGAGCAGAGATACGGCGAAGCGTCACCGTTAATATGGTTGAATTTCCGCGGACCCGAACAAAGCGCCAGTCTGGAATTGACTGCTAGCTTCTCTGTTCCCTGATCATTATAATCTGGATCTATTCAAGTTTCGAGTAAATCGGTTTCTTCTAGGCAAGCAAGCTCCACCCTAGGCCGCATCATCGCTTCACATCAGGCAAGTTGCGGCCAAACGCAAGCCTATTTAGTAATAAAAAAAAAACTTATTTTGATACATCCACTACGTTGTCAATTTGTTCGGTGCGGGAATCAAACCCGCGACACCCAGCGCAGCAGTCAATTGCTCAGCCACTACGCCAACTGTGCCATCATCGCATTGCATTTGTGCTGAATCTTCTGTTGGCTCAACTCCTGCGGTCCTCGTGGAGTAGAGCCAACAGAAGATTCATATGGCTCTGACTGTGGCTTCCGGGGGGAGTGAGGTGTAAAACTCCCCCGTTACGAGAGGCGGGCGTGGAACACTTCGTGCCGCCGCGCCGTCTCGGGTTCAGTATGATGGGAGGTGACGGATGTCCCCTAATCCATCACCCCTGGACCTGCCGACGCCCTGTGCATCTGCTGCAGGATGGGCGGGATCCCGTCATCTCCCTCACCCTTTTCGCAGCTTCCTTCTGTGACATGACACTTTCGCAGAAAGACATCACCACATTCCAGAACTCTGCGCTGCCGACCATCGGGCGAACAGCGGTCGGCAGCGACAGGTCTCCTCCTACCTCTGTAAAGAGGGTACGGCGCGGGACATCCCACGCAGCACACTCGGCCAGCGTATGCCACGTCGTGTTCTCCAGATAGTGGACGCAGTGATGGCAGTGGACGCAGTGATGGCAAGCGAAGATATCCCAACATGCAACATCACCAAGAACAGCGGCCGGGGAGTCCTTTTGCATCAGAGCAAGTTAATAGCATGGGACGAGTGCACAAGCATGCATTAGAGGCGTTGAACTGCAGCTTGCAGGACATCCGCGGAACCAGGCGCTGATGAGCGGCGTTGTTATTTTGCTCGCAGGTGTTTTCAGTCTGACACTGGCAGTTATCGAGAGGGGCACCGGCGGGTAAAATAAACGCATGTCTCAAGGCGTCGCCACAGATGGGAAAATACTATTTCCCGAAGAATTTTCCCATTCGGTGGCTACACAGGATGAACTTATCATGCAGGTTTTTTTTATCAATTTGGAGGTTAATATAAATAATGAAGAGTGGTTGTGTGAGAAAGCAGTCCTGTCGCCAAAGAACGAGTGGGTTAGTAAAATGAACAAAAAAAATTTGACCGTCAATATACATAAATATGTCGATGATCGTCGGCGATTCAAAAGTATACACATCATACACACTGTGATGGTTAATGACGATAGTACTGTTTTCAACACAGGTTAACTGGAGCTTTATGTTGCGTTCCAGTTCTACTGATGCGAAACCTGGATGCACCCAGACTGTGCAACGGCACCAGGCTTCGTATCACAGAGCTGGGCAGTAACATTATTAAAGCTGCCATTATTACAGGATCTGCTATAGGAGAGAGCGTTTTAATTCCCCGCATACCTATTATTCCAAATAACTTGCCATTTCAATGAGAGAGGTTGCAATTTCAATGGTCAATTATATGTTAGTTGTTCACGTGTTTCAAGTGCCTAAAACTAACATGTGCTAACGGAAAATAATGTCATTTAATGTTGCATATAGAATGGTATTGGAATAAATTAATAACTAGCGCCCAGCAAGGCGTTTGATTATTCATTTAAAAATATAAATGTACCATAATGTTCCAGTTTTTAAACCATTTCGCCACTCAACGCCACTTAATTTTGTTTCGGAACTCTGCCGCCCAGAATTACAGCGCCTAAAAAGGACACCTTTTGTAGTCATCACCCACATTATTTATTACATTTTAATCAAGCTTTCAGTTCTCACACATAACATAACATCACGCTTGCAATCCCTGAAGCGTTAGGCAGAGGTGTACCTAATCGTACACCCACATTTCGCCAGTTAAGTTGAAGTCCTATGTAGTAGGGAGCTAGCCTATTGCCATCAACCGGGCACAATTCCAGATTCCGATCGCGCTTGCGACAACTCGGCCAAAGAGGCAGTCTCACATATACACATTAAAATTTCCACGCGCACGAAGTCGCGGGCAACAGCTAGTTTATAATATGGTAATGATTATGTTGATTTAATTCTCAGTCTTTAGTCTTTGGATAAAAGAAAAGTTACGACAATTTACATGAGATAGGTACGTAACAACCTGCCCACGCGAAATTCGCTGCAACAAAAATGGGGGTGTTTCTTTATTTTTCTTTTTCGGATTAAGTTTAATAATATAAATAAGTAGAAACAAAAATGTAAAAAAAAATCTCGCTGCCATCAACCCATATGCCTTTGTTCCTAAAAAAGGCATAGGAATGGCAGCAAGTGCTAACTTATTATGAAGCAACTGGTTTTGAATTTTCTCTTTATATAAAACCTTTCAGTTTGAGATTTTTACAATTGTAACGCTGGTTTTATATCACACCGTCATTTCTCTTACGTACAACCGTACCGACAGATTGAAACACAGCTTCATTCTCCTACAGAGGCGTTACATCTCGTCAATAGTACTGCAGGCAATGACGAGTGCTCTTGTGCCCGAGGCTCGTCGGGCTCGACGTTTCGTGGCCGTCCGAGGGAAAAATCGGAGTCAGCAAGATTAGGTACGTTGATTCCTGAAGTACTCTCAAGTAACTGGTATAGTGGCCGAAAAGACGAACCTACACTTATAAAATTAATAGGCGTATTCAAAGAATTAACTCAACACTAAGTTGGCTTCCCTTCCCGACTGTACCTATGTAATATTTGATTAAAAAAAAAGAATGGATAAAAAACAAAACCACAATCTGTTTTTTTTGCTTTCTAGTATATTTTGTTTATAAACGTTTTTTTTTTTATAATTGCTGAAAGGAATTGGGAAATTTTAACTGAGATTAAAACTTTCTCAAGACAACAAAAAAATATAACAAAAAATAGCCAATATTTTATTACATGTACACGCTAAAAATATCTTTAAAACATCCAATGGAGGAAAAAGAATGATTATAGCGAATTCTGAGGCATCAGTCTCGACGGTGAATATTTCATTATTAGTCTACCTATAGCAAATAATGTTTCAAATCAAATCAAATCATTTATTTAATGTAGGTTACAATAAAATACAGATGGAGAAGAAAGGAGTGAGCCATGAACATTCAAAAATGGAAACAGGCACGCGAAATTTATATATCTAAAAATAAAGTTACAAATTAAGAGCCCTCTTACATTTCGGCGTTACGCTAATTTAGGTATTTTACGCAATGAGCGTGCGGCGAGGTTCGCGTCCGGTACTTTCTTTCATATCTGTTCACTCGCTCGCACCGTGATAGTGCGAGTATGGTGACTAAACGATCTTGATCTTCCGTAATACAAGTTTTCGGAGTTCGGTGGATGAAAAAACTTTCGATGTGACATTTTAATGTTATAAATTATAATTTGTATTTTTCATTGGGTAGGCATTTTCCTATTTAAGAACACTAAGAAGTGTTGAAATAAATAATAATAAATACATAATTAAAAACATTTTTTTTTATATACAATTTTGTTAGTAAGAATATTTAAAAATATAATTTATATTTAAGAGAAATGAATAAAGGAATAAAAATTTTAATTGAAACGCAGTAATCGATTGTTAACCGACATCCGTAGCATAGTGGTCTACATTGTTTTAGCTCATTTACTAACAGCATTATTAGAAAGTAAAAGCTGACCACAATAAAACAGATTTCTTTGAAAACTAAACGATACCTTTTGACCATGGAATTCTGTATCGATATTAGATGGACATAATTTCTTTTTAAAGTTGTTTACGCGGGTTTTGCAAAATAATTCGATCGATTCGAAAATTGGTCATTGTATTGATGGAGTCGTACTGCTTCGGGTTGACTTGGAAAAAAATACAATGCGTATAAAGGAAGGATTGCACATGTCCTCAAAATCCTCGTCACTGTCTTCTCGAACGTCGAGCACACACACACGACGAAAACACACCAATTTTCACGATATTTCTAATTTTCTTAAGACCACGCGTGCTTTGCAAACGACTGTTAAGCGGCCATTGAAGTTAATACGCGACGCGAATAGATTACTTTCGTTGCTTCGCCCGCGTGTCCTACATGAAACAAATGACGTTTTTTTTTGTAAGCGAGCGTCAAAATGTCCATGCTCTATTTTTTGCAACCAAAAGCCAATCTAGAGGCAGAAAAAAGTAGCCTCTGGGATAAAAGCTTTTTCGCAGGAGTAAAGAACGGACTAAAGTACGTACCACGCGCGTTAGGTCAAAGACAATGTGTTAGTTTGTAGAGGTACTAAGATTACTCAGAGGTTCATTTTTGGCCTTAAAAAATATAATAAATACTCACACGAGTGTGGTTTTACTGTACACCACAATTAATTACGTACAGAAAGTACGTAATAAATTAATAAATTCTGTGTCATCAGGCAGAAAAAAATATCACTTTAAAAAAACCTGAGACTCTGTGGGGGAGCTGCCCTCCCTGACCCCCCTGGCAACGTCCATGCTTCTGGGTTATTCGGAAGAAGAAATGGTGATTCCATTTCTATAAGGAGTTAAAAAATGAACTTTAAGAAATTTAAGGAGTTGTTGAAAATTACATTCAATTAATAATCACGAAGAAATATTTATAAAAAAAGCTACCGTTCAAAAGATACGCAATTATTTGCCTAGGCCGTCGAAGTCCCGCTTGCCGCGAGTGCCCGGCGCACGGCGCCCGCGCGTTACCCGCTAGGTACTTAGATACGTACTCTACAGTTCGATGCAAAAATAATGGCGATCAATAATTAGGTTACATTTACATTTCTAATTCATAAAATAACCATGGCGAATCAATAAAGAAACTCGAGCGGCCGAGCATTTTTTCCCGCAGTTTTTTCGTTATGTGGAGTGATTTCACGTAACAATAAAGCTTAAAATATCAATG
Source organism: Standfussiana lucernea (assembly GCA_964057025.1). NCBI lineage: Eukaryota > Metazoa > Arthropoda > Insecta > Lepidoptera > Noctuidae > Standfussiana > Standfussiana lucernea. The sequence continues at coordinate 4,517,353 of OZ059784.1, forward strand.
GGCTCCATAATACTTTATTCTAAATACGAAAGGTGTCTACTTAGACAAGTAATAGTGACCAACATGTCCTAAAGACAATGCAATCCAAGGGTAATGGTACGCATGTTCTAAGCAATTAGCAATAACAAAAGTAAGGCGGCTATTTACGACCTGTTTTTTAGAAATTTCGGCACCTCAATGATAAATTCGAAACCTTTTGTTAACTGATAGATAACGCACGATGTGCAGCTTACTGTAAACAAACTGCTAGTGCCGATTAAAATCCCATCACATTTCTCGGACTTTGGACTGGCAATTTATTCATAATTAATTTCTTGTATGAAAAAAGTGTCATTTTGTTGAACATGGGTGTTTTTTTTTTGTTTACATTGGTGTTTTGTTTTATGGGGTTTTAAATAAATTAAATTAAATAAATTGGTATGCTTAAAAAAATTGAATCAGCCTATTTACAACGAATAATAACACAATTTATTATTTACACAAAATCTTTACCTTATTTACAAAAGGTGCTGGAAATGTCTTCCACCTTGTTCAATGCATAAGTTAGCACGACGTATCACATTGTTTTTCACTCTCAGTAAAGTGTCTCTGTCACTTTTAATAATGTCGGATTCACTGATACGGGTTTTTAATTCGTCCACGTTTCTAATATTACTTCCATTATGTCCATACAGTCCTTAACACGACTTCAAAGATAAAAATCTAGGGGAGTGAGGTCTGGCGATCGGGGAGGCCAGGCAATCGGCCCACCACGGCCTATCCAGAGATTCGGATAGGTAACGTCTAAGTACGCACGGACTTCTCTGTGGTAGTGTGCGGGCGCTCCATCTTGCTGAAAGTAATGGCCCGCTATTTCATCGAGAGGGACGTCTTTCAGCATCTCTTCGACAGAGTGGAGCAGCTGCAGATATGTTTCTCCGCTAAGGCGTTCTAGGAAGACAGGACCGAGTACCGTGTGCCCCATGATTCCAGCCCACACGTTGACGGAGAACCGGTGCTGAAAGTGGTCAGGAATCACGGCTTTCGGGTTTTCGTACGCCCACTAGTAAGCGTTGTGGATATTGAATAAGCCTACCCTTGTAAAAGTGGACTCGCCTGTCCATAAAATCTTACGAGCAGGGCTGTCCACCAACCACTCACAGAATCGTCGCCGTGGTTCGTAATCCGTAGGAATGATCTCCTGTACTCGCAAAAAGTGGTACGGATGCTGGCCTTCTTCACGTAGCGTTTTCCAGGCGGTAACGTGACTTATTCCTAAGTCCCGACCTGCGTCACGTGTGCTCGCGTGTGTATTGTCGTGAAAGTAATCTAAAACTTGCTCTTCAATGTCACCAGAGAGCCGCGGCCTGCCAGCATCTGCTTGAGGAGGGCAAAACTGACCATAATCTAATAGACGCTGCCGCGCTGTAAGCCTCCAGGATGGTTTGCAAAGCTGGCACTTGTCGTTGGTCACCATACAGGTCCCGGTACAAGTTACGTGCTGCGGATAAAGCATCACTCCTGATGTAACACGCTATTATGTCCAAGTACTCGCGGTTAGTGTACGTAAACGGCATTATTGAAAATGCGTGCGCGTGAAAGTTTCGAGACGACACTGAGCGACAAACCCTTCCCGCGCGGCAGATATCAAACGACTGACGATCGGGACAGGGTAGCGCGGGGGAGAGACCCGTGTCGCCGCGGCCCCGAAACGCGCGCGGGCGCAGCCCCGTGTACAGTATGCATAAAAATAGTTTTAAAAATTACTTTATTTTAGTGAAAAATTAAAATCGCTCAAAAAAAAAATTATTTTAAAATTATGTTTATTTATCGACACCGAGCATCCTCGTAAAATTTTTAAAGTTAATTTTTTAGCACCTTATATAAATGAAAATTATTATTGCATCTTCTTCTGGGTAATCGCAATTGCTCACTGAACGAACAGATTTAGATGTTACTGCGTAAATAATATAGTAGGTATGTGCCCAATCCACACCATGCGCCCGTCTACCGTCACTCGTTTGATTCTGTTGGGGGATGATTTTGGGAAAACTGTGATACACGTGTCTCATAATTTTAATTGAAGAGTATGGACACCAATTTTCGAGTCAATCGACCCAGACAATATAAATTTTCACCCTCTTAGGGGTGGTCTTTACAAAAAATACACCCTCCAAATTTCATGTCTCTAGGACCAGCGGTTTGGGCTGTGCGTTGATATATCAGTCAGTTAGGACTTTCAATTTTATATGTAGGACCCACATAAATAACACTTTTCCTCAATAATGCTGTGATAAAGGATTCGATTTGTAATAAAATTTTGTAATGATTTCTGACAGGTCGTTTTCTAGTTTCTGTCACTGTGGTCTTTACAAAAATGGCCATTCCCAGAAAATACAATGACGAAAATGTAAGCACTTTTAGGGAGTTAAACTTTGATTCGCAACTGTCTGTGGTTAAACCACACATGGCTCTAATGCAACGTTTTTGCGCCTTAAATATGTACTCCCTTGATCTGCAATTGCGGCAGAAAATAATACCAAATCTTAGAACTGATGCAACCAGATCATGATATGCTACTAATGAAGTTTGATTGTCAAGTTTCTCAGACAACTTTGAAAGGAGATTTTTTTTTTTCGAGTAATCGTTAAACTTATTTTTATTTTCATTAGTTGGCCTAAGTCTGTATCACCATAATAGGTGACTTTGCTTTTACTGCACACGGGTATTCCTCGAGAGATCCATTTAACTTTTTTATACGGTTGTATCGTAACTTTATTGGGAAAGCAAAGGTCATACAATAAACGGAAATCTTCCAAGAAAATATCATATGCTACATTTACATCTTCCGTATTGTATATTTCGGAGAACGAGATGCAGCTAAGATGATTGTTAAAAACTAGGTTTTCTAACGACTAACCTCGCTTTTTGATCCGCTAAGATTTTAATCTGTATGTTTTATTTACTTTAATTTGCAGAGTTTAAGTGCCGTGTGATCTGAAAGAGCCAATTCGATAACTTCACATTTTAGTTTTTGACGAAAATTGTGAGCAAAGTTATCAGTGCAGCTATTACTCGTACTGCACAATCTACTTGGTTGCCACACTTCCAGCTTAAGATTGCAGCCCAAAAGAAAATATTCGAAGTCTAGGGACATTCTATTCTTTTTGATGAATCAATGTTGAAGTCCCCGTACAGAACAACTGTTTTACTCGAGTTAATACAATAAGTTTTCATAACAATTTCGAGTTTCTCATAGAAAATATTTAGGTTGTTAATTTTCGGTGGCCTGTATATACAAATAACGACATTCAAAAGTGATCGTTATGAATGGCGTGATATCGCCTTGCATAAAACGCAGCTAATTTATAATTTGGAATATTTAATGCCTTTTATAGCCCCACATAATTAATGAAGTGTTCAGTTATGCAGACAACATCTATGTATGTCTTTTTGTTTCTTATATAGTTCCTGAATATGGACTGTGAGCAGGTCAACCTTATTTAAAAGACCAGCAATGTTTTGATGCAAGATACTTATGCTGTTAAAGGCGAAAGAAACAATTTGAGTGGGACGACTCATTTGTCTCATTAATATTACTAGGTGGGCTTTTTGATCGATTGATCAGAAATTTCATCTCTTAAAAGTCTTAAGTTTGACGTATTTACTTTAATTAGGTCTAGGATGAAGGCTTGCAAATCCGAGATAATCTGCTTAAAGCCTTTATTCAGGTGCCCATATCGCTGGTTATATGTATCCCCTTGTGTAGGGAAGATTTAAGCTTGAGTCCAAGAGAAGCGCGTAATTATATGTCTCAACATTCATATAAATTAAATTATTAAAGTATCTACTCTACTAATAATACTAGTACTAGGTAGATTTAATATGGGGAAAATACAAAAACTCGATCTGGCAACTCTGGGGTGCGCACCACAGCCTGCAGCCGTTCAGCTGTTGTGATGACTTGCCGCCATTACCACTACAGTTTAAAAAAGTTTTGGGTGAGTCAATTATTTAATGATTTTGGACTTGACCATTTCCAAAAAACAATTGTTTTCAATGTTGTAACCATTTTTGTTTGAACTATTTAATTAAATTATATATTTTTTTCGTTTTATTTCACATAATATTACTATTAAGTTGCGTAATTTAATTATTTTGTTCATCGACGGCAACTAAAACCTACGAAGCGAAAACTCTTTGGTAAAAATTTTCATGTTATATTTTGGTTCCAAATTCAAATCACATTATTGACCAGCGAACGATAATGAAATTCAGCACAATATTATTACTCTGCATATGCTTAGGGCAATAAAGACTTGCTTTACTGTAGGTTTGCATGACATATAATTTGACATTTAAGAGCAAGTGGTGTCAAAAATAATATTTGAAGCAAAATGGTGGGTATTTTTTTTTGTTCTGGACTTACTGTCCAGGTTATAGTTACAACTTTTTCACACGTTTATTTTTAGATACAAGTTTTAAATGTTATAACTTTACTATAAATACCTCCATGGCCCCTTTACTATTTAATGTATCCATCAGCAATGTTTTGAGAGTATATTTTTACATATTATACTGTACATAAATAAATATTTTTTAGCAGTAACTTAGTTTGATGTGCTGAAAACTTGGTTGAGGGCTTTGTGAAGGGCCCTTTCACGCCTTGTGTAACTGAAAAAGTTTTTTAGTTTTTCTTAAGTTTTGTAATGTTCAAAACATGTTTAGAATGTTTTGTTTAAGTTATATGTATATGTTACGGGCAACGTGATTAACTGGGCATTATTAATAAGGACCGGCCATTATTAATAATGCCCAAGAGCGTCGGGCAAAGTGATTAATTTATCACTTTGACCGGCCATTATTAATAATGCCCGACGGCCCGTGGTCCATGTAATAAGTCAGTGTTTGAGATAGCTTGAATTTATCACTTGGACCGGGCAGTATGATATTCAACCAGAAAATCAGCAACCCACTGTGAGTGTGGCCATAATAAATGAAAACCCTCGAGCAGCCGATCAACAGCGTTCTGCCGATATGAGCAATGAAATGAAAAATTCTGATAATGAAAAGGCTGCATCTTTACTCAACACAAAATCAAACGAAATTCGGGAGGCTCGTAACGCAGCTAAGGTATCACTTGATAAGCAAGCCGAAAAAATTTTGGCGCGTTCAAATGCAAAATTTCCTATTGGAAATAAGCCAAAGCGTTCGAGTAAGGATACCAGATGTAGATCGAGCCAAGACGGATAGTCGTAATATAATTACTATTATTATATCTGTCGAAAAAGAAAAACTTTACAAACTAGGAACTAAACACGGTATTTTAAACCAACTGTACTCCAGAAATGAGTTTACTGTGTGTAAAGAAAAGTTCATTTCGATGGATGATGTTCCAAAAGTTGATATTAATCTTCGAGAATGTGCTCGAAGAGACTCTCATTTTGAAGGACAAGGCTTCCAGCATTGTAACTGTAGTGGTGACTGCAATTCAAACATTCTTTGCAATTCAAAATGTCATAAAAGCTCATCTTGCAAGAATAAATAATTCTAAACTTAATAACTTTCTTGCACAGTCCTTAATTAATAAATATTTCAGTTGATTTTTCTCAGTTTACTAATTTTTAAACTATTGTTCTTAAGTAATTATTTTATCAAAATAAAAGCACGTAACTACTGATGTTATTACATTTTTAACCATTTATTTTTTAACTACTATGTTCAATAGTTTATTTTTTGTTAACTTTTCATGAAAATTATGTAAGTTTAATTTCATTTAATAAAAAAAAACACTACAGTTCACCTATTTTATTACTTTGCCCAAGATAGGGTGGGCATTATTCATAATGGCCGGGAAAAGTGATTAATCATGCTGTTTTAATCACATTGCCCAATCGAGTCGGGCATTATGAATACAGACCGGCCATTATTTATAGTGCCCGGACTTATCAAATTGCCCGTAACATATACAAGTAAGCCTTAAACCAATATTTTTTCTAACAATATAATTAGATGGATTAATTATTAAGTTGTGAACTTAATAACAAGAAATAAGATTTTATGCCAACCGTATTCAGTGAGCCTTGGAGAAAACGTTTCACATTTTAACAAAAAACAACGACTTTACGACACCACATAAAATTCATTATGCAATAATATTGCACAAAGTTACTTACAAAGTACTCGATGCCTTTCCGTGAGTCATCCTCTTTTGGGTCCACGGCATCAAAAGAGTTGGACTGTTGTGTGTACAGTATCAAACGCACTGTAACTTCCATGAATAAACCATAAAATAAGTGTGTATGTATCACGGTCCGTCTATTGTGCAGGCTACTGTAAGAAATAATGATCAAAATAAAATGTTGTAATGGTTTGATTCATTTGCAGATATCTCACGTAAGGTATGCGCTTCGGTAATGTTCGTTTTCCATCAGAAATACTAACGCGCGATGATGAGATGTACCTAACTGTAATGGAAAAACTTGCGTATGCTGTATTAACATGAAAAAAAAATTATAGTTTAACAACTCGCTGAGAGAAAAAAAAGTGCAAGGCATTTATGAAAAACGCTCAAAGGGGTTGGAAGATTTTTGTATGAAGCGTGGCCTACCTAACTTTCGCCATATTACTTTATTTTCAAAAATGTGGCCAAGCATAAATCTTGTATTAATTAATAGCTGAAATCAATACAATTAAGTTTTGTATGAGACAAAATCTTCTAAGGCGTCAAGTTTTCGAGATATAAGCTTTCAAAATTCTTCTGATGGCGAAGATAGTAACTTTGATGGCATAAATATCGGAAAGGTGACGTCTTAGAAGATTTGGTCTCATACAAAACTTGATTGAATTGATACCAGCTATTCATTAAAATTGGTTTAATGCGCAGCCGCTATTTTAAAAATAAAATAAAATGGCGGAAGTTAGACAAGCCAAATAATTCAAACCCCTTTAGAGGCTTTGCCTCGGTAGAAGAGAACTATTTGGTGCCGCCATCATGCTAATCAAAAAACAAGAAGAAAACTGAAACGCATACCTTTTCTGGCTTGACTGTTTATATTTTCAGCCTCACATAAATAATGTTACGTGGGCTGCTTTACGAGAACATTCACGATTACGCTCGAGTCTAGAATGTTCCACCATGGAACTGTCTAGAAGATTCGAGAATAATCCTACAATGTTCCACTATGGACCAGAAAGCAGTGGAAGTTTCTCGAAGAATGGATCCGACATATGAACGTTCCAGAAAGTTGAACTTTCTGGAAAGATGGGTCGGCCATATGAAGGTATCAGAAAGTTGTGAACTTTCTCGAAGGATGGATCGATGTAAATACCCGTCGGGTTCGCCAGGGCAGTCAGTCTAATTTTGGCTACACAAGGAAGCGAATCGAAATAAAGTAAAAGTGCGAAATCTAAGTGATCAGTGGTGAATTTGTGATTGTGAAATAAGTGTTTTGTGTTAAATAAAGTTATTTAGTGTTTAAATCGGTGGTGTTTTAATTTATTCCATACCCAGCTCATAACAATAACAATGATACACCAGGAAATGCCAACACATCCATTACTTTCCACAGGTGCGATTATGATCGCACCTGTGTTTATTGAATACGTTCGATAGCATAGCAGGCCAATTGCGAAACAAAAAGAAAAAATACGTCACTTGATATAAAATAAAAGATGAAAAACAATGAAAAAACTACTACATTAAAGCCTAAAGGTGTTCCTCAGAACGCGACCGCGATTGCAATCTACGAGCGGCTACGACGCTGAATCCTAATGACAGACCGTAACGACAAGACGTATTTTTTGCGTGATATCGAATATATTCGATATATCGACTAAGGAAACGAAACTTTCTAAAGGTGTAATGCGCCGGTGAAAAAAGGTGTAATGGTCTAATGCGCCGCTTGCGAACCACTTGCGACCTGCGCGCGTGCCTTTAGAGGCGCACCAAACGGCGGCGCATTCGCCAGATCTGGACACACCTTATGAGAAATACCGCTGTAAATACTCGTTATTTAAGGCCCTATCGTTGCCAAATATTGACAATAAACATTCGTCATGGCGCTTCGTGAGTGTGTAACGTCTCGTTTGAATTATTTAATTATTTCGTATACAGTACAGTTGGCCTACCATGATGTCTTAATGCAGGAATTTTTTAGTTCTATGACTGTTCTGTTCTATGTGTGGAAAAGTGACAGCGCTATATAGACTGTCTAGCGCTATCTCTTTACTACACTGGAATAGAATTATAACATTCCTGCATTAAGACGTCATGATAGGCCAGCAGGTTAGTAAGCAGTGTTCCTAATTGTTTTCCGAAGGTGATAAAATATAAAATAATACATACGGAAAAGCGTGGAATATAACTATAGCCCCACAAATGGACACAAAAGAGGAAACTATTCCAACCATTTCAATAATGCGTGTGTTGACGGCCGTTTCAAATTTAAGCTGAAACAAATAAATTAATAAGTAGGAATGGATTCATTGCAATAATTCATCATTATAGGTCATATTATTCTAGTTCGCAATCTCTTCTAGTTGAGAGATCACTTTGAAAATAATCTGTAAGAAGTTAACAAAGACAAAAAAACAATAAATTAAATATTTATGACGATGTCGATATTGATGACGAAATATCAAAATCTTTGATTTGCGTGAATGATTACTAGGTATTTTATTAATGTTTTAACATACCTGAGCTTCAGCTTCGTCCTCATTAACTTTATCGAGTATTTGTTGTACGAGTGGGGGGAAGCACGGCGTAAAGTTGGTCCAGCCTTTGGGCGACGTTTCATTTAGGTGTCGGCCAAGCCACTGTCCGTCCGGCCCGCACCGCCTAAACGCGCAGTCTTTGAAGAAAAATGAAAATGATAAAAATTAGTTGATAGACAAACAAAACAACGCATTTCATAAAAAAAAAAAACAGTAAAAGAAGCCTTCATCAAAATGAATGATCGTTAGCAAAAAAAAAGTAATTAGAAAAAAACAGAATTGTATTTAAAATCGTATTTTCATTTTCACAATTTGGTTAAAGACAGATTATTATCATAGTGAAACAGATTCCCTATTCAAATTTAACAGTCCAGCATATGACGCTATCCAAACAAAACATGCACATCTATGTGATTTATAAATATAGAGTCACAATATCCTTTAAATTCCGTGTAGTTCTATAAGTATCTGATCTTTCAAACATATTTCAATAATACTTTATTAAAATACATAAATATTTTTAAGGTTAACGAGACATGCATAATTAAATTTATGGCATATCATTCTGAAACTACTGAACCGAAGTCCTTTAAAAGTTTTCCAATTCTACTATGTTTGAAGTTATATCGACGAGCTGAAGCTGATATCGGGCACTTCACGTTTATAATATTGCCAAAGTTGAAAGAACTCATGTGTTGGATAATTTCCTTGTCAAGGGGATGTTGGTTTTATAATGACTAATAATAAAGCATAATGAGTCTTCTCTCCTGTTTTCATTTTTGTCACCGAGGACATGACCCTTATTCATGACCATGATGTTATGATTCATGACCTTTATTGCTGTATCATTTGGCAGAGGTTGGTATTCAAACGAGCGAATATCAATCTAATTAACGGTATCAAAAACACCGAACATGACTTACTGAAATACCAAATGGGCGAATGACTGTGAACAACTACAAATCTTAAAGGTGGCGACTTGAAAATACAATTTTGTAACAACTACCTTGAATGTGAAGTTTCAAATTTTAGTACGCGTTCGGTCACAGTTCTAACACTAACCTAACTATACTAATTGGTCACTCAGTTTATTACTAAAGAATGTCATCATCAGTCGCCAGTTATCTTTTAATTCGCTGGATTTATAATATGCAATATTATTTTAGATATTCGATGGCCTAATGCTGAAGAAAAATATATAGTATCTATAGGAGTGATACAGATTTTTAATTTTAAGTAGTACTGAAGAGGCATTGCTTGGGTCGTTTTAAGAACAGAAAAGAAACTAAGACATAGACAGCAAAGTCGCTCGACTTGGAAACAATTCAATGACCAGATAAATTTTATAATCAGTTAAAATATGTCAGATACATAGAACAACACGGGGGACATATGGACTCGACTTGTAAACACAGGCGTATGATATTGACAGCATCAAACCATGCGTGGGATGAGAGGAGGCTATACTTACTTTTTTCGTTGCTCAGTAAACGACTGGGACAATTTTGGTAAAGCGTTTCGCCGGCCGGAGTAGGAGGCCAGCACAGGTACCCATCACATGTCGCGGTGCAGTAAGTACCATCTGAGGAATATCACGTGAATTAAAGAGAGAAAGGGCTGCTTTCCTCCTTAATCTTACACCATGCCTCTAATCTTCGAAAGGTGAGGCAGAGGTGCGCCTGATAGCGCACCCACATTTTTCCACTTATGTTGTAACAGGGGGCGAGCCTTTTGCCACCAATCGGATACAAATCAAGACTCCGTTGCTGCCACTGAGATATTTCTGATGGAAAAACTCAGTAACATTGCCCGACCTGAGAATCTAACCCAGGTCCTCATACTTAGGCTCAGCAGTCGCGTTTGCAACTATTAACTCATGTTATGTGAAACAAATAAACATGCATAAATGTTCATGTTTTTATCATAAACCGTTGAAACGCTAGATTTTTTGAGAATGCGTCATGAGTTGAACAATCCACATGCGCTGGAGCTGGATTTAAGTTAAAAAAGAAGGTACCAGATGGTGGCTAAGTTCTGGGACACAATTTAGATTGCATCGACACGCTAAAAGGAAGACTAATAAGACGGTATTTTTTCTTCTAGTCTCCTTTGATATCGACCACTGGGACTAAAATTCCGTGAAGGATATCATTAGCATTAGTTTTTAGATACGGATCTTGAGCAGTCTCGTAGCAAAGTTTTGATAGCACGCTAAGAATCCGCGCGCCACAAACTGATAACATGCTGGTGTCACAACTAGAATATTAAAAAACTTTTTTGCAAAAAAAAAACGGCTTCCAAAAAAAAACACAAAAAATGTGGAAAATAACTTTACTTTCGGAAGTCGGTGACTATTGTTTGTTTCATTGACTTTTTTGCCACCGACTTCCGAAAGTAAAGTTATTTTCCACTTTTTTAGTGTTTTTTTTGGAAGTCGGTTTTTTTTTGCAAATAAGTTTTTATTTTACCCTTTTTAGTTATCGCATCACACACAAATGCTTGTCAAGTATCAATTTCGCAATTTCTTTTACATGTATGACATATTTTTCCAGCTATTTTGATTTCAAAACCAAACTGCTGAACCGATTTCGATGAAATTTCTATGGGACCAATCGGGAAGTAGATCCATTCAGGTAAAAGAAGAAGTTTTCAAATCGGTTCACAAATGACGAAGATTAAAAAAATACAACCGAATTGAGAACCTCCGCCTTTTTTTGAAGTTGGTTAAAAAGACAACCTTCCTTTTATCAAATAACTCTTATTTTATTAAACTTCATATCCCTTGGTTCACAAATACTCCGAATAGTCGCTACATAGATACAATAAAATTGAACAAAGGTATGATATTCAAGTAATAACATCGTTCATTACCGACAAAGTTATTTAGAAAGCTCCCTGAAATTATCCATATTATCTACTACAACCCCTAGATTTAGGTACTTACAAATGATCCGAATAATTCCTACATAGAAACAATAGGTACAGAAATTACGTATTTTGCTGGGCTAAATAGCGCCAAAGCTTTTGGAGAACGTTCACGCAACGTGCATGTTAAAATCGATGTCAGTCCGGAGTGAATTTAATCGTAACGAACGTTGCCGGTAACGTAACGTACAGATATCGCTTGCGGGCCGTTGCCTGTTACCGACGGCGACGTGGCAATATTTGTTTGAACATACCAATATTTTATTTGTGTTATTGCAACCTCAGAGGGTTAATACCGGAATATTTATTCATTAATTTCCTCTCACTAACTGCCTCATTGGCCTAGTATGATGTCCTGGGACAGAATCGAACAAAGTGGGCAAAGTGTTACTTGGGTTTACCGTCAGGAATTTCTCAGTAGCAGCCACTGACTCTGGATTTGTGTCCGGTTAATAGCAATAGGCTCGCCCCCTATTACATGGGACTTAAACATAACTGACGAAATGCGGGTGCACTATTAGGTACACCTCTGTCTAACCCTTTGGGGATTACAGGCGTGATGTTATGTAAGAATTATTCGGATCATTTGTAAGTTCCTAAATCTAGAGGTAGTAGTAGATAACATGGATAATTTCAGGGAGCTTTCTAAATGACTTTATCGGTAATTAACTATGTTATTACTTGAATATCATACCTTTGTTCAATTTTATTGTGTCTATGTAGCGACTATTCTAAGTATTTGTGAACCAAGGGATATGAAGTTTAATAAAACAAGAGTTATTTGATAAAAGGAAGGTTGTCTTTTTTAATACTCTAGTTGTGATACCAGCATGTTATCAGTTTGTGGCGCGCGGATTCTTAGCGTGTTATTAAAACTTCGCTACGAGACTGCTTAAAATTTCACATGTAGCGACTGCCTATCTGACCTCCACAGCTCAGTTAGTAATGGGTAATACAACGTCCCTTGGTAAGGCTTTTTTTAGACTTTCGTTTACTGCCTACCTACATATAACGACTGTCAAAGTTGTACAAATGACAGCCGGGTTGAGCCCGGCTTATAGAGTACTTTAATATCGTCAATGACAAATAATAATATCACCATTTTCTATCAAAATCGCAGGGGGGTATTCGCACAAAATTACACCAGTTGCTCACGAATATACATACTTATGAATATATAAGATTTCATTATTTTAACGGAACCCTGGCTAACACCTGAAATTAATGACAGTGAGTTCATAGACCAGCGATATAGTGTGTACAAACAGGACGATGGAGATGTACTGATTGCTGTTTTACGCATTTTAAAACCTTCTCAATAATTGGGTCTCTCATTAACATAGAATAATAATCTCTCACACGAGTGTGTGATCTCACCATGATATGTTCAATGCGAGTGCATTGAACACACTACTTGTCTACTTTAGTGTATGATAAGCACTTTGATTTGCTACAAAAAGTTTTAGGCCATCTAGGTGTTGATGGTTTCTTTGTTATAGGAGACTATTATCTCCTTGAAGCTAATTGGCTAGTATCCTCTGCAGCAAATATCTGAACATTGCCACATCATCTTCTGGAGGACCATCGGCCTGCGCAAATTTAAATATCCTGATTTCACTTCTGGGTGCTTCTCAATTTAACAACATGATGAATGACAAAGGTAAAATTCTTGACCTAGTCATTTCCAATAACCCGTGTTATGATTGTCATATCTCGACTACATTACTTCCGATTGATAACTACCATCCTGTCCTGACGTAGATAAGAGACCTGTTTAAACTTTAAAATCACCCTGATGACTAAAACCCCTCTTCACAAATATTGTTTTCATAAGGCCAACTTTGACAATATAATCATAACATACGAGTACATTAAGTGAAAGGGGGGGGGGGGAGTCACACTGATCTGTTAGTGTAGGAATGTTTTAAGATTATTCGGAGAGTGGGAAAGTGACAGCGCTAGACAGCTGATTAACACCGTCTCTGATCTGCTAAATGTCCTATGAATTCTGAAGAGCCTCTAGCTAGATTCTACACTGAGATCGATAATATTATTAAACACGACACTCCGCTGGCCCGACCTAAATCAGTTAGCTATCCCATATGGTTCCCTCGTGCTGTCATAACTATTTAAAAAAAAACAAAAAGCTTGGATTAAGTGGAAGAAATATAATATCTAACATTTCTGGTTATGAATCATTTTCAAACTGTAGAAAACAGTTTAAGGATACACGTCTTAAGTGTTTCAGTTCGTACATCAGTTCTGTGGAGGACAATCTAAGTTAAAACGTAAAACACTTCTGGACCTATGTTTCTAATCGAAAAGATAAACCTGGAATACCATCTAAGCTTCAATACAAAAATGCTGAAATAAATGATCCAGATATGTTATGTAATATGTTCTCTGACTTTTTTTATTTGGTATATGAACCGATACCTCCTTCTTTGCCCCATTGGAAGCCTCCCCAAGACAATAACGCACTACACGTTGTCTCTATTTGCGATCTTTCTTTTAGTGAAGAGAATATATTGAAGGAGCTTAAATCCCTAGATCCAGCAAAAAGCCCTAGTCCAGATGAATACTGCGACTTCCATCTGCGAGCCTTTATTTATTATTTACAATAAATGTATAACTGAGGGAGTTGTACCTGACCTGTGAAAGCATGCGTATATTGTGCCCCTTCACAAAAGTGGATTCAAACGGAGCGTAAAACACTACAGTCCTATTTCCATCTTGTCTGCCTTGTCGAAACTCTTTGAAAGGTTAGTCCATAACGAAATTTATCCCGTACAGTCACGAGCACCAATATGTATACTTACACTTTGAAATGACGACTGTTACTTGAAGATGGAATCTATTTCATAAAATAGTAGTCCCAAAATGTTATGTTCGTAACAACGTGATTTTTTTAATTTGAACAGTAGGAGAAAATCACTTTTAAAAGTCGTTAAGTTCACATAGACTGTACTCTACAACGTCATAATTCAACAACAGCACGGTTTTGTCAAACGGGCGGCGGTCGACAAATACTAACTTATTATTATTTTCCAGCTTTTTGTTTGATTCTGTTGACACCCGTGTACAAGTGGATGCAGCGTATACGGATTTCTGTAAGGCTTTCAACAAAGTAGACCATGTAATACTACTAAATAAAGTAGCGTTCAACGGAATTCGTGGTAATCTTTTGAGATGGTTTATCTCATATACAAGGTGTTGCTTTGCATCCTCGTCAAATTCAAGGAGGTAACTATGCTAATGATTCTCGACCCGAATCAATAATAAAATGGGTAGGTAATTTTTTTCTTATTTTCGGAAATAGATAAGTGTACACCACCCGTATTAAAACGAGGCCTGTCTAATACTAGCCCTATAACTGCGCTTTCACACACACAAACAAACGCAGACGTTTATTTGAAAAACGGGTGATTCTCCTCTTTTGAAAAGGGCTGCATTCTGAAATATTATCGAATTAAAACAACTAAAAAAAACAGCGTTTATTATAATTGACCAGGTACCGTAATTTATATTGATTATTTACGTCTTCTATGACAACCTCCTGAATTTTGACGAGGATGCAAAACTACACCTTGTATAACCAATCGTAGTCAGAGGGTTGTAATCAATGTTCTCCGATCTAACATCTAACAGGTGACCTCTCTACTACTAGCTTACTACGACTAACTCTTATAGTGTTTTTTAACTATATAGTGGATTTCCAGTTTCTATCAACATTCCACTACATTTTTATCATGTTGAACTCTCTAATATCAAGTGACGTAGAAGACCAAAAATATAAATGTTGTATATGAATAAAAGCTGCTTATTAACAGTCCTCACTTATTAAAACAAAATGATGCGTGGTATCTATGCGGTGCACGAGGAAACTATATCAATCAATAGGGTTACTTCATTTTCTCTGGTGGAAACGGGGTATTGGAGGGGTATTTAAAAAATACAACGCAAGTCCGTTAGGAAAGATTGTTAATAAAGCGTATAATTGGTACGCTTTATAAACAACCCTTCTATGTGTAGGTCTAAGCAAAGCTTAGATTCAAGGATAACACTGAGATCATTAACGAAGTCCAGTAGGGGGGCATTGCACAACGTGTATGTATAGTTTATTTTTTGTGAAGTTTAAGAAGTTACATTTGGATAAACTTAGTTGCAACTTATTTTTCTGGCAATAATAAGATAGTCGGTCCAAATCTTGTTGCGGCAGAAGGCAGCCATTTGTTTGTCGTATGGCTCTGTATACGAAGTTTTCTTAGTCAGATTGCTTTGTAAAGTGAACAGGATTCGAGAATATTACCTCTGCAAACGTATTAAGTTTCCAGCAATCTAACTAAGGAAAGTTCAATAACAAACGGATTTTCTAGAGCTGCAAGAAAATTACAACTTGACATTAAAATACTGCAAAGTTATATCAAGTAGTTTTTTAAAGGGAGATTGCTTTGATTCATACTTTATTACTTTACTTACTTTATTTTATACTAGCTGTGCCCGCGGCTTCGCACACGTGAACGCGTGTTCTTTTGGCATTGTCAGGAAACATTATATGGGAACGTGAAGTTGTAGTATATTCCTAACCTCTTCTACAAAAAATCCATACTTAACATATAAATGCGAAAGTAACTCTGTTTGTTTGTTTGTTTGTTTGCTACATTTTCAGGATTACGGCTTATCGGATCGCAATGAAATTTGGCGAGGAGATAGATTATATCCTGGGGAAGGACATAGACATTGGGTCCGATTGCGTTTCTTCGGCGCACTTAAATAATGCCGAATAACAGACTTAAATTAGTCTAAAATTCGTACTAATATTATTGCTATTGCGTTTGTTAATTAATTATGTCCACAACACTATTTATGTCCAATTCGGACTTAAATTATGTCTACGCAAGACTTTTGCTATTCCGTTTCTGACAATTTGACAGTTCGTTGGCTTTAAATGAACTTATACCTACGTCTAGGAAGTGTCTTTAAGTTCGCACCTATTTAGTCCGTACGTAAGCTAAGTTTCTTCAGAAAATAGTGAAAAATGTTTCCTTACGGCTGGGCTATCATTCAAAGAAGACACAATGAGGAACGGCAACGGTATGAGTACGAAATTTATATTATAGAAACTTTGCTTTTCTTGTATACGGTATAAGCATAACATAACCTAACTTTTTTCGTTGTAGGGCTGCGAGAAGGATAGCGCATCGCCATATTCGGGACCATTCCAACCCTTTCGACGTGCCTGCAGAGGTTTTCACCAAATTATACAGGCTGTCTAAAAGAACTGCGCATTTTTTAGTGGAGTGTCTTCACCAGAATTTAAATCGACAAAGGCAGCACGGAATTCCTGTGCATATCAAAGTTTGGGCTTCACTCCATTTCTTTGGACATGGCGGCTACCAAACAACGGTTGGGCAGGGGCAGTATTTAGGTTTAAGTCAGCCATCTGTAAGCAAATGCTTACAAGAAGTTGCTGATGCAATTATAACACATGAAATATTTTGTAAACATACCGTTAACCATTTCCGGGTTCCTCATCAAGAAGTTTAATAAATATTGTTGCTGTTCTTTCTTCATTCTTGGCTTCTTTGTATCCATATTTATTAAAAAATTAATAATTCTTGCGAAAACTCACACAAAAACTCAATGAAAAAGTCAATGAAACAAACAATAGTCACCGACTTCCGAAAGTAAAGTTATTTACCACTTTTTTAGTGTTTTTTTTTTAAGTCGGTTTTTTTTTGCAAAAACGTTTTTATTTTACCCTTTTTTTTAGTTATCGTATCACACACAAATCCTTGTCAAGTATCAATTTCGCAATTTCGTTTACTTGGATGATATTTTTTCCAGCTATTTTGATTTCAAAACCAAACTGCTGAACCGATTTTGATGAAATTTCTGTGGGACCAATCGGGAAGTAGATCCATTCAGATAAAAGAAGAATTTTTCAAATCGGTTCATAAATGACGGAGATATGAAGTAAAAAATACAAAAAAAAAACATACAACCGAATTGAGAACCTCCTCCTTTTTTTGAAGTCGGTTAAAAAATAACCACGACAGACTTGACAACTTGACAGACTAGCGTTATGGTGTTGCCATTTGCGGCGGCAAACGAACGTAATTATGTCCATTTCCATAGACGTAGAATTAAGTTCAAATTTAGTGACGTGAACTTATTTTAACAGAAACGTAATAGCTTTAGGTTAAGGACATGGACATATTTAGTAAAATTTTAGTCTGTCATTATTTAGGTTCGGAGAGAAACGCAATCGGACCCATTATCACGCTTATAACTTAGGGGCCTTAGGGTGATTATGTCCATATTCCTCAACTGTTTGACAACTGTCATGGCATGCATTAGAATAGAACGGCTATTTTAAACAGATTGTCACCGAAGTAAGTAACCTGCCGGTTTAGCGACCTCCCTGTTCGAACTATGCTTTGTTGGTATTCAATATGCTGTTTCTGGGACTAGATGATGTACTGAGCTTGTAAAAATGCCTATTAAGCTTACAACCTATCAGCCTGTATTTCGTCGTCCCTATAGACTTTCTCATACAGAAAAAAAAATTGTTAAATCTAAAATTTCTGACTTGCTTAGTGCCGGTATTATTAAAGAAATTCAGTCGAGCTACGCGACCCCAGTAGTGCTGGTTACAAAGAAAAACGGAGATAGTAGATTATGTATTGACTACCGTGCGCTCAATGCCATCGCGGTTCGCGATAGATATCCGCTGCCTAATATTGTCGACCAGATGTCAAAGCCGTTAGTTAGTCGGTATGAATTACTTAACCAGTCTAAATCTAGCCCAAGGTCTCAATTAATGATTTCAATCATCAATTATTGATTTTACCGGAAGATACTCATAAGACTGCGTTCGTAATACCTCAAGTTCATAACGAATACAATCGGGTGAATGCCCCATCTATATTTATGCGCCTGATAAATAAAATGATAAACTCTATAAATAGCCCTAGTGATATCATTATCAAGTCGACAAATCCGGAAATACTAGCTTTCTTAGATGATTTGCTATTGCCGATATAGACGTACCGATGGATATTGAATTTTTATAAAAGGTTCTCGTTAAATTGCGATCCGTAAAAGTTAAATATGAAAAGTTGTTAATTTTTTTAAAATACTGTAACTTACCTCATGAAATATCCCCGGATAGCATTCAACCGTGTGAATTGAAGTTATCAGCTGTTTCAAAATTTCCGACACCGCGTAATGTGCATGAGATGAGACACTTCATTGGTTTATGCAGTTACTTTCGTAAATTTATAGCTAATTTTGCATAAATAGCACGCCAACTGACGGAACTGACGAAGAAAAATGCAATTTAGGCTTGGAATGAAACCCAATATAAAAGTTTTCGTGAAAACTTTGTAGTAAACCGTTATTAGCAATTTACGATCCGAAACTGACCATTGAAATTCACACGGATGCTTTCAAGTTAGGAATTGCCGGTATGTTACTACAAAAACAAAACGATGACAGTTTGCGCCCTGTCATGTATTTTAGCCGCGTCACTAGTCGGGAAGAAAGAGTGTACCATAGTTATGAACTCAAAACTTTGGCTGTAGTAGAATCATAACGTAGGTTTCGGGTTTAAATAATAGGTAAACAACTACGGGTAGTGACAGACTGTACCGCCGTTCGCGACACATTAACAAAACGCGATCTGATTCCGCGTATTGCTCGGTGGTGGTTACTAATTCGGGAATACGAGATATCTATCGATTATAGGCCTGATGAGCGGATGCAGCACATAGATGCATTAAGTAGAAATCCTGTAGAAACGTTTAATGTTACCGTAGATGTAATGGATTGGTTTGACATTTTCATTGAGTCCATTGCATGCGCTGCACACCTTCGCTGGGCCATCAGAGGCCGATGGGCCTCGAGGTCCTAAACCATCCGGCGGCCGACGTCCTCCCCGTCGACGAGCAGGTGGTGGTGTCGTGGGTGGAAAGAAATACTCGTCGCTCGAGCTCGACGCAACTGCCACTCCCGATGACACTGGTGATCCGAGGTCCGGCGGCGGCGAGCGACGAGTCCGGGGGTGGTAGGCGTGCGTGTCGGTAAGCAGCTCTTGTGATCATTGTTTTATTTCATCATTCTCGTAGATTTTTCATTTTTGTATTGACGGGGTTGACATACGTCATTGTCGTCGTCGGAACTGATTTTATCTTATATGATTATAGTTTGTGTTTTTTGCAATAAAGATTTTTCGATGTAGATGTGATGATCACGCTAAAAATGTGCCCATTAAGATTTTTGAACGCACCAAAAAATATGCAGTTTTTGCCCTCATTGAACACATTCCAGGCTATTTTAGGGTTCACTGTAAGCAATCGTATCAGTGGAACACTTACGATGATTTAGAAAAAAAAGTTATGAAATCCGATGATCTTAAGAATATTAATGTGGTTTTATTGATGTATGCCGCAATTTAATAATTATTGTAAGATTGTAATACGTGCGTGTCGTATAAAACAATTATGTATCCATACAAAATGTAAATTTATTGAATTTTGCCTACTTAGAAATATTAATAGCGTAGCATAGTACTATAGCTGCACCGCAGAAAAAATCTCATTAAAACGGGTAAATGACTGCTTAACATTGTATATAAAATACAGTACATTTCAGTACAATATCATATTTATATAACTTTTCATGTTAAAGTTGAAAAAAATACCTAAAATCTATAGTGGTCGTTGCAGAAAGGTTCTACCTAGCACGGCCACGGTCGATATGTTATAACATCGAGTATGTGAAATAAATGAGTACATTTATAAAAAATAAAAAATATGTGAGTACATTTTTTAAAGCCGTTAGTACAATAAAGTACACATTTTTTCATGAATATGTACCGCATTAAAATTAAGGAAATCATCCATGGTCGTCCTGGAGAGGATGACACAAAATGTAATCATTCCCGCTATGTCGACTTCCAATTTGCGAGTCGCAATTTTTCTTGGTTATGATGCAACGTCTTTTGTTTCAACTCGACATGGCTGTCACAGGGTACAGTCATATTAAAAACGAAATACGGTGCTGTGCTTTTCGTTTACCCGGAATGTAATTTCGTTCATCCGGTGATACCGTATTTTTAATTAATACATTGATAACAAAGTACTAGGCTAGCATATCTGAAAAGGTACTAACTCTTTAATATAAACACTTAACAAACTTATGAATAAACCTATGATGAATCAATGCATTTTGCAAATAGGTTTTTACAAACACTACACGTCTTCCTTTTTAAAACTAGATGAGGCCGGTGAAATACCATGAAATACCATCTGCAATACATACTAGCCTAATCCTTTTTTATGGTTTCTGCACAGAACTTAAGGCAGCCTTCAATTCCTCTATGGTCGAAGGGGCTTGATTTCTAGAGCCAATCCTTCAGCTTGCTCAATATGGATGAATTTTTGAACATGGAGAAAATTGGTCACCGTTAAGTGATACAAAACTTTCATTTGAAAAACTTCAGTCCGAATAATGACAAAGCTGACATAGAATGATGCTGCTTCACTTACAACAATAAAATATTGGGTGGCCGATATTAAACAAGGCCATATGAGCTATTAAAAGATGAACATCGCATTGGTCGACCAAATGAGGTGACTACACCAGAAATATAAAGTTTAGAAACAACAAGAAGTAACAGAGAGTACCACTTAAGCGATATTTTTTAAATTTACTGTGGCTATATAGGCCACTAATGATATTGATTATTTTCTAGAACCGTGTTGGTATTCTGTTCATGCCACGTTGCACTTAGGTATGTATGTACATACAAACATGTCGTGGCCAGCTGATCATTTCATGATATCTCTCATATGTGATCATGATCTATTTCAAGATCTACCCACTCCTGATACACAAAAGTCTGGGCAGTAACAAAAAAAAATCCTTCTTTCTATGTATATAAAGTTTTTTTAACCATTGACGGTCATTTGATTCCAGATAAAAAGCTATACACAACAACTAGGTAGTAAGTGTATTAAATACTGTTAACCAATGAAATGCGCGGTCGCGCGAAAATTTCTACTTTCACCTGTAACGCAATAAATATCACTTTCTTTTTATGAATTTTTATGAACAAAAACGATTACTACCGCTTTCGTGCTACAGCTACATTCGATTAAGAACTCCCGGAAAGCTGAAAGAATTCAGATTTGATTTATATTTTCAATTTTATCTAATTTGTGTTATAATTCCTGTACTTAGTTATACTTTGAAATTGATGTAAATGACCAATACCTGAAATAAATTAATTTACTATTTCATCAGAGAGTTCATGACTTTTATAGATTTTTTTTTTCTTTTCCTTTTCCGCACACGCTTTGGCGGTCTGTGCAGTAAACAGACAAGGATTATTAAGCTTGCATGAATTGAAGATGGTATTTCAATAATTAGTTTAACCAATATTTCAATTAATTATGTAGTGGACCACCTTGATTTTATGCTAGACTAGTACTTTTGATTACCAAAAAGACGATTTCAGTCAATATTTTGGAGAACAGTGTTGTGTTGTACGTGTTATATTAAGGGTAGATAAATGATATGCGAATTTAGTTTATACTGAATTTGATAAATTTTAAATTAAGGTTCATAATAACTTGGTTATAGTTAATACAGCAAATTAGGACGTGGCAGGACGATGGTATGTAAGCGACTGGCAAGCCCGGCGCGCGGCGGCGCTGGCGTTCCCTTACAATATCAAAAATGCAATTCAGCAATCGCATCGCTAGGGTCGCTATATCACACCCCCATTTTTCCATTTTTTTTACATAGATTACAAAGAGAAAAAAAAATTGAAATTCACTTGGTTTACAATGGTGTGTACGAAACTACACAATACCCACTAATAATGATGCAATCAATGTTTTCAAACTATACAATGTTTTACACACTACTCATCTAATACCTTGCGGTCTCTCCATATTTCAGAGCCGTATTTACAAAAAATATATGAGTCATATGTTTAAGGGTAGATGTAATAACGTCCGCTCTGCAATAATCAATAAAGCTACTAGGGCCGGCAACTTTCGTTGTGACAGAGCCACTCTAATGCCATTGTAATGGATACAAACAAAGAGATTTAAAAGAATTATAGAGCGGACATTGGGACTATTTTCATGCAAACATTTTGATTCCAAACATTTTCTATTTTGACACATGAATGCAGGGAGCAGTCAAGCGGAGGTATGACATTAGACAGAACGATTTGTTACTAAGTAGTAACAAGTTTTTGATCACGATCTTCTTCGTCTTGTCCCGTCTATCGCTCGTAAATATTTGAATGTCTTTGGATACAAATAATCACAATCCTTGTAATATGATACAATCATACCACATACGACGGCTAATGTAACCGTGCATATTTCATTATAACAAATATATTGTTTGCTTGTTGTTTTCTGAATAAAACTCAATAAAAACTGGATGATTCTTGCACAATTCACTTTTCGTATACTGTTTACACGCAACCTGCAGCGGTTCCTGCGGTTGCCGGTATGCCCACATATATCCGGGCGTTGCCGCTGTCCCAGTCAGTGTCGTCCCTTCCTTTTTTAACCGACTCCTAAAAAAGGAGGAGGTTCTCAATTCGGTTGTATGTTTTTTTTTTGTGTTTGTTACCTCATATCTCCGTCATTTATGAACCGATTTGAAAAATTCTTCTTTTATCTGAATGGATCTACTTCCCGATTGGACCCATAGAAATTTCATCAAAATCGGTACTTACAGCAGTTTGGTTTTGAAATCAAAATAGCTGGAAAAAATTTCATCCAAGTAAAAGAAATTGCGAAATTGATACTTGACAAGGATTTGTGTGTAATACTATAACTAAAAAGGGTAAAATAAAAACTTTTTTGCAAAAAACACCGACTTCCAAAAAAAAACACAAAAAAAGTGGAAAATAACATTGCTTTCGGAAGTCGGTGCCAAAAAAGTGAATGAAACAAACCATAGTCACCGACTTCCGAAAGTAATGTTATTTTCCACTTTTTTTAGTGTTTTTTTTTGGAAGTCGGTGTTTTTTTGCAAAAAAGTTTTTTTAGTCAACCTCTCAGTTGGCCCACGTAGCCTCTTTTTATTGCGTAACATAACAACATTCCCAAGATAACCGCGATAATGATAAGTATTATCTCGAAATAATTCAGTTTGTTTTCTAATTGTTATCCAGCTACTACCTGGGCTTGGGCTATGGAAATACACTATTTATTTTGTAAATTTCCCATGACTATGGCTCTGTATGCTCCTTACTTGGATTTGGCACTGTAATTAATGAATTGTGCATGAAGTTCTTATATTTGCAATATATCTATGCTACTTTGCTAGTTGAGCAAAAATCGCACGGTTTTCTTGATTACCCGGCCCGACCGCGTGGTCTCAACCATAGGCGGCAGCGAGTGGTATCGTATCCTCATTAATAATGTATGCCGGTTTTAATTTATCAGTGGTCACGGTTGATTGACAATCGTCTTTTTCTATGTCAAAAGTCTTCTCGCTCCTGCTAATGACTCGGTATGGATCACTATACGATGGTGCCAATGTTTTCTTTACCATGTCATTCCTAATGAAAGCGTGTGTGCAAGTGTAAAAATCCTTATGAACGAATATTTTTCTTGAACCGCTATCCGCTCGTGACTGTGGGCGCATGCTATTTACTCGTATTATATTTCTTAATTTGCTTACAAATGTCGGTAGATGTCTTACTTGCGATTTCTCTGCTTCACGATAAAAATCGCCCGGTAAACGCAACGTCCTAAATCCAATTCTGCTGAACTTACATTTTGGTCAGTTTTGCAGACTGCACGAAGTCCCAACAATACTATAAGTAATTCGTCAACCCATGACCTAATTCTTAACAACCTTGTCATTATTGCTGCCTTAAGGGAGCGATGCAATCTTTCTACCTTACCATTCCCCTGTGGATGGTATGCTGTCGTACGGATTTTCTTTATGCCTAACATGTTCATCAAACTGTTGGAAAACTGCCCTCGAACTGCCTACCCTGATCGCTGGTTAAAGTTTTAGGACACCCAAATCTACATTTCCATCCTTCATAGATTACCTTAGCTACTGTGTCGGCAGTAATATCGGTGACTGGAATTGCCTCCGGCCAACGAGTAAATCTATCTATGATGGTGACGCAATATCGATAACCTAACCTTCCTGTGTAGTCGGTAGTGGCCCTACTATGTCTACGTGTAAGTATTCAAATCGTTCTGTTATCGGGAATGTACATAATTTTGAAACTGTGTGTCTGTGTACCTTTGCTTTCTGACATTGTATACACGTTCTCGCCCAATTGGCGCTGTCTTTATTCATGTCCGGACAAAAATAACGACTCGTGATCATTCTACGTGTGGCTCTAATGCCCGGCTGGCTGCCCCTGGCTTACGTTATGAACTGTATTATAAACTGTCTTTCAGTATTGTAACGGAATGTAAGGCCTTACTTGGTTTTTTGTAATATTACAATATATCTTTCTTTTACATAATGGCGACTGAACTTGTTCTAGAACAATGTTGCCTCGTGAGTTTGCTAACATGTGTTGACATTTGAGCGTCTGTTTCCTGTGCCTGCGCGATTTAGTCGTAATCGATGCTCATATTACAAACTATGGACTCTACCCGTGATAGCGCGTCAGCAACCGCACTCTCGGTGCCGGTGACGTATTGTATGTCGCTCGTGAATTCACTGGTGTACAATAACTGCTTTGTTCGCATTGGTGTTTCTCGATCCGTGCCTATTTTAATGGCCCATGATCGGTGAAAATGGTTAATTCGCGACCTTCTACCATGTTTCTGAAATGAACGATTGCCAAATAAACTGCTGTTAGCTCGCGATCTGTGTTTTTGTTGTGCCGCTGATAGCCTTTTTGAAAAATATCCTAGCGGTTTCCATTTTCCGTTTTCTTGTTATAAACCGCTCCCACGCATGTGTTTGATGCACCACACATAAGCAGGGCCGTCTTTAACAAATCAGAGGCCCTGGGCACTTGAGATTAATGGGCCCTTGTAGGATGCAACAAGCAAGAGCAAGCGAAGCAAGGTCCAATTTTTTTACACCCCGCCTCGAATACGATAGGTTTTCTTTTATAAAAAATAATGGGTGTTTTTTACAGGCTTTTCATATCCATGAAATTGGTTTTATTTTGCGTTTAATTTTATGTCATTAAGGTTTGAATATAATTTCGGGCCACCGCGCCTGGTGGGTACATGGCGGAATCTGGAAGTCCAACATGCACACACTTCGCAGTAAATCAAGCTGTATTTCGGAATAAAGCGAGAGTTCACCGCCGTTTCAAAAAACATCCTTTATAAGGAACTTTTGACTTAGGCTGAAAAGCAAGAGAGATGTGGGATGCAGAAACGAGCGAAGCGAGCTCGAAAATTTTAGTATACCGCCTGTGATAAGTTAAGTTTCTTTTGACAGCCACTAGGTATGACACTTATAGAAAGTTGGGGGCCCTTTGGATCGTGGGGCCCTGGGCACTTGCCCAGAGTGCCCAATGGAAAAGATGGCACTGCACATAAGTGCTAATTTGCCTGATTCTCTCAGGTGAGCTAGAGTAATAGCGCTTTTTAGGCTTACCTTGCACTTCTCCAAAGCAGCCAACGCTATATCTTTCCACTCTATTTTAGACTTAACCTTATTTTTGGCCCCGTGCAAATATTCATTTAACTCCGCTTGGCTTTCGGCCGCCCGTTTTAAATGTGATCTATAAAAATGTACCATGCCTAGAAACCGTCGCAATTGTTCAACAGTTTCCGGCTGCGGATAGTTTTGTATGGCCTCGACCTAGAATCCGTCTTCGTGTCACATGTCAAATCCGATGTGCGCGGTGCTATTGACGTGACCTCACCGGTACCTATGTTTTCCATCACTCTGTCTGCCGTTGCAGTGAGGTCCTCAAATTTCGTGTCTCCAGTAGTGACCGGCAGTGGCCAGGACCACCTACACGCCCGGGGTTAAACGATTCATCCACAACCGTGTTGGGTCAATCTGGCGATTGCTATGTCGAACAACTGCGCGTCACTCTGCTTCTGTGGTGTCATAATAGCCTCGAACTGACAGAACCATGATTTTGGCATATTTGTCCAAAAATCTGGTATCTCTGTCTGTAGTCATCGTAGTAGTAGTTTCACTAGTTTTTAGACTATTCACTGTTACTTGCAACCGCGCGGTATTTTAACGCTTCTCTGCCACGTCGCCACTGAGGCGCTTACGGCGCACAAAAAACCATTGTCTGTAAAACGTTCGGGGTCACCACTTGTTGTACGTGTTATATTAAGGGTCTAGATGAATGATAAGCGAATTTAGTTTATATATAGGTACTGAATTTGATAAATGTTTAATAAAGGTTCACAATAACTTGGTTTTAATTTAATACAGCAAATTAGGACGTGGCAGGACGATGGTATGTAAACGACTGGCGAGCCCGGAGCGCGGCGCTGGCGTTCCCTTACAATATCAAAAATGCAATACAGCAATCGCATCGCTAGGGTCGCTACAATAGCTTTGTTGTGTTTTCTATTAGAATAAGTTAAAATTTCTGTAAAAAAAAATGATTTTTTTTGAAACTAAAAAAAGTTTCACTTTTTGTTTTAAGTGTACTTGACCAGTCTCGAGGACAAGCGTAAACTTTTTAAAACAGATGTCATTTGTTTCACGAATCGACATAACGGGAATCAACGTAGAGAGAATGATTCTAAAAATGCAATGGTTGACCCCAGGTCAAACGCCGCAACAGTTCTAAAGCAAAGCTTACCAATAAAAAGGCAATGGTAACTGTTTAGTGGTCTCTTCATGGTGTTATTCAATATAGCTTTCTCAGGTCTGGGGGTTACAATGATCTGTTAGTGCAGGAATTTTTAGGACTATTTCGAGAGTGGGAAAATGACAGCGCTAGGCAGCTGTCTAGCGCCATCTCTTACCTACTCTCGCAACAATACTAAAATATTCCTGCATTATCAGATCATGGTAACCCACCTGACCAAGCAATTTCAGCAGATGTTTACTCTGGCGAACTTCGAACAATGATGGCCAAACTGGCAGTGAAACAGCTAAATTGCTAAATTCTTCGGTGTGGTTATTGACAAAAAGTTAAATTGGAAAAAACATTGAAATTTTAAGCAAAAAAAAAAAATTGTAACTCTTCTTATGCCCTACACAAATTAGTTCCTGTGCTTAACACTGACGCATTGCTAACAGCCTACCACGGCCTAGTTTCATCGCACCTAAGGTATGGAATTATCCTTTGGGGCAATTCGACTGACAAAGATATACCTAAAAAAGCCGAAAAACGCTGTATTAGGACGATGTTTAAATTATATACGACTGACAGTAATTGTAAAGAGCGTTTACGCCGTCCATGCGCTGTTTGACTCCAAAACAGTACATTTCAAACCCTTTAATACAACCAACCCTTTATCTTACAAAAATGATAATTACTAATAACTTTAGGAAATTTCGTTGTCTCAATAGTTGTGGAAAAAAATATTTCAATGAATAGAGTATTGGTAAATTCTATCAAGATAACTCAACAGAGGTTTTCTTAATTTCCCTTTCAGCGTCAGTTTCGAAGCTCTTATTATAGGAAACCACTGGCAAACCTAATTAGTTTTTATTTTTAACCAATTGCTAAGATCCTTCGGAATATAGTTTATGTCAAAGATGTTTTGATTTAGGTATCTTTCTATAAGAAATTAAAGTTCAAATAATGTGAAATATTAAGGAATTAAAATGATTTTTTCACCGATATATCTTACTTAATTTAATATAATAATAGCATTATATAATATAAAAACATATGCTTTAAAACATCCAATTTAAAATTTCAACTAATTTACAGTGATTATTTTTCTATAAATTAAAATAAAATTTCAAATCAGTCCGCCGCGAGGCTTTCCAGAGAGAGGACACGTCGTTCGGCGCTATGCCTGACCTGAGTTGACCTTAGCCGTACTTAGAAGGATAGCGGACGTTTATAGTGTGATTGATCTGTAATTTATACCGTTCTGTATCAATTTTGGTGTACAATAAAGTATATTCTATTCTATTAATTTTATTTATGAAAACTTTTTTATTTTTTTGTAAATAAGAACATAAATTGTTTTTTAAGTTAACACCAACCTGTTGTATTTCCTTCATAAGAGGTGTCACTAAGAGGAACATCACGTCAGGTTAAAATATAATATAAAATAAACATAAGTAAATCCGTATAAAGTGATTTATTTGAATAGAATAAGAAATATTTATTAATCAATCACAAATCAATAATAATTAACGAAGTTCGATTTCTTTCTAAAGTTTAGGTCAACAAATTCATGTTTGAATAACTAAAAAACGACTTTAATATTAATCTACACTTGCAATATATTATTAATCACTTATTTTATGCACTTGTAGTTTAGTAATCCGTATACGTTCAAATTCAAATTAAATTTTACTACAACAATTGCACTCGAACGGATCGTAGTGTGTTAGTTTGACTATAGCGCAAGAGAAGGCGCCAGCGCTATGCACACAGATACGCTCAACAATTATTTATGATAGAGTGAGTATAGGACAATTTTAATTCAAATGTGTAATTTATTGTTTTAATTTAATTATTAGTTTGTGTGACAATTTAATTATGTTTTACGTATAAATGACTTTTCTTACCTATAGGTATAGGTATATTTGTATGCCCCAAAGGCCGAACATGATGGATCTTTTTGTTTATGAACAACCTGCATGTCTTGTATGTATGTATACCCATGTTTCTACAAATAAATGTCTTATCTTATCTTATGCTACATCTTGGAAAAAAAAGTGTTTTATTTTGTTATTTTGCAGTATAAATCGGCAATTGCACACTTTCACCCCTAATACTATAAATTCACATTTTATAATGTCAACAGAATACACAGTAACGGGAGCAAAGCCGCGGGTACAGCTTATCTACAATAATTGCCTTATATGCCATCCTCATCCTCCATTCATTTCACTCAACCCAGGCACAGGTACCCCGTGGTGTTCATTTGAGAGCGAGTATCGAGTATCAAATGATCGTTTTGCTCGCAGTTGTGCCGATTCACGTGGCTTGCACATCCTTCTCTTATATTTTATAAAAAGGTTACCGTTTCAATCGATACCGGGCGTTTGTGACATGCATGCATATAAAATAGCAGGGAAAAGAAACTTTATGTCAGACGGATAAAGTTCGTTTTTAATAACAATATAAAAATGCACTTGTGTGAAAGTCGCATCTATGTGTCGGCACATCGCATTCGCATTCGGCTTAATTTGGGCAATTATTTTCATGTCATTACCCTGAATACATTTACTTACTTAATGAAAATTCGTAACTTGTGTTCATTACCTATGTTGAAATAACCCATTACGCTACCAATTAATGTAATAGTGAGTGTAGTGTAACAACAACCATGTCAGTGGAAAATCGCGCGGTGCGAACGACGAAGCCTCTAGCGATTAAAACAAAAGTATATATTTTTATACAATCACGCCACGCGTATGTCTCGAGGCCAAGTTGTAAGTGTGATTGTGAGCCTTATTTTGATACCTCTAGGTACTACCGCTCTCACAGACGGTCGAACACTTTCAACCTTATATAACCTTAACTCAGTGCATAAGGGTAAACGTGGTCGACCGTCAGTTGAACTCGGTAGTACATAAACGTGGAATAATCTTCCGTCATAATCAGTCTTCGAGATTAAGTAACTTTATATCCTCCTATTTTGTACCTACTTACTGGTCATGCTTTTTCTATAATATTACGTTTTTCATACAGCTGCGCGTTTATTATCTTAAAGATATTTTGTGTAATCGATTGATATGGCACTTGTTTTTAGGTTTTGATAAGTACGTATAATAAAACCAGGATTATAATCAGTATGATACCTTAGGATATAGTGTGTTTATTTTTTATGTAGGTACTAATTACATATTAATATACACACTGTACATGTATAAAAAAAAAACATTTCCACAAAAAGTTTAGAAATGTAACTCATGTTATTTATTGTATACCGTACGTAGGTGTCTTGTCAATTTCATAAAAAATCAACTTAACAATAATTGGCAATTTTGCTGTAAGCCACCTTTTAAGGACTGAACCAAAAGTCATTCAAATATTTACGAGCGATAGACGGGACAAGACGAAGAAAATCGTAATCCAAATCTTGTTACAACTTGGTAACAAATCGTTCTGTCTAGTGTCACATGCCCGCTTTTCAGGTAGTATTCGTGTGTCAAAATCGAAAATATTCGGGATCAAAAAATTAAATATTGTATGAAAATATTCCCAATGTCCGCTATATAAGTCTTTTTAATCTCTTTGGTCAGAACTATCATAACCACCCGACCGTTTTAAATCCAACCACTTACACATAACCGATGGATAATTCTGAGCAGATACTAGAAACAAATTTTTCCACATTTGTCAGCGCAAAAGTGCTAAAAAACCAATCCGCTACATAAAAATTTTTCGGACGCTGCCGTTGGAAATACGAATGAATAAAAGACAATAGGCTTGCCTGATATAACCTGGTGGGTTACCAAGATCTGGTTACCCCCCCCCCCTTAATCCACACTGGGTGCGATACACTGCTTTTATTAAACTAATCAATTACTTGAAATTGCAATATAAAAATGGGCACAATGGTTATGAGCCGGGTACAGGAGTTTACCATGACCTGTTAATGTAGGAATGTTTTAGGACTATTCCGAGAGTGGGAAAGTGACAACTCTTACCCACTCTCGGAGTAATACTAAAACATTCCTGCACTAACAGATCATGGTAACCCACCAGTTCCCGGACATCTTAGCTCTATTGGGATCAGACGTACTCAATGTCTTCCTCGCCACGAACTTAAATAAAAATAAAATAAAAATATTTCATTTTCAGGCATCAAGGCCCATAGGGTGTTAGTATTACATCTTACGTAAAATGTATATTAGTAACATGCAGGAACACGAAAAATCACAATCACGGGAAGGTTTAACAAGCTTTGTTGCCAACATGTAGCTTGGTAAATCTCCCCATTGTAGGCCCATCCAGTCTCTCTGCAAACACCTTCAGAATGCTGTTGCTGCTTCCCCTCACTCGGGATATAACTGAGGCAACTTTCTTCCGCATTATTGCAAAGTAATCGTCAGTGTGCGCATCAGTGAACATACCTGACGCACTACAGTAATGTGGAAGCCTCTACAGCGCCCTGAAGGCATTGTTGTATTGAATGCGCAGGGCATTGTCTGCTTTTAGGATATGATTATCTCAAAGACTGCTGGAGTAAAATATTTGGCAGTAGGCCTTAAAAAAAGTTAGTTTCAAGGTAACTGAGCAACCATGAAGGCTTCTGCATCTCATATTTCCCCTCACAGCCAGTGCCCCGCGCTCCCTTTCCATATTCAAATCGTCTTTTAATTCTTCAGTAACAAAGCTTTAGGTGTGGGTTGATTTGTAACTCGAGTGATGTCACCACTGGCGCGCTTGCGATTCGTTCAATGTCCGTACTAATGACCGGATCCGACATTAATATATAAAAGATATAATTATTATTTATATTCGTAGAATTAATACGTAGTGTCAATCGCAGTCACGTCAGGTATGAATTTAAAAGTAAACTCAGGACTACTGCTTTCGTACGAGTACATACTTGTATTTTACAAGTATTTACCAAAAATACTTTTTCAGTCGAAAAATTCAATATTGTGCACGAGCGCCTAAATATTCATCCCGCAATCGTTCACTATGCGTGGTCGGGGACTTTCTATGGCCAGGTTTTTTACTGTTTTGCTTTGGATATGTTTCATCAAAGGTTTGTAAGCCTTTTGTGTCCACATCGACGACGAAAATGCTACGCCGTAACAAAGTTTTTTTTATATGTTTTCAGTATTTTATTTGAAGTTAGAGTAAATTGATCACATTTGCATACCGTAAAATATTGTTGTGTGGCATAAATACAACCTTTATTTACGTACTCATTGAAACATGATCCTGTCTTATTTTATTTTGTTCTGTGTGAGACGAATAAATACTTTATCTTTCCTTCTTTCTCATCCAGTCTTCCGATTTATGTTAGTGCTACGTCGAAGTTCGTAATCTTGTTGCTATAATTAAACAGAACTACGCTTACGATAAGAGGAGAAAAAATCTGAAAAAACTTGTGCAAATATCAATGTATTTCAAAATTTCATGTAAAGGAGATGGCTAAATGACTGCCCCCAGCATGTATAGGAATCTCACATTAACACGTAATATTTAAAAAATCATTCATGAATTATTTAGTGTTTAATAATTTCCTAGAACTTTCGTGAACGTTAAACATAAAAAAGTATATTATTTGCATTTTTGACTTACATGACAAGGTCAAGGGGAAATAACACTAACTGCAAGCTAGGGAGGGGTCTTATCGCTTTTGAAGAATGTCAAATGAAACTGTAGGTACTTAAATCGATTTTTGATAACAGGTTTTTCTGACGCTAAGGCGTCCAATTCGGTGTCCTGTATAGTTGCTTGTTATTATGTTTTCACAGGGTTTTGATTCGGAAAATGGGGTTGTTTTTAAAGTGACAATCGACTGTACTCAATTCCACTTTATTCTATTCAAAATCAAATAAAAATAAATGAAAGCTTCGGACTGTGCTTCTTCGTTTAATCTTACTACCTATTTTGTGTCGAAAAATATAGGTAAACTAAATAGTGGTCGATAAAAACTAATTCCATTTTTTCTTTCAACCTATTCGATTATTTTATTGATTCTGTTACACTTGAAGTTCAATCCCTTCTTTAAGAAAAAACAAACGTCAGATGCTAGTGTATTATCTATGGTCAGATGTCATACGACAGACAACAGACTCCGTTTCAACGATATGCCGTTTTCTTGTTCGTTGTGCTATTTTATTTTGGATTTTTATTGACCCTGGCTTGTTTATTGGATTTAGTGTGTGCTCGCCTACCTACTGACCTCTCGCTTCTCGACACGGACTTGCAATCATTCATCATGCGATGCATAAACTGCGGTGTGGCAACGCAAAGACTGCGGCGGAATGAGAATGAGGAATAAATAAATAAATTGTATTTTTGTTGTTTTATTTCAATATCTTTTATGTCCTTGGTTACTTAGTGCCTAAACTATCGCAATTTAGGATATCGTAGTTTAGGCAGGATTTATCAATCACCGCATACCTACCTACTAGACTAAGTCCCTCTGGCGCGTTTGTCAGTCTGCCTACGGATGTATCAACAAACAGATTTTGAAGGGGTTGTCACTAGTAGGTTGATTGGTTCTTCCGGAAGGTTTAGGCATACATTCGTGTAGGAATATGAGTTGAAGTAAAGACAGTTTTCACAGATAATATATAAATAAGTGGTTGAAATGATGAACCTATGTGAAAATAGGGATTAATATTAACAGACACCCAAACAACTATAGATTTTTGTATTTGAGATAGATGTACAATTCCGCTAGGTAAGATGCATTATTATGTATACACGCGGGCGGGAGTGATTTTTGCGTGGATTGTAGAAAGCCCGTAATTACCTCTTTGTAGATGTATACTCACGTACCACCGTGCGAAATCGAGATGTATCGCTAGTCAAAAATATCGTAAATCATTGCAGAAATATCCAAACGCCTAGGTAAAAGTTCATAGCAATATGTCATTTGTTTGCAGTTTTTTATACCTATTGACGTAGGAGTTACACGATTTTGTTTTCAGGATTTTATAGATATGAAAAGTTCTTGAAACTTTTTTCACATGAAATACTAATATTCAGCTATTCAGCATTACATATTGCAAAGTTCCATGTTTATATATTGCTGGGGCAGTCGTCCATACTTCCATTTAGCCATCTCCTTTAATGTAAAGTATAACAATAATTTTTAAACGCCTCATTGGCGCCCGTAATGCTGTTCCATAAATTCCTTTGAATACCTGCAATATAACATCGCGCCTGTAATCTCAAACGGTTAGGCAGAGGCGTATCTGCATATAGTACACCCACATTTCACAAGATATATTTGAGTGCCAAGTAATAGGAGGTGAGCCTAGTGCAACATAATACAGAACCTACGAAAATAAATTGTATCGAATGGTCAAGAGATAAATAATAGTCAATCTTATATTCTCTGCCGCAAAATACATTTATCAGCATCGCACCATAAATGCTTTTCATTTGGTTAGTTATATATTATAATGACGGTCTATTCATGAGAACTGCAATCCTCGTTAATGACTGTAATGGCCGAGATGACCTCGCTGCTGGCCACGAAACGTGTTGTAATTAATTTACAATTAAAATGAAATACCTAATTTAATCGCAGATAGTAGTACACTTACAGTTTCTAGTTACTAACAAAGAGGCCACGAGAAAAAATATTTTATAACTAAAATAATGGATTGTACATTTGACGTCATTTTGAGTAGGTACTTTAAATAATTGCTGTTCAATCTATAACTTATTTTGTTTGTAATGAGACCAATCAAAATAGATTGTAGTACGCGTCACTTTTTTTTCATCATAGCAACACTGGACTCTCCTCCTAGTCCGGTTTTAGACTTATAGGTCAAAAAAAACGTTCGATACTGAGGAATTTCCACGGGCGATTCTCCAGGAAGACCGCAGTTCGTCAGTGTTTCTATAGTCTTCTCTAAGTTTAAATTCTTCAATTCACAAAGTTCAGCCAAAAAATCCATCCATTCGTTGAAGTCTATTTCCACTTTGCTAGAAAAAAAGAAAAATAAAGTGACAAAACAATTTTCCTATAGATGTACAGTCGCAAGCCCCAATATTTATACACTTAGCAACTTTCAAAAATAGTATTTTCTTTTACTTCTTTTGAATTCAATTTAATTTTGTTACAAACATGTTTATTGGGATCCATATTATTATGGAAATAGTAGGAACTATCAAAGTTTAAAGAAAACACCTTACCCCAGTTCAGGGTGTTTATTCCATGATAGGCAAATTAAGAACCCCCCTTCATTCGCAATACACCGGTTGGTAGAATAAAAAAAAGCCATATTTAATTTCGCAAGGCTAGAAATATTAAAATAAATACTTAAACTATAAACTAGACTTTTAAATAATTCTAGCGGATGTGCCAAATAAGTCCTCATTCCCCTCCCAAATATAAGTTACAATTTAACACAAATTGGGAATCAAACGAGCTCAGCTGTTAAGCGATGGCTTGATTCTAATTTAATGCAATCTGAAAAATAATTATAATAACAAAGGTATAGATGTTTAGAGTTGGCTGGGATAAATAATTAAGTGATTAAAATATAAATAATTCTGTATGTCAATTCGATTGCTCTTAGTTAACGTTATTTACACATAGTTACGTTACTCGTACGTTACTTACTTTCGGAATATTACAACTGTAAGAATATTGTGCATGTTGAAGTGAAAACCATGTAATCAACATTATGTGTGACTTAATTGATGCCAGCTTTAAATTGAGCTGCTGTTTGTGTTGTACTGTGATAGGTTAGTTGTAAAGTTTAAATACCACTTTTACGTAAAACGTACTCCCCCGTTGGTTTAGTGGTCTAAAGGGCGACTGCTGACTATGAGGTCCTGGGGCCGATTCCCGGGTCGGGTAAAATGTTATTGGGTTTTTCCATCAGGAATTCCTCAGTAACAGCCACGGAGTCTAGATTTGTGCCCAGTTGGAGACAATAGGCTCGCCCCTATTACATGGGACATAAAATAATATAACGGGTGAAATGTGGGTGTACTATAATTGGGTACACCTCTGCCTTACCCTTCGGGGATTACAAGGCGTGATATTATGTTATGTATGTTGTCATATTAAAGAAATATTTAGTTGGCTGCTTTCCTGTAATGTGCTAGTAATTTCTATGACTTTTGTTGGATTTCATTAATATTAACTCTACATGAAATGTATGGCACCTGGTCTCTTAATGTTCTAGCCACAATTCTCAACCTCAGCACTCCCATGCACCCCCCTCCCTCCTTTATTTCTGTCATCGTTTCACTTTCATGCTTACTACTATAGAAAACTGCTATTAGTCATATTAGGGTCTTCACCTCGGAATAAGAGATAATATGCTGTAAAGTCGTATACACCTTCATTTAAAAGTTGCCTCAAAAGTCCCATAAAATCTCGTGTCTGCGCCGTAAGTTACTCAAGGTCAAAGGTCACGACAATCAGTTTTTCGTGATTATCTAGCTCCAATGATTTATCATAAAAATTGTAGAGCATAAAATTTGCGACAATTTTTTTTTTCATACGCCCAACCGTTATTGAGATAGAGGGCGGAGAGCCCGCAGCGCTCAGCCATACTCACTGTAATGCAAAGGTCAACCGTGAATCTCAGTGATCAATACCTGGTATAAAGTTGTTGAATTAATTAAACATTATTAACAATAAATCATTTGTATTATTTATTAGTTAATACATTATAATTAATAACATTTGGCATATTTATAATATTTTTATTTAATAATGTAATTAAAAACTCATTAGATGAAATACTTATTGTATATCTTAAAGCGGTTTGGGTAATTTTGTATGGACCAGTGGCATGATTTTTTAAGTTACTGTCACTGTCACTTTTAGCCACTGATGAAAAGTATTTCATTAGAAAGAACACAATAAGAAATTCAATTTCTTCTATGAAAAAATATGTCTATAATGCATCGGAGCCGAGATATTTAATGAAAAACATTAATAAAATCGTATCATCATTTATTATAATTGTGCCTATTTATTGAATATATTCATTTGTTCAAGGCTAAGCCGCGCTTGCATAGGTCGGTCTGTGGATTGATCTGTGGATTACCGGGCTTCCTCCGTGCCTCGGAAAGCACGTTACTTACTAATTGCCAGTTATAGACAGAAATAGCAGTGAACAAATGAATAAACCAGTCTACACAACGGAACATCTGCCTCATGAACAAACAATACATGAAGGTCGTATTATGTAGGGGTCCCCATGCTCAGGTATCCAACACTTCTAACTTCTATTCATAGAAAAAGGTCGTATTATAGGGGTCGGTCTTTCGAGTTATTTTCTATATAAAAAAAATATTGAAGACTACATTTTAAAGATAAAATACTTAATTATTTTTGTACTTAAAATCTACTGTATATAAATTTAAGATAACAATACAATGAGTATTTCATGTAATGAGTTTTTAATTACACAAAATAGGTAAGTATTATTAAATAAAATATTAGATATATGCAAAATGTTAATTATAATAAATTTTACAAATAATTTATTGTTAGTAATATTTCATAAATTTAACAACTTTATACAAGGTACTATTCATTGAGATTCACGGTTGACCTTGCATTACAGTGAGTTTGGCTGTCCGCTGCGAGCTCTCCGCCCTCTATCTCAAAAACGTTTGGGCGTATGAAAAAAATGTTTGAACAAGGTTTGACGCAAATGTTATGCTCTGCTATTTTATAAAAATGTTAACATCATTGGAGCTATAGAAACCGAGATAATCGCGAAAAACTGATATATGTGACCATTGACCTTGAATAAATTACGGCGCAGATACGACATTTAATGAGACTTTTGAGACAACTTTTAGAACACCAAAATGAAAGTGTAGAAGAGTTCTCTCATTCCGAGGTTGACCCCTTTTTTTGCTTAAGTGATTGAACTATAAAGCAAATAGTCAGATTAGTAGTTAAAATGAATTAGGTTTTTTAGTGGACAAAAACTTTAACAAGCATACAACACACATGTAATTAACAGTCTTAATGACCACCGTAGCTCTTTAATAAGCACTGTAGATCACGTAACCGGAGGTGATGAGCTAAAGCCAGACATTCTCATAGCTTAAGGTTCTGGGAGGCCTCAAGGGTGACATTCAATTTGTGGTCAAGCCTACTCGCTTGCTACTTCTTCTTCGCCTCCTGCTTCTGATATATTTCTCTGATGATTATGGTGACTCTCTGAACAATAATCCCCTTAATGTTGATGTCGTTCACTGTCGTGGTCGGTTGCGCGAGCGTAACCTGTACTTGCTCAGATGTCTGCATGTCAATTTTACGATTTTCACTAAAGATGTACTTAATACACTCGACACCTAACTCCTGCCACTCGGCATTTTTCAATTTCGGTAAAATATAACGTAAAATTATTTTAAAATTTTTTCCTAGCGATGTCAGAAAAGATAAGTGACGTTTCTTCCATGTGTCAAAACGGGAAAATACGGTACAAATGTTGCGATTCTTAAAAAAATATTCATTTTTACTTATCTAAAATCGCGGTGACATACACGACGTATTGGATTACTACCTTTGTTATAATAATTATTTTTCAGATTGCCACAAAATAATGTCATCGCTCTAGACTAGAATTTAAATAATTCTAGCGGAATTTTCAAAATAAATCCTCAATCCCCTCTCAAATGTCAGTTACAATCGATATAACACAAATCCAGCTTCCATTTGCATCAATATTAATCGATGCAAATGGAAGCTATAATATTTAAATGAACAAGCGGATTTATCTACGAAAAGCCCACTATTAAAAGAACAGAAGTAACAATATTAAACTGATGTGATAACATATATCCTTATTATTGAAGCTTATAGAAATTACAATTACTTTTAAATAAAATAAACGGAAATACGGAATACTAACTCGATAAATCAACACAATGTCAAAAATAAAAAAAACCAACTACCCTAAAATACAACTATTCATTCAATAAACCTACATAAGTCAAAATAAAAACGTAACTTCCAATAAATTCTAAACCGACCTAAAATTAAAATCAAATAATGGTTTTGCGCCCGTATATATATATTTGTGGTTGTGACTGTACTGACTGAGTAGTAGGTTACGTAAGAGATCGGCAGAGCCTACAAGTTGCTAGCCTCTGTTTACTTGGTGCCATTGTTAAACTCTTAATTAAACAACGCTTTTTTAACACTTCGAATTTGTTTCTCAATTTGGAAAAAACTTTTCAAGTGCTTCGAGATTTTTATAAGAAAATATGCAAGAAATTATAGGTACTCGAATGTATTGTTTAGCATAAATAATAATAAAAATACCTATATAAAAATGTTTATTTCAATTACAAAGGGCATTTCCATACATGTTATTGGAGATCACCTTTTAAGCAAAGAATTGCTTGTGTTAGGACACGCCGCGCTTCCACTTATCATTATCTTATGCAATTGAAATATGTAAGTGTTAACGTGCAAAAATCAAAAATTAAAATAAATTATGGTTAACTTAAACTTAAAAACAGCACTGTAAATGAGTGAGCGTTTTGCGTGGAAAAATGAACAAAACGCGTATATACGTGTGTATGGGTGAGATGTGATGAGTGAAGGTGTGTAGTGTATGAGTTATAATTAATTATTATTAAATAATTTAATTATAATTTAATTATTTAGTTCTCATATCCTTATTAAATATCTTGACCAATATTATATACTCGTATTATACAACGGCGGATCCAGGGGGGGGGTCATGGGGGTCATGACCCCCCCCTGAGCTGGTTCCAGGACTTAGGTGGAACACTAATTGAACATAATGATTTTATTTATATATTTTGTCACCATACAGATTTTATGTAACTACATATGTACCTTCAATATTTAATTAATTCCCAAAGAAACCAAGGCTTGAGATTGCTCACTCGAAAAATTCACCTACAACAACTACAGATGAGAATAATTGTATTGCCGATGCTTCTGCTTCTACAGCTACATTCTACAGCTACATTCTACAGCTACCTTCTACAGCGACCTACATTAACCATAGATGAAGAAAAATTATGTTCTCCTGTTACTAACGATATTCAGCCTACAATATGTACATCGACTTCTGAATATAGTAATGAAGACATTGAAACTGTGAAACAACTAGCTACCGACTATACATTATTACTAGATAACACTCCAGTTTCTGTCATTGTAAATGAATATCGGCTGTGGATGGTGAAGTGGCAGGCGTGGCAGCGGAGCCAGGACATACCGCAGTCGATTTCTGATCTTATTTTAAATTGTGACATCGATATGTATCCTAATATAAGAAATTTTTTATGTATTATGGCTACACTACCTGTTAGTGTAGCGACAGCAGAAAGGTCTTTCTCTACGTTGCGCAGAATTAAATCGTGGCTAAGATCTTCAATGGTTGAAGATCGTCTAACCGGACTGGCACTTCTCCACGTTCATAAGAAAGTACCCATTGACGTAAATGACGTAATAACGCGTTTCGGGAGAAGACGTAAAAGAAAAATTGATTTCGTTATTTAAATATATGTATTTTGTCTGTTTCTATTTTGTTTGTTGGAAACCCTTGTCGTACCACCTCATCACTTTAGCGGAGTTTTGCGTCATACCCCTCGACATACCTCTAGCTGTTATGACAAATCATTCACCACGAATATGGAATATAAATAGGCTGCCACATTCCGTGCGTGATAGTACTTTTCTGGATGTCTTCAAGAGAAGATGGCAATATGTACGTGTATATGTACAAGTTATTATGTGTTAAGTTTTTTAAGTGTACAACATAGAATAAATATTTTTAAGTACAGTACTTTAACGTACATTAAAATACCTACGTTTTACTTGTATCTATTGTTATCAAAATTAAATTATGAGTTCTTGACTTGAAAAAAAACATCCTATGTTAAATATTGTTTAAAAATTTGCTGTCCAAATATGTACTTAGTATTAGAACACATCGCCTGTGATACAGGTTTATCCTAGTACAGGCATCTAACTCTGTTTTACCTACATTATTTCTAAGACATATGTTGTATTGTAAAAAATTAACTTTGAATAAATTGAATTGAATTGAATTGACCACGACTATGTGACCCCCTCCAGGCGCCAAAGCTGGATCCGCCCTTGGTATTATATGTACATATACGAAAGTGTGTTCATGAAGTGAAGACAGTGTAGGTTGTGGACTAGCCCTGTGACAATGTCTTGGGATCGGAAGGAGCCAAATAAATCTTCTTCAACCAACCGTGCACACAACAACTCGAATGTAATTAATTTGGTTATTGAAGCGTAGATAGGTTTTAGCAGTTACAACTTTTATACAGACTCGGAGCTTCATGTAATATATACATACTTCTTTATTCAACAAATTACAATTGTATAGGTAGTAGGATTGCGTTGAGTATTGTCTTTTAGCGAACGTAGATCTAACCTGTACAGTTGGAGCGACTAAATAGCTCCTTCTGTTTCTATCGTTCGGAAGGGATGTGTGTGTTTTTTAATATGAGTTGAAGCAAGTAGGGTATAAGGAAGGGTATAGGGTTTAAAGAACATAACCTCAAGCAGAGTTCTCTGCGCTCTCTCAAGAGCTAAAAAAATATTTTTGTTGTCCCTCCCCAGCAAGAAAGACAGTACGTAAGAATCGATTAGGCCAGTGATACGTATACTTGCTTGGATACGTATACTATAGTTGCAGGCGCTGGTAAATTATAACACCTAGATATTTAGTATACTGCAACCGGTCAATTTTCACACATGAGCAGTCGTGGGTTGGGACTGTTGTGGATTTTTATTTGGAATTCTTGTTACGGTTGTGAGTTATTATACTTTTTAAAGCAGATGTAGTTGGATTTGGAGGCATTAAGTGTAAGAAGACTATGATTTAGCCAAGATGCTATCTTTGCCAG
Source organism: Standfussiana lucernea (assembly GCA_964057025.1). Taxonomy (NCBI): domain Eukaryota; kingdom Metazoa; phylum Arthropoda; class Insecta; order Lepidoptera; family Noctuidae; genus Standfussiana; species Standfussiana lucernea. Next base: position 4,559,651 of record OZ059784.1, read on the forward strand.
GCCACATTCGGCCAACTTTCTCACACTAGTCCAAGTCTTACCGGAGAAGAAAATGGTAGTATCGTCGGCGTATGAGAATATGAGCCCTCCGTAAATCTTCATGTTACATAGGTCATTAATATAGATTAGGAACAAGGTCGGCCCGAGTACACTGCCCTGACCGACTCCGAAAGTAACAGTTTACTCGGAGCTAGTGTACTTCGCAATAATTTTAACTGTTTACTTGCGATTGTTCAGGTAAGATTTCAAAAGTTTAAGAAGGGGGCCCCTTACACCGATGCTTTCTAGCCTATGTTAAAGTATGGTAACAGACACTGTGTCAACATTTATGTATATAATTAAATGGGTTATGATTGGTGCAATTAGCTCATATGCGGCTTTTAGAAAGTTGACTCCTATTTTGTCCCATCCGGGAGCGCTATCTGCTTTCAAATTCATTAGGGTGGCTCGAACATGGTCGGGGTCTGTGTCAAGAAGAACAAAAGATGAGGCCAAAAGACTGTCTGCCGAGCATGAGTCAAGGTTGGTATTATATCCTGCTGAGGACTGAGAAGTTGTGATATTATCTGCAAGAAGTTTGCCAATGTTAGAGAAGTAATCATTAACCATGTCAACAGGCTCTGTGGGGTAGTGGATAGCTCAAATAGTTCTAAATTCTCTGTTATTTTAGGTTTGCGTTGTGTGATGTTATTAATGATATCCCATGTTTTTTTTTTAGGATTTTTGTTCGCTTTAGAAAGTTTAACTCTGTCATGTTTTCGTTTTTGTTTTCTAATTATGTTATTACAGTAATTACGATACATCTTGTAGGTGATTTTTAGTACCTCGTTGAATGGGTCAAGCCTCAGTCTCTTTTGCATGCGATTTCTATTCAAAATACAGCGCAATACGCCAATAGTGATCCATGGTTTTATGATTCTAATTTTCAATGGTATATTCAGAGTCATTGTACTGAGTGTGATACAATTTTGTATTATTTCGATTAGATTATTAGTTAGTGTTATCTATAGGTCTGATAGGTTACTAGCTTTCAGGAGCTCGAGCCCCTTCTCCAAATTAAAGACTGTTTTTGTTTTTGAGCATTTTATTAAGTTTGTATGGCTTGTGATTTTCAAGAAGGTGATGAAGTGGTCAGTAATAGTAGTGTGAATAATTTGCAATGGGTAACCACTCATCATTAAACTCAATCCTGGCAGGCAAACTTTACAGTTTGCCTGCCAGGATTGAGTTTTATAATGAAATGGTCAAGACAGTTTTTGCCTCTCGTGGGAAGCGAGTGTCCGGGGAGTAGACCATGCATTGCTAACATATTAAGTTAGTTAAGTCTGTTTGTGCGTTCGTATGATTGTTCATTTTGATTGTAAATCAGATTAATATTTATATCTCCAGTGATTATTAGGTTTTTGATTGATGCAATGGTAGTTAGGTGATTGTTTAAGGAGAGAATAAATTGGTCCGCGTTAGCAGTTGAGGAAGACCGATAAAATAACTATAAGGTCAGGCGTAACATGAATCTCTAAGCAAGAAGCGTGAGCTAGCTTTATTTCTCTTGTTTTGTATTTACGAGCATGTGTGTGTTTTAAGTTAGGCGACCACTCCGTCAGCCTTATTCAGATGATTTGTAGTTTGAAACGAGTTATAGTTAGTTATATGAGGTATTGGTTTATTTGAGTTCAACCTACATTCGGTTAAGATTAACAGATCAATATCTGTTTTAAGATCAATTAATTGAAGATCATCGAAGTTGGAGTAAATAGATCTGATATTCTGCGAAACAATGTTAAAGTCTGAAGAGTTACGCCCTATATGCCTAGCAATGTCATCAATCTCACAATCAAACAGTTCGGCTATTTTGGAATTGTCTATGTCATTCAAAGTTAGTAAAGTATTATTCATATTTAAAAGTTTTATAGGTGTAGGAAAACGTAATTAAATTCGTATTATTATTTCGTGTGTTTGTGTGGGTGGATGTATGTATCTGAGAGGGTAAGAGAGGGTGAGAGGTATGTGTGGTGAATTTGATTTCCGGATTGAGTGTAGGTTTGAGTGATGAAGAATGAGTGTTAGGGCGCGATTGGTTAACAAAATATAATTCATTATTTAACTTAGTGTTTAGCTTAAATCTAATTAATTTTGAGAGTTTAAATAAAATACCGATGAAAGTTTAACAAATAGATGAAAAAGAGTAAGAAAATCAAATTGTAAGGTCGCTTGATAGATGACAGCTAGTCATTTGAACTGTAAAAGATTAAGAACATGTGACTCATTATTTATAATAATAGTAGGAGAATCATCATCCTTTTTAATATGTACTTTCCCGTAGGCTGTCCAACAGTATTTATATTCCTTCGATTTCACCAGATACCGGGCAAGAAAGTGTAGTCGCGCTCCTTTTGTAGTTAACTGTTCCGAGACGTACATATATTGGTGTATGGAGAATACAGAGATGCTTCACACATTAATTTTCCCGTTACGTTTTCTATTAAAGTTATTTGTCGACTTTAAGAAGTCGGATTTAAGAATAGTCGTCTTTAGCTCAACTATTATAGGGCTGTTTATTGTGTTAGTTCGTTTGTTCTTTACTCGGAATATGTCATTTATATCCGGTTTTATGATATACAGCCTACTTCGTTGGATAAGCATATTGTCATTTTTATTAGGTCTTCTTTAGATTCTTTAGCTACTTTAGGTGCATTTTTGATCTCAAAATTCGACTTTCGGCTACATCTTTGCAGGTCTTCTATTTTGTCCTCTAATATTGTGATATAGTTTCTGTCTTTCGTTGATTGATTTTCGAGATGCTCAATTTTCGACTTTAGTTCTTCATTTTTTATTCTCATTCTTTAGCAGTGACGATACTCATTACAAAATCTCGGTAAGAACATAAATGAATCTTCTAAAACTTCATCTTCTAATGGTGATCACCTTTTAGATACCTAAATGTTGCATGATGAAACATGACGCTAACCTAGTCGCTACTACTATGCTAGGCACATCATTAAAACACAATCTAGATTATCACCGTAAGTATGGAAATGGAATTTTTAAAAGCTTTTATTTAACTTCACTTGTATGTCCCGCAATCTCACAATCAATATTTCACTCACTTCCACTGTAGCTATTGGACTGATATTTGGCACACACGTTTGGTTCTTGCGATAATACACGATTATTTATTTATATAAATTTATTTTATGATAGGTAGCTTCACAGCTGACAGTACATAAATATAAAATTATTATTCTAAACATTATGCACATTACGAAGTACACAGAAAAAAGTAAGATAAGCAAAGAGTGACTTTAATTCATTGTCATTAAAGTTTATAATAAGTATCTATGAGCGTGTGGGTATCTAATATTAAAAAAAGAGTGATTGTTAAAAAAAAGCCTTTTTTTAAATTTAGAATACCAAAATGGAAATTATACTGGGAATTATATTCCTATATTTCACTGCCCTAGTTCAATAGAAAGATATCTTGACCGAAGTATGTTTTGAGTTAATCATGGCATGGACATGTAATGCGGAGAAATGAGGAAAATGTATTGAGAAAAATAGGCTATAAAAGTAGAGGAAGACCAAAGAAAGGATGGATGGAGTGTGTGAAGGATGATATGGTTAGAAAGGAGGTAACTGCTGAGATGACGAGTAATAGAGAAGTATGGAAAAAGAAGACATGCTTGCTGCGCCGACCCCAAATAAATTGGGATGCGGGCAGGAAAATGAATGATGATGTTACATGATTTGTCCGAATTTTGAATCAACTAAAAGAGCTCTCGATGTATTTTTTTTTAAGATTATTATCTTAATATTAGACTAGGGCAGCGATTTGTAAATATGAGTAAGGTGGAGACATTCTAATTAGACCCCGAACTTTGTAATACCTAAAATAAATTTGAAAAGAGTGTTCATGGAGGTTGCTGCCTATACTTATTTATAGAGATCAACGCTTTAGAATGGGCTACTGGATGGACAACACTCCCTCTCTCTCTCTATCAAAATAGAACTATAACGTTCCTGCATTAACGCGTCATGGTAGGGCTGCTGACAGTTATTTTGCCCGTGACTGGACTGTAGATAAATCTTCTTGTTTTTGACTATTCAAAAGTGCCTGGTCTATTTAAAAAGAAATAAAAAAAAGGAAATATACCCGTATTTATTGAATATGATTCCGGTATCAGTCATTGTAACCTTTCTGTCGTCAATAATGTTCCCTTGTCGCATCCAATAGTCACTGTTCCACAAAGTAATGGTTTCACCAGACCTCGTTTTGCTTTCGAAAAGTTTGGCGTAGGAAAGGAACTGGCTGTCGATTGTGGCCTGTTCTTCCTCCATCGTGGGAATTTAACACTAAAAAACAAAAGTTATTCTTTTCAAGATTATTGTCTTCTGTTAGACGCAGTGCTTGGGTAGGGCTTCAGAACAACGAAACGGTCTGTAGTGGGAAAATAATAAACCATCATCATTTACCGAGCCTTTTCCCAACCAGTCTAACCGGATGCAGCTGAATACCAGTATTTTCCATGGAGCGACTGCCTATCTGACCTCCACAATCCAGTTAGTACTGGGTAATACGATACCCCTTGGTAAGACTGTGCCCTAACTATTTTCTACATATACAACATTATTTTTAGTATATGCGAAACCAGAATATAGTTTGTTCAGATTAAGTAACTGAATCGATTCCAATAATTTTATTGTGTTATATTTTGTCCCAAAAATATTTAATAAACGTTACGAGTTGGACACCGAGCGACACGTAAAATAACAAGCAAACTTTGTGATTTTTCATGATACTGTTTTGAAATTTATAACATAGCTTCTTTACATAAAAATACTAGACACGTGTTTCAGGTTTCGCATATACTAAAACTAATGTTGTATGTAGGAGATGGGGCGTGATGACAGAAACACTTCTTGATATTTTCTTTGTTTATTTTGGCTCGTTATACACAATATAAAATTTTACTTCGTACGACGTCCTTTCAGTTAGCGATCTTCCGCCATTCTCCCCTCTCTCTCACACAGTCTCACCACTCATTCACTCATCTTACGTCCCATTCCACCAATGAATTTAATGTTTCACGTTTAGTTAACTTAAATTACAAGAATTTTAAACAAAAAAAGTAATTAATAAACTAAAAAACCCAACTGCGGTAAAAAAACTCAAGTTAGACAAACACATAAAAGTTAAGAACAAGCACATTTTAAATTTAAAAAAGTTGGAAACATGCTGGAGTCATTCCATTTTTATATTTTCAAACTCAAATGGGTCCCGCCTGCTTCCAACTTTTTTAAATTTAAAATGTGCTTGTTCATAGCTTTTTAGTGTTTTTTTTAACTTAAGATTTTTACCGCAGTCGGGTTTTTTTTTTTTACTTTGTTTCATTTCCAGCTTTTTAGTTTATATGTAAATGTGAAAGATTTCGCAGACGATTAGCCAAACAATTTTTTACCGCCTTCACCGTGTGGAGGTATGTACTCCCAGCTTATGTTGTGTTCTGATTCAAAATGTATACCCGGTGTCACTTTCACAATTAATACAAATCTAACCTTTGAAGCTAAAATCCATCGAGCTGTTCAGGCTGCAGAGCGTGCCAAGCATTTGAATTTCGCGCCAAAAATCCGCCATTTTGTGTTTTTTTTAATTTTGAAATACCCGGTGTCACTTTCACAGTAAATACGAATCTTACGACACCTCATAAGCTAAAATCCATCGAGCGGTTCAGGCTGCAGAGCGTGCCAAACAATTATACATACATACATACATACTCTTGAAAACCTTAACCCTCCTTCTGGCACAGTCGGGTAAAAATAAGCCCACAAATATGTGGGCCTATTTTTTTTTTTTAATGATTAAATATGTACATAATTATAATAATAATTATGTACATATTTAATCATTTTAATGGCCCACATATTATAATGATCGTAGATAATTTTGATATTGTTGTTAATGGATTGGCTTAAATATATGTTACTCTGATTAAATTGATTTGTCAATATTGTGGTTTCAATGATTCGTGGTTGAGAGTTACAAAATGGTTGGCAAATGTTGTTGGTTTTTTATAATTCATTAATAACAGTGCTGCGAGAAACAGTTATGTAATGACATGAAACTCAATTTTGAAGCCAACGATGCGCCGTCAATGCTTACAAAACTGTTTGTAACTTCAGGTTTACTTTAATTAAATAATAATTTATTTCTCAAAAACTTATTACTATTTTACAGAAAATATTTAGACCGTATTTATTTCTAATAAATGGATGTAGCTATTGCAACCAACCTAGGCAATATCTATATTACGGTTTACATTGCTTTTTCCCTTAATTTTAAAAGAATAAAAATTCCAACCAAGTGATTATTATTTCTTTTCTTTAAAAACAAAATAAAGAATATGGTTGGTTATACTACTAATCAATTTTGAATGAATTGTAACCATCCAAAATGTTATATTATTACAGGTAGCGAACTATAATATACGGTTGCAGTATACAGACCTTTCACAGTTATTTCTTTTACCTCTGACAGCAACCCCATTACAAGGAGAATGAAGGTCTCTCTGTGATTTTGGCATTGGTGCAAATTCAGAGAAAAAAATACAGCTACTCTACCATCATCATCTTCCAGCCCTTGTCCCATATTACTTCAGGTTTGCGGCACACCTGAGCGCCGGCAGCAGTGCAAGAGGGTGCACTTGCACCCCCCTGTCGGGGCAGAAAATACATAGAAAAGATTTAAGAATATCCTAAAATATTCGAGCTCGTTTCGCTCGCTCAGATATGTTAAAGTGTCCTTTTCGTTCATAAGCTTCTCTTTATAAATTGGCAGAATTAGCCCTATTTCTAAAATAAAGGAAGAAAACCTATGAAATTTGAGGTGGGGGTTAAATCTCAAGCTCGCTCTTGAATCCTATTTTTTTTAATGATAGGCTTTTCTGTATAAATCGACAAAGTACTTGTACGAAAATCTAACATATCCGAAATGGAATCAAGTTGTTATCATGGAACTGAAAATGCACCCCTCTGAAAATAATCTTGCCGGTGTCTATGGCGGCACACATTATTTTTATCCATTCACCCCGGTCAACGGTCACTCTAACATTTAGTCATTTTTAGGGTTCCGTAGTCGAATGGCTAAAACGGAAACCATAGGTACGTCCTTTCCGTCTGTCTGTCAGTCCGTCTGTATGTGACAGGTATTTTACTTTAAGACTGTCGGCACCACATAGTTGAAATTTGAAGAATAGATAAATTATCAAAAAATAAAAATAGGGGTGGCTCACCATACATGTAACTGAGCACAGCTCTAAAAACATGATATGGAGCTTCTCTGAACTCAATTTTTCTTAAGTCAATGGTTGATGAGATATTTGCTTCTAAAACCGTAAAAATTGTGTCCCTCCTCTAATTTCTGAAGTAAGCGGAGGAAAATTGTGAAAACATGTAAGTTTGTAGAAGGTGAAAAGATCTTTCAATGAAAATTTGTTTGAATAAGCTTTGATGTTAAGATTTTGAGATATGGGACTTTTTCGTCAAACTACATCAGTAACTTTGTTTTTCATTAACATGTAATACTATGAAAAACTAATTTAGTTTTGCTATTGACTGTAAATTCAATGAAATGTAAATGAATGAATGGGCGTTAAAATTATTGTAATTATATTGTTTGATGTTACGGAACCCTCCGTGTGCGAGTCCGACTCGCACTTGTCCGGTTTTTTCTTTTATATCATTCCTCACACAATCCAGCCATCGTTCCTTGATCTTCTTCCCTATCTCCATACATTACAATTTATATTCATTACTCTTTTAGACACAATATGCAATTCATTCCTGTATATCACACAATATGTCCATAAAAAAACAGACGGTTCCCTTCCAACTGTTCTGTGTAACTGGCGCCACTTCCAAACTTCCTCTAATATACTCATTTCTTACTTTATCCATTCGTGACACTACACACATCCACGTCAACCCCCCATCTCCGCTACATGCAACAAATATTTTTTCGTATAGCTACTTCACCACTTACGTATAAATAACAACACAATAAAATTGCGTATTGCATGTATTTAGGTCAAGCCGACTATCAGGCCAGTCAGTGGCCATGTTATAACCAAAAAAGGATTTCAAAAAACCTGTGAATTTCTATTTTCGCTGTCGGATTTCCGACGAGATTAATATTCGGGCACGAAGATACGAATTTATTTATTATTTATTTATGTACACACAAAACACATTAAAGGGAAAAATACATATAGACAAAAGAGCACAAAGGTACCGCTTATTTCATTTAGAAATCTCTTCCAGCGGACCTGCGAGAGGAACGAACGGAGGACGAATCTTCGTGATCAATGCGTCAAAGCACGAATATACAAAGGTATTGGCAAACTAAAGCAACAGTAAGTAGTCTTTTGGACAACGTATGGAACTGGATTAGTTTCTGAGAAAGTAACAAAAATTTACAGTGCATATAGAAAGGATTGCTCGGCTTAAAATATGTAGGTATATGTACGCAGCGGATATTCGGGGAGCTACACACCTACTCTACCCTATCACAGTGTTGTTAAAGTTCATTATCAAATAGTAATAGTATTAGAAAACTGTATTTTACTTTGTTCTGAAAAAGCATAAAAATAATACGTAAAATGAAAATCTGAAAGCGGATAAAGAAATTGCAAAGCGGTTGTTCATAATGCTGTGTAATGTTTGCTTTGAGATAGAACCAAGTTCCTGTATCAAAGACCTGTAGCCTTGAAGTTACCTCAAAGGCAACTAAACGTTTTTCTGAGCAAAAAAGGGAAAAGCTTAAGGTAAAAACCTTACGGAAGTCTTAACACGGAACGCTAAAAGATCGTTTAGTATCTAAATGCTCTTAGTTTTAGTTCAAAGAATAAACTTTAATCTAATAAAATAATTAAACACGTCTTCAAGATATGAATGAGAACCAATAAAGTTAAGCTAAAGTTAAGAATAAAATATTCACGACTAAATATCCGTTTTTAGGTTAAAACTATTTCTATTTTGGTCAAAGCTTTGGTGCTGCTTCCAACCTTTTGTTTCGCTTCCCCGACTATGTTGGGATTCGCAGGTGAATTTTGCATGTTGTTAAAATTGGCGACCCGTCTGATATTCGAGTTTTTAACTACGTGTACCAGCAAGCATATTCCGCTCGAAAACACGATAGCTAAATTGGTTGGTAATCACTTACAGGTTGTACATTGAGTTACAAAGAAATATTTTAAATGCCAGTCAATTTTTCTTCACTTCAGTCGTAAGTCTGGTTTTCTTTAACATTTTTATGGCCTGGCCTAACAGTTATCTAGGAAATAGTATCAGAAACCAATGACAAAAGAAATGTTAGTCTTAAAATTCGCTATTTTAGAAATATTTGAAGAAAATAGGAAATTTTCAAAAAGACCTTGAAATATACTTTCCATCGACAACACTTCAACAACAACAACACTTCTCTAGGAACTCAATAAAAAAGTATTATGAAAATCCGACCACTTTATACTTCGTTCCACCTTATTATCTTATTGCAGCAATTTCTAGATAGTGTACTATCTAGAAATCGCTCAAAGGGAGCACTGCGTTGCCACCGACGACGCCGTGGAAGTTACGGACTATTAAGCCATAAAAATATGAAATACTGTCGTGCCATCGATATGAAGAAAAACTACACTAGGCGCAATGATGAATGTTTACTGATAAATATCTACTCACCTAACTTAAATACGTAACTAAAAACACAAAATTGCGCGGATCATGTATCGACCAAACATAAAATAAATGACAGAACCGTTCAAATTGATGGTTTGATTCAGTTGCCAGTTGCCAAAAAAAATCTTTTCCAATTTTCCGTGAGAAGTATTTAATTAAACCAATGTTGTTATTTGACTATAGATACAATACGTGTTACTGACGATTCAAATACGGATATATGTACTAATAAAATAGCTAAAATAATGCGTATAAATAAAAATTCAAAATCACTGTCAATCAAAAAACTCGATTTTCTTCTAATTCGTTCACCATTATCATCACACTCCGGCCTAGGCTTTCTAGCCATAATTTACGTATTTACTTCGTCCTTCATTAAATTTTACCATCTAAATAAATGAACAGACTACGAACAACTTCAAATAAATAATGAAAACTAAAGAATACCTTTCTTCGTTCAGTTTATAAGTATATTTTGTTTTAAAGTACCGACATTTTTGTTGCTCTAGTTTCGTGAGACAGTTGTGTCGTTTTGGAAGTGACATTTATTTGTGTTAATAAATTAAATTAATTGATTTTATAAGCAGAGATCGGAATAACTAGATTTTATTTGCCTAAACTTCAAGGAAATAAGTATCAGGAGGAACTGCAGAAATCTAAAACAGTTCCGAAATAAAGCTGTTAAATTAGGGAGAGGTATTATCCACATGTAACTTAGTTCCTTGAAGTTGAGCAATATAAACTCTACCTATCCCGATGTGTGATTAAATATAAGAGACAGACACAAAATACGGGGTGGAAGGAATACCGATGCGAAAACGGAAACCACATACTCAGTACAGCATTCTGAAACCCCCACTAAAAAAAAACACACACACCTTTTAACTCATCCCACTTCAGCGATGCAGTCTACACACGCACAGGCAGTAAAATCGATATTCCAGCAAGGTAGGTAAATGAGAAGTATCAAAAAGAATAACGGTGTCCCTTAATTAGTGTTTTCCCTTCAAAATAACACTATTGTTATGATTTGTATAATTACCCCTAAAAATAAGGAGGTATCTCTAGGTTCTTTTTGAACTCTGGTAACCCCTAAAAGTTAAGTACAATGACATGGAATTATTAATTACTAAAGTACTTACTACTTTAAACCGTACGACGATAATCATGGGTTCCAAACAATGTTCACAAAGGTTCGCAACTGTCACACTGTTCCATACTAGATTTCCACAGTTTCCACGGCTAACAATTATCAACATTAAGGAGTAATGCACACTTATTTAGATTGCGGACTGCCAGCCAACAGGAAACTGGTAAGTTTACCAGATCGTCTGTTAATGGTCGGTATGTACGCATACATGTAGGTAGGTTATTTAAGTGATTAAATGCAATGATCCTCTCCAATGCTGCGACATCTTGAAGAAGGTAACTTACTCGTATTTAAATATACTATAATACATTGAGGCGCTTGAGAGTGTTCAACAGAAATTCCTACGTGCTTTGCATTTTAGATGCTTCGGATATTACTTGCCATATCAGGATTTACTAAATAAGTACAAACTCATAACACTTGAAAGTAGACGTAAGTACCTGGAAGCCATGAATCTTTATAACATTGTAAGTAATAGATTTGACTGCATTGAGTTAACCAACATGTTATGCTATGTTGTCCCTAGAACAGTGTACAAGCGTAAAGTGCGCGCTGGCAGACTATTTTCCACGCGTACCTGCCAGTCTAACACTGGTTTGCGCTCACCTGTTCGCAGAATGGTAGATGCCTACAATGGGACTTTTGAACATATTGACATTTTTGCATGTTCTCCCAGTATATTCAAAGGTCTTATACTCAAGGAGCTCTATTGATTGCTATGTTAAAATACGGATAAACATGATAGTTAAGTAAGTTTAGTTAAGTTCAATTTAATATGATTATGTATTATTACCCTAGCGTTTAATTGTCTACTATATTCCACAGTTAATCTGTGAACAGCGTTGTGGGCTACAATATTGTTCAAATGTTATTTGTATCTCTTTTTTTTATACTATATATTGTAACTGTTTGCTGTTCCTTTTGAATAAAATAAAATAACAGTTACGTTAAAACTTAACGTTTAAGTACATTTACACTTCAACCAACTCATCTGCGCAAGAAAACACAGAACTAAATTAAATGTACCAAGTTTGACAAATCGATGCAAATTTTCTTGACAAGTTCCACCACCTTGAACTGCACACTTAAAGTGGTCATACTATATCTTTTGTACTATCATATCGTCGCTGTAGAATGAATACCTCGTATGTCAAAAATTCTTTTTTTTTTTACAAATCGTATGAAAACCACGTATTTTATAATACGGCGAAACTGTGAACCCAGTATAAGACTACTAGTGCCATCTATTATATTCAAAACATGAGACAAAAGCACGTAAAAATATTTTAAACATTGACAAAATTAAACGTTTTTTTCGTTTCCTGTGAAGTTGGGTTTCCTGGACATACGAGGTTATCATTCTACAGCGACGATATGATATTTGGTCGGTATAACTTTAAAAATAACACTGCTTTTAACTTTATATTTAATTTTGTGTTCTAACAACAATTTAAAAAAACACGCCTATTATGAAATCGTTGAGGAAGATTTTTCCCATTTTATTTTTTTATTACTAAAGGGTTATTCATCCTGCATAATCCTTGCTCTAAAACCCTCTGGGCACCCCTTTTTGAAGTTTCACATAGCATCAACAGTGTTTCGATAAAAAACCTTTATTGTATAATTAATTGTCGATATCCCCCTTTTTCAGGCGCATAACGAAATTCACTTGTATTTATCCACTTCAATCCGATTGATTGAACGCATGGTGCACTTTTGACTTCCCTTTGGTATAAATTTTACTATTTTTTTTTTTGACTGTGTAAGTGACCGTTGACTGATTAAGTACCGGAACTGGTGGTTTAATTATCAGAAAGCACATAGTATTTGCCTGTAAGTTGTTTTTCACGTCACCTGCTCTTAAAAGTCAAATAATTAAAAGCAAGTCATTAATGCCGTAGGCAGCCGCCAGGCAGTAATATTGATAATATTGTACTGAATTTAATTACCCACCTTTCAGTGTGGTTTGCCTGCGAGCGATAATTATGAAATCTACAATTTCATAATTATCGCTTCATAAAATACAGTCAAGGATGGTCCTCATAATTATGATCTGATTAAAACAATATTTGGCCTTTAAAAGAGCCTGTGTGTGTGTGTCGAGTGAACTCGACCTGTGAGATTTAATTTCACAGTGATCGGATAGAGAACGCCGACCACATGTAGTTTTAAAGCATAATATATATTTTGTTAAAATAGTTGTTTTTTTTTCAATTTATCAATAGCGTTTTTGATAAATGTGTCACGTTTACTTTATGTTAATTTTGCTAGGCGGTATTAGGGTTTTTTGTTGACGTACGGACGTTATAAGTAGGTATTATTCCAACAAAGGAAACAAACCTATTAACATGTTTTTACGTAAACACAAGTTAGAGACGAACAGTACGCCCAGGGGGAGACAGAACAGGCACAAATTTCAGTGAAGAAAGAGTCACTATCTTCATTTCTTATCATACGAGTAGAAACTACCGATAGATGTCTCTGCGATCCCAACTTTAATGCAAAAAAGAATATCAAATAATTTAGTTCTCTAATTTAATTTATAAAAAGTATTTTTCCAGAGATCGTTAAATTTTTCATTAAAATTACCACATTTTTATATTTCAAAGCTGAAATTCCAATTGTATACCTGACATATCCTGGCAACATCAAATAATGGTCGCCGAAACTTGCGCCTGCGCTTGTTTGTTGTGTCCATTTTGTGTTTAATTATTGGTATTTGGGTGTTTTAACTAGATCAGAAGTGGAGTTGATTTTCTCTTCCGTCCTGTTTGGATTACTACCCGGATATAATATTTTCACATCGTACGAGTATGTTGATCAAAATGCAATTCGGCATTTAGATTTTCCGCGCATTTTTTTAAATCACGATCCTTAATATATCTATTAAAGTTCCTGCAATTATTAAATTTTAATGATCGTTATTTATAAATATATCATCATTAAATTCGCAAATAACGACGTTAATACAGTTGCTATTTGCAAAAAAACAGGACACAGGATTTTTATGATCACCTATATTGTAAACAAATATTGACCTATACGTAAGAAGAAGGTATACATACGTGGGACACTCAGAAAGTTTTGCGACACTAAAAAAAATTGTTCTACAGGTACATATATTTTTATTAAATCTTTTCAAAGTACTCTCCACCAGCCTCTATACAAAGATTCATGCGTCTGAACCAGTTTTCAAAACACTTTTTCCAGTCCGCCGCAGACACCTCGTTTACAGCCTGCTCGAACGCAGCCAGCGCATCTTCCGGCGACGAAAATTGTATCCCCTTGAGCTGATTTTTTATTTTTGGAAATAAAAAGAAGTCACACGGTGCTAGATCAGGGCTGTAAGGAGGGTGACCCAGGAGTTTGACTGGTGTACAGTACAGGAAGTCCCTCGTTTTGAGCGCGGTGTGTGCAGGCGCATTGTCGTGGTGGAGCAGTAGTCCGCGGAGCCCTGTGTTTGGTCGCTTGTTGCTCACAACAGAAAAAACTTATGGTAAACATTTGGTAGTATACCATTCGGCGTTGATGCTTCTTTGATCTCGTAAGGGAATTGAGGCCAAGTGGCCAGTCAAATTAAAAAAGCTGGCGATCAAAATCTTCCCCCCGCTTCGAGATCGCTTCACTTTGGTAGGCGTTGGTGCATTTTGAAACACCCAAACTGTCGACTGGCGCTTGGTTTCTGGATCGTATTGATAAATCCAGGACTCATCACCTGTTACGATGTCGTAAACACGCCGAGACGAGCCTGCTTCAAATTTGTTCAGCATATCACGGCACCATTCCACCCGGGCCTGCTTCTGAGCGTCGGTGAGGTAGTGCGGCACCCAGCGCGATACTATCCTCCTCACGCGAAGATGCCCGTGTAGAATCTCGTGAACGCTTCCCGATCCAATCTTTAATATGTGCTGAATCTCCTGATATGTAATTCGCCTATTATCTTGGATTAAATTTTTCACTGCTAGCACGTTTTCTTCCGTAATAGCCGTCAAAGGGCGACCGCTTCTTTCTTCATCCCCCAAGGTTGGTCGACCGCGCCCAAAATTCGTTATACCAACGATACACGGTTGCCTTGGAGGGGCCTTCATCCATAAATGCCATTTGAAGTCTATCGAACGATTCATCCGGTTTCAGGCGACACTTGAAATCGGAAAAAATCATAGCACTAAAATGTTCCCGGCGCAGATCCATTTTTCAGTAAGACACGATACTTTGAATTTGCTCGCAAAAAATGTGGAGGGAAATTTTGAAAATGGAACACACATATTTTTACTTACAAGTAATCATATTTTCGAAAAAGATTCTAACTGGCCAGTCTCCAATATATAAAAACTATTTATCGCAATACTTTCTGAGTGGCCTGGTACATTCCTATCTACCTATATATACCTATAGAGCCTTAGTTCCCGTTAAGAAATCCAGATGGCGTTTCGAATCAGTATGCTTCGAAATGGTACAAGGGGACTCTCTTCTCCCTTATTATTATTATTTTTTTGAGTACGCCATTGGATGCGGTTCGACGGTTTCCTCGAAATTTGCCATTAATTGCTACTATTAACAATGCATGTGTCCAATTATAATCCTTGACCGGTCAAAGCTCAACCTAATTACAGCAGGTTTCCACGTAAATTTTGCGCAGCAAAGTACAGGCTATTAATTACTCAGTACAGGGGGGTTACCATGATCTGTTAGTGCAGAAATGTTGTACGAGTACCTACATGACGTGGCAATAATACTAAGTGGTAAACGTAACCCGTTACTAAAATAAGTCTAACAAAAATAATCAAACACTCCTGAAATGTTCTTGAACTTCCATGACGCAGAATTGCCTGTTTCCTATTTCCGCGAGCTAAATTTTGAAAACACCGCCTTTGATGTCGTGAGGATATTGCTAGTTGTTCACTTTGAGGTTATTTCCAATGTTTCCGTTATTAAAATTTTAACCCTCGGGAAAAAAATATAGACTTCCGCATGTCATACATGTCTTTATTTTGTTATTATTGTCTTCAAAATCTGGCAAATAGGAATGCGTTATTGGGTTCCTCAAACCACCTGTCCAGATGATACACGGTCAATTTACTCAGATAATAGATTAAAATG
Source organism: Standfussiana lucernea (assembly GCA_964057025.1). Lineage (NCBI taxonomy): Eukaryota > Metazoa > Arthropoda > Insecta > Lepidoptera > Noctuidae > Standfussiana > Standfussiana lucernea. The sequence goes on from OZ059784.1 coordinate 4,575,627, forward strand.
TTTCCGATAAAATCGGCTATATTGATGAAATCTGGAAAAAAAAAAACAATGTAAGTGTTCGATAAACATTGTCAAGGGTGGCATTCCAGATTAATTATTATGAATTGGTCGCGTGGAATGTTATACACCCCCAGCTTCAAAAAACACGTGTTTATGAACACTTTTCGAAAATAATCGTTTTTTTTTTGTACTTCGTATTTTATTTATATGATCAGGGTGTCAGGCATCCCATGCGACCGTTTACATAACATTTTACGTGCGAGCAATTATTATTACGTTCAAGTTCCAACGCAATTAAGGTTGGTGCGGATATTGCAATGAAAATTGGAAAAAGAGTTTTCGTAACAAATAGGATGGGTTTAAATAAATTCAATACTTTAGTAACAACTTTGTTTAAAAACTCAACAGTTTTTAGAAATAGGGCAATGCTTTTTAAATATCTGTGCTCACACGCATCAGGAATCGTGAAAAATGACGGACACATCTCAAACCGCGTATCGTCTTTTAAAAATCACGGATCGTTTTTTTGTGACGGATTTGCTGATGCGCTCGATCCCGAAAAATCACGAAACGAATGTGAACATCAGTTTATTTTTTTTTGCCGGATCGTGATAAAACACGATTCCTGCAATGTGAACGTCCATCCGTCATGACGTATCGTCAATGACGGAAGCCGTGTGAGTGAGCCCTAAGGCGGTTGGACCCGCCGCTGAACTTAATTAACTTAGTTTTCCATAGTTAAAGTATGTTTATACTTTAATTATGGAATAGATCAAACAAGAATGATATTATACATATTATGTGTATGTCATGTGTGTTATGCACACTTAGAGATGTGTTGTGCTGGGGCCTTTATTCTGGTACTTCTCCCCACTTATAAAACTGAATCTGTTGAAGGGTGTGCATTTGGGGGATTGTCGTGAATTAGTTTTATTGGTATTAAATGACTTTTGGTATGAGATCGTATTTTTTACAAAAATAGTTTTATTATTCAATACATATTGAAACTCTAAGGCCGGTGAGGTCCGAGTGCTCACAGCCGTTTCCAAACGCCTTGTTGACGCTTCCCGTGACTCATGGCTGGATTTTTTCTACCTTTTTTATTTTATATCTTATTAAATTATTTATTCCTTTTTTTTATTTTATTATTATTAAATATCTCTTTTAATAGCTCTCTTAACCTGTTTATGTATTGCTCTGTGCTGTTCTGATCCTATACTATGTATATTTCTCTGTTCCAGCAAGTCACGTGTACTCTCTGTTAGCGTTGTACCCTTTTTCCTTTCGTTGTTATAAGACTGCTGCTTTTCCCTATGCCAGTAACTAACCTGTCATATTCCTGTTCTACATCAGGGACGTTTATGTCTAAACTTTTAAAGTAATTGAATGATTCATAATTATCAATGATGGTTTCTTTGTTTAGTCTTTTAATCAGTGTTTTGAAGGATTTAGCACGGTGAATTTTGAAATTAAACTTGATTTTTGCGCGTAATGGTCTGTGGTCAGAGCTGTATTTAATCTGATTTATGACGTTTACGTCTTTTATAATGTGTTTATCAGAAGTTGTGATTGTATGTTAAAAGAAAAAGTTGTTGTTATGGTAAAAAAATACCTGACAAAAAGTTTGCATACCGAATTGGTACACAATACATAGTTAGCAGGTTATGTGTTATCACCGTTGTTCCACGCCGACCGAACTTACATAAGTCCGGTCGGCGTGGAACAACGGTGATCGATTCCCGTGCCTAACTATGTAGTTAGGCACGTCAACCGGGAATCGATAAAAGCTCCCTTAGTAAATAATACTAAGGGAGCTTTTAACATGCAGTGATGCAGCTTTTACTTGTTAGATGCAAGAGTTACATATTATTAAATAGAATATGACTTGGAGTAATATCGGAATGAAAACGTAATAATAAAAAAAAAACCGGTCAAGTGCGAGTTGGACTCGCGCACCGAGGGTTCCGTACAAACCTGTGGGTATATAACTTTTTTTTATATGACGAAACTAAAAATTTACGGTTTTCGTAATTTTTCCTATATCTGTACTATAAGACGTGACTTCGTACAAAATTTCAAGATTCTAAGTTCACGGGAAGTACCCTGTAGGTTTTAATTCCCGTGCGAGTTTCGAAAATTTGCGGAAATTTGCGGCCTAAGTGGCTGTATCTTTTGATTGCGTTGACTTAGAAGGTTGATTTTTCTACAGCTTCCAGGGACAGTAGAACTAAGTATCATATAGAAATTTCAGTTTGATACCTCCACGCGTTCCTGAGAAAAACGGTCTTGACAGACGGACGGACGGACGGACGGACAACAAAGTGATCTTATAAGGGTTCCGTTTTTTCCTTTTGAGGTACGGAACCCTAAAAACTTCTTTATTTGCCTAATCAAAATAACAACCTTGTGCAGTTCAGTAAGTTACAAAGAAGCAGTCGAAGTAGATAGTTACATAGTAGGGTACATAGTTTGTATTGTTATGTTATGGTTGTTAACACAGAACTGATTCACTCTTGTGCCCGTACTAGTAATCTGAATCTGTATTAAGGTGGTTTCTTTTTTCTTTTTTACAAGTTTTACAATTGTAATGTTTTAATGGTACTGTTTTAACTTTACATTTTATTTTACGAAATTTCTATACAATGTATATTGTTCTGAAATAAATTACTTATGACCAGTTTTTCTCGGTCTCTGTGATTTACTTATGGTAGCGTATTTGTGACAAAATAATCATTTTAATTTTTAAAGAGTATTAGTAAAATTTGATATAATTATACGCAATATATTTACATGTTAAGTTTGTTTACATTGTGTTTGGTTATTCTTTTATAATGTTTGCTAGGTATTACTAGAACCAGTGCTCTTGGCATAAATAATATTTAAAGTTAAAATTAATTAAATTAAAAGCAGGTCATAACATTTTTAACGATTATCTTTAATTATTCTTTGAAAGTGTACGGTGTATGATTCGGTGATTTGTTTCACTAACTAGTAATTTAAAGTATTTTTTCAGTATCATCATAATTTAGTGAGTTAAGAAACTTAAGTATGTCTATTAAGATTATGAATTTGGATTAGCTTTGATATTTTTTTGGTAATGGAATATTATTTGTATGAGACATTGAGTTAATAAGTCCCTACAGTAAATATCAACAACGTTAATGTTTTCTCCATTCTTTGTCTTTTTAGTTTAGTATATCCGTGATATGTTTTTTTTTACCTATATATTTTGACACAATATATCAATAGTATTTTAATAAATATGAATAGTATTTTATATATAAATTAAAATTATTTTCAAATATACACCTACCACTGTTTGTCTCTGCATCACCCAAAGGTTGACTGGTAGAAAATGCCTATGGCATTAAATCCGCCTCTGTACTTTGTGCTTGAAGTATTAAATAAATAAGTAAATATTATATTTATAATTGGCAGATATGGCAGAGCGGTAGACAGATCGACAGATGCGGATGCAACTGTCTTATTAATCCTGTACGAGCTACGCTGTATAATGATCAAATGATCTTTGTGTAGTTTGTACGTCATACTCATTTTTTCTTCTATCGACAAATACATACACCGCAGCCCTGTCACCTGCGCACTTGATGATCTGCTTACTGCATCAGCGCGAGGAGTTCGCGTGGCTGAGTTTTGGGCTAAATATTTGTACTTTAGACAAATACGTTTTGTTAGCAAAATGCAAATATTTTCGAATCTAAGAGGCCTACAGACGTCCAAATGGCTATTGCAAAGGTAGACGCCAAGGCTACACAAGAACCAGGTCATCTTCACATCTGTACGTCTCTTAGATTCAAAGATATTAGCATTTGATTCAACGTATCCCATTTCAGCCAAATAAAAATAAGATGGCTGCCATTTATATTTATATAAAAGTGTATTTTTTTGGGCAAAACTTAATAATCTTCAATGGCGCATTGATAACTTAAAAAATATGTGACAGACCATAAAAATATCATTAAAGGTTCCGTTTTATCCAAGGCAAGGTCGGTACACTGCAAATATTGGTACTGGCCAATATTGCGTTATAAAGTACGTTAGTTTACAATACTCGTGTAAACAAAATATTATGTCACTGTCAAACGAGAAATGATAACAACGTTGAAAGAATTTCTTCTTTGTAAGCCACTAATCAATAGTTAACTGTGGAACGTCTACCAAGATAGGTTATTACCAGACAAACCTAGAAAAATATATCGATATAAGTAAGTAAACAAAATCTTGTGATAAATGGACACTAAACTTTTAATATTTGACTGTCAAAGATCTACATACAATTTGTACAGGGTGGAAGGGACACCGACGCGAAACCACGTTCTAAGTACATCATTCTGAACCTCCCCCCCCCCCACATAGAAAACTTTCATCGGTAATTTAAAAAAAAATCGGCTGTTCCATACATTTTGACCGTGTAGGTATTGCACTTTTGTTGGAAGCAGCAGTTTTTATTAATTACCCATGAAAAATTTCTATGTGGGGGGAGAATGATGTACTGAGTATGTGGTTATCGTTTTGGCGTCGGCGTCCCTTCCACCCCATTTATGTACATATAACAACCGGGACCCACGACTTAACGTACCTTCGAGCCACGTCAGAAACTCGGTACCTATGTAATGGCTGGTCACCCATCCACGGACCAACCATGGCAAGCGCTGCTTAACCTTGTAGATTGGAAAAAGTTTCTTCGCATTTTTTTAAGAAAATTTCTAAACATTTTTTAATATGGTTTATTTACATTTAACTAAGGGTAGGTACCATTTTGTTCGATTACTTTTTGCCATCTTGTAGGTAGGGACATGATCCCATTGCTATAGAAATTTTGGGACTTCTGATCAAAATACCGCGACAAGTGGTTTTGGCAGTCCTCTCGTGATGTTAACCGGACACTGGCTAAAGAATTCTGAAGAGACCAAAACAGGTGGAAATCTGACGGTGCAAGGTCAGGACTATACGGCGGATGCATTAACACCTCCCAGCCAAACTCTCTTAATTTTTGCTGAGTGGCTAAAGATGTGTGAGGTCTAGCGTTATCATGATGAAAAACCACACCCCTTCTGTTGATTAATTCCGGCCGCTTTCTCTCAACTTCTTGCTTTAATCTCATCATTTGTTCGCAGAAGAGTTCAGAATCGATGGTCCTGCCTGGTGGTAACAGCTCATAAAAGAATAATGCCCTTCCAATCCCTCCACACACTCAGCATCACCTTGTTGCGAGTTAACCCGGGTTTCGCCATAGTCTGTGAAGCCTGACCGGCCTTTGACCACGACCTTTTTCGCACGTTCTTGTCGTACGTGATCCACTTTTCATCACCAGTTATCAGCTTTTTCAAAAAATGGTTCGGTTTCATTACGTCGTAATAAATAATCACAAATGAGTACACGGTTCATTAGGTTTCTTTCAGTTTGCTCGTAATATCGAGCTTTTTTGTGTACCCAGTTTTTTTCAAATGCGCCAAAACTGTTTTGTGGTCAATTCCCAGTTCTTCAGCTACGTCGTAACTACTGATATGCCGATCTTGCTCCACTTTTTCAAAAATGGCATCCATTTTATCCGTAATAGGGCGACCAGAGTGACATGCATCTTTGACATCAAAATTTCGGGATTGAAAACGCTTAAACCAAATTTGTGCTACTCTCACAGACACTGGACTAGGTCCATAAACATCGCAAATATTTTTCGCGGCTTGCGTTGCATTTTTACCTCTCTTGTAGTAAAATTTTAAAATGTATCGAATTTCTTCATTAGATTCACTCATCTTGACGGTACGAAAAACAAATGAAAATCACACATTTTCCTAATTTGAATTTGGAATTATGTTCTTTATAATTTAAACTTTCAATGATACCAAAACCAGCCAGATACAACTAGTATAGCCAAAGAGATTTTATTACAAGTTCATACATACTATAATGCGAAAAGACTTTTTCCACAACCTAATATTTAGATTTAGCCCAACAAACTAACAAATCTTTAAGCTTTATAAAATAACACCTATGTAAAACATTAATCTATGTATAATAACTAGATCCAATGATGGCTACTTATAGCTGGCATACTCCTGAAGAAGTTTAACACGACAAGAAGAAACCGAGAGGCACTTAATGTTCCCGTTATTGTGATATTCTTTTTGTTCTGGGCTATACCTTCTAGTTACGCATACATTGAAGGCCAAAGTAACAACTTTTTAAAACATGTTTTTTTTTTTAAATAATTTTACCTAAAATACCTCCATGTTCCCTCTACTATCAGCATAATGTTTTGAGTTACCGTTAACCGTGATTGATCACACCAAAAAAAAAGTAATTTCCCAGCAATTAGTCTGATTTACAGAATCACACTGCGCTTCACGTCGCTGACACCTTGTAAATAACTACATTCAATGATGACAAAGCCAAATCTCGCGAGAGGTTAACACTTCACATATCAACACAGCACATAAGTACTAAGTGGAAGTTTCTTACTAACGGTGTCTGTCTAACGTCGCTACGAACAGTACCGCTTTTTTCAAGTGCAGACACACACATTACAAAAATTAAATTATTTTAAAACAAGTAGAAAAATACTTTTAATATACTTTAGCTCGTATTTCAAAGCAAAATTTATCAAAAACAATATTTACAACAGTCATTTGAAAACGGTTCTTGAAGTAATTAATTGATTTCCTAGGAAGCATATTGCGACTGATACATATATAGTCGAACTGAGCGAATACTTCAAATAACCGATACGCTTTCAGCCAAAAGGATATTTTACACAAAAATATTTCTAAAAATTGGTGCTTTGATTGCTTTACTCGCCCAAAAAGTTTCGATATTTCAGGCTTCAAAACACTTCACAAAAGATAGAAACAAAACTACTCCAGCATTCACTTTGTGATTAATACATACTCGTAATAAAGTTGAGAACTAATATAATAATAATTATACATGGCGATATCACGATAACTTTTATCTCATCTTCGTGCGTACGTAAATCCGAAGATAGACAATCAGCGAAACGAATACGTTTGCGTACGTACTCGTAACCAACTTCACAGTCAATTTACAATATTTATTGCGACTTGCCTTATGCTTAATAGTAATATTTTACAAAAAAATGATCACGGAATTAAAAAGACCAATACCAAGAAATAAAACAAAGTTTAAAGAAAATCCATTACGAACTGAAGCTCTGTAGCCCTGAAGCTTAAAAAGAAACGATTTTCATCTTGCACATAAAACTAGCTATTTCTGAGAGTTGGAGGAATTAGGTCAGAATCCAATCAGCTTTTCCTTCGAGGAATCTACAAAGCCACTTTAGGTACCGACTTCTAATAATCTCTTTATATTATCATACAATATAAATATATTAATAATACGTAAATACATCTATGCATACCTTATCATATTATTATTAATTCAGAAAGCAAAGCACTGTACGAAATTAATTGCCTTTTAACGGAGGCCATAGTGGAGTTACGTTGAAATATTGTTCAAAGGAATACAATGTCACTGAACAGTTCTATTTCTGCCGTGCCAGACAGTTGCATTGTTTCCTGTAAGTGACAGTGATCCGCTCAGCCAATCACTGCTCGCTATATGTATGCTATGAAATGCGACTTTGTTGAGGCTGTATACTATCTTTATCACTCAAAAGATAAATACAATCATAAATCTTTTAACAATGTTCGACGAAAGGCTGAAAGAAAGAAAAAAAAAGAAACTTGAAGGTAGCACTAAAGCAGTTACCAAAAAAAGAAACAATAAATGACTAACTTCACAAATAAAAAGCCAAATTATCATCCGGTATACATAAATAGTCATGTCATACCATACGAAAATACAGCCAAATACTTAGGCATGACATTAGACGCAAAGCATCGCTGGAAAGCTCACGTTAAAAAGAAACGCGACGAGTTAGAGCTTCGCTACAAGAAGATGTACTGGCTGATTGGAAAACATTCTTCGCTGTCAGTACACAACAAAATACTTTTGTATAAACACGTCCACATGCCTGTATGGACTTATGGTATTCAGCTTTGGGGCTGTACCAAACAAAGTAACATCAAAATTATACAACGATTTCAAAACAAAGTACTCAGGGGAATCGCCAACGCGCCCTGGTACATTCGGAATGACGACCTTCATCGGACCATCAAAGTAGACCTCGTCACAAACATTATTAAAAGGAACACCGAAGCTCACGAACGAAGGCTTCATCATCATGTGAACATCGAGGCTATCCATCTCCTCGACGACACGGACATAGTGAGAAGACTACAAAGGAAAAAACCTTTTGAGTTAATTTAGTGAAGTGACAGTTTAATGTAGTGAAGTGAGAGCTACCCATAAAGAACACAAAAACAAAGTGTCTTCCCCTTAATAGAGACAATAAGAAAAGTGTTAATGGACACATTCGTAGGTTTACTCTACCTAGCACAAATTAAGTCAAAATTCAATTACTCATTAGCTTAAGCAATAATAAGCTAGATCGTAATTTTTTTATGATGTTACCTTGATATGGTACATCATACAAAAAAAAAAAACTTAAAAGGTATGCCACGTCTTATGAATTTATGCAGATCGGACCATTGATTAAGTTCAAAGAGATGAAAAAAATTATTTCCTCCCGTCCACTTGATTCACTTGCATGGATACAAGGATATTGCGGACAACTTTTTCAGGGATTTCCAAAAGTTTGTATAGTGTATGTATTTCTATGTTTGACTTGGAAAAAAACTCTCACACACTTTTTCGATTGCAATATACGCCATGTTGTCGGATATCAAACAGGACGCGTTTTACAAAAACGTTTTTCTGTTGACATTTCATGTGCCACTGGGTTCAGCACAAAATGTTTACGAAAAATCTCTTCATGCGGAAAAAAACAGTTGCGCGTGATACGCCGACGGATTTATGCAAATATAAAACGATAAACAAAATAAAATAATTATAAGCTATAAATTTAAAACAAGGTCCGAACAAGACATCGATTCTATATTATTTAGCAAATGCATAATCATCGCGGTCATTACATAAGAACAGTGCAAATGCGAAGCTGGCAGCTTAATTGGGCGATGTCTTATGTTTTACTTGTTTTTCGTAAATGTCATACTTTAAAGTCGTCTCTATGTTAGATACCTATGTTACTAGGTATAATATTAGTATCGACTGTTTTGGTTCCGTTGAATTTATTCGACAATACGTAAACGAAATGCTTCAAAAGGGTTTTACATTACAGTGAATACGTATCTAATTAGCTAATTAATCAATTTAATTGGGCACCTACATAATTAGTTGGATATCAAAACAGAAAGCATTCTATGAACTCGATCAGGCAGTTCATTTAACATAATTAGTTTAAATAACCACCAAATAACTATTAATTTGCTATATATTTGTATAGATAAACAAACATGGAGGATGGGGAAGAAAAAGCGACGCTAGACGAGCAGTTCATAGCATTTGCTAAATTCATGAAGAGCCATAGGAACGGGACGTCCATCACTTTGTATCGGAGTGACTATTGGCTGCGTCAGAGTAAAGTCTTGGATGATAGGAAACTGACAATGACCGATACAGGACTCGTGTGGATGCAATTTAAGTACGTTTGTAAGTTGAATAGTAGATAGACAGAGAGATAGATAAAATATCAACTGATTATTATGAACACCATGTGGAATACAGTTACAAATGTAGAGAAATATGGACGTAGGGTGACACATAGGGCGGTTTTATCGCTAAAAGCGTAATCAATAATAACTACATGCATGCATTTTATAACACACGGCTGCTGCCTCGCCAGTTTCCTCTTGGCTTGACACCCTTTCTTGTGTTTAAATAAGTATCACGGTATAAACATAAACGAAATGTTTTGATTCTAATTTATATCTTACATTATTTCAGCAAAAGGGAACTCTCTTACCAAGAATGGTATGAATTCTTAACAGAACTCTGTTATATAAAAGACATGGATCAACAGGAAGTAGAAGGTTGCATGACCAACTGTGACCTACCTGGAGCTGTGCAGGTTATTGTACCACAGTATAGGGACTTCTTTGACACTTACATATCGCCAAATAAATTATTAAACATTAATTAATTGTTTTTTTTTTTATTAAATTCTAAAATTGATTAGTGTTTTTATTTACATTGGAATGCGTAATTTATGTTACGGCTAACGAAGGGTGTGAAAATAAACTTAAGGTTAGCCGGTTAAACTGCACATTAGCCTAAACACAATGGCTAATAAGTATTCGATCTAATAAAATTATTTTAATATTGCCATGATTTACAAATATTAATTGGTATTGCTGTTTTTTTTTAAATAAGATGATAGTTGGATTTTAACAAGGATTTCATTTAAACTTCTTGGATTTGTCAATAGACTTTTGTGTCAATTAAAAAATTGGCAGTTGCCGCCAAAAAGGAACTGTTTTAAAAAGAAAAGAAAAGATAGAATTAAAAAATGTATGCCATAAAGAACTTATCTATGGACACAGATACCTACGTTATTAGAGCTGGGCCACGCTAAACATCGACAACACCGAAAACAACACTAGTGCCCCGTACGTAGAGAACATCCTCGCCAGCTGGATGTTATTTTCTGCGTCGTAGCAAACGATACAAATTTCTACGTGTAGGGATATCTAGACGTAACTTCTCTGGTCAAGTGCTCTCTGGTGAAGACCTAGACATCCTTGGAGCCCGCAAGCCTATATAATTCAACGAGCGCCTGTCTTCGCGTTTTGTATGTGACTTCAAATAATAGTAGGTACCTATATTAGCAGGATTAAAAAAAAATTAAAACGGGTTTACAAATTAAAAAAAAGAATAGAAAACTCTTTATCATAGATAATTGGATTAGATAATAACAAAGCCATAGAGTACAGTTCAAACAAATATAACTATGATTTAAGATGATGATACGACGTTTTGGAGGCCACTTTATTGCATACAACCATGATAAATTACACTGCGTTACAAATAAAAAAAAGAAATCAGTACCCGCTTTGAAATGTCATGTTTTATTATTTATAACTATCGTTTATTAAACATACATACAAATTTTATTTTCATCACGTCTCATTTTTCTTCCGTAACAATGTGCCAAATTATATTAAAAATTAAAAGGCCAACGTGTTTAAAAAAAAAAAAAAACAACCAGACTTTTTTACATTAATCAAGTTTAATTTAATAATTTAGGTTAAAAAAAAACTTATAAAATTTTAACACAAAATATCGTGAAACTTTAACTTTATTCTTTTGTGCTCTTCGCCAACAGTAATCACCTAGCATAGTTGTGCCTCAATAGCCTTGAAATCGTTCTTCAAGCTTTTTTACATCCTGGTGGAACTTCTCACCCTGCTCATTACTGACCACACCAAGATTAGATGGAATGAAAGAAAAATGAGAATGAAGAAAGTGAATTTTTAATAACATTCTGCAACCTAACTTTTCGTATGCTTTTAACATGTCGTTAACTAGCTGTTCCAAATTTTCGGCTCTGTGGTTCCCTAAAATCCCTTTTATAACTGCTTTCAGTGATAACCAGGCATCAAGTTCCTTGTTAGTGTGCTTTTTGTCGAAATTGGGTCTTTCATCAATGTGCGTATTTGTAGTGCCACAAATATTCCTTCTTTTAGTTTGGCATCACTTAACTTTACGAAAATACTGTCTTTAAATATAAAAAGCCATCTCCCTCTTTATTCATAGCATTGACAAAATTTTTCATCAAACCAAGTTTTATGCGGAGCGGTGGTAAAATGACATTTTTAGGATCTATCAATGGTATAATAATATGTTTCACATTAGATTTTCCGCAAACAAACTCTGATTAATAGCACGTCCAAAATAGAGTAAATATGCACTCCTCACTTTTTCGGAAACATTTTTTGTTTGTGATTTCACAATATATTGGCTGCAAACGTAACAAAACTTATTTGGTGCATTTAAGCAGTTGCGACGATCACTTAGTCCAGTATTCATATTGGATTTTCAAATAAATATGTACGAAGATGTTGACGTTATCGAATAGAAACGGTTACGGTACTTTTTTATAATTTTGTTTTGTTTAGTACAAAACAAAATTATAAACAAGTACAATACACCGAAAACGGTAACTGTTTCTTTTACGCCTAAAGTGAGGGTAGTAGAAATAATAATTGACATGTATGTACCTCGAAAACTAGACGTCATGAATACCACATAATTATGTTTGGAATTTAATCTATGACTCATTTGTCATTATCTATTAATTCCAGCTAACAGTAATTAAGAGGGTACCAAAATCGTGTAACGCAGTGTTGTTATTAGCCCGTTTGATTTCATTATTCAAACAGCGGTTTGGGGAGTCACAGTGCAATGCTAAATTGCTCATAATTGCAAAAATTTGATAGTTTTGCGATCAAATAATTATTTATTAGTTTATATATGCCTGAATGCCACCTAAATCAGTTGATTGCCAGTTTTCTTCTTCTTTATCGTGTGGTTAGTGTCTAACCTGGTGTCAGAGTTTTTATGCCGCCCAAGGGCCTCTGACTTGGCTTTTAGATGCCGTCGAGAAAAATCTCTCAATCATGCTGGTTTCCTCACGATATTTTCGTTCACCGAAGCAAATCGAGCGATGCAAAATGTTGAATGCCCGTTTTGAGGCTGCTTGTCTGTGTAACATAATTTACCCTGTTCACGAAATTCAATAAACCGAGTCGTTCCGTTGAATAACTTTGACGCAAAGCACGAGGTAAATAGGATTAGCTTGAATTTAATAATGAACTCATCACCGACCTAGCCTTTTGAATTATGTTGGGGTGGTCTTCCAGTCTAACCGAATGCATCTGAATGCCAGTAGTTTACATGGGGCGACTGCCTATATCTGACCTTTACCCAGTAATATTTTTTTTGTCATACTACTTTGTATTATATCGTATTCAAATACCGCCTTGGTAAGATTGCATGTCAGACTTTTGGGCCACTGATTACCTGTAACGACTGTCATGTCAAAGATCTATAAATGACAGCCAGGAAAAACGGCTTAACGTGCTTTTCTAAGCACGGAGAAAACTCGGTATTTAATGGGTGGTCACTCATCCATGGACCAACCTAGGTAAGCGCGGCTTAACCTGAAGTTCGACCCGAACGGCTGGTATTATTTAGCCGCGAACTCCCCTCGCAGCTTAATACCGAATTGACCAATGTAATTACAAATAATTAAATGGAATGGTACTTACTCAATACTATGAATTAATTAATGTTTCTCGTGAGCAGTGAAAATATTAATTAATTCATTACATTGAGTACATTTCAGTTAAAATGTAAAGAAAATGCAGGCACTTTCTGTGATTTATTTCGAGTGAATGTTAACTAATGGCTGACCACGCTATTTACGTTAAAATAAGTAAACCTAAAATATATTTATATACTTGTGATCGTCGGATGGACAACGAAAACTCGTTATCTACGTATACTTGCAACAGCCAACTAAACGAGTAAAAATTCGCTCGCTAACGCTAACCGTGATTTTTCACGTCAAAAAAAAAAAGTTATTTCCTAGCAATAACTTTTGCGCAGTGTTATATAATTTGATATATCTACAGAATGCTCGGTTGATGGCTCCGTGAAGGCCTACTCTTACACTCCGTAGGTGTATTGCTATGAGATTCTAACTTGTGTTTTTCTTGAAATAAGAACATAGCCGCATTATTCCGTCTCTATACTTTCAAATGACAATAACCACTACTTATATATCTAATAATATTATTAGTATTTAATAATATTTATTCTTAATCTCAATAAATAATTAATAATAAGTTGAAAAACGCATAGCTGGCCAGTTAGATCGTAAACAACCTCCAGAACAAGCAGGCTTACGTCGAGGACTTTCAACCACCCACCATTTATACACCGTTAATCAAATAGTCGAGAAATACCAAGAATATTAAAATCCTTTGTGTCTTGCATTTGTCGACTATTCTTAAGTCTTTAACAGCATCACACATTCTACAATATTTAATGTCCTTAAAAACAACAGATACATAGAACCTACCTACATACATCTTTTGCGAAATATAGTCAAACAGGGCGACCCGCTGTCTTCAAAACTGTTCACCAGTACCCTAGAAGAAGTCTTTCAGGCGCTGGCAGTCAAATGGGAAGGGAAAGGGCTTGTCGTCAGTGAAGAGTTACTGGTCCATGAAGGAGTATTTTAATGGCACCCTGCCCATGTCTCTGAAGCGAAAGCTAATGGACATATGTATTCTCCCCATATTAACCTACGTTGCACAAACTTGGTCTTTGACTAACATCCAAAAATCCAAACTGAAGGTTTGCCAACGTGGTATGGAGCGCAGTGTCTTAAGTGTAAACTTAACAGATCATCTTCGAAACACTACACTGCGCTCCAAAATGAAAATCGTTGACGTGACTCAAAAGGCTGCCCAACTTAAATGGTAATGGACAGGACATGTCTGTCGCATGCCGATCAAGCTGCGGGCCCGAAAATCTCAGGATTGGTGCCCTAAAACAGTGACACGGGGTCGCGGCTGACCACGAAGGAGATGGCGTGACGAATTGGATGTCTTCCTTGAGAATTGGAAAGAAGTAGCACAGAACCATGACCGTTGGAAGGAATGGAGGAAGTCCTTTGCCCAGCAGTGGGACAGTACGGGCTTGCTATAATAATAAAATATTAATGAGCTTTATTATTAATCCCTTTGAGAACTGCAAACTTACCTAGCCTCAAAACAAGCAAATAAAAAGCTAGATGAAATACCGGGCCGAGTTACCTGCGACGTGGAGACGTGGAGCGCATCACCCCACCCCGAACCACCCACCACCCCGAACCACCCACCACCCCACTGCCCCCAACACCCGCCCACTCGACGCACGTCCGTATGCCATCCGTAGATACTAATTACTACGCAGAATCTAGCTCATCAGTTTACAATATTATAAAATAAGAATAATATTGTTAACTTACGCCGATGCCATGTTGCAGCTGAATCGATTAGCACTTTTAGGAACTTTTGTCTCTTTCCAAACGATATGACGGTCAAATTCAAATATCCAGCTATATACCATTTGTTGTTCAAGGTAGGCAGCAAAAACCATCCTCAACTTAGATCAACATTCTGCCAGGGAAATATCGTTGATCTATATTCTATCTAAGGTACTAGGTCATCGGAAAATACACGAATAATGTTGACAGTGAAATGGAATTTTGTTACGTAGGACGCATGTTTGTTGATTCCTAGGTTTGCAAAGAGTTTATAATTTCAGCTGGTATTATATTAAAGTTAGGTAACTACGTTTTTTGTTTTTTTTACAAAGAATAAATTTGAAATTAAATTAAATTAGATTGTTATGAGATTAATTGGAAGTTTTTAATATTAAATTAAAATTTTTAATTGGAATTTTTTAATATTAAATTAAAATGTGTTTGTCAAGTAGATGAAAACCGCGCATGTAATCTTTATGTAATCTTTTTACGCGACTGCTAAAACAAAAGCCTGTGTTTGAAAGTTTTCAGTGTTCATATTATGTGTATGAGTTTCTTTGTTTCACTTTTAATGACTTTCGCGCAATTATGCAAAAGCGTCGCCGTGCTTATGTGACGCTACCAGCATCTAAGCCACTGTGGCCAAAGGAGCCATGACCAAATAGATAATCAGAAGGTCGAAAAAGTAGCAAATTCTGCCTTCAAACCGTGTCTTGAAATAGTGTCGTCATATTTTTAAGTGTTAAGTGATCACTATGAATTACCTACTAGTTGAACCCGAAGTACCCCGTTCCCGTGGGTTCGAAATAAAAAGATTAAACAAAAAACACTCTTATATTATGTAATACTACACTAAACTTGGAAGTTGAATTTAATACACAAAAATAGTTTTGATATTTTTATTCATGTCAGCCAATTTCTTAAGAGCGTACTTACAATAATTTTGAAATAATTAGTAAGAGACAAAATATTACGTATTACTTTTGTTAATCAATATTCAAAAGTATATCAAGCGTAAAGCGTTTGCATTACCAACCACCGCAGGGGTATGTATCTAGGCAATTAGGCAAATGTCCGGAGCACGGTTAACCAATATTAATCCGATCAGAGGACCATTTCCATTTACTTAATGAACCCAAAGCATCATTGACGCTGCATGTACATATTTTAAAATTGTGATGGGATGTATGTGAGGTAGGTACTTTGGTAGATAGTTTTGGGAAAATAACCTAGTGGAGATTAAAAATATCGGATACGGGCAACATTTTTATTAAATCTAAATATATAAAAGCGAATGGTCACTTACTCACTCATCAATCACATAATATCGAAAACCGCTTAACGTATAAAGATGAAATTTGGCAGGGAGGTAGTTTATAGTTATTAGACGTCCGCTAAGAACGGTTTTTGTGACAGGGCCGGATTAAGGAGGTCTAAGGGCTCTCGCAAGTTTGTATGAAAGTCTTTAATTTTTTGGTCTAACGACCTGATATTTAGCGAGTCTAGAGTTTATGAGTAGGAGACATTAATTAATAAACAAAATTGATAGAGAGATCGAATATATTTAGTTAAGACAGATCAGGTAGGAACAGATTTTACGACAGGGCTGGTTTAAGGGAATTAAATCGCTTTCGCAACCCTATGTGTTCAACAAATATTTATTGTTGACTTATAATACGACAAATAGAAAACACAACTCAATTAAATTCAAATGAAATATGTGTTTATATTTTTTTTTTCACTAACATTTACGTAGGTAAGTAGTTTTATCAAGTTATTGCTCGAAGATTTTTTTTTGTATTTTCCCCCGGGTACCTCCGTGACGCTTTTCCGTGGTAAAAAAGTATCTTATACTCGTAGTATGTTGAACCTGGTATTCACATATCACCATATTAAATACCAAATTCTAGACAATCCATACTAATATTATAAATGCGGAAGTAACCCTGTTTGTATGTTTGTAACCTTTTCACGACTAAACGGCTGTTGGTATCGTAAAGAAATTTGCCAAGGAGATAAATTATATCCTGGGGGAAGGACAAAGGCTATATCTCTATCTATCTATATCTTTTGTATCTTTTTTTTTAATAACACATCCAAATTTTCACGCGAACGAAGTCGCGGGCAACAGCTGGTTCAGTATATAATCTGGTTTGGATAATCTGCTTTCCATAATCCGACCTGCATCGATACCTGATGCATATTTATGTATGTACATAGAGTTTCTCGTAAGTACACAATTCGGTTAAAGCTCACTGCATGATTGCGTAACTACGTCGAGTTGAGTACTCATGCAAAAGTAGTTATCCTAACGAAGGGTTCCCAGATCGATAAATAAGTTTTCCGGAGAAAATTTCTGACATTTGACGTAAATTCCGCACTTTTTTTTCCCTTTGAATGTGTTTTATTTTTAACCGACTTCAAAAAAAGGAGGAGGCTCTCAATTCGGTTGTGTTTTTTTTTGTGTTTGTTACTTCATATCTTCGTCATTTATGAACCGATTCGAATTTTTTTTCTTTTATCTGAATGGAGCTACTCCCCGATTGGTCCCATAGAAATTTCATCGAAATCGGTTCAGCAGTTTGATTTTGAAATCAAAATAGCTGGAAAACTACTTGACAAGGATTTGTGTGTGATGCGATAACTAATAAAACCGACTTCCAAAAAAAAAAAACACTAAAAAAGTGGAAAATAACTTTTCTTTTGAAAGTCGTTGGCAAAAAAGTCAATGAAACAAACAATAGTCACCGACTTTTTTAGTGTTTTTTTTTTTGGAAGTCGGTTTTATTTTGCAAAAAAGTTTTTATTTAAATAATTAGCTCAAGTAATTACTTTAAATTTGACTATAGATACGGGTGTGAGAATTCTAACTTTTGACAGTTCTAACCTCAAGTAATTACTAAAAATCTTATCATAAATAATTACTTTTACTCAAGTAATCACTCTGACTTGATTACAGTTACTAGTGTTATTCTTGATTTCTAGGTTAAATTCATTAAAAATAGTTTGAATCTTGGTAAAGCTTTCCTGTAAACCATGCAGTGTTTAGACACGTCGTTTTGTACGAGGGACCGTGACATTTATCCCACCTACGTATCTACATCTACTACGTAAATCTACGTTTCGCCGTCGACTTTGTTCTCTTTGTGTTCTCAGCCACAGAACTCCAGCGAATGCTTCAAGATCTAAGAGATGCAAGCTTGAGGTTGGACTGAAGATGAATATGTCGAAGACCTAAGTGATGTGCAATGAAACATCTAAGACGTAAGCAACTTTGTAAGAGGTTACTTTTATTAGAATGCATGCTGAATTTGAGTAACCTGCCAAAAGGTTTCCAAGCGAGTCTTTTAATTTTATTCATCTCGGCTTAATATCGGTGCCTGGCCCAAAATATTGTGTCATGTGCATGTGTATTGTGTATTGTGTGATGGCATTGATGTCGTGCTATTGGTTCGCCATCCCTGCCGTACAACATGTCAAACGTCTAAACGTGTGTTTAACGTGATGTAATTTCATGAAACAAATTGGTGGAAAATGTCGTCCTTAATACGGTCTGTTTAGTTTTTATTATGGCTGCCGAACCAAACTTTTGTAAAACTAAATGCGTACACGGATTCATCCGAGGTTCCGTCCATTATCTAGGTCGTTCTCGTTATAATACATACCTTCACAGGAAAACTAAATATCTCAGGCATAAAGATCGCCTTTGAATAGTTTTTCTTTATTTGTGCATAACATTTTAATGAATAAATAATTAAACGTTGGCTTCAAAGACAACGGGAAGGTTTTATGCGGTTATGTTTTATACGCTGAGGCTTTTTAAGGAAGATATTATTTTCCTATGCTTCGCCCGCCAGACGTACACATCTTCTTTAGTTATATTATTATGTGCAGAACTTTGCACGTTCTTCTATTTGTGCTAGGGCTTACATATTATTTCCAGAATGGGTGAGTGTTTCTTACTTTTCGAATTTCTTTCTCTTGTAACTTTCTCAATATTTAATTTCGGTAAGTCGGAAAAATACGATTTGATAAATTTAAAATACGATTAGATTTGTTAGTCTGACAAAGATAGTATTTGGTATACAATGTAACTGTAATACGCAGACCCTATGAAAGGTATTCATTATTTCAAACTAAACTAAAAGTTTTAATCGTATTCCAAGAAAATTTCAACCTTGTTTAAAAAACTAAATAGTTTTACTGTTTAGATGGAATTTGGAAAAACATTCAACGCCAAAATTCGAAACAACTCAGCTTAGACTAGACAAGCATGTTCATATAACAATTAGAATAGTTTCACAATATTTCACTAATTGGCATTCGCCACAAATTAGAGGCTACGCTAATGCATTAATCTCTATTATCTGATAGATAATTGATATTTGTTATAGGAAGTTAGACAACGGATGAGAGAATTATTATCAGCTCGTCACTATTCCAACTAGCTACCATCTTTTTTCACCATATAATAATTCCCGAAACGGAGAACTTTAAATTGAAATAAAATGAAATTGGCTTAAAAACTTTTTGAAAGTGATTGCTACTTATTTATGCTGATAATATGGATGCCACAAAAGACAAATGCAATTAATACGTTGTTGCCAACAATATGTCAACAATGTGTGACTTGTTGAGACCTTTCCAAAATGCAACAATAACGAAAGTGCAGAGATCTCGCCCTCAGCTTTATGCGAACTTGCCAAGGAGAAACCTCTTGAAAATGTTTGCCAGTTCCTTCATTTAATTTTAGAAGCGAATTCTGCTTAGCACCATGGATTTCGAAAGAAATCGTGGAGGGTGGAAGTCAGGCTACTGCCTCTAGTTATGTATGTTTCGGGAATTCGGTGAGTTCATTATAATTCATCAACTCATTTTTGTCTTGGAATTTGGGCAAAAGATTTGACTCGACACATTTGACTATTCTCAAAGTAAGTACAGTCGATGGAGTTCTAGGAAATTCCAAAGTAGCACATAATGAACGGAACAGTCACCATGCAAAACCATAAGTTTAGGTCACACTTTCGCAAGCTATAATGTTTAGCTATAATGTTTTAGTGTAGTCGCTGAATAGATTATTATATTTACTTAGTGACGCTTAGCCCTCATAAAATTAAAATAAATGATCTAAATAAAATCACCGAACCAAACGAAAAACTTTCATAGCGTTCACGTCAAAAAAGTTTCGACTGAACACCAAACATATTATTACGTATTGCGAGCTCATTATTGCAGGATTTTCACGAACACGAAGTTAAGTGAAATTAAACATAATTCATGTTATTCATGTTTCAGTTTCACTGAAACAAACTGAAACATGAATTCCAACAGCACGGTCGAATTTGTTATAGAAATATCAGACAGAATATTTCGGTAATTAAGATATGCATTATAACGTACCCAAAAGGTTCATGAAATGTTATTTAGGAATTTCATTTTAACTATGTATGCAGTGAAAATGAAATCCCCACATAACTGAAACACGGACGATGAATTTAATCTAGACGGAGACTATTTATTGCGGTAAATATTTCAGTTTACAGTATTGAGAACTGTTGCACTGAGAATGGTGTGAAACAATTTGTTGTATTGAAATTGCAATATCAAATTCTAGAAATTATTCATTATTACGAAACATTTGAACTGATTATTCAAACAGCAATCTATCTTTTGTTCGGAAAAAGTATTTTAAGTCAAAACAAAACCATTTATATGAAAGACATCGGTGTATGAAATAACATTAGGGAAATGCTAATTAGATTTATTAACTAGACTCAGAAGCGGCGGCAGCGGAAGCGGGGAACACTGGTAGTGCATGCATACAAATTAATAATCTTAGTCTTATATTATTAGTATACCAGCGTTTCTTTTTAAAGATTGTGGTAGGGTACTCGCGGAGCCGTTACTTTATATATATATTTAACGCCTGTCTTCATTCTGCGAAGTTCCCAGCTCGTTGGAAGATTATGCGTGTCATTCCAGTGCCCAAAGGCTGGGCGAGAGCTGATATCGGTGGGTAAAGGCCGGTGGCGGTGTTGTCGACGCCGGCAAAGGTGTTCGAGTCTGCCATTCAGCGCAGTATGCAAAAGCAAGTGCGCGGACAGTTATCGGATGCGCAGCACTGCTACCAATCTCCTTGATTTCATGGGACGCGTGGTGCCGGCGGTAGATGCTGGGGTGCAGGTGGACGCAGCTTATTTTGACTATAGAAAAGCTTATGACACCGTCGATAATGACATCTTACTGCGGAAGCTAGCAGAGGTCGGACGCACCCAGCATCTATTGCGGTTTTTCGCCAGTTACATGCAAGGCCGACAGCAGTATATGGACTGCAACGGATGTGAATCTGACTTATATTACACTTGGTCGGGTGTAAGTCAGGGCACCAACTTGGGGCCTCTAGAATTCATTATTATGATAAACAATTTGCCGGAAGTCGCAAGACATGG
This sequence comes from Standfussiana lucernea, assembly GCA_964057025.1. Classification (NCBI taxonomy): domain Eukaryota; kingdom Metazoa; phylum Arthropoda; class Insecta; order Lepidoptera; family Noctuidae; genus Standfussiana; species Standfussiana lucernea. The sequence goes on from OZ059784.1 coordinate 4,597,071, forward strand.
CACTTGTTTATTATTTGCTGATGACTTCAAGTTGCTGCTTGAAATTAGGTCCGAGTCTGATTGCAAGAAGACATCGATCGAATAGTACAATGGAGCCATAAAAACAAGATGTACTTCAACGTATCCAAGTGCTCGTTGATGAGTTTCACCCGTGCTCGTGCACCTGTGCTCTATGAATACGTGGTGGACGCGGCGCCACTGCAACGAGTCACGGAGGTGCGAGACTTGGGTGTTTTCATGACTCCCGATCTGACATTCCGTAAGCATGTAACCAAGATCTGTAAAAAGGCGTACAGAAACTTAGGATTTGTTCTGAGACAGACACAAAGCTTCAAAAAAATCACGGCTTTTAGGGTCCTGTATGATGCACTAGTCAGGAGTCATCTGGAACATAGTGCGGTCATATGGGCTCCACATGAAGCTAAGTACTCTATAATGTTGGAGCTCGTTCAGAATAAGTTCACGCGCCATTTGTACAGGGAATTATATGGGGTATATCCGTTTTAACCACTGATATATCCCACTCTGTTTGTCCTGGGCATGGTTGGCAATAATCAACTGCATGTTCGACGGGAGTTTACGCTGGTCGCCTACTTGGTAAAGGTGCTTCGTGGAGTGGAGAGTCACCCGAGAGTATTGCAGCGCTTGAGTCTGTGTGTGCCGGACCGCTACGTGTGGCGGCGGCGCATCTAGCCACTGCTACTGGTACCTACAACCAGAACTAACCTACTTGCCAAGGCACCCCTTACCAGAGCTATCCGTACCATCAACGATCTTCAAACTCAGATTGATGTGTTTCCATGTTGTTTTAGTGAATTCGCAAGGGTGTTACTATTTATAGTAACACCCCCGCACCCCCGCGTGTAGTTTCGGTGTTTTATTTTTTTTATTTATATTATGTTACAGGCGAAATAATATCAAATTTTAACTTTATTTTTGTGCTATGTTTATGTTATAAATGCTGTTTTTGTGTTTTTAAATAATGTAATATTTTATTAATGTTGTTAGTTTAATCTTTTCTAATTTGATTACAAGTGTAGTTTAAGTTCTTAGTTGTCGCATTAGGGTAAACCCTGTAATGATAGCTTAAGGTGTTATAAATAAATAATAAATAAAATAAAATTTGTAATTACAAACTTTCTGTTCTCAAGATATTAATTAACGATGTTTTTTTTTATCGTGTGGTTAGTGACTAACCTGGTGTTAGAGTTTTTATGCCGCCCATGGGCCTCTGACTTGGCTTTACATGCCGTCGAGAAATATCTCTCAGGCATGCTGGCTTCCTCACGATGTTTTCCTTCACCGAAGCAAGTGATAATTATACAATACGTACATGATTCCGAAAAATCAGAAGTGCGTGCCTTGGATTTGAACTTGTGACCTATGACTTGGCAGTTTAACGGTCATACGACTAGGCTATCACTTCTTACGACGATTATTACTTAATCAATTTTCCTCAAATGCAATTTCATCATGTCATGTTATTTTACATTTGACAGCCGACTATGTGCTATTTTCCAACAATATTTTGACGCTGGCAGAATAGTCGATATTGCCTCAGTTGTCAGAAAGGAAAGAAAAAAAAACAACATCATTATGTTTGCACGTAGTACACCAGAGGTAAAAATAACTCTTTTTAAGGCTGTTTGCCAAACTTTGTACACGTGCACTCTGAGGGCGTTCGTATATCGAAATATACGAACGCCCTCAGAGTTCAGTATAACAATACTTTCCGGACGTTGTTGGGGCTCCCACGCTACTGGATTTAATTTCAGGAATGTTTGCCGAAGCACATAATGATTTCAATACCGTATTGCGTAAAAAGATTGCTTATAGGATGCGCAGAGTGCGATAAGAAGCGCAATAAGTTTATGTGCTGTTGTTTACCTTAGCTTTTGTAACAAGAATCATCGATCAAGAAACAATTTGAAAACAAAAATAGAAACAAAAAATGAATGGTAAAATTGTAACGTAATTCGAAAAGGATTATTTTTTATATTAAAGTTTTTTCAGCCATTTCCTAAAAGAAGGTTACCGACTATGAAGTTTTTATGTACAAAATTAAACTCTTTTTTTTTGTGTTTGTTACCTCATATCTCCGTCATTTATGAACCGATTTGAAAAATTCTTCTTTTATCTGAATGGATCTACTTCCCGATTGGTCCCATAGAAATTTCATTAAAATCGGTTCTGCAGTTTGGTTTTGAAATCAAAATAACTGGAAAAAATGTCATCCAAGTAAAAGAAATTGCGAAATTGATACTTGACAAGGATTTGTGTGTGATACCATAACTAAAAAGGGTAAAATAAAAACTTTTTTGCAAAAAAGTCAATGAAACAAACAATAGTCACCGACTTCCGAAAGTAAACTTATTTTCCACTTTTTTAGTGTTTTCTTTGGAAGTCGGTTTTTTTTTTGCAAAAAAGTTTCAGTTTCGAATGTGTACTTAAAAAGTTATTGCAATTTAAAAGTGTGATACTTAGTTTTGCCGGCCAGTGTAATTTACATGCATGGATTTAGTGAATGAATTGTAATAGTTTAGTAGATATTCAAGAAAACTTACGCCTAGGTCATTATTACAAACTAAATTTTGTGTGGAAGTAGCTGTGAAGGCTGCGGAAACAGGATTGCAAAATGTTCCAAAGTATGCCAAAAGTAGAAACTCAAAAAGGTTTATTATTTTTGTTTTATTAAAAAAAAAACTTATCTTGCTCCTCATTCAAATCAAAGTCAGGTTCACCAAAATAACTATCTATATCGTCTTTTATTGCTTCGGCTCCCTTCAGTTGCTTATAGTAATCAATGCAATCATCTAATATCTATACATATAAAATTCAAAGTCCTGACTGACTGATATATGCCCTAACTGCTGGTCCTAGAGACATGAAATTTGGAGGGTGTATTCTTTGTGAAGAGTAGGTATCCACTAAGAAAGGGTTTTTCAAAATTCCACCCCTAAGAGGGTGAAATGGCGGGTTGAATTTTCTGTGAAACTTTTTATTCTCTCTGTCGATTGATTTGAAAATTAGTGTACATACTCTTCAGTCAAAATCATAAGACAGGTGTATTACAGTTTTTCAAAATCATCTTCAACAAAGTCAAACAGGGCTTCGAAAATCACGTAGACGACGTATTTACCTATTAGTAAGTAGGATTTTTCTGAGAAATACGTATTTGTTATTATATGTGATATCTCGTGGTCCATAAATAGATTCCTAATGAACACCGATGTCCAATCTCAAACAAAGGTATCAATATTTCAACTAATTAGGTAATGTAATTGATATTCCAACGAACTATCTATAATATGTATATGTACATGTATATTATGGTAAGTATGTACGGTCGGCCAAGAAAGTGGTGTACCAGTTTTGATTTAGTTTCCCGGTCATCGAAAATTACAACAAGGTTCGTTATAAAAAGATATTACTGAAAGAGACAACATTATCATGACGTAAACATAGCTATGTATTTAGTATTCATACGTCATATGTCACATATAAGTACATGACATTTTAACCTTTAGTATAAATGAAAAGGACATTAGTTTCTACAAAGCAATTGAAATGTTTCCAAACAAAAGTAATAAAAACTATTTAGACAACCGAATTCCATTTGAAAAAGAAAACTGACAATTGACATTTTGTCAAATATATGCAAAAAATCGATATATTTTCCGTGTTATTTTTCAATCAACTGCATATAAAATCATCTCAATGCCTGCCAACTTGACCATTGCCGAAAGAGCACAAATAATTGCCCAATTTAATGAGGGAAGCAGTATCAGTGCGATATCCCGGAATTTGAATATACACACATCAAAAGTATCTAGGGATCAACATATATTTTTGCAATAACTTTTCTCCTGATTGATATTAATTAAAATTTTCTTTAAGGATTCATCAAATAAAGTGTTTTCGTTTGTCACAGTAACGATAAACCAAGTCACCTTTGCATTAATAAAGAAATTTGCCATTTTCCTAATAAAGGGATTTTTGACATTTGAACCACTAACATTAAAGTTCGAAAAAAAGACTGAAATAACAGTTTTCTTTAAAATTTTATTGGGTAACTTAAACAATTAATAATCCGTGTTTCTACCGCGAACACTAACAACACAAGAACATCGGTTTGGCATACTCAAAATGAGTTCATCCAAATCACGCTGTGGAATGGCCGCCCATGTTCGTTGCAACAACAAAAAAAGGTCTTCTTGCGACTGGATACCCTCCATATTCGGCAGAGCTCTTCTCTGTAGCATATCCCATGCATGCTCAATCGGGTTCAAGTCTGGCGACTGAGCAGGCCAGGGCAGGACATTGATGTTAGCTGCGGCGAGAGTCTGTCTTACAACTCTTGCGGTGTGCGGTCGTGCATTATCATGCATTAACTGAAATAAGGGACCGATTTGCACTTGTAGAGGAACGATGACGTCTGATACAATCGTCTCAGCATAAATTTGAGCGTTGAGGTTGCCTCTGATCCAAATCAACTCAGTTCTTCCGCCGATCCAAATACCCGCCCATACCATGATGGTTCCACCACTATAAGGATGGACTTCCTGGCAGGATTTTAATCGCTGTTGGCGTCCAGGGGTTCTCCAGTGTCGTATACGTCTTGTATCCGGTCTCATACCAAAACGAGACTCATCAGAAAAGCACACGAAACGCCATTGTTCTTCTGCCCAATTTCTGTGTTCAAGAGCCCATTGATATCGAATCCTACGATTGTGCATTGCTATAGGTGGTACCCGTAGCGGTCTTCGGGAATGAAGGTTCACTTCATGCAAGCGGTTTCTGACTGTTTGGTCGCTAATTAAGTTCCCTGAAGAGTGATGAAGCCTCACGGCTAACATCATGGCGGTTATTGTTGGAGCTCTTCGAGTTAAGATTTGAATGTATCGGTCTTATCTCCGTGTGGTGCAGCGATACCGTCCTCCATGGCGCTCAGCCACGGTACCAGTGCTTCGGTAACGTGTCCAAAGTCGACTGATAACACTCTGACTTGTATTCAGAGCTAAAGCCACAGTACGTTGCCGGGAACCAGCTTCTATCATTCCCACGGCTCTGAGCATTTCTTCCCTGCTTAAATGACGTCGCCGCTCCATAATAACGTTGGTTTTAATCAGTAGTAGGGAAACAGTAGCACTAATAATGTCTTCAATGCGTTGTATGTTTTTATAGGGAAAATATTGACAGCTTATTTTCATCTTTTACTCGAATTTGATTGAGAGTTCCTGATTCAAATTATGAAATGCACCAAAAAGGATCCATATAAATTTATAAAATCATAAATTTATTACAAAGCCACATCTCAATCTCAAGAAATCCGCATAAAAATGCTTGATCCCTAGACACTTTTGATGTGTGTATCCAGGCGTTCTGTCCGCTTTTGGATTCGTCGTGAAGGAGAGGAGGGAAGTTTGTTGGATCACAGAAGAAGTGGTCGCCGGCCTGCACTCTCCAATAACGATAGAGAATTCATGAGACGGGAATATGAAATCAATGGTTTTAAGCCCACAAAACATTTTGCGGAGATGTTCGATGTGAGTGCCCAAACAATAAGGAATCATCTACATTACATGGGGTTGCACCACAGGCATTACGCCAAGAAAATATATTTGACGGATGCTCACAGACTTGCTCGTCTGAACTTCGCCAGAGAGCACTTAGAGTTTGATTGGTCTAATACAGTGTTTTGTGATGAAAAAACGTTTAAATCCAGTCAGCATGGACGTCTTCACCTTTGGCGATATAATTCAACACGGTATAAAGATGATCATGTAATCCCAAATAGAGAATCAGGTCGAATTTCCGTAAATATTTGGGGCTGGATGAGTACGGATGGTGTAGGAGAATTGTGTTCTCTACCTCCTCGAGCGACGGCTGTAAATTATATCGACGTGCTTCAGAATGCAATGCTACCGACAGTCCGTAATGTTTACCCGGAGAACGAAGTGCCACAATTTGATTTTGTTCAAGATAATTGTTCAATTCATAATGCGAGGATCGTAAGAGCCTGGTTTCGTTCACACACTGACGTAAGGGTAATTCAGTGGTCCTCAAGATCGCCGGACCTCAACCCGATAGAAAATCTTTGGGGCCTTATGGTCCAACGATGGTCGCATCAAAATGAAAGAACCAAACAAGCTCTTATTAGTCACTGTAATTATATCTGGGAGGAAATGCGGGGAACCGATATTTGCTCACGGCTTGTTGGTTCAATGAGGTCTCGTCTTTTAGAGGTTATAGAGCCCAACGGCGGTTACACCCGTTTCTATTTTTTAAAAATTTTCAATATCTTCTAAATATTACTATATATGCTATGTTTTTGTTTGTTATAAGTATTTTAAAATTGATTGTAGAAATTTAATAAAAGGATAAATCTATTTTTAGCTTGTTTTTTATTGATATTGTAATTACAAGTTTACAGAAATTGTAGGTTTGTGGACTCGCCTTGTGCCTTTACAATTTTATGTAACTTGTTGATTACAATTCTGAATTTGTAGATACAATTTTGTCATCAAAATCTACAGCCCCCGCCGTTGATTTTACGACGTCATTGGTTCCATCAAGTTCAAACTAAGAACAGCTGTCACGTTACAAACAGTAATAGTCGTTATCAATAATCAGATAAAGACAGCAATAGAAGTTGTCAGATCGATCTGCAAGCGAAACTAATCTTTATCACCTATGAATCTGCAAGCGATATTCAACCTTAGGGTGGTACACCACTTTCTTGGCCGACTGTACATGGAAAAAAACGCGATTGTGTCTATATTAATCAAATCAAATTAAATAATTACACTAACTATTCTTTATTACCTATTCAACTTTAAAAACTAATTGGGCACATACCTACTATTAGGTCTTTACCTATGAAATTGGAGATTTGTATTATAATTTTAAAATTCATTCATTAGATTTCAGCTAATCAAAGTACTGGCCCAAATTATCTATACAATTTTGCCATTTTGATGGCAGTTTGTTTATCCCTTTACTGTAGAAGTCTGCCGGACGGGAGGCGATGAAGTCAGCGAAAGCGTTTTGTACTGCATCACGGGTGTTGAATTTTTTCCCACTTAATTTTTTTTCTAAATTTTGAAAAAAATTGAAATCTGTTGGGGCAAGGTCCGGTGAGTACGGTGGGTGACGGAGAGCTTCCAGCTGTAACTCTTGTAGCTTTGCGATGGTCTGTCGTGAAGTGTGAGCTCGCGCGTTGTCGTGGAGAAGCAATGGGGAAGAGCGATTGACTAGTCTTGGTTGTTGAATTGCGAGCTTCTCCATCATTGTTTGCAATTCTTGGCAATAGACATCTGCCGTCACTGTTGTGCCAGTCGGTAAGAAACTATGATGTACAAGTCCGGCACTGGTCCACCAGACAGTCACCATCATCTTCCTATGAGTAATCTTTTTTTTAGCGCACTGATTAGGTGCTGTACCCGGGTCCACCCACTGAGACGAACGCTTACGGTTGTCGTACAGGATCCACTTTTCATCGCAGGTAACAATTCGATTAAGAATTCCCTCGTTTCTATGCCGATTCAGTAGTGCTATGCATGCTTCGACACGTAAATCTCGCTGTCAGTCGCTTAGTTCGTGTGGCACCCACCTATCTAGCTTTTTATCTTTCCGATTTGACGCAAGTGCTTCAATGTTGTTTTGACACTAACTCCAAGGCCCGCAGCAAGCTCAGCCGTAGATTGACATGGATCCGCTTCCACTATCGCCTTCAATTCGTCGTTGTCGACAATAGTTACCGACCGACCGCGAGGCTCGTTCTTCAACTCAAAATTTCCAGATTTAAAACGATTGAACCAATAAATTGAAAGATGAAATTGAAATTAAATGAACACGTCTTTCGAATAAAATTTATTTGAATTTCGAATTGCGCGCCAATCCACAGATAATTAATTCTGAAAATGCTGGTTATAGAATCTCCAATTACATAGGTAAAGACCTATATAATACTTTATGCACTAACATCTAAATCTGTTCGTTCAGGGTCTCAGAGTAATTGTGATTACCCAGAAGAACATGTAATAACAATTTTTCGTTTATGGAAATGGTGACAACCCAGAAGCATGGACGTCGCCGGGGGGGGGGGGCAACGGGGTATCTGCCCCCCCCTTATGGCTTAGGATTTTCTTTAAAGTGATAACTTTTTCTACCTGATGCCACGAATTAGTAAGTACGTAATAAATTGTAGCGTACAGTAGAACCACACTCGTGTGACTGTTTATTATATTTTTAAGGCCAAAAATGAAATAAATAAGAATAATAAATAAATAATAATAATGAATTTCTGAGTAATCTTAGTACCTCTACAAACTTACAGGTTGTCTTTGAACTAACTCGCGTGGTCCGTACTTTAGTCCATTCTTTACTCCTGCGAAAAAACTTTTATCACAGAAGCTCCATTTTTCTGCCTCTGGATTAGCACTTCTATTGGATTTTCGCGTGCTCGAGCGATATAAACAGATACTAAAATAAATTACGAGCCGCTTTCCCCGAGGTTTTAATAGGCAAGTATTCATTTCATACATTGGTTGCAAAAAATGGAGCAAGTGGACATTTTGTTGCTCGCTTTACTCGCTCTAGCAGTCTACTTTCTTTTGAATGTTATCTTAGTCTGTAAGTCGCCCATGTAACTCCTGCATGAAGGGTCGAAATAACACTGATAGTGTTCTAAAATTTTTAATTTCGCTTCTGTTACAGACTACGTTCTCTTAAATATTGAATTTGTCTTCAAGTCGACCAAGTAACTCCTGTATGAAGGATTAAAACAATTCTAAACTGTCCAAGGAAAGGAGGTGTAACAAAAAATTTCGAGCTCGATAATAAAATAATTCTCCCAACAGAGTTAGGCACAATTGTGACAACTGTAGAAGTGCTTCCATTTAAAATCTACCCAGATTTTAATCTACGATAAACCTGCAGAATGGTTGTGCGAGCGTGCCATTCTAACACCAAAAAACGACTAAGCCACAATCATCAATGAAATTCATTTTAATCACTCGAAGCAGTTAAAAATCGTTGTTAATCAGTGGACTCGGTGATAAATAATGATGACGCCATACATTACCCGGTTGAATTTCTTAACACATTAAAGCTTCCCTCTCTCCAATGGGGTCTGCCAAACCACTTATTAAAATTGAGAGTGGCCGCCCCAGTAATTTTGCTGCGTAGTTTAAACCCGCCACAATTATGCAATGACAACAGAAAACATTGCAACGAAATGTTATCGAGGCAACTATACTGACCGGTTGTTCTTGAGAGGAGTCTGAGTTTATTCCGAGGATTCTTCCAATACCATCAAACCATTCCTTCGAATTCAAAAGAGTGCAGTTTCCCCTTATAGTCTGCTTTGCTTGTCAAGGCCAAACAGCGCCTTTAAATTTCCTTTTTTAATATTCAGGTCGTTGTAGTCCTCTTTGAAGGATGTTCTAATGAACAAAGAATGTTGAGTCTTTTTTTTATTAATGTCTTCTGTAAATACTTTAACCCAGGTTTAGTTATGGGTAAAATCCTCAAGACTTTCCAGGATTTGTAATGTACAGGTTTTATCCAAGATAAAAAAATGTGCCACTGAGATCCGTTGTATTCGCCATGAATCCAACGTAGGACTGAAAGAAGCATCGAACTTTTTCTCCATGAGGGGAGAGTGACATCAGAAGCATAAGATCGGATGTACCAATACAGAGAGTCAATCAAACAATAAATGAATTTGAATTTGAATTTGAGAGTTTGTACATCTGACGTTCAAATACAGAGAGTTTATACATTCGACCTTATGCTTCTGATGTCTAGAGTTTTGTTTGCAAACATGATTGTCTCTCACCTCCGACTGTCATCTACTGGCGTTATACTGAAAAGTTTAAATTGAAAGTTGAACTCAATTTTCTACTTTACTGCACCTTGTTAAGAGACACCCCTATCATTATAAATAAAATACAAAAAATATGCAAAAATTTATTATGCTCGATACTTGATCATAAAGGACACATGATTTTAAGAAGCCTGCGAGATGTTCAGTGCCCAAAACTTAGAATTTAAAAAGAACTGGATCTTCATAGATGTACGAGTATGTATTAGGGTGTGTGTATAACCTACCTTTGCGACCAATTAGGGTTTGTTTCCACCAAACGGAAAAACCTTGCGCACTCGCATGTCACTGAATAAAAGACTGTATCAGTATTGCTTTTAAGTATAAAATTGGGCGCTCACGCAGCTTCGCGCAAAACGAGAAGACGCTTTGTCTTAAGGGTTACCCTTAGGGGTTAATGCAAAGCTCCAGACACAAGTTTCTTACAATTTTCATTATTATATGTAGAGGCTGGAAGGAACATCGATGCATAAACGGTTACCACATATTCAGTACAATTTCTGAAACCCCAACATAATTATAACGTTAAGAAACCATCTGCTGTTTCCTTCAAGAGTGGTATACCTACACGGTCAAAAGTGTAGAACAGCTGATTCTTTTTTTTATTACCGATAAAAAATCAATATGGGAGGGAGGGTTCAAATGATAACGCAATCCGCTATACAGGGTGGGAGGGATGCCACCCTGTAGAGTGGATTGCGATATTATAATTGGGTACTCAAAGCCTTTCTTTCGATATTGCAAGTCGATATTATTGTCATGGTAAAACATCCAATTGTTGTCTTTTCCTTTCTGATTTTTCTTCTTGGATCCCTTTCTTTTCATTGTTTTGGGTCATGCTGCAGATGTTAACATGGCCATGGCGGAATTATTCTGAGGGGATGCAGCTTTAGCTCCACAAAGCGAGTTTTAATAAAATGGATTTTCATAATTTGTGCGTACCAGATATTGACCAGTTGATGCTAACTGGAAACACATTCTGTCTGTCATAAATAACTAAAATATTTTCAATCTATAAGGAATCTTACTTATACAGATGAAATAAAATTATATTAAAAACAACCTTTCCCTTGGCAAATTGTACTTGCTAAGGTGAAGGAAAACATCGTGAGGAAACCAAACCAGCATGCCTGAGAAATATTTCTTGATAACCTGTCAAGCCAAGTCAGAGGTCCATGGGCGGCATAAAAACTGACACCAGGTTAGGCGCTAACAATAAAATTGTTGGTTTTGGTGAAGTATTTAATTTTACAGCTTTTTGGACACAGTAATGCTTTTATTGACAGCTTTGTGCCGCGAATATAATAAAGGGAAAATGATACTTCATTTCTTTTACTTTATAAGCAACATTGTAATAGGTTTTTTTTTATAAAATCAGTTAGCGTTTCGATAATTGGGGGGGTGTTTACAATAGGTGTGTTTACCCCATGAAAGCAGGATTTTCTGCCTGCCTCTTCGAGACTTTTCTAATGAGGCCTCTTTACGCTGTTTTCAAGGGAATATATAACTTTTTCCGATAACGTGTGGTGTAGCGGCGTGCGGTGAGCGGTGTGGTGTGTGTGGCTTGTGGTGAGCGGTGTGCTGTGAGCGGCGTGCCGTAGTCGCTGTGTTGTGAGCGGCGTGCGGTGAGCGGTGTGCTGTGAGCTATGAGCGGTGAGTGGTGTCCTGTGAGCGGCGTGCGGTGAGCACTGTGTTGTGAGCGGCGTGCGGTGAGCGGTGTGCTGTGAGCGGCGTGCCGTGGTTGCTGTGTTGTGAGCGGCGTGCTGTGAGCGACGTGCGGTGAGCGATGAGGTGTGTGCCGTACTAATTAATAAATTATTCAGAGATAAATTAGTTAGAGTCAATAGGCGTACGTGGTAAACCTCTCCAAATTTTCACTGACTACTTGCATAATCGCTCTCAATGTGTTAAAATTGATAAGTATATTAGCAACGAGACAACTGTCACTTATGGTGTCCCACAAGGGAGCATCTTGGGCCCCACGCTGTTTCTGATTTATGTCAATGACCTGTGTAAGATGCAACTGCCAAACTGCAAAATCTATGCCTATGCGGATGACACAGCGATCCTTGTCAGTGGGCTCACATAGGATGTTGTTAAAACAAAAGCAGAGGCAGCTCTGTCTGTAATAATGCAATGGCTTAACTTAAATTTACTCACTCTCAACTTGCAAAAAACTAATTACATTCCATTTGCAATCCGTCGTAATACAGCATCACCTCAACATTTTTCTTTAATAGCTTACTCCTGCCTGAACTCAGCCGGACCCTGCCTGTGCCTGTCCCACACTTATTAGAACCGATGGTGTAAAATATTTGGGAGTACTAATAGACGATGGGCTAAAGTGGGACAAACAGATTGATGCGCTCACCACTAGAACTCTGCGACTCATACACATCTTCAAGTCGCTCAGGGAGTCAGCAAATGCCGATACACTTAGGATGGTTTACTATGCTCTGTGTCAGTCGGTTCTTGGTTATTGTATTACGGCTTGGGGTGGTGCATGGAAAACTAACTTTTTTAGAGTAGAGAGAGCGCAAAGAGCAATTCTCAAAGTAATGTCGAAGAAGCCCTACAGATACCCAACTGCGGATCACTACTCCGACTGTATGGTCCTAACGGTCCGGCAGCTTTTTGTGCTACGAACGGTCCTAAGAAAACATGCCTGCCCACCACCCTATGATAGCAATAAACGAACACTTCATCTCCCACGCACTCAGCACAAGACCAGTTTTGCTAAACACCAACACTACAATCATCCTAAGTACTCACTTATACCAAAAAATTCACCAAGTGCTCTGTATCGTAGACCTAAATACACAAATGGTAAAATCTTAAGTCACAGAGTGGCTTTTACAGAAGGACTATGCTTTCACAGAGTCTTACTCTCCTTCATAGCCTAATGTCCATTTATACTTTACATGCAATATGCTCACACTTACATAGCACATATTAACATATACATTTACTCAAAAAACATAACCCACACAACACACTCACATATTTTTATACACTTCACACACACATACAACACACTCACGTCGGCACAATCTAACGTTTCCTTAATACATTGCAACTGCATACACTTCATCAACTTTCATTAAATTTAAATAAGTCAGTTTTTTTATTATTATTGTTTAGACTTTATTGGTTTCTTTTCTTTTTTTTTTTGCTGATTCTTTTCTGTTTCTAAGACTTTATTTTATTGTAAAGGATGGATCGACACACATCTATTTATTGTCATTTAACTGTGTTTAATGGCTGATCACTGTCTCTTAAGATACAGGTTTACCTAGTTTAAGAGGCAGGGTTATAATACTGAGTTTAGATCTAACATAGAACCTTTTTATACAATGTGTTGTACCTATTTCATAACCTAGGCTTCCATCTGTATTTTTGTTTTTATGGCAAATAAATTTATTATTATAATTTATTTATTATTATTCATAATATCTTCATTGGTAGCTATTAAGAACAATAAATACTGAACTACTTGCAGATACGTAGAACTAGCGTAGGCGCTGTTTCTGGTTTTCAAGTTTAAGATTTTCTATCGTAATGGAGAATTATTTCAGAGAGACTGATAAAAATGTCATCAGTCAACCAATTTCATTGCTATTGTAATACTTTTGGAGGTTTGCTAGTAAATTTTCAGTCGCGTTTCAGCACCAAATACGTCACACACTATTTTTATTTAGTACTAGCGACCCACCCCGGTTTCGCTCGGGTGCAATGTAGATACTAATATTTTCTCTACTACAATATGCATGTATTATACATATAAACCTTCCTCTTGAATTACTCTATCTAATCTATTAAAAATCCGCATCAAAATCCGTTGCGGAGTTTTAAAGATCTAAGCATACATAGGGACAGACAGACAGCGGGAAGCGACTTTGTTTCATGCTATGTAGTGATAATTATCACATTTCTCCCTTTTATTTGAGTTTCACATGCCTAGAACAACACCCAGTTTATACAGCTTTCTGTTATAATATAGAAACATTAAGATTAGCATTGGCTCACAGAAAAATGAGTCACCTGTTGGCGTAGCTGGGTCCCTGTTGATTGGGTCCAACAATGCTGCCGCCATCCTTTTCTTTAGTTTTTGTCACCCATTGAAACACTGTGCACAACACTTTTTTTAAACTTAACTGACCGCATTCCGTTACTTACTGTTTTTCGCTCGGATTTGGGGTTAGCAAGCGAAATAAATCACCAAAATTGGATTTTCAATCTGTTTCTAACTCGCTTTTCAAGAGGTCGTAAACGCGACTACTAAGCATACGGCCCTCGATTAAAATCTCGCGTAGGGGCAAAGATTGGTACCTACCTATTCAAATAAAAAAGTAAGGCCACCCCTAATTGCGATTTGTTTCTTATTTTTCTTTATAACCGTTGTAGAAAAAATATGCTGTTCAGTGTTCAGGAAAACTTAAACTTACTGAGATTCCCGATGACTTCATGAAATCTCTCACCTTCGTACATCCTAGATAGCTAACGTTCCTGAACTTCTATAATAAGCTAACCATTCGACTTTTTGACGACCATTATTTAGCCGTGTTTTTTTAATTAAAAAAATGTTATTTTAATCAGGTTTTTTATATTTATAGGAAATATGGAATGTAAATTAAACATAATAATTAAAACAAAAATGAATATTTATTTAACTTTTAAGTACTAAATCACAAATCTTAAATGGCACATGTTTCTTTGAGAACAATAAGGCACTAAATCTTACAATATTGTTTAGAAATTTCAACTTTTATAAAGAAAAAAGATTAAAATTAACCGTGAGTATCAAATGACTTAGATTTTTTCGGCACAAGCTGGGCAAAAGTCAACCGTATGTTAGCCTCAAATGGGAACTGTTAAACTATTGCAGTGATTCGTGGTCATACGCTTTCTTGTAGGAACACAAACTGCAGCTTTTCCTTTTCCTTGTTGAGGCTTTTCCAGAACCAGATTGCTCAAGGTTTTGACCTTGACCTTCAGCGCGATCCTCACGGTTCAAACCCAGGACGTCTCTTATCTTGTCTTTCATTCTACGAGGCATTGTTGGTATTTCTAGTCGACGTTTAAGCCATGGTTCAATGAGTTGTTCATGCAGTTGTTTCATATGGCTTCTTCGTGCCAGTGGTTTACCTCCAGACACCAATACATTATGGCAGTAGATGACGTAGGAGTTGATACTCGTTATATTGAGCATGTTTTAAAACATGCACATGGGCCAACGGTTGGTCTTACGGTTAAAATACATATTTGAACACATCTGGTCAAATGTGGTTAAAATTCATTTTTAGTTAAAGTTATTGTTACTTTAATCTGAGCGAATGTCATGGCTATAAAATAGTTACGTCTCTTAACTACGTTTTTGTTAAGTATTTCTGCAAAAATATTCACAAAAATTATGAACGATAAAATTTCTTCACTAAAAAGCCGCTAAGGTATGGTTAACGACCTTTTAGTAGAGAAATAAGATGGAATAACTTAGTTACATACTTAACTATAATAAAATGAATTTTAAAAGTAATTAGTAAGAGATTCTGGACATAAATAATTCTTAAGGATAAGCAGAAAGGAATATCAATTGATGCGTCCAACAATCATTAAGCTAGGAATCATAGTTTTTAAGAAACAACCGTTCGCACATTTTTGCCATTTTCTCGAAAAGAAAACTTTTTGGGGTTAACGGCTTTCTAGTGATATGACGGCAGTATATTTTTAAAGCGGCCGAATGAATAGTCGCCGTTTCACCTTTACAAAGTCGATTCGTTTGTTTTACGGAAAACTTTTTTTTTTGTAGTTATTATACCCGACAGTTTTGTTTGTTGGTGCGTTATTTTTAAGAATACCTTTTTTGTGTTAGAGTAAACAGTTGGATGTTAGCTCTGTTTTGATTCTATTTGTTGTAGGTACAAGTTTAAGCCGTATGTTTATTATTACTCAGTTTCTGTAGTTCTGAAATAATATAGACATGGATGCGTCACTGGCTACATCGTGGTTATACACTTTCCACTAACAAATTACACAGTATACACACAGTATACAGTGGAAAAGTTTTGTTGTAAGGTACACAATTACAAATAACAGATCATCGCAAGTATAAAGCCTAGAGTTTATCTACGTTATCTGTTTCATTCATACTCTTTAGTCTATGTTGTGAAAATATTCGACTTCAATGTTTTCAATTTCATTCAGTCGAAACAGTATTATTAAAAGTGTGCACAAATGGTATTAAAAGTGTCGTTTTTACATTCCTTGTAATACAAAACTATGAATTAAGTAATTTTCACTTTATACACTGTCAAACGGGCAGAAATTAGTTACTTATCATAATTAATTCGTAGTTCGGGTAATGTTAAGTTGTGTCTTACACCGTTTCGTTCGCAACTTTTTTGGCCCGGTAGTGCCAATCTAAAGAATTTAAATCTTTGGTTTTGTCTATTCCTTTCAGATAACTTTTATGAATGTAGAATGTATAACATGACTCGATCACAGGATCAGCGAAAATGTCATTGGACCTTCCTACAAGGAAAATTCTCAACGACAGCCGAAATTCTGAATTTCTGTCTGATTACTGACAACATGTAGAGCGTTGTGAAAGCCAAGAATTACATGGTAGTCCGTCATAACTTCGAAGGGGGTCGTTAACAGCCGCTCGGCTCGATCTTTATGTTAAGCAATGATTGCCTAAGTTGGTCCGTGGATGGGTGACCACCCATTAATTACCGAGTTTCCTCATGCATGTTAAGCCTTTGGCCCCAGTTGTTATTTACATCTTTGACAGTCGTTTGACGGACTTTGACAGTCGTTACAGGTAGTCAGTGGCCCGAAAGTCTGACAACTAGTCTTATTAAAGGGTATTTCCCAGTACCTACTAATTCGGTTGTGGAGGTCAGATAGGTAGTCGCTTCATCTAAAATACTGGTATTCAGCTGCATCCGGTTAGACTGGAAGCCGATCCCAACATAGTTGGGAAAAGGATATTCAGATGATGACGTCATGAGTTCGAACACAATTTCTAAGACATGTGATGTTCACTAAGCTGCATTAGGCGCGGGCCTGTTTCCCAGCCGTGGGAATGATATAGCTTTAACTATGATTATGAATGGCAACAGACTCGCATTATGGGCCTGACTCGTAAATGCGACTGATGAACATGGGGTCCTGGGTTCGATTACTGAGTCAGGCAAAGTGTTATTGGGTTTTTCACTTTTTCAAGGCTGCAGTTGCCTTACACAGCAGTTGAGTTCGCGTCCAAGACGTTCGCGTGCAACGAACAAGACTCAACAATGCTCAACTTTTTGATATGAAATAAGTATAATGTTTCAGGAAGCCTTGATTTGCCTGATTCTATTTTCATTACGTAACATCACGCCTGTAATCCTCGAAGGGTAAGGCAGAGGTGTACCTAATAGTACACCCACATTACGTCAGCTATGTTTAAGTCCCATGTAATGGGCGGCGAGCCTATCGCCATCAACCGGGCACAAATCCAGACTCCGTGTCTGCTGCTGAGAAATTCCTGATGGAAAAACCCAAGTACAATTTGCCCGACCCTGGAATCGAATCCGAGACCTCATGTCCTATGACTGTATTTACAGTACTATTCATGACCCTATTAGCCGTATACTAACCTAATACAAGCTTGTTGCTAGCATTTGTTTGGGCGATTGATGAAACTCGCCATTAGATTTACCAGTTCTCTATTTTTATTTTCATACTGTCCATAAATAGCAATACGAGTACAAAACAACTTATACCAAAATTTTTGTAGAAAGAAAATTTTCTTAACAAAAATTACAGTCACATGTGGAAATACATTGATTTGCACCTATTTGTACAGATAAAATGTTCCAGAGAGTTTTAGCTTCGGTCTCGGTTCACTATACGCTGAACACCTGGTATAATATTTCACGCATTTAATTCTAGCAATGTTAATACAAGTGGTAACGTAAATAAAGATGGCTCAAGCTGTAAACTAGTACCATATATTGTGTACCTACCTATCGAAAATCGAACGGTAACTTCGAACATTCGAATCAAAGTTTTACATCGTTACTTTTGCTAGCCAAGGATGCCGGACATGGCAACTTCGGCTTACCAAAAAAAAAAACAGCTGTTCAGTGCATTTTGACGAGTTAGGCAAACATAAATGTACTGAACAGCTGATCTTTTTTCGTGATTTCAGGCTTGGTCCCATAGTAAAAGTTGTTCGTTATAATGAGTACAATGGCGCCTTAAGAGGATTCAATCGACTTAACTTTAACCATGTATACAGGATGGCGCCGACAGTGCGACAATTAATTAAACTGCGTGTACCTCATGATGTTCCTAGACTGCATAAAAAAATCGAATATACCAGTAGTTTAGTCACAGGACATTATTTTTCATTTTCTACATCATGTAGATTAATAGGCTAGCACCGACAGGACCACCGACCACCCCATCGGCATAAACCCTAAACACATGTTGCCAACTTGCTGCTTCAAAAACCTTTGTCAAATTGATTCCTTAAATTTTATTTCCAGTTGTGAATGTGTACAAATTAAATTTAATGTTAGTAAACCTATAATGTATTATAAATGATGTCCTATTTTGTTAAGAGTTTTATGCTAAATCGCCTTGTGTCTTGACCGCTCTGCAAACTACGGATCCAAGTTCAAACCTCAATATTATTTTCTGTTTTTGTGATTTGTTTTAATAATTTTGATGCCTTATGTATGATTTCTCATATTTTATTTTGTGTTTACAGTTGAATTAAGGCAGAAGAAGATTTGCTGCACCGACCCCAAATAAATTGGCAAACGGGCAGGAGAATGATGATGATGATTTCTCCCGAAAGTAGTCTGATAGAAAGAGCTAGAAGAAGCTAGCTAGAGCTACAAGTCCTTTTATTTTTGCAAATTATATAATAGAATAGAATATACTTTATTGTACACCAAAATTTAAACACAACGGTTTTACAATATTGTTGATTTTATTGGTAATTTTATCATCAATAATCAATTTATGCCTTTTGGATATTATATATTTTGGAATATAAATAATATTTTTACTGCTGTACTTTTTTAAGCATTTTTAATGTAAGCCGTTTGCTATAAACAACATAGAAGTTTCTTTAAAATAATAAAAATGTTTGCATAAATAATTACTTAAACTCAACACTAAGAGGCAATTTTTACTGACTACACAGGTTTTATTTACAATTTTACTATGGAGCTGTTGGAAGAGCAACTGTCCTACTCGCGGCACGTTTTCATTTAAATGTAACTACTGGCCTTTGAAGTTCGGAGTAAAACATTAATAATAGTCAACACAATCATGGTGAATAGACGAAGGCCTTGCTTCGACAATATTTGTTCAATCGATTAAACTTTTTCTTTGTCCATTCATCTGAGTACTTGGAAAAGTATACACTTCGGCAATTATGATATATCTTCGGAAATACGCGAGATGGTAAGATCTAATATTATTGCCCTGTTCTTCTTTTTCTTTCGTATCGATAGTTCGTCTTATCAAATTAGTTAATAATTAGAATTAGAACCAAGGTGCCGACGTTAATTGCGGCTACAGTAGTGTTTTTGGCAGTAAGTCCTCTTAAACGCAGGTGTAGAGACACTTTGGAAACTCCAGCAAGTCAGTCATTATGTCTCACCTAAAACCATTTTTTTTTTGCAAAAAAGTTTTTAGCCACACTAACCGTCGGTACCCAAGATAGATTTGCATTTATTTTCATTCGTTCATATACTTCTTCTTTGCATGCGGCAATCTAAATTGAGTCCCCCATAGATTGACTACAAGTTCCTTTATTTAAACCAAATATGTACTAACAAGTTTTAGTTTCTTTTGCGCTAAGTCAGTTTATTAGTATCTATTATTTTGCAGAGGATGTTAGGAATATACCACGACTTCAGGTTCACATGTAATGTTCCCTGATAATGCCAAAAGAGTACGCGCTCACGTGAGCGAAGCCGCGGGTCCAGCAGTATTTATTAATTCCGTGGCCCTCACCCATCACATTGATGTCCTCAATGAACAAATTTTGCGAGAAATGTATAACCATTGTAAACGTACAGGACTTAATAATTAGTTTTATGTAAATTAACTGTTATTTTCCTTTGTTTTTTTTTAATTGTATTGTTTATCCTGCGTGAGTCCAGTAAATACTTTTTCTTTTCTTTGTTATTTTCTTTATCTTAGTGAAAATACTGAACTATTGTATTGCATAAATGATAAATGATGTCTATTTTGCAAATAGGTTTTTACAAAAACTTTTACACGTCTTCTTTTTTAAAACTAGATGAGGTCGGTGTTTCGTATCTGACTACTCTGAGAAGAAACAGCCGAAACAAACTCAGAGGTCATAGTCTCTTTTAAGGTCCAGACATAATCTTGATAAACTCACATGAGGACTATGCAGATGAGTGTCTGAGATTATCTTTTGAAAAAAGAACCACACAGATTTGAGTGGACCTGTCCAGCCAGTGCAAGCATTTGTCAGTTATCGTGTAGCTCGACTCATAACTTTAGGTGCTTAACGAAACGACGAACAATACCAAAGAAAGGACATTTGTGTAGGTCGCTTATAGTACTCAAACTGCTAGATAAACAAAAAACATAAAAATTACCTACATTTTCCTCACATTCACACTAATCAAATAAAATTAAGAATACTTACAAAATAAGTGTTCATAAAAATCATTACATGTCACACATAATATAAATAAAAAACAATAAAATAATTAACAAAGTAAATATTCATGTCAAATCATTAAATGTCAAAGTGTATAAAAGAAAGGAATAAACAAGAAAAACTTGAAATCTCGGCATTCATTGAGCAAATTTAATAGGAGCAGCTTAATCCCAAGCCTTTTTATCTTCGAGATAGTGATTAACGTTATAATAGGCTTTTAGGCATAGTTTCCGTTTTATAAACGATTTGAATTGATTTAAGCTTAGTGGTTGAATATGGCTCAGAAGTTTATTATAAAAACGTATACATTGGCATCTAAACGTACCCCTCTTTTTTTAGCCTCTTTGCATTAACAACAAATTTGTGTTTGTTCCTCGTATTTATATTGTGGACATCAGTGTATTTTTTAAACAAATTAATATTTTTATGTGCATATAAAAGGTTTTCATAAATAAACTAAGAGGGGACAGTAAGTATATTAATTTAAATTTTTCTCTGGGACTTAATTATTTATACATTGAACGAATTGCCCCTTTTTGCAAGATTAAAATTGTTTGAATATCGGCGGCACTGCCCCACAAGAGAATACCGTTCGACATCACACTGTGGAAATAATTAAAGTAAACCAAACGAGCTGTCTCTAAATCAGTAAAATCACGATTTTTTGTAACGGCGTATGCTGCAGAGCTAAGCTTTTTTGATAATTTATCTATGTGGGGGCCCCACTGAAGTTTCGCATCCAAAGTTATGCCTAAGAACACTTTGTTATCTTCCGGTTTCAACTCTTCATCCTTGATTAGTACACTAGTTTCCACTTGTCTTACATGAGGTATCGTAACCCTAATACATTTCAATTTTTAACCGACTTCAAAAAAAGGAGGAGGTTCTCAATTCGGTTGTATGTTTTTTTTTTGTGTTTGTTACCTCATATCTCCGTCATTTATGAACCGATTTGAAAATTTCTTCTTTTATCTGAATGGATTTACTTCCCGATTGGTCCCATAGAAATTTCATCAAAATCGGTTCAGCAGTTTGGTTTTGAAATCAAAATAACTGGAAAAAATGTCATCCAAGTAAAAGAAATTGTGAAATTGATACTTGACAAGGATTTGTGTGTGATACGATAACTAATAAAAAGGGTAAAATAAAAACTTTTTTGCAAAAAAAAAACCGACTTCCAAAAAAAACACTAAAAAAGTGGAAAATAACTTTATTTTCGGAAGTCGGTGGCAAAAAAGTCAATGAAACAAACAATAGTCACCGACTTCCGAAAGTAAAGTTATTTTCCACTTTTTTGTGTTTTTTTTTTGGGAAGTCGGTTTTTTTTTTGCAAAAAAGTTTTTATTCTCATTTAAGAGTAGATTATTAACATTAAACCAATTAACGACTTTTGCCAGGGCGCTATTAACATCGTCAGTAACTAGCTGCTGACGATTGAGTTTAAATAAAAGAGAAGTGTCGTCTGCTAACAATACTATGTCGTGTTTTTCCTTTATGAGGTAAGGCAAGTCATTTATATAAATTAGAAACAAAAATGGGCCAAGAATTGAGCCCTGGGGTACTCCCATTCTTACTACGGATCCGGTTAACATCAACTCTGAATGCTATCACTCAAATATGATCATATTTTCCGTTGTCAATACCGAGCAGAAATGCAAACATCCATAGACACGGTAGGACGAATCTAACGATTTGTAGCCTCATACTAGCTGTAGATAATGGATGTACGAAGATCAATCTGCGGGTATGATAAATACGTGGCCTACGAATATGAACCTACGTGTTATGTTGCGTGAGCATGATGTATGGCATGCATATTCCTGTTACATTGTTAGAGGCTGATATTGAGTCTATGATGCAAGATGTCAACTGCCAAGAATAAATTTGCTTGGGTATTCATTTATGAGCGAGTGTAGAGGATGCATTTTAAAAAAGTTTGCTGTCGCAAATAATTCGCTCGTTCATATTTTAATACTTAAGAGTTTTTGCGACCGACTTAAAAAACTTCGGTAAACTATTTAGGTAATTCAGTGTTCTTTTCTTGAACAAAAGCGTCTCGATTATAGTAGTATTTTGTCCGTTCCTTTCCATGAAGATTGCTGTTTTTTAATATACCAGGCCACTCAGAAAGTATTGCGATAAATAGTTTTTATATATGAGAGACTGGCCAGTTAGAATCTTTTGCAAAAATATGATTACTTGTTAGTAAAAATATGTGTGTTCTATTTTCAAAATTTCCCTCCACATTTTTTGCGAGCCAATTCAAAGTATCGTGTCTTACTGAAAAATGGATCTGCGCCGGGAACATTTTAGAGCTATGATTTTCTACGATTTCAAGTGTCGCCTGAAACCGGATGAATCGTTCGATAGACTTCAAATGGCATTTATGGATGAAGGCCCCTCTAAGGCAACCGTGTATCGTTGGTATAACGAATTTAGGCGCGGTCGACCAACCTTGGGGGATGAAGAAAGAAGCGGTCGCCCTTTGACGGCTATTACGGAAGAAAACGTGCTAGCAGTGAAAAATTTAATCCAAGATAATAGGCGAATTACATATCAGGAGATTCAGCACATATTAAAGATTGGATCGGGAAGCGTTCACGAGATTCTACACGGGCATCTTCGCGTGAGGAGGATAGTATCGCGCTGGGTGCCGCACTACCTCACCGACGCTCAGAAGCAGGCCCGGGTGGAATGGTGCCGTGATATGCTGAACAAATTTGAAGCAGGCTCGTCTCGGCGTGTTTACGACATCGTAACAGGTGATGAGTCCTGGATTTATCAATACGATCCAGAAACCAAGCACCAGTCGACACTTTGGGTGTTTCAAAATGAACCAACGCCTACCAAAGTGAAGCGATCTCGAAGCGGGGGGAAGATTTTGATCGCCACCTTTTTTAATTTGACTGGCCACTTGGCCTCAATTCCCTTACGAGATCAAAGAAGCATCAACGCCGAATGGTATACTACCAAATGTTTACCAGAAGTTTTTTTCTGTTGTGAGCAACAAGCGACCAAACACAGGGCTCCGCGGACTACTGCTCCACCACGACCAGTATACCAGTCAAAGTTGTGGGTCACCCTCCTTACAGCCCTGATCTAGCACCGTGTGACTTCTTTTTATTTCCAAAAATAAAAAATCAGCTCAAGGGGATACAATTTTCGTCGCCGGAAGATGCGCTGGCTGCGTTCGAGCAGGCTGTAAACGAGGTGTCTGCAGCGGACTGGAAAAAGTGTTTTGAAAACTGGTTCAGACGCATGAATCTTTGTATAGAGGCTGGTGGAGAGTACTTTGAAGAGATTTAATAAAAAAATTTTTTTAGTGTCGCAAAACTTTCTGAGTGTCCCACGTATAAAAGAAGCTATTTTTAATCGCCATAATTTTCACTTAGAAATAGTTAATTAAAAAGAAAACGGTAACAATGGTATGTAGGTAAGTGGTATATAGGTAGTACCGTCCTATGTTTCTGTAATCGAGTTTCATCCTCAATAAACAATTATTATTTTTAGGCAGATTGGGATCACTTACATTGAGTCTAGGCGTTGGAGTAAGGAGTGATGCCATGCACATGGTCAGGAGCGAGTTGGGTTACTTTATGCTTTGCATGACCGAACAAAATAATAATCTATTTAGATATTATGAAAGGTCTATTTTTATTACCTAACATAAATTGGGCTACGATATTTTCTGACGGATTGAAGTTACTGCTATGCTAACATAACACCTATTAACTTGTGATATTTATAATATTTGAAGATCCTTTTACTAAAGCAGGCATGGTTTATAATAAACCTGGGTGTAGTAGACTAGTATAATAAGTAAAAAATACCTAAGATTCCCAACAAAAAAGAGATAAGAGAATTTTTCATAAAATTATAGTCTCACTCCTGTCTGAGCTTCTTTAGTAAAATTCCTCGGAAAATCTCACTTTATTAAATACTTTTGCTTTCAGTAGCACTAGACGAAAGTTTCATAATTACAAGATAAGTAGCTACATAATAGAGATGGGGCGACTATGATAACATAGGAAATAGTCGGCCAAGCCGATCATTGCTTTCGGTGGAGTTCGGGTGGCATCGGTAATGGATGTGGCTGTTCGTCATAGAGTGCCATTTACAACGCGTTTGCTCGCATCCGCCGTGCAGTCATAAACATTCTAAGTTTGATAATTTAAGTTATATTATTGACTACCAAGGGAAGTTTATATAACGTGTAGTAACACCGATCATAAAATAAAAATTATGTGAACAATAAGGGTTATAATTTAATTCCAATCAATTCGTTCAAGAAACGACTAGTAGGCGCCTTTTGCCGACTACATTAATATGGCCGGATAGACAGCTTGCCCGACTAGTTGGTACATCTCTACTTAATAATATGTAATTAAAAGCGCGCTATTCAATTTTCAACTTTAAGAGCTGAACGTGGAAAATATAACAGTGCGCTCTTTTATGAAAGCTTTAATTGAGTTGTTACCTTGTGTTAGTGGAACAGGAAATATAAATTTATACTTTAGTCACATTGCTTCATTTGTGATAAGAGTGTTCTTTTTTAATTTAACATAATTGATTATGAAGTTTAGAATCATTACTATAATGGTTATAAATGTAATTTTAACTCGAGATTTTCCTTCAATTTAAGAACAGTTAGTCATTAGTCATTACCGATAATGACAGAACATTGCCATAGAAAATAAACCATCAGGCCGAGATCTCTGGCAGTATACCTAGATATATTGTATATATAAATAGTACTTACTGGGTCCAATTCGTAGATTAGTTCTATTGATCCAATCATCATAAGTGTCGTTAAGTTTGTAGTCGGTATTAAACCGCCTACAAAACTGTTTGCCAAAGGTGGTGGCGTACTCCGCGCCGGCGGCACTGTTACAGCTGACTGGAAGCAATCCCAAAAAACCGCCATCATCTGCAAAAAAAACCGGTATCATAACATCACGCCTGTTATCTCCAATGGGTTATGCAGAGGTGTTCCTAATCGTACGTCACGGCCACAAATCCTGACTTTGTGACTGCCAGTGAGGAATTCCTGATGGAAAAACCCAATAACACTTTGCCCGATCTGGGAATCATAACCAGAACCCCATGATCAGTATTGGTGTTGGCAACCACTTGACCAACAAGCTAATCGGAAAGAAATCGTCAGTCAGTCAACAAGGAAACAGGAAAACTGTAAAGCCGTCCGCAAAAACGCGCACGCGTGAACAAAAAAAACACCCGTAGCTATGTATACCCGTATCTATGGATGTCCTTCATCCTTCGCACCTTGTATGGCGTCCTTCATCGACTCGTAGTTCCTTGTTGCAATGATAGTTGAAAGACGGCGGGCGGTTTCGCAAGCCATCGGCAAATCTTTTCATAACTAGCTTTTCATTCAAGGGTTTAATCGTTTTATATATATCTAAATTGCCTTCGGCTTGCGACACCGTCAGATCCACGAAAAGTTCCGAAAGTTTGTTACCATACTCCTGAACTGACAGTTAATTTAGCTTTAATTGATTAATTTTATTTTGGATTGCAAACGCTGACTTCAGAGGCAGTAACACTCTACGCATATCATTTATCAAATCGTCAAAATTAGAATAATCTGACTGTAACTGCAATTTAGCGTGCTGAGACCACCTGCTTTTCAAAACCAACTGTACTAATCTCTTCTTACACTCATCACTAGCCAATAGCGAGCTATAGTATTCTATATTGTCAATTAATTGTTTAAGCGAACATTCATTATCACTTCTTAGCATAGGTAAATAAACTAAGAGCTACTTTCAAATTAAAAGACTCCATTGTTGTATCCTCACTGCTACTACTCGTATTTGACATAACGCATAAATCAAAAATTTGTTTTTACAATAACTCAAAATCGATACAAAATTTATCTATTAATATCTTTTCGCTTTGTCCTATTTTACCCTTCTTTATATCAGTATATTTATCATAAAATTTGATCCACACGACTTTTTCTCTATCTATTCTTATCTATTCTTTCCTTTTTTTTCCTTTTCTATTCTTATCTATTTTTTTTTTTGACTTTCATCTTTTTTATCTTTTATTTTTATTTTTTTTCTTTATTTTAATTAAATATTTTTTTGTACATTTCAACTCTCTATAATTATAATAGTTCCAAGACATCTGCCATTATTTACCATCATTAGTTGTTTAAACACTTTGTTTACTACAGTTACAAGTACAATGTACCTTACCTGTTATTTACCTACTTACTACGATTATTATTATAACGATTATGCACTTAGCAAATAAAGTTCTGAGTCCATTTTACGGCGCCTGTTGTTTTCTGGATCTAAGATTCCTTTAGTTTAAATTCACCGAATTAACCACTTGAACTTTCATCACTAATCACATTTTATTTTTAAAGTACTTTCACTTAGACCGCTGATGTGTGAACTGGTAATCGCTATCTTTGTTTTGATACTATGTCGCCCTTTGGCCGTTCTTTCTCCGGGGAATGTCCAGGTTTCCTCGTTCCAGATCTTGTAGATATCTTATTCCTGTATATCTCCCGATTTATACAGCGTATGTACATGACAACGTCGATACACCCGCAGCAGGAAATACAGCACGCCGAGTCCCAGAACCAGCACCACTATGATCATCAGTAAGGTGATGGTGGAAATATGAAATTTCATCTCCTCCAGATGCGTATTATTGGTTCCACCTGCTGCGTTTTGCACCACCAAGGTCTCTTCTTAAGTTTGCATACTTCCCATTTTTAATACACTCGAAATTATCGTGAGTAACGAACCGAATTCGACTTGTCACAGAAGCGAACGTGATTAACGATAGCAAATAATTATTATAATCCATATTAGCTCGGCTTTACTTAGTCCAATTGTTTAAAATTTACAACCCTTATATGAACCCTTATATGGTACGGCGGTGTCGGTAACGCGATCACGCGGCGATGTCCGCTGGCTGGGTCGCTATATAAGGTCGGAGGTATTTGTGGAGAGTAATGATAGCCACGACTGCCCAAACAATAATCTCCTTTATTTTAGGATACACAAGATTATATAGGATTGAGTACATACACATAGGTACAACATACATAGACATCGACTATACACTACATACACACTACAACGCGCTCGAGCACGCGCTCCCCTGCAGCTTATAGCGCCGCTCATACAATTTCTCAATACAGACACGCAAGCGTGCACCCGCGCGAGTTTATTGGATTCATAGACAATTTGAGAGCTGAAAAGTAAAAAAAATAATTGTTTTTTTTACTTTTTTGACATAAGCTACCGAAAAGCGTATGCCAATCCTGCTGAAAGCCGTTGTAGAATACGAAGAGCTTCGCGGCAAGACAGCTGACTGAATACCGCTGTCAGAAGTTTCTGCACCTACCTCCTTTATTTTTCTAAATGATTTTTCGTTATTATCTAGTATTTGTAACGAGGATTCATCGATACTATTATTGCAGTCTGTGTGCTGCAGTGCTGGTGAATTATTGACGTGGGATAATCCAATGGGACCGTTGTCCTCAGGCCATCCGCCGCGCGTCATGTTCACTTTACACGCAGGTATTAATGAATCATTTTGTAATTTCAAAATCTCCGTTTTAAAATCTTTCAACTGTGTCTGCGTCACATATACTTCTTTCATTTCTTTGATTTTATTCTGAATTCGAAGCAAATCCTTCAGAAGTTTCGTGCAATCGAGGTGGTCAAACAGTATTGGAGGTAGCTTTTCCAAGTCCCTTGCTACGAAAATTGGAAATTGATCCGGCTCCACTGACTTAAAAACATTAATTATGTCTACTAAATCTCGTTGACTCTTGCCTTTGTTTTTCCTCTTTATTTTTGCCTTCTCCACAGAACCCTACTCGTACAGCAGTGTTTTGGATTTTTCGATATCTTCACTTATCAACGTAAATGTTCATAACTGCACTGACGTGTCTCCATCGATCACTGAAATTTTGTTTTGAATATACGACAACAATTCATCTATAACTACGTTACAGGAAACGCAATTAACCGTTGTCGACATTTTCAACGACAAACACTCCAAGTTTTATTCTCCTCCTCACAGCAAGGACGCGCGTGCGCGACTCTGAACTTATAACTATCACATTACACGCTAGATTAGAGATTTGTCACTTCTCGTTCCGCGCATCTAACTTAGTTGCAAACTAGTAGTCCAAGGCTATTCATTCGAAGCGCTCTAACTAAATCAGATTGCAGACGGTTATGGATTTCCTGGAAAATGGAGCTTTCCAGGAGAAATTTTCCTAACTAGGTTTCAGCATTCGTTGGAGGATTAAGAAGACTATTTCTAACTAGTCTTCTTAATCCTTAATAAGATCCTATAATCATGACCATGATTCCATGATTCCTTAGATAACCAGGATTATTTGAAAGTAACGCAAGTATATATAAATAAGTAGGTAGGAAGTAATGAATTTAAACTTTAATTACAACTGGCTTCGTAAACGTCCACATAGTCATGATTACGGAGCATACAACAGTGGCAGTATCTAGAAAAAAACGAGGGATATTATGTTACATACCATCACGCCTGTGAACCCCAAAGGGTGTAGGCAAAGGTGTCGGTACCCAATATTACACCCAGATTTTACCAGTTATGTTTAAGCCCCATGTTAAGACGACTTTATAGCATCAATCTGTCGCAAATAAAATTATAATAATCTGTTGCTACCATCGACTTCAAATCTTAAAATTGTCCAGACCTCTGTCGAATACTGAAAATAGTTTCAATAAACACACTCACAAAGTTTACTTGTAGTTTTCATTTATACCCCTATGAGTGGGTAAAGATTCAAATCAATGTGTACCAACTTATACAGAAAAAGCTTGTCAAACAAATTATCCTGTTACCTACCAAGTTGAACTGCATTGATGTCTGAATAGCCTTCGGCCCCAGCATTTTTGAGGACTGCATCTTAATGTTCCTCCCCACTCTCTCTCTCCTTCTGAAACAGGATCCTAATTAAGTACACACTTTAGGAAGTACCTATAGTCGATCTCAAAATGGCTTTATAACTTTTGATAACAATTCCAGGTGGACTCGCTACGGACTTAGTTATATGCGTATATCAATACTGAAATAATCCGGTTTGTACAATTTGGCCCGCTTAGCTAGACCGCATTTTCATTCAAAACTTTATAACCTTTCAAAACTAATGGTAGCGGAGGTCAGAGGGGTTTTCAGCAAGCATATTGAGCAGGAAACTTGACATCTGAATGGCTGAACTGTTAGAACTCGAGACCTATGATTTGGCAGTCCAACGGTCACACCACTAGACTATCACTGCTTGTAATTTCTAGGATAAGATTTTAGTTACCTAGTTACAGTCACGTTGTGCTTTTTATTTATGTTTGTGTAACCTATGAATGTCCCACAGCTCAACAAAGTCCGACGTGCGGGTTACTGAATCTAGCACCTAGGCATCCAACTGCTAACTAAGTAGGGTCTCACCTTATCACTGAATCAGATCGATATTTTGAAATTCGTATTTGTGACTGACGGAATACAATGTTTCGTATTTATGTAGTGTACCTCACTAACCACACGATAAAGAAGATTACATGAGACTTAAACATAACTGGCGAAATGTGGGTGTACTTGTTAGGTACAACTCTGCCTAACCCTTCGGGGGTTACAGGCGCGATGTTAATAATATTATGTTATCTAATTTATTTTATGGGATAATTTTTTGATTTTATAAGTAAGTGAACTTATTGAGACCAACTTTAAAACATGCATTAAACGCACACTGTGTAAACAAGCATATTACAAGTTGGGCGATTATATCGCTGATAATAATGCTTAGCTCAATGCTGGTCCTGCTCCACAAGGACAGGGGCGCATAAATTGATAGCATTAAATAGTATTGTTGGGGCTGCTGAAGATTGTTCAACTCTCTTTGCATTGTATATGTATAAATTCAATCTGTTTAGTATTAAGTATATTGTGTGAGTACTATGTACTAGAAAGCTATCATTCGCAGGAAACCTACATTTTTTTTCTCGACTTGAATGTGCACTGGCGGTTGAGAGTACCTATGTCATGCTCACTTAAATGTCTCGCTGATGGTGGCGTGTGTGTCGGGTCATTTAGTTCCCTTCAAAATGGTTGAGTTGAATGATGGCTGATCCGTACGTCATGTTCGTGAAAGGGCGCTGTCAGTTGTGACTGGTCATCTTTTAGTTGCCACGGTTTATTTGAACTAATTATTTTGTTTTTGAATTGTCTTTTTTTGTTTGTACTCTGGACACTTTTAACGTGCACGTCTTGCTACATCATTCTCACATAATGTGCCATCTCAACAAGAATGATGTATCCAAGGTTTTTGTAACAACATGATGATCTAAAAGAGTGTCCATGGAGTTTCTTGCCCATTCTTCTCCATAGAGATCTACGCTTTGGAATGGGCAACTACAGTACTTTCACAGTTATTATGTCTTGTGACTGGGACTGTAGCTTCATTTTTTAATTGCAGTTCCGACAGTAGAAAAGTGACTGTAATTGGCCTACTTGAAATAAATGCTTTGATTTTTTTTTATTTTTAAAAGTAAGTGCTGCTCAATGGTTACTCAGATTTGTACTCAACACGAATGACTGGACCAAAGTATGTATCTACACGATAACGCAGCCCTGTACAGGTGTGGGTGGACTAGACAGAGAGAGAAAGAGTTGTTAGTGACTAGTGGTCGCAACCGCGACTGCTGAGCATGAGGATCTCGGTGCAAATCCCGGGTTAGGCAAAGTGTTATTGGGTTTTCCATGAGGAATTTCATTATTAGGTAGCAGCCACAGAGCCTGGATTTATGCCTGGTTGATGGCAATAAGGTCGCCCCCTACGACTTAAACATGACTTGCGAAATGTGGGTGTACTTGTTAGGTACACCTCTGCCTAACCCTTCGGGGATTACAAGGCATGATGATGATGTTATAATCTGTCGATGTCCGGTGTCCAGGGTCTATTGTCCACCGCACCTTTACACTTGCTCCATTTTACATGGGACTTGCAAAACGGCTAAATGTGGGTAAAAGAGTGAGAGTTTAAATAAATAAATAAATAAATAAATAAATAAAAGTACTATAAAGGTAGAAACACACTACTATGTCGTGTTGTGTCGTGTTTCGCCAGAAGCATATCGGTCACATTTAGTTAGGATAAAAATTCATTATTACAGTGTGTTGTGTCGCAGCGCGAATGTGTTTCTAAATATATGCTTCTGACGCGACACGACACAACAACACACAGTAGTGTGATTCTACCTTAAGTCTCCTCCGAGTAACCCTCTAGGACAAAACCGGATTACTAATATCTGCATCAAAAGGAATCATCATTTATCTGCGTCAATAAAATTCATCTTTTTCCTATAAATGATTTCCAAAAAACATTCAATACTTCAGATTCCCATTAGTTCTACATTACGAAACACTTTTAAATTCTACCCAAAACACACTATACTATTATTTATCAATGTTTGATGATGTAATATTCAGTTTACGATGTAATGCCAACTACGCCAGGGGACACAAAACGACCACCAACGTTCGGCTATAGTTGAAACAAGATAAAAGGCACGTTCTGGATAATAAATTATTGTGTTTTCCTTATCTTCCAATCAAATCTTCGAAACAACTCGATTCAACTGAAAACTGTTAAGATTTCAATTTTATTTGGTGCAGTATGCAACCATCTGCCTAGCCTTTTCCTAACTATATTGGGGTCGGCTTCCTGTCTAACCGGATGCAGCTGAATACTGGAGCTGGAGTTGGAGCGACTGCCTATCTGACCTCCACAACCCAGTTAGGACTGGGTAATACGATACCCCTTAGTAAGACTGGTTGTCAGACTTTGGGGCCACTGACTACCTGTAACGAGTGTCAAAGATCTACAAATGACAGCCGGGACCAACGGCTTAGCGTGCTTTCCGAGGCACGGAGGAAACTCGGTATGTAATGGGTGGTCACCTATCCACGGACCAACTTAGGCAAGCGCGACTTAACCTGAAGATAGAGATGAGCGGCTGTTATTATAAGCCGGCTGTTTGAGTAGCCACGAGCTCCAGCGCAGTATGCAATAGGCACCCCTAATTTGTATGAAATAAAACTCGTCTAGTTACAGACTCGCAGAAAACTATCGGAGAATACGGACATTATAAAATATTAACACCCGTATATATAGTCAAGTTAAAGTAATTACTTATGCAACCTTGTTTAAGCAGAAGACAAGAATTTAAACGAAGTAAGAACCGGCAACGAAAACAAAGCTGAAAATTCTAAATTTAGACAGTTCTAACTTCAAGCAATTACTAAACTAGAGAATAAAAATCATATCCTTTGACTTGTTTATAGAAACAAGTGTTAGTGTCGTGAGGTGTTACAGGTGAAACTAATAAAAGCGTGTCATTATTATAGAAGATGACTTTGAGTATATCTGCAGTATTCTATATATATCTCTATCCATGAGTGGGATGAGTCGGGCACTTACTTAAGTTCGGGGTCAATGTCTCGAGCGTTAGAATGTGGCCTGCAAATGAGGGCACGGGAAAAGATGTTCGGAATTTTGTGAAATCGTTGCAGATATGACAAATCCAAGTAACTCCGCTGTTTGACAAGCAATGTGCATCGAAAAAATGTGATACTTGGTAGGTAAATGCCATTGTTGTGGATCTTAATGTGTATTAGTGATCTACCATCCGATCCTACACTTTAAAGTATCGATACAAACGGATGCGATGCCATGCTGGATAGATAGAAAACTACCTGTAATGGAATGAGTGGATCGTATGGTCTACATGGTCATAAATTGCATGAATCTATACATATATATATAAAACACAAAAAAATCTACCTATGTAGACTTTGAAACCATCCAAGCGATGTGCATTAGTAGTAGTATTTAGTAGTAGACAATAAAAAAAGATTTCCTGGAATTTTGCCTAAACTCTTACAGACAGGTCATGAGAAATTTGCGGGAATCCTGCCACTTCCCTCTACACGTGGCGTGATGAGTACATTTCTATACATTTGTTTCAGTCGCTAGACGCTTCGCCGTTCACACCGCAGTTTTCGCTGAAGCAAATTTCCCGCGGCCAGGCTGTTGAACCGTAAAGTACGATACTATGCTTGTATTTGTATCGAATCGGATCGAAGTCATTCAATATCAATACGATCCGGGAATCGTATTTCTTAGTTCTGTTGTAAGACGGATCGATTCGTGTGTCTTACTCTTGCAAAAGCTTATCGTGCTAGGCAGCTAATTAGAGACGCTAATTGTGCCAAATTATAGAAATGGTCTTCTCTTATTCTTTAATGCACAGAGAATTAAAAGAAACACATACAAATTGCAGTGATAAATCTTATGTACAAAAGCGAATTTAACTTTCTTACAGCAAACTTTATTTCGATTATATTTTCTATTATTATTATATTCGAACGAGAACAGCGAAACAACCACAGGCAAGAATGGAATAAAAAATGGAACGTCCAACGTCATGTTTGGAATTGGAAAACTTTAAGAAAATTAAAGAAATATCGAATCTGAAAGTAACCAATGAAATACACAGCAAATGATGAACAAATAAACCATAAACTATTAATTTATAAATTGGACCGATATGGCTAAGGGGAAACGCGTTGAAATGGTTCCAAAGCTACATTACACATCGACAGCAATTTGTTGAGATTTCGGGACAAAGACGAAATCAAAAGCTCGCAAATAGGTCTCAGTATTGTGAAAATAACTGCGGATTTGCACAAAGGACCATACTAGGGCCGCCTTTATTCTTGCTATATATTAATGACTTGCCTAGTGTAACTTACCACAATCGCATACAATACGCTGAAGATACGACCCTCAGTATTAAAAACGAAAATGACGGCATTGTTGAGTACCAAACAAACAGTAACAAAACAAAAATGATACAATTCCAGACATATAACGGTACGCGTCCACGGCATAACATACAATATGGAAATGAGACACTAGAAGAGGTCGATTAAGCAAAATTCTTGGGGATAATGATTGTCAAAAACTGTAACAGGAAATCTCATGTTGATGATCTATGTAAGAAGATAGATAGATGTGTATTCGCTTCATATATTTGTAGACTAACACGTGTGGCTAAAGCGGCACTATGTGCATACAATGGCTTTGTCTCGTAAATTTTGCGATATGGCATTATAATATGGGGTCGATTGGTTGGGGGGTGATTCGGTTGAACCTAAAAGAGAGTTTCGAGCTCAGAAAAAATGCGTACGCTCAATTTGTAGTGCACCCACTGCACAGTAATTGTGTTCCACTATTTAAAATACTTAAAATACTGCCACTTAAAGCACTAGCACTATTCCAGCACTATACATTTTTGAAATTTGTATCTTGGTACACCAAAACAAACACGATTTTGACTTGCATAATGATGTTCTATCCAGACCCACCCGCAAATATTATGTTATGAATGTTAGTATTTTTCTAACAATGTATACTGCATGTCCATTACTGTTTAAAACAAGTTACCTGTTGACTTCAAAACTCTCAGCCTCAGAACCTTTAGATGTAAATGATTTAACTTCCTATTAAACCAATGTTATTACTCGACTGAAAATTTTACGAATGAAAAATTTACCAAAATATTTGACATTATTGCCTATAAATCATTTTGTATCTCTTTGACTTCATTGAATTTTGACTTATATAATTAATTTCTCTTACAACTATTGTTCAGCTTACTGAAATTGTTTGTAATTCTAATGATTAATCATTTAATTTTAATGAAATGATGACCCATAATTATAGAAACCATATTTGTACGCCGGAAACGGCAGAATATTATGATCGTAATACATAATACACATCACAGCTTTGTACAATATTCTGAGAAATATATGCATTCAATTCTACGAGTATTCTATTGAAATGAACAGCTTTCCGCTCTTAATAGACGTAAAAGCAGTACAAAATATGAGAAATGAACCCGAGCATTGTTTACAAGCAAGGATGCGCTAATGAATTCAAAGGAAATAGGAAATACGAGTTACTATAGTGAAATTACAAAGAACAAACATCGACATAATAAAACGGCCAAGTGCGAGTCGGACTCCCACACAACGGGTTACGGTAGAATACCGTTCAATATTCAGCACCACATACTCGTATTTTTTAAACATTTTCTTTAGAAACTTCAGCAATATATTATTATTTGACTGGTCACTGATTTAATTAAAAAATTGACGTGTCGTGTCACTTTACAGGAAAAGTTAAATAATTTAATAGTTAAAATCGTTTTTACAGCCTCTACTTTGCGAAACTTTAGTTTTAGATATACTGCACTACTTCGTATAATAATCTGGCAAAAAAAATCACAGTATATACATAGAGGTACGTTTTACCTAGCGCATAATACAACAACGCTACAAAAACAGTGAGTGCTACGCACCTGACGTGTTTGAAGAACACCCAAAAGTGCCAGTGCATGCAGCCGCGGCTATTTCAGCTTGACACTAAGCACGTGACGCCTGGCTCCTGATCATCTGCAGCTAGTGCCGGGCTGCGCCGGAATGTGTTCATTGGTGGCGCAGCGCCCTGGGCCGCCAACGGGACTACGCCACTGCCGTTTTTGTGATTCGTTTGTTCAGTTTGTGTTATTTTGTGTTTTTATATTAATTTAGCTTACTATACTTATTTCGTTAAGTCTTTATTTCTAAGTGTTCCTTCGATGTATAGCAGCAGCAGCGATGTGGTGGGTGATAGTGCATGCCAATCTTCAACATCACTGACCATTTTGGAGAGATGCCCGCTTTGTACCCAAGCACGGTTTTTTAAAGGTAAGCGGGGTCTGAATGTGCATATTGGGAAAGTGCATAAACTACAAAATGCACCCACATCGGACCCTGTTTTGACACCCTCACCTACAACACAGGCAATATCCTCTTTCGACGCACTTTGGAAAACCCTTTCAAAATTCAATAATTCCGTTCCTGTATAAAAGCGTGTTCCCCGGGGCGCTAGACCGCTTGTAGCGCAAAACTTAGCAGGATGCGTGCGCCTTGCCGTCCGGGAGAACTCGCTAAGTGCTTGGGAACAACTGCTCACCTTCCCTTATCGAATTCTTCATGTACCAACGCCGAAAAGGCACGCTTTTTTATATCCCCCATTTATTTTTAACTACATTTAATTTTTTTTATATACTAGCGGCCCGTCCCGGCTTCGCACGGGTATTTAACAAAAATTTTACGGGACGGGATAGGACGGGACGTATAGATATATTTTGAATCTGGTCTCTAAAATGTCATGTGTCATTTGTATGACATGTATCATAAATAATGTAAATGTCCTATCCTGTCCCATCACGTCCTATCCCGTCCTATCCCATCCTATCCCGTCCTAACCCGTCCTGTCCCGTCCTGTCCCGTCCTATCCCGTCCTATCCCGTCCC
This sequence comes from Standfussiana lucernea, assembly GCA_964057025.1. Taxonomy (NCBI): domain Eukaryota; kingdom Metazoa; phylum Arthropoda; class Insecta; order Lepidoptera; family Noctuidae; genus Standfussiana; species Standfussiana lucernea. Next base: position 4,634,107 of record OZ059784.1, read on the forward strand.
ATTTTTGTTAAATACCCATCCGAAGCCGGGACGGGCTGCTAGTTCAAAATATTTTCAAGCGACAATTTTTCGATTCCGCACACGAAAGCAGCGTAGGGAGCCGATACTTTATTTCTTAATATTGACTCCCCTCCCGTGCCTCAGTGACGCCTACATCGCATAGTTAGCCGAGCGGAGTGAGCGGCGACCCCGCGACTTTAATACTTACATTTTTGAACTCGTGATATCTTTCGAATGGAATGTTCGAATTGAATAATTCAAAAAGTTATATAAAGGTATTGAAGCAGTCTTGAATATGAAGTAATTTATTTTGATAAGGATTAATACCATGGTTCAAAAAAGAGCCTTTTCTAGCGGCGGCATTTCTATATTTTTTTAAAATAAAAGATCACTTATTGTGACATAACTATAATAGTAAGACATATGCTGTCCCGACATTTTTTGTAGATAATAATAAATAAATAAATAATAAATATCGCTGGACATTACACACAGCGCCATCTAGTGCCACACTAAGCAACGAGGCTTGTGTCGTGGACACCAGATAGTTGATATACTACATAGATACTTTTTGTTTGTAAATACATACTTATTATACATATAAACATCCATGACTCGGTAACAAATGTCTATGCTCATCACACAAAAACTTGCTCCTACCGGGACTCGAACCCGGAACCCTATGAACGTAAGGCAGCCTCACTACCGCTGCGCCATTCGGGTCGTCAAATAAACAATAATGTGTTCTGCAAAGTCGTAATACATTATTTTGTTCTATCATCAATAGTTTTAGCAGCGCACGTGATATAAGGAATTTTTAGGTCATTTTTTTTACACCTTGGGTTACATTATTAAAGTTTTAGTAAGGATCCCTAACTTTTTTGAAAATATAATATAGCGTATGTCACTCGGAGATAGTGTAGCTTCCCAATGGTGAAAGAAGTTTTCAAATCGGTGTGGTAGTTTCGGAGCCTATTCAATGCAAACAAACAAACAAACAAGAAATCTTTCCTCTCTAAAATATTAGTATAGGTTGTTAATATAGCGGTCAGACATAACACACTGTATTTCAAGTTACTCAAAGTTGTTGGAAGATTTCTGTATGAAGCCTGGCCTGACAATTTATTATAATTTTAAAGTAAAACCAAGATTAATCAATAGCTAGTATCAATAGAAACAAGTTTTGTATGGAACAAAATCTTCTAAAGCGGCACGTTTCTGAGATATAACCTACCTTTTGCGTACAGAACCTTAAAAAGTTAGCTGAAGAGAACAAAAGTCAATTAATAAACTGCGTATTGTACATCATAGTGTACATAGTGTGTATCATAGTGTGTAGTTGTAGTGTGTTGTTCTTCATAGTGTGTCGATAGCATTCTAAATTTTGTCGGCCCAGAATTGGGCCACTAGTTTGGCGCCTTCAGTAGCGCCCATCAGTTCCTGTAGTGAACAAGCAGCAGGACACGCAGGACACGATGTTAAGTGCCCCATCGTTTGTGGAACAACGCCACATTTAAGTCCGGGGCAGAGTCATTGATGAATCTCCACCAAGAACTCTAATCTGTATACAGTGCAATGTACTTGATCTTTGTGGTAATAAACAATTTATTTATTATTTATTAAATTTATTTACAGCAGGTTTTCCTTACTTGCATAATCGTACCACTATGCAAGGGACTTAAAAAGCATCCATATGAGTTTGTTGTTTATTCAAAAGAGCGTACAAATACAAAGCTTCTTATGTAACTTTAGAACAGAGGACTTAGAAAAGTCGCTTTTAAAGCGAATCGTATTTGTACAAAGTCTTCTTTCTATACAAGTTGTAAATAGACCTTCCAGTAAGCCGTCAGCCTAGCACTCAGAACATCAAACTAAGTAAATCTACGCAAAAATTATTGCTGGAAAACTAAATAGCAAAAAACAAGCACATTTAAAATTAAATAAACTTTGAATATATACTCGTAATTTGAATAAGTATATAAAATTATGAAAATTGAATGGTTTTACTTGTATTGGTATTATCGCACTATTGGAATTTCAACTCCGAACATTGAAAATCCAACTACCTACGCTTTATTTTGTGTGTTTTTCTTTTTTTTTCGTTCAAAACAAGCATTAACAAGATTTACATAAGCTTTTCGGAAACCTACAACAATCCAGTAATTTTTAACGATCTCCGGGTTCTATTGTCAATAAGGGAATCCCACAGCTGTTGGGCCTTTCTTATTTCTCGTGTATATAAACCAACTTCTTTTCCTTATAAAGACATTTTTCGATATAGTGTTATTTGCTGATGACTTATCACTTTCATTCAAGGTCAGTAACCGTCTGTTGCTAAATGCAATAGACAGTTACTTACCTTGAATACTGACGACGGTTTGGTATTTATAATAAACTTTTGAACGGGAATAATTCTTAATGCAGATTTCTGACACCTCACGTTAAGCAGGTGGAAACCAGTATACCAGAAAATGGAACGGAATCGGAGCTTGTGGACGCCATTGTGATCTTGGGTATTACTTTGGGCTCGAAGCTACAGTGGGGCAGGCCCACATACCCGTATAACCAAATTATCGAAACGGCCAAACTCTTCAGTCTCACGGTCTACAAAATTCGTCATTTCACTAATGTAGAAAGGGCTAGATTAGTATATTTTAGTTATTTCCATAGTGTTATGTAGTATGGCGTCTTTGGACGAGCCTTTCCAATTTAGAACCTAGGTTGCAAACATTCACTGAGAGATAAAGTTAAAAGTTGAAAACATATTTTATGAATCGGGCGCGAATCGCAAGTGGCTATGAAATAAACATTTAAAATGACAGTCGCGTCTCAACAATGTATTTGAGAACGAATGCACGCTCAAGCAATGGAACTGATTTGATTTTTTTAAATTATTATTTTTGGTGACATAAATTGTGATATTTTTATGCTAATATTATTCTTATTGAGAATATGACGAATATCTGCGGTGAGACTGGGTGTCGCAAGTCACGTAAAGGTGCTGATAGACTTGAGCATTCTCTTGTAATGACATTCACAACATTCTAGAGAGAATGTTACATAACACAAAAATAAACGGGAGCATTTCAGCGAGCGTTCTAGTGAGCATTCTAGCGAAGGGACAGTTTAGCTTCGAGCTTTTTGCCGAGCCGAGCCATTCTGTCACTGTTCCGCCGCCGTCCATCTATGCCTGCAGTACACCTTATTCTAGTACAAATACAGCACACGCGATCGTAAAGTCTGACATCTTCGAGAAGAATAGTTTTTTGACGAGCATTGACTATAGCGTTCGCTAGAATCATCGTGAAAATGTTCGTAGCGACGTTTGGCTTTATGTTTGGCTCTGTTCGTTGATCAGTTCGACTAATTTAAAAACGGCGGATGGTCGATGTTCTGTTACAATTGAATGCTCAAGTCTATCAGCACCTTTATGCAGCTGTCCACAAGCAAATCTCGTGGGTGTGATTGTTTTCCAAACATATCTTACTAATAGGCGTGTTTAGACATCTGATATTGACTTATTATTACGTTGGTTTTTATAGCTTGAAGTCCTATAACGATAAAAAAAAAACAATATTTGTATTTACTGGGCGTCCCACGGCTCTGCATGATAACTAGGGATCGGAATAGGTAGTGCTATTTTGGGACATTGAACCTGAATTATAATGTTAATAATTATGGACATACCCCGGGATTCCTGGGAATATTTTTCTGAATGTTGATGTACTAGATGAAGTTAAACCACAGTATAGATATCCATCAGTATTGTGACTCGGCCCTATCCTTAAAATACGTTCCACGCGATAGGGCTGGCCATCCATGTTATGATAACGGTCATTAAATCCCGCGAATAGCACTACCTATTCCGATCACTGACGATAACGGTTAAATGGGATAATCCTTAGGATTATGTTTTCCTTACCATCTTAAATAAAAGGAATACCATGAAATTTAATATTCAACGATGTCATATAGCTGGGCAAATTAGTTTTTTGTATTTTTACCATAGTTGAGGTCGGTCGTGTGATTATGTAATTTCGAATTGGTACGTACCTACCCTAAATGTTAATGTACCCTATCCATTACAGTTAAATATATACATACATAGTTACATAGAGAGAGATAGATAGAGATAGAGCCCCTTTGGAGAACGTGATAACAAATATATATCATCATCTGCCTAGCCTTTTCGAAACTATGTTGAGGTCGGCTTGCAGTCTAAGCAGATGCAGCTAAATACCAGTATTTTACATGGAGCGACTGCCTATCTGATCTCCACAACCCAGTTAGTACTGGGTAATACGATACTCCTTAGTAAGACTGGTTGTCAGACTTTCGGGTCACTTTCCTGTAACGACTGTCAAAGATCTACAATTGACAGCCCGGATCAACGGCTTAACGTGTTTTCCGAGGCACGCTGGAAACTCGGTAGATGTGGGAGGCGCGCTCGCCTGGGTTGGTCCGTCGATACCCATCAACCGGACGATCGACCCGAGCGGCTGTTATTATTTAGCCACGAGCTCATATATATATATAAAACATATATTACTAATTTAGTAGTAGGATAGGTTTATATTTTAGTTCGATTTCTTGTTTCTCTGACAGATTGTTTCTTCTCAGAGTAGTCAGATAGTAAGCAATCGACCTCATCTAGTTTGTAAAACCATTACGTGTAAAAGACAGTTTTTAATACCCTTACAATAATAAATATAATTTCATTGTTACGACCACTTTCGAATAAACATTGCACAAACGCATAATTAATCCGAGCAAATGAGCATGTCATACACTTGACTTTTAATCACTTGGCCATGTTTATATTTGTAAGCACGAAAACATTCCGCAACAGAACTAAATCCTCTTCAGTAACGTATGCACGCACTGAAGCACACATGTTCATTGAAGTGGAGAATCGGAAAATCATATGCCAATTACGGTGTACGAGTGGAAAACTGTTGATCCCTGTAAAGTGACGGCGCACTTTGGATAACAAACTGTGCAACAACTGTGCAATATACATACGTACGTATATTGCACTGTTGTTGCACAGTCTGTTATTGAGTAATGGTACATATGTATAAGCTGTCGGTCTGAAGCTCGGGACTGACATAAAAAGTGTTATTCAACAAGGTTGTTCGTTTTACGTCATTAAACGGTTTAATCCATCGAAGATGTTTCGTTACGAACGTTTTAGTTTTAATCTTTCACGGTTTATAACTAAACTTATCTCGTTACTTACGGGATGACTGGAGAATGCGGGTGAACGGTAAAAAATAATTAGTTGCTGACAAATCTGTCTACAGAGGGTAGAGAGATTTAATAATTTTTTGTCTTCTCGCGATCATGGCACTTGCAACCGCGTCAAAATATTGTGAGCGGCAAGTAAATTTTAACGTTTTAGTGATTGCAATACAGTTTTTTATAGGTACAATATTGACCACTTATTACCTTCAATACGTTTTTAAAAGGTTAATTAAACTTGTAGGTACCTTCATTTACATTGATTTATAACTACAGTTATCACACATATATTCTCAGAACAATCAAAGGGTAGAAACATTATATATTGCATGTAAAATCCAAGAAAATCTTACATGCAATATAAAATGTTTCTACCCTTTGAAAGACGATTACGTCGAAAGATCTTCACCGAGTATAAATACGAAGACATCATTATAACGAGTCGCTGAACGCAAGCGGATGTTTCGATCGCTGGAAATTGCAGGATGAACGTGAGGCGAACTGAGAGCTCATTCACACGGCTTCCGTCATGGACGATCCGTCATAAAATATGATACGTCATGACGGATGGACGTTCATTGCTTACGCAATCGTGTTCTATCACGATCCGGCAAAAAAAACGAACTGGTGTTCACATTAGTTCCGTGATTTTTCAGAATCGAGCGCATCAGCGAATCCTTTACAAAAAATTCACGATTCGTGTTTTTTGACGTACCTGATTTTTAAAAGAGGATGCATGATTTAAGTTTTTCATTTTTCACTATTCTTGATGGGTGTGAACACGGGCATTCAAAAAGCATTGCAGCCGTCAAAAAAAAATTACGGATCGTGAAAAAACACGATACGTCAAAAAAACGAAACGTCGTCGTGTGAACGGGCTGTAAATGTCATGTTAGGCTGCATGTGAATCAATATCAAACGATGCAAGCTTCAATATAATACCTTGACTGTATACAGTGAATATTTCAGTCAATACAATATATTGACTGAAACGAAGAGTTACATTAAAGTTCGTTCGTGTGTAAGGACTTAGATTGCTTTGGAATTTTTCTATTGCTCGAAGTTTTTTCGGCGCAAGCAGCTTTTCTCGTTAAATACCAAACGATTTCTCGAAAACCATCAATGTGACAAGATTCAATGAAAAAATATTCAGTAAAAAAGTACAAAACCACGAGGTGTATTGTAACGAGGTAATTTTGAGAACTTTGTGAATCGTATATTACATAATACAAAGTTTAAATAGCCGAAGCCTTATAGTCACCGTTAATTAAATATTTCTAAGAAAGTAAAAGCTCGGTTCATGAGTATTTATTAATAAAACTAATAATAAGGTTAATTTGCCCCACACCGCTGTCAATGTGGCGAAGCAGTCGGCTGCCTCGGACGCCATGGCCTTCGTGCAGTAGGAGTGCAGGTCTGATAACAAGGCACGCCAGCATTAATGACATCATCCGTCGTGCTCTTGCCACCGCCGGGGTGCCAGCCGTTTTAGAACCCAACAGCTTAGCACGCGACGATGGGAAGAGACCAGACGGTATGACCATAATGTCTTGGAAGTTGGGTCGGCCTTTGGTGTGGGATGTGTCGACACCCTTGCCCCATCCCATCTTCCTAGCACGGCGGGCTGTGCTGGGGCGGCTGCTGCAGGTGCTGAAAACCTCAAACGGCGCAAATACAATAACCTCATTGGTAGCTATGTGTTTGAGCCGTTTGGGGTTGAAACACTAGGACCATGGGGTCCGAGTGCACACCTACTCTTTCGGGACATCGCCAAGCGGTTAGTCGACTCTTTTCGTGACCAGAGGGCTGACCTATTTTTGGGTCAAAGAATCAGCATTGCCATACAACGTGACGTTTTTTGACGCCCTTTAATACTTTTCTTCTTTTATCTGTACATATGTATTTGTATTATTATTTTAAAGAAAGTAAATAAACAGATGTAACCTTGTTTGTGAGTGTGTAGACCCTGCGGGCTACATCCAATGTAAGGAATCATACAAGAGCAACAAAAGATGTGTGTTCTCCTATTAAAAAAAAGATGTATGTGTAATAATAAAAGAATTTGAGATTATTATTGCATCTTTTTGTAAAGAAAGTAAATTAAGTTCGGGTCAGATGTCTGGCCTTTATAAAAAAAATGTTCAATTAGACCTCAAGATTTCGGCGTCGAAGGTGAGAGAATCCAAATGAAATCAAAAATTATAATCCTACGAAAAAAACGCCACAGAACACCTCGACCTGGGTGTTTAAGGCAGCAATTATGGCATCATTTGGCCTAAAATATCCGAGATTATACCGGATTTGTAAAATTAAATTGGAGCGTTATGCTACCATGACGAAAAAAGGTCGTAAAGTGAAACGTCAAAAATGACAGTTGCCGAACAAAACCATCGCAGATAATAAAAGACCGCATAAAAATCGTTCCGAAATCGACTTGTTCCTGAAAAGCATGTAACGATTTTAAAAACTCGTTACGCAGATTTCCTTAGTGCTTCCCATTCAGGGAAGCTAATCTTTTGAACAAAATGGATCATATTAGTGATATAATAGCTTGGGCTCCCATTTATATGGCAAGTCCTCCCTCAGCGCCCGCTTTTCTAGTAATAATTTTCCAGTTTTCATATTCTTGTTCAATGGCACTGAGAAACCTGTAGATAGCTTTTCGGGAGGAGTTTTTTGTTGTAAGTTGCCGGTTGTTCTATAATTTTTATTTATAACTATATCTGTGGCCGCGGCTTCGCTCACGTCTGCGCGTATTCCTTTGGCATTACCACGGAACATTACATGGGAACGGGAGTGAAGTCATAGTATATTACTAACGACATTTATTTAATCTGAACGTGGAATAAAAAACTTATTAAAGCCGGTAGCAAAAATAGTAGGTTGGTAGCTACAGCGAAAGATAATATTATTTAATCCTATTTCTGTCTAAAGAGTTTAAAGAAACCTAACCTATCCTTGTCGGGGTGTCCTAAGCTCCGTGTGCCCTATGTTCTGCTACGTGCTTAGGCAAGAAAATGTATGCAACTCCAAATTATGCCAAGCATTTTTTTTTTCGCTGCCAAGTTATTAATTTAGTAGCATATAGTTAGTCGCCCTTTAAGTTGTTAGTGGCCTAGAAAATAGTTAGCCATTACTAACATCCTATCCAAAAAGTTTGACTAATAAACTGACTTACTGTTAATTTAAACTAAAACCTGTTAGTACAACTTTGTTTTTAACCGACTTCAAAAAAAGGAGGAGGTTCTCAACTCGGTTGTTTTTTTTTTATTCTTTTGGAAGTCGGTGCCAAAAAAGCCATAATACAAAACCATAGTCACCGACTTCCGAAAGTAAAGTTATTTTCCACTTTTTTTAGTGTTTTTTTTGGAAGTCGGTTATTTTTTTTGCAAAAACGTTTTTAAGTATTAAAAAAACTCGTAGTCAATTTCTGTGGGGAAACAAAATAGATTGCCATCGGCACGCGAAGAAGGAGTTTATGAACGAAAGCAAATAGGATATGCAATTCATTACCAAGAATAATGTCCTTAAAAATTAAAAAAAAATTACTTTCAATTCTGAGAATTTAATCAGCCGATGGAAAACAAATATGAGAATTAGCAAAAAAAATACTGGAATGTTTGAACAGTATGCGCTTACGTAATCTTCATGTTTCCGAATTACCACAAACGTCGCGCCGCGTGACCCCCCACAGATGCAAAGCTTCTTAGTTTGGGTTTTCAACGCATTGTAATGAATGTATTATTATTATTTTTGCGCACTTAGAATAGTTTTTCCACTTGGTAGGTAGCACTTCGTCTATTTATGTTACTGAAAAGTTTTATCTATATTATCAAAATATATTCTGTGATATTCGAACCATGACGAAACATAATAGGCATGTACTTCCATGGTTTCAGACAGTTGATGGCCGACTAGCTGGAGTGTCCAAAGTGCTTCTACACCTGCGTTTTAGAGAATTTATTGTCAAATACGCTACTGACGCCGCGCTAAACGTAGCCACCTGGTTGTTAATAATTTGATAAAACCATCGATAGTGTCATCAATGCGAAAGAAGAGGGGACAACAAGGCAATAATATTAGATCTCGTATTTCCAAAGATAGACCATGTTTGCGAAGCGGATACTTATTTAAGGACTATGATGAACGGGTCAAAAACGTTGGTGCGTAGAAGCAGGCATCACGCAGATCGATATAACAAATACTGTTGAAGCAAGCTTTTCGACTATTTACCACAATTATTCATGTTGCCTATTTTTATTAATTTGCTCCGAAGTTCAAATGTTGCGCAGTCACATTTGAACGTTATAGACGTGCCGCGTCTGAAACAGTTACTCTTATATACGGATGTAATTACTTTTCACTTTGAGGCATCTCCATAATTGTAAATAAAGCCTGTCTGCTACCGAATAAATGCCTAATCTCCCCCCAATCTGTTACTATGTGAAAAATATATTTGGCTTGACCGATTTTACTTACACAACGTTATACCATGGTGTTTGTAATAAAATTGTCTGTTTTTTTTATTAAGTACATATTTTAATAAGAAAACAGATAAGTGAACATAAAGTATCAAGTTGTAGTACTAGTACTAGAAAGACGTTTGCACAAAAACGGCAATAAAACGGCCCTGTGAAAGTATAGGAAGAGTGAGCTCGTCACGGCGTTTTAAAAGAGGCAAATAAAGAATAAAGAGAATAAATAGAGAATAGAGAGGCTGGGAATGAAGGGAAGGATGAGAACTCGGGGCAATCGGCCTTAGACCGCTATTGGGTTCGGGCGAAATAAGCTAATGAAGTTAAGTTAGTTAGGGTTATCGCAATAGTGCGATGGTGATTGAATAAGTTAAATATAGTTGGGTTGAAAGCCCTGTTTAGACGAGTTCTAGTATGTGTCCGTGTTTGTTGGTGAGCAACCGCTCACCAACAAACACGGACATGCGTGATTCCTTTATCACGATAATTATTCTAGGCTGATGGTTTTATCAAAGTTCTTAAAACTAAACAGACAGACACGTGTTGCTGGGGAGTTTGTTGCGCCACTTCGTCTCCTCAGCTCCAACACTAGGAATTGGTGAAGGGTGGGCGTTTTTGGGGCTGTCTATAGGGTTCCAATAGAGTTGATCTCCAACTCTATTGCAAAATGTTTCTTGAGTTTTGATTATCAACTCTAATATCTGGTAATTCTTGAATTATGTATTCATTAGCTCTAAATAACAATTCAGCCTTTGCTTTTTGAGTTTTGTTTCTCAATTCACCTATTATGACCAACGATATAGTGATTCTAGAATAATCTATTCTGTATCTTTTAAAAATGATTCGGTCAGGCTGACATGAACACGTGTCTTGCATATGCGATAGTTGTACGAAAAGTGCACTTTCCATGGGGAGGGATTGGAATGGTTTGATACCACATCTATTTTATAACCAGTTTAAGGACTGTTAGGGACCATGTCTACTGATCAGCATGATGATTGACTTTCTGCCGCTGAAAAGCCGCTTTGTCACGTACACCAGTTCGAAAGAGCTGCTAGGGACAGTGTTCACTGGGAGCATGATGTCGACGCATTGCCGCTGAAAAGCCACTTACGTCACTTATGGAAGTGTAGCACTGAGTGCTCCAGGTGTAGATGCAAGGTATTGTGTGAGTCACGATTGAGCTATTACCTATTAAATTAGCGTAAGGGTTACTTACGAGAACTATATTGGTTGAAATATAAATATACTTAGCTTTCCCCAGTTATGTTTTACCCTTTTGAAACCACTTTCAATATATTTCAATAACTATGAATTCCCTAGTCTGATTTCTTTCTTCCGTTCCTCGTTCTTATGATGTTACGAGGCATTGGACTTCTTCATGTTTAGGAATTCATTTCTCTAAGTTGGAGAGGCATCCAGCCTGGGACGAACCTCACAGGGGCGCGCGGATGGCGGAGCGGGACCCTTTCCCCGTCGGAGAAACCGACGTTAATACTAATATTACCGTGATTTAGGAACAACAAAAATTTTATCGGCCTAGGGTAATTTAGGAACAGTCACAGTGTATCAAACCCAGGACCTCATACTCGTTTCTGTAACAACAGCAATGTTCGGCATAAAGCTGGTAGATCGAGCTCCTAACGTCGAAATTCGAAGGCTTACGAAGTTTTTAGATATTGGAAATCGTGAAAGGCGCAGTGATGATAGGTAAAAAAAAACATTTGCCTTCGACCAAAAATGTTTTACATTTTCTAAACCCACCAAACTGCGAAACATCTAAGGGCTAAGGCTGTCACCGAATGGCGACCAAGAGCTGGAAAAAGAAAAGTGGGTCGGCCGGCGGCGAGATGGCCGAACGACATAGTTGCCATCGGGGGAACAACCTGGATGAGAGATGGAAAAAGACTTCTAGCACTTCATGAACTTGTTAACTTATCAGACTTCTGTTCACTATACTACTTTTTGGAGAAATCATCACCTTTAACACCATTCTCCTGCCTTTATCCCAATTTATTTGGGGTCGGCCCAGCATGTCTTCTTCTTCCTAATTCTCTATTAGTTTTTTTTTGTAAAAATTTCAAGAAAAAACAAAGAGAAAAATAGGAATGTAAACGAAGTCAATCCAAAAAAAAATTATGTCACAGAACCAAAACAAATATTGAAACAAATCACAAAAAGTGAAAACATCGTCGGGACTCGAACATGCGACCTGTTTTTTACGGAGCGATCATGAAACCGCTAGGTTGTATACTCCGTTGACGTTACTTTCAAATAGCCGTTCTGATGCACGATATGTTTGAAACGTCAAACAATTGAAGAATACTGATATAATGCAATATTTCTCATCCCCTTAAGCAAGAAGCGTGATAATATATAGCCTAACATTCGAAGAAGCCTTTAAGGAATATTATTTTGCAAAATTTTAACAGAATCCATGCAGTAGATTTTGCTCCATTTTGGAACATCGATTTGCATTTACATATATAATTATGTATATAATAAAATGTTTTTACCATTTTATTATATAGATAATTATATATTATAGATAAAAACTAATTTTATTTATCTGTAGGTATATAGTAAGACAGGATGATGTATTAATATATTATAAATAAATTACTTCAAAACAAATTATAACCCTTCTGCAAGCTTTTGCCAGGTGCTTATAAAGATGACCTATATAAGGCGACGCAAATCGATGTTTTTGATACAGCAATTACGAGTTGATTTGATTTGTTTTATAAGGTTTCAAATGCTGGGGACCAGCTTACAACTCGGGTGCGGGTGCTTGATCTCTCGTCAACTGATCCCACCCAACCACTGCAACTATTGACGTACAGCTACCAAATATTTTGTTCCGCCCTTAGTTTTGAAATATAATTGTTTATTTTTGTCTACGTTTTATTTTTATCTTTTGTTTTGCATGCCTCTGCGACAAATGAATATTCTTTCTTTTAAACGTTTTAACTATTTGGGTTCCCGCTACAAAACGGAGCAGTAACATTTTCAACCCACCTGATGCACAGCACAGGACCGACGGCTTTACGAGCTCTCTGATATAAGGCACGGAGGGGTCTCGATATGTTAAAAAATCAATCACCTATCCATGGACTGACCGTGAAAAGGTAATGAATCCTGCGGCGCTACTAATGAAAAACTGCGCCAACTTTTACTAATTAAGTTATTGGGGTGTAAACCATCACACGTGTCCAGTGTGAGTTTGTATATATGTCACATACGAGTAACTTATCCTCTTTCAAGCTAAAACTCTAAGAATCGGTAAAGAGTTCGGCGTTTAGGGTCTTATGTATTCCTGCCGTGCAGAAAGTGCTGATTGTCAGCCCAGTAGTATTATTTTGGTAACGCGAATAAAGGCTAATGTCACGACAAGAATAAAATGAGAAACACAGCAGCTACCATGCTTACCAGCTACTCTATGGATTCCGTCGTATTGAGGGATGCATCCTCACGTAACCAAGTCAATTTACGAATGCTTTTAAAACGCTCTGAAAGCCTCTCCCGTCCATTTAAATGTAACCAACAATGTTAAGCCCCCGCTTTGTTTTGCAAACAAGGCAACTCTCATAGATTCGTCTTGTCCGGTTTTCTGTCTCTCCGTCCGTATGTCACAGCCATTTTTCTCCGAGCCTGTAGGCTCCACAAAGTTGAAATTTGGAGAGCATCTGTCTTCTATAAACCGCTACAAAAAACCTGCGTGTAACCGAAGGTTGAAAAAAAAACTATGTATATAACTGGTGTCTATTGTAAGCTCTTAAAGTAGACTTCTATGAAGGAATTAATATCTCTATTAGTGCAGATTTGATTGATATTTAATCAACTTTCATAGAATAGACGGAATAAAGCGAAAAGACATAGTAATTTAATTTTATTGCAATAACCAACTGGTTATTGTCGGTACAACCGTATAGGTAGAAAGATACTACTGTTTCGTGTTGTATTGTGGCGCGTCGCGGTCGGAAGCAGATCGATTTCAGACATCCACACCCGTATCTATAGTCAAGTTAAAGTAATTACTTGAGCTTTTTTTATGCAATAGACAAGAATTTAAACGAAATAAGAACCGTCAAAGAAAGCAAAGCTAAGAATTCTAACTTTTTACAGTTCTAATTTCAAGCAATTACTAAACTACAGAATACAAATCGTATATTAAAAAATTACATTTACTCAAGTAAACACTTCGACTACTTTATAGATACGGGTGTTAGTACGGTTGGAAACACATTATTACAGTATGTGGCGCAGCGAAAATGTTTTTCTAACCATACTAAATGTACGAAACCGATACCTATGCTTCTGACACAATACGACACATTAATGTATTTCAAGCTTTACGTGTCCATCATATTAATTATGACATTTTCTTTCTTATGGATCGCAGTTTCTCTAGAACATGTCTTCCGATGGCATCCCCACGGTATCTGAAATCTCTCTGTGTGCAACATAATCTAAATAATTATAATGAGAGTACTGTTTCGAACTTTGATATTAATTCGTGCTGTTTACATTATCAATTTCAAAGCTTTGGCATTTCGTGTAACCATGTTCAATGTTACGTTACACAAATCCGGCTGTGAACTATGTAGTAAAAACAAAATATAAGATGTTTTATAAAGTGTTCTACGAAATAACTCTGGTAGAAAAATAAATCGACATGAATTTTATTAGGATCGTTAAATGCTTATCAAATAACACCGCACAATATTGAGACTGGGTACGTGATGTGTTTAAACTACCGACTGATCTTATACCCAGGCCTATCATCAAGTACACTGACCCAGTGTCGGTTGGGAGATGTCACATGTCTTCGATTTTTTGGTTTTACGACATGCTGGCTTCCTCACGACGACGTAATGCGCCTGTCTGGGTTCATAAATCGGGGCTGGTTAATTTTGGCCCACCACTCCTAGCGAATGCCATCATTTGTTGTTATAGTTTCTTACAGGTTTTGCTTGTGAAATGCTGGCTTGTTTATTACTTACTCAATCTAACATTATCACCCTTCGAGATCTTCAGTCTATCCTATACTATTAAATGAGCAATAATTTTGTATATGTACCATGAAATGTAATTACATTCTTTTAAAATTTTCTATGAATGTTGCAATATAGTGGTTAACGGGGACACCATCCAGCAAGGAATAATATCTGGGTTCGCTGCGCGTGCTCTTGTAACGCCTTATCACTTATCACACACGCCTTGTCACTCACATGGTGCGAGTGGGATACATTGATTTAGGCTGAGGAAGCGGGTCGCAAAATGTAAATACTAGCTGTCATGCCGTGCACCCTTAACAAATTCTATTTTGTTGAGTTTTCAAAACATCCTACATTCGAACATAATTAAGTCCAGCGCAATTATACAATAAACTTGTTGATAGCGACCGGTACGTACAGATACAGGACTCCCTTAGTCTAGATAATATCTATCTGATACTGAGCACATCTGAAGTTGCGTTATATTATTATAAAATCAAAGTAAAGGAAGACTACTAATGACGGGGGGTCATGGGGAGTTAATAATGACGAATTTAGCTTATGTCATAATTTAACATAACAGACCCTGGTATTTTACGAATCTTAAATCAGTGTACAGTCTATACAACAAGTGCGACAATTATATCGTCTAAAAATGAAATAAATATAGACATTCCTGTTTCTAGTTTAGAGTTTAGCATTATCAATTATTAATGTTGTAAAATAAATACTAATACCACTAGTTTAAATAACAAATCCCTATTTTTAATTTTTTTTTGGGACACGCTCGTCACACTTTTTTTTCTCAAACCATGAAAACTCCTGAAAGTCAGAATCAACCAAGGCGACCACCAGAAAAACGGCGAGACAATGAAGCTTAACAAAGTCCCAGAGAAACGATTTAACTGTCTTGGATCCCGCAACGAATCTAATCAAAAAAGAATAGCGGAGGAGTAGGAAAACCATATTTTCCATTCTTATATATCAGAAGGAGACAGAACAAAACAAGGCCAATAGGCACAAAGAGACCTTTACAACTGCGATAAGCCCAGTGAAACAGATAAATACGGTCCTTAGTTGTGAGCTGTTATATTTGATTTGGTAACTCTAGCAAACAAGCTTGAACGGAAATTTGTTCTAGTTTCTACAAGGCCCAAATAGTAAATAATTCCACATGTAACCTGTACTATATCCAACATAATGTTGGATATATTACCCCCCAAAATTCCCTAATTCCCTATTTTACTAAAAACATTAACTTGGATGATCTAATCATAAATAAACAAAATGATAGGATATTTTCAAATTTATACAACATTTTAGATGAAGAACCTATTCTAGTAAAATACGGGACACATTTTTCTGTATCAACCGTGTGTAGGTAGCTGAATTTTAGTAAAGT
Source organism: Standfussiana lucernea (assembly GCA_964057025.1). Taxonomy (NCBI): domain Eukaryota; kingdom Metazoa; phylum Arthropoda; class Insecta; order Lepidoptera; family Noctuidae; genus Standfussiana; species Standfussiana lucernea. Next base: position 4,650,222 of record OZ059784.1, read on the forward strand.
CTTTAATAGTATTTAAGTTATCTAAGATTATTTCTTAGCTTAAATCTTAGTTCTATATGTCTTGTATTAAACCGACAACCCATACCCAAGATGATGTCAATCTATATAAATACATATATACGAGTATACACGTTCGTCATGCACGTTTTTTTTTTTACAATTTGGAGGTTAATGAAGAGTGGCTGTGTGAAAAGGCAGTGCTATACCAAAGAACGTGTGGGTTAGTAAAATTAACAAAAAAAATTAGACCGTCGGATATACATATATGTAGATGATCGTCGGCTATTCAAAAGTATACACATCATACACACTGTGATGGCTAATGTACTGTTTTCAACTCCAGTTACCTGGAGCTTTTATGTTGCGTTCCAGTTCTGCTGATGCGAAACCTGAATGCACCTAGACTGCAACAGGCTTCGTATCACAGAGCTGGGCAGTAACATTATAAAAGCCACCATTATTACAGGATCTGCTAAAGGAGAGAGCGTTTTATTTCACTGCATACGCATTATTCCAAATAACTTGCCATTGCAATCAGAGGTTGCAATTTCCCTTAAAATTGGCTTTTACTATAACCATCAACAAATCCCCGGGATAAACCTAAATAGTGCCAGGCATTCATTCGGGCACTCCATGCTTCTCACAAGGTCAATTATATTTTGGTTGTTCACGTGTTTCAAGTGCATAAAACTTGCATGTGCTAAGACATTTAATGTTGTATAAAGAACGGTATTGGAATAAATAAATAACTAGCGCCCAGTAAGGCGTTTCATTGTTCACTTAAAAAAAAAGTTGTATAGCACCATAATGTTCCAGTTTTTAAACCGTATCGTCTCCTAAACGCCCGCCACTTAATTTTATTTCGGACCTCTGCCGCCAATAATTACAGCGCTTAAAAAGGACGCCTTTTGTAGTCATCACCCACATTATTACATTTTGATCAGTCTGTCAGTTCTCACACATAACATAACATCACGCCTGTTACCCCGAAGCGATAGGCAGAGGTGTGCCTAATCGTACACCCACATTTCGCCAATTATGTTACAGTCCCATGGAGTAGAGAGCTATCTTATTGCCAACCGGGCACAACTCCAGATTCCGATCGCCTGCGACCACGCAGCCAAAGAGGCAGTCTTACATGTACACATCAAAATTTCCACGTCGCAGGCAACAGCTAGTAACTATATTATATAGAAACAGAACGTAAAAACTCTTCAATTCCATTTCCTAGATTACGAGAAATTGCATAACTTCTTGAATTTCGGCTTTTATCCCCGAATTTCAGTCTTTTGGGGGCTATTATACCTTGCTAATGATTGTACTTGTAGAATGGCTGACCGCTATCTAGACTAGCGTAGCCAGTATTTATCGACGGCATCTATTTAGTTCACACGCCAGTTTGGTCTGAAAATCGGTACGGGTCGGAAGTCCTAAATCATACTATTTCTATTGTCAACGCTTTCCTGTTACTATTAATAAACTTTTTTTTAAAACAATATTCCGAATTTTCGTATAATAAAACAAACAATTAAAAATTATTTATTATATAGCTTAGAACCTTTACTTTACAAAACTCACTATCTGCCAGTGAACCATGCCTATCGTTTGTTGCATTTACTTTCAAAAATATAAATCTTCTAATTTTGGAATTGAGCGCAAATAGTTCAAGGGCGAAATCAAACAAATCTGCTTTTCTTCCAATGTTAACACTTAATACCGATTCCGTTTTATTAAACAAATTGTTGATGGGTTATAAAACCTTTAATAAACACTAGCGTCGAAGACACGTGGCGAGCTGTGTTCAGCCACGTGCATAGACACAACGGTGAGCCATAGCTATCGGTGTTTCGTCAGGTTACTTTGAAGAAGTTTAATTACATAATTTTAAGTAATTTTTACTAATACTATGTATTGTAATGTATGTAGTACGAAAAATAGAACTCAGATGTTATTTCTCTTACTTACTTTTTACGTTTTTTATGTAAAACTCCTATGCGGGGTGGAAGGGACAGCGACGCGAGGACGGAAACCACATACTCAGTATATCATTCTGAACCTGTGTAGGTTACTTACACTTTTGTAGGAAACAGCTGGTTTTTTTTTTAATAAACGACGAAAAATTTCTGAATACTGAGTATGTGGTGGTTTCTGTTTTCGCGTCGGTGTCCCTTCCACTTGTATAAAATCAATTTAAAAAAAGTTTAAAAAAGGTAAAAAAAAACTCAGAATACATATCATATAGGTATGTAATCCTCAAAGGGTAAAGCAGAGGTGGTACACCCCCATTTCGCCAGTAATGTTTAAGTTGTATGTATAAGGGCGCGATTCTATTGCTATAAACCGGGCACAAATCTAGACTACGTATTTTCTATTATTCATTTTTGTTTTTTTACACTTTATTTTTGACAAAACGGTAATATTTCTGGTTTATTTAGCCATTTCGTAATATTATACAATATTATGGTCAAGAGATAGACAACACAGATTTACCGTGTCTTTTATTGTTTTTATTTCTCCGTCCCAAACAATTAAAAAATATATAAAAACACTAACACGAAATCCTAGCCAGCTGACGGTAACAAAAAAAAAATATACACACGAAAATTTTTGATAGTACAAAATAAAGCAGTAAAATCACATTTCTGAACACAAACCGCTGCCGGAAACCATCGTGAAATATTATAAAATGAGATAAAGGTACGTACCTGAGGCGCGCCTGAAGACTTGTTCGAGTGTCACTCGCCGCCCTAACTTCTCAACCTTAGCGGAAAGGGAGAAAGCGCGCGAAAAAAATATATATATATGTGTATATAGAGAGTTTTCGGGGGTGATTGGGAACAGTAATATCAAGACGACTGCTCGCCACGGCAGAAATTCAGAGAGTGAGATTGCAGAGACCGGCTTTGGCCAGTCTGGCAGCTTTAGGTATACAATGAGCTGAAGCATTGTAAAAATATGGACACGGTATAGTAATCTAATTACGAAACATCGCGGGTTCGATTCCAGCGGTAGACATTAGAGCGATGATACTTCGCCGTTAGAGCGCAGTTTAGCCGCTCGCGCCCCTTTAAGATCAGCGCTTGAAGTATCGGGTTTTCGTTCCGTCATAATTCCAATAAGTTTTAAAGAATTCAAAGGTAAGACGGAGTAATGTAAGAAGGGTTTGGGTATTCTGAAGGTAGAAGTTAGAAGGTACTCCCACTTTCGAATAATGAAAAAAAAAATAGAATAGTACTTTGCCCGTAAGGAGGTGGCGAAATCAAAATTTAGGTTAGGGGTCCCTAGTGAGTTTCCTTATGTTACTTACATAAGGAAACTTACTGCCGTACAATTATCTTGGGAGATCTTTTCAAGTAGATAGTATAGTAGTATCAAAAATTGCAGTAAAATTGTGATAATTTTGACATTATAAGTAAATACTTTACCAACCTACCAACGCGAATTCGATTAAAAATACAGCATGATGTGAAAAACGCGCGTAATCCAAATAATCTTATCCTGCATCCGCAAAAACCGCATCCAAATTTTCGGTAATCGTTGACAATTATGCCCTTCCGCACTTCCCCTGCCCATACCCTCCCAAAGCCCTACATCACATTTCTGAAAATTTGCCCAGTTTGCTGTAAATTTGATGTTATTGTTACAGGTGTTAACTGGACGCAAATGATTAAAACATCGAGTAGTATGTTAGGTTTGTAGTTTGAGACGAATAGAATGTTGAATAGACGTTGGTCTAGTGTATCTATAAAATGAGGTAGTAGATGGAGATTGTGTGTAAAAAAAATTAGGAGCGGCACTCTATTTTTTTTTACACACAGCGATGCTTTTAAAAACCTTGAGTAAATGTATGGGATTTTACTAGATCCCATAATTTAAAAGATGATGATCAATTACACTATCTTTTAATGCAGTCAATAGTTTGTAAGACATAGGTTTTTAGTCACTGGTGAGTATAGTCCTCGTCGAGTATAGTCCTAATCGTGCTTGATAACTGACGAAGGAAGAGCGTTGAATAATGCTTGAAAATACTCTAAAAGATATCAACCAAGACATTTAAGGCCTTGCTCATCGTATTAACTTGATGGACCAACAAACATCGAAAAAAATTCTCACTGCAGCATACGGAACAATTGAAGAGGTCAAAAAAAGTATTATGCTTGGTTAAAACCTCTCTGGAAGAGCTGAGGGTAGTAAAACATCATTAACTGCCTAGCCTTATCCCAACTATGTTGGGGTAGGTTTCTAGTCTAATCGGATGAACCTGAATACCAGTATTTTTCATGGAGCGACTGTATATGTGACCTCCAAAACCTATTTAGTACTGAGTAATACGATACCCCTTGGTAAAACTGGTTGTCAGAATTTCAAACCTCTGACTGCCTGTAACGACTGCCAAAGTTCTATAAATAATAGCCGGGACCAACGGCTTAACGTATTTTCCGAGGCACGGACGAAACTGGGTATGCAATGGGTATGTCACTCATCCACAGACAAACCTAGGCAATCGCGGCTTTACTTGAAGATTGATCGGAGCGACTGTTATTATTTAGCCGAGAGCTCCTCCATAAAGTTACTAAAGTAAAAGCTAGGATCAATAGTCTAATGTATGATAAAGGGGTATAGCAGACACTATAGCAGAGATAAAGTCATGGAAATAGTTGCAAAATTCAGGCCACTCACTTTGAATACAGAACATCTAATCTCTAATTCCTTTCCGTCAATAATCGGGTATGAAGTAAATAGAACCCTAACCGTTATGCGCTACCATAGACTGAAGTCCTATAATAAAAGAAGAGAGGATAAAATTACCACTGGCACACTCAAAATCGCGTCCACAACCCTGCAAACTTTTTCAAGGCCATCCTGCAATCCGGAAAAACCGCAAAAACGTATATTTCAATGGCACATTGCCACTGAAATATAACCATACTGCACAGAAAAGGCGACAAAAGCCGTATCAGAAATTACCGTCCAATTAGTCATCTCATCTCACTTTTACAAGGCATTTATCAAAGGTATCTATAATCTAATACTCGCAAAAATAAAAGTGGACATCAGCCACCAGAATAATCTAGATTTTGATTAGTTTATTCCTTTTTTTTTTAGTTTTCTAATGTTGAAAGATCTCTTGCTGACTAGTTTTGAACAATCCAGTTTTCCAATTACAAGTTGATGCGTTTACAAGGTTTCATGTTCGTACTATAAACCGTTGAAGACTTTCTTCGTCAGGAGATGATTCTGGTTGTAGGGTTAAGGGACGATAAAATATTTTTCTTTATCAAATTGTTACAAAAATGATGATTAATTAATTGGTCAAGTTTCGTGTCTTTGCTTGTAACCGCTGAGGAGTTTTCTCGTGAAACGATCATGGCTATAAAAAAAATATTGTCAACAGAACCAAAGATGTGTGCAAAATTTCAGCTCAAATCGGTTGGGAGGCACACTAACAAGGCGAGTTAAATAATAGCTTTGTAAAAAAGGTAATAAACATAATACAAATAATTCTTCTAGCATAAGACAGTGCTCCACCCTAGGCCGTATCATCTCTTCACATCAGGCGAGACTCCGCCAAGCGCAAGCCAATCTTTTTAAAAGTCAAAAATATTATTGTTTTTGATAGCTGAACCCTATTTTTCACAAAGATGAAGCTCTACAATTAAAACTTTCGACCCCTTGAGTTAAACAATAATAATATTATTTGTTTTATTAAAACCCAGTCACGTGTCTACCAACCCTTCGAGGTTGCGAAACTTATTTTTCACTATTTTATATGGTATTCCACAAGCATTATAGCACAACAGGTAGCAAGGTTTTGCAATATCGTTGAAAGGTATGTACAGTCATGCGCGCTAATAATTATGTAGACACGAAGTAACTTTTAAAAGTGATTTTCTCCAACTGTATGCAAAATACAAAATAATTTATTGCTTCACAAGTCTAAACAAAAGTTTAGTGTTTGGAGCCTCCCTTTAAGCAAGTAATGCCCGTGTTGGGAAGGACAAAGCAATACAAATGTAGCAAACTGAGTATTTACAAAAAAACAATAGGTACAGAAGTATGACATATTATATTACAGAAGTACCTTTATGAAAATCGTGCATACAGGTGTGTGTTCAGTGATAAGTAAGGTAATGTGTTGTGTGTGAAGGATACAGTGTTTTGTTGCGTGTGCGTGAGTGTGATGATACCGAATTAGTGATGGATGTCGTAAGGGCGTTTATTGAATAACGTTTTACTTTTAATGGAAAATCGTATTTTGGGAGCCATCGTATAGTATATCCATTTAATAGATATTAATATGTAAACATCGTCTGACAGCCTATACTCAGTTAGCTCAGCAGTTAGTAGTTACCAAGGAACTTATATAAACTAACTGGAATTATGACGTGCAATTCAAAAGCGTTCCGAGCGAGACAACTCCAGAGAGGATGGCATCTCTTTTTAGTAGGGTGTCCAATATTTTTTGCTTACATTTGGGACAGTTATTACTGTAGTATAACTTACGAGCACCCCGCCCCGGCTTCGTACGGGTAATAATTTCTTCAAAATTACGGCGTGTAAAAAGACTTGATGAAGCCAACAATTACTTAGACTGTTCATAAAAAGAAGAGCAATTAAAAAAAAATGATACTTCTTAGTTTATTTTTAGGTGTAATATAATATTAAAAAACCTCCTGTTGCCGGCAATGTAGCGGCGGTAACTTTTCTCGATAACATTAAGTTTTCCAAGGGTGCCACAATTTAAAAAAAACTGCAGTGGGATAGGTTTATGATGTTAAGAATATATATGGCACTTGTTTTCATTCAAGAGGGTCTACATGTTAGGTTACATCTTTCATTTGTCAAGAGATTTTAAAGCAGGTATACAATAAGCTTGTTCACAACGTTCACATAGACGAAGCATGAGCAATATGGGCATCTAGCATATTTAAACAAGTTAATAGTATGGTTTTATGTTATTATTGGCTTTTTGTATGAGTCAGTACCTAATCTTAAATTTAAGAACGAAGACGCTGATGTGCCGGCTGCAAAGTAGGCAATAGCTTGAATACTTTTTTTTAAAGAGACAACTTCAAGCCACCGTTGCTGAAGATTCGCATTATTAGGAATTCTGCATAGAAACGAAACAATATGACAAGCGCGATCTCCGAACAGTTTTTTTTTCTATTTTGATAACGACGTGCGACAACGAAGTACGCTTTAGCTATTTATTTATTATGCTTGAAAGTGATTTATATTTCAATGATCCCCGTTTATTGATCTAGAACATTGTCACCCTAGTCGTAATTTGTAAACAAAGTTAATAGAACTTAACTGTAATAAGAAATTCCACATTCACCACTTCAAACAACACGATTTTACCATATTTATATAGGAAGATTTAACATAAATACAATAAAAAGCAGTTCAGATCGCTAAAATACGACTTCAACGCGAAAGTGTTTCGGCCATATTATTAATGTTTTTTTTCGTGACCATGCCGTTCTTAAATGAGTTTCATGAATTGAAAACCTGTAAGTTACTACTAAGGAATTCCATTTTGCAAGAAATAATTATTTTAATATTTAGTAATTGAATATTAAATTAATTCCGTTACGATTTATATGCTAGTTTAGCTTTCAATGTAATTTCTGATTACTATATATTTAATTTTTTTGTTACTGGCAATTGCTAGACAAGGACACACTCCATTCGCGAAGCTATCTCGCTCTGCAGTATTTCCCCCCTTTGAATGAACTCTACGTGTTTGAAATAAAGTTCCTTCATTTTAAAACGGTTTTTGATGATAAAATTTTGTTTGTACTCATTCCAGTTAGTTTATAATTATAAGTTCCTTGGTAGTTACTCAGGTAACTGTCACTAATATCAACTGTCAGTCAACACGAGTTGGAAAGAAAAGCGTACCCTGTACGGGCTTAGTGGTTCTGGTTAGCCTTTTTTTTTAAGTTGGGACAAGCCCGCCGCACCATTTCCAAACCACTGCAACTCCTAAAAGTCAGAATCAACATTGGCGACTAGCAGACAAGCGCCGAGACAAAGAAGCTCGACGAAGTCCCAGTTAAACTGTCTTCGATCCCGCAACGAAATGAATCAGAAAATAATAGCGGAGGGGTAAGAAAAACATAATTTCCAGTTCTTGCTAGTTAGACTGTGTGTGTGTTTGACGTATAGTAAATTGTGTTTCAAGCTATTAGCTCTGCTACGAGTGCATACTCCACCGTACTATTACGAGGTCTCACCCCGTTATTTCACGAGAAAACTATCTTGCATTTTGCTGAACACATTTGGCTTCCAGACTTACTATTGCATAACACGCCTTAATTACGTAATTCCCTTCCCGAAGGGTTATGAACAATTGTACCTCATAGAACACCCACATTTCGGCCAGTCATATTTAAGTCCCATCTAACAGGGGGCGAGCCTATTGCCATCAGCTAGGTACAAATCCAGACTCGGTGGCTGCTACTGAGAAATTCCTGATGGCAAAACCCAATAACACTTGTCCCGACCCGGGAATCGACCCCAGGACCCCATGCTGAGCAGTCGCTATTGCGACCACTTGACCAAGAGGCCGCCAGACTAACTATTCTTGCTCTTTTTCAAAAACTAGGCCACATATATAACGTCCACAAATCAATCGACGTTTCGATTATTAGAAAACGTTTTTTTTTTGTGACTAAGCTGTTGGCAAAAAAGCTTATTAAAAAAAAATACAGCGTTTACGAGAAGGGCATGTGTAAATAAGTCACATAAGCCACGCATATCATTATGTTGGTATTACAAAATTCTATTTACATTCTACAAACCTACATTTTTCAGAATTTTTCTGCTCTTACTGTAGAAATTAAATGCCCTTTGGAGACAATTTTTACGACTTTGGAAGCAAATACCTCATCAACCATTGACTTAAGAAAAAAAGCATTTAAGTAACCTCGATATCATTTTTAAAAGATATCGATAGACACTCCACATATGTAGTTGTATACATTGAATTTTTTTTTCAACGCTCAGTTACATGTATGGAGAGCCACTCTTATTTTTTCCATAATTTCATCACTTTTGTGTAACGGTTTACAAAAGACACCTACTCTCCAAATTGCAATGTCAACTAGCATAAATAAATTTATGCTTCGTTTCATTTTCAGTTTTCAACTGAAATCTTTGTTATAGATTTGGACAGCATTGCAATAATTTATACACAATTACTCACACATTGGTACAGTCAGCGTCAATAATATCGAGACTAACAAACTGTTCAAAATTATCACACTTATCAACAATTATGTAAATTAAATATTAACTCAATGGCACAAGGGATGTTTCAGAATGAAAACAGTACAAGACACCTGTCATTCTGATAAAGACTTTATTCAAATGAGATAAAGTTTAATTTTCTTAGTTGTTGATATCATTTTGGAAAGTCAGTTCGCCCCGAAATTTTTTCATGCTGCCAGGCTAAAAGGACAATCTTTATTAATACGACTTTCAATTTTAAAGTGTTATCTGTACTCTTGTAACGGTGTTACGATTAATGAAAAAATGTTGAAATCATTTAAATCCTGAAAAACATTGTTCAAAAAATAACCAATAAAATTACGGTCTTTATTTTTTCATGCCGCAAAGTTTGTACCAAGTACCAAATAATACAAGAATTGAATGTGATTCTGCTTATTACGTTTGTTCAACCATATTACGAATATTGTAGGAAGGGCTAATGATCTGCTGGAAATTCTTAAAATGAATCGCTTTATTAGGAATTGTTTATTGTAACAATATGATATAACTACTTTAAATATAAAAAAATATACTTATACGTTTATTTTTCTCATTATAAACGTTACTACTGTAACGTTTATAAGCTTAACTAAGCTTAATTAAATTATGAAATCTTTCTGATAGATACGAGTAGTTCAAGTTTGTGTTTCAATAAGACCTTAATACAGTGCATTTACGGAACCGTGTAGTTCAATTCTGTCTCTTTCCTGTGACCTTTCTTTCTCTTTAACTGTGGCGTTAATGCAACTGATATTGATAGATGTGTCTTGGCTTAGACTTATTTTTTTTCAAATAAAATGATGTTGATCTTTTTTCAAATTAGCCTTCTGACAATTTTCTTTCGTTTTTTAAATTCCGTAAGTATTTTTTGTTGCTGGTGAAAATTTTGGCGAGGAACCAAATCAGACGTGTATCGCTGTCAACAGACAGCAACCTACTGGCAAATTTCCCCCATTCCTTACTTGTAATATTTTAGTATGAAAGTAAGCAGTTTTCTCATCATTGAAGGAAAAGCGCGGGATCAGGGTCCAATACCAAGGTTAAACCTTGGGTTAGACCAGATGCCGTCCCAACATACTTGGGAAAAGGCTTCGTTGTTGCTGGAGTTAATGGCAATAGGCTCACATTTCAAGGAACTGAAACGTAACTGACAAAATTTGAGCTATTGTTTAAAGTTAATCAATTTTACCACTTTGCCTAACCTATTCGGGGATCGTTCTACACGTTTCAACACGTTACAAGGTATGGTAGTCGTTATATTGTTTTCACAGTATGGTTTTTTCATCATGGGTGTCATTTTCATGGTTTTCGAGGTATCTGAAAACGAAAATGGCGCTCATTTAATAACTATTTCCTTCCAGTCCATTCGCGCAAATATCTTTTCACACAGCTGTGTTTACGGAAATGTCTTTCGAGCAAGTGTGCCGACACATTGGCCGGTTCGGCAAGCGCATGGGAGTGTTACGGTTGTGTGGATTGTGTACGAGCGAAAACGGTGCGCGTCGTAAATCAGTGACGTGTCGCTATCAAGTTACTGCGAGTGCCCGGTGTGTTTACGAAGATCGCGGCGTGTATTCTGTGACAGCTACGTGCATAATAACAAATTACTTATTACATACTTGCTAATATTTTTGTACTTTCACCATACTGAGTGGCCGCTTTGCTCACTGATCATGTTCCATTGTCATCGTTGCCAGTTCGAAACCAGGAATGGCGTACAATGTACACTTTGCCTCAAAAGCTTTGAATTTCCTTATGCCGGAATTACTGAGGTAGGGTATCACAAGGTTGGGGACAGGAAAGCGACTTGGAAGTGCGGTACCTGCAAAACTGGGTTGGCGATTCCTTCTAACCCACCCCCTGGGAAGGCTGCACATGGTGATTTGGAAAGTATCCATCAGGAGCTCCGCAAACTTACGGAACAGTCAGCAACTTTACCTATTTTGATCGAAAACGATTCAAGCGGATATTTCTGACCTTAGAAGCATGAAAGATGAGATTGTTGGAGTTCAGAAATCTCTAGACTACGTCCATGGTACAGTAGATGAGCTCTCAGTGAAGTTGGTGGACGTTGACAAACAAATTGAATCCCTTTAAAAGACCAAGGAGGACGTCTCGGGATTTGAAATGCGACTTGGCCGGTTAGAGTTAAGCATGCGAGTGAACAGAGATCGCGGTTAAACCTCTTTGCTATTGTTGCCATAATTGGCTGCTTAATAAAGTGCGAAGTCTCGAAGGATCAAAATAGATTATGTTGCCAGAGTTCCCCAACGTAATAATAGGGATGCTAAAACATTATTAAATCCATGCACAATCGATACTTGAGAGACAACTTCACATCGGCGGCTAAGAAACACATGCATTAACAGTATCTGATTTGGGTATTAAGAGCGTTTACGTCTATCGCGCGAAGTTAAGTTTAGGTAATTCAATGCATTTTTTACGCACACAGAAGCGCGCGTGATTGTGTGCGTAGCGCTGGCGCGTTCTCTTGCGCTATAGTCAAACTAACCCACTATGATCCGTTCGAGTGCAATAATTGTTGTAGTAAAATTTAATTGAATTTGAATTTGAACGTACACGGATGACTAAACTACGAGTGTGATATATATATGTAATTATTGTGTTTAAAAATAAATACATTGATATACCTATAAATGTAATTAATATCTATTGTTAATTTACTAAATGATTTTTATAACAAACTTATTTTACTACAAGTCAAACACTGATTTGACTCAACGGTCACTTGTGAATCATACTTGTTTGTTAACGGGTATAAAAGAGCGGTGCCATAGTAGAACAGGCAGTTGCTCTTCGACTTTCAAGGCGTTAACATCTAAGGTATGATATTATTCTGATTATTGTTGATGATGATGTATATTTATATTATAATTATAAATTATGTAATTTAATGTTATTACGATGGTTATTTGATATTATATTACGAATATTACTGATAGCTATGTGCTAGAAATATGTTGTAATAAGGCTTATATTGCTTATTGTTTATCTACACCTATAATACATTATACTTTTTAAGATGTAACCGTGGAGTTTCTTGTCCATTCTTCTCCACGAAGACCTAGGTTTGCGAATGGACGTAGTTTGATAGTTATAAATGAATAGTCTTGTCTTTCTGTGGTTTTCTTTATAAAATCCTTTTATCCTACATACCTTTTTAGAGACACTTTCAGACATAGTAAATAATAAGTTACCATTCTGACACCCAAAGCTTATTAATTAAATAGATATCAATACATATACATGTAGTTTATATCCACTTTCTAACATCAGAAGTGGGATTGTGCTCTGGCCTATTTATTATTCCTAACGAACTTTAATTTGATATTTTCATGACCAATATATATACATATTGCATTTGCATATTTTTACTTTAGCCTAAGAATTCTTACCTGAATGCTATTCTATGTACCTACCTTATATGTTTACTACCTATTTATCTTGTAAGACGAAGGAGACTAGTCTCCACGACACAGGGAATCCTAGTGTGGAGGCTAGTGATATTCAGCTAGTGTAATGCTCTCTTAAACAATAAAGCTTTTTATTATTATTATTATTTATTTTTTTTTTAATGTTGGAGCTATTGGTGTGATGCTGAAAGCTGTGATGTCGGCGGGTCGCCGCCTCGACTCAACTAGGACCAGAATTATGACGACGTGCTGCCGACTCTGTCGGCAGAATTAAGAAGCTGCTGCGACAGCATCGAAGCCATGCCGTGGATCAAACTGAGCAGCAGTACGAATTACCTAATATCGGTAAGGCCTTTAGAGGCTCTGCTTTAAGATTTTGCTTTCTGAAAAGTTAGAAATGAGATATTCTAGGGAAAACTGAAGGAATAAGATGTAGAATTTATCAACTTCAATTATTTACCAAAATATTGTTTTAAAAGTTAAAAGCTTTGATTTAACTTCACTGGTATTTTGCAATCAATATTACACCCTCATACACTGAAGCTATCGTAACTAAAATTTGGCACACACGTTTTTCTTATTATCAGATCAAAAAAAAAATACAGATTTTAAATTGTAAATAGTTGGTACTAGTAGTAAATTAACTCAAAGGAAATGACTAAAAAAGAATCAAATTATAATTAATGAACACAAGCTTTTCATCGACCTTCGATATAATTTCCGATTAGAATTTATCGGAATCGAAGGTGTAAAATTAGTCGGATGTACCGAACTTTCAGATTTTGAATCGAACCTCCGTAGCATCTCTACTATGTATATTATTTTCAAAACTTGAATAGAATTAAAATAATTGTACGAATATTTGTACAGGTATCAATGTGGCCAAATTTTATTTTAAATTGGTTAGTCAATATTTTATTGAAGCTTGGATTTATTAATAGCTTTAGCTTTAGTGTTAGGTTAATACGAGTATTATATTTACTTACTTCGTAATTCTAGTTCTCACAAAATATAAGACTGAGAATGAAATGTATAGTATGGAGCTTGACATAAATACAGTAAAATTGTAATACTCACGAAAATAAGTTAGAAAATAATATACCAGTTACTTATACCTGAGCATTTCTATCTAATGTTAAATCATTATAAGATATACTCAAAACTGAATGAGTATTTAGTAAGTACCTGAATTAATCAGGTGGGTTAACAAATAAATTACTTTGATCCAATAACGGCTTATACACATACATTATATTGTTCATACATCATTTTGACAAGGTTTAAGGTTACTGATGAGCATTTCTCAAATTTTACTTAAAATCAGTTAAAAACACAACGGCTATGCAGAGCTTAATATATTGTATAAAAGCAAACAAACAAATCTTCTTCTTTATAATATTAGTGTAGATTAATATACACTGTTACTTTTAGGTCGTTCTGGAACCGAAAGCCATAACCTCAATCATCAAACTTGAAACGATTGGGACATTTTTTTTCCAAGTTGTATCCCGCATTATTATTTTAGAAAAATAATTTTTAAGACAATAAGATAATAATTTGTAAGAAAGCAATATAAGGTACATAGGGTTCATAAATATACCTAAGTGGCATTTTTGTGAGATGTATACAGGGCTTTAAAAAAATCCTTTTTGTTACCCCGCGTTCCGATTATACGTTACCACGAGAAAGTAACAAAAAAAGAAGTAACGAAATGAAGGTTTTGCATTTTCAAAAAAATAAATTAAGTTTAAAACCCAACAGTTGAAAAAAGTATTTTACATCAAAGTGTAGGTTATAAAATGAACTATAAACCAATTTTAACAAAAATATGAAGTATCTTAAACCTACCTTGACACAGTGTAACAAAATCCAGAAAGATTTTGTCGCAGTAGTCAGGGTACAGTGCTATCGCGGCTGTTGTCGATACCGAAATGACAAAACAACAAAAAGGTGGATTTAAATGTCATCAGATAGTTTTCCCAAGAGTAAAAAACGGAATAATATGATGATTTAAAAAAATCTTTCCATACAAAATTCGGTAACAAAATAAGAATTCAGTTTTGGAACTTTTTATAGGACAGAATTATTTTTCTAAAATTATTAACTGTTGCCGTATTTTACTATAAACTCAATATAACATGGAATTTGAGGCCATAAACAGTGTTTTGAGACTATAACATACGTAGCTTCTTGTAATGTATTAAAACTAAATGAGTTCGAAATCACTGCGGTGACAACGGGACAAACTATTATCCATACTACGAAAATTTCGGCATTATCAGATTTTAAATTTTAAAGTTAACTTAATAATTTGTACACTGTTTAGAAAATTCTGTCTGATAATTTAATAACATCGATGCAGTTACGACAATCATGATATTACTTATAATGTCTCAGTAATAAAATAATCAAAGACAAAAACATGGGACATCGACATTATTACTATGGTCAAAGATTTTGAGAGATGCTCTGATAGTGCTGATTGATGGTCTTCCTGAAACAATATTTTGACTTTGGCTTCTAAACTATTACTTTAACAAAAAGTAAAGTAGCTATTGATGTTCTGTTTTATATGAATGTCAAATATCTGAAAGATATTATCATAAAACATAAGTACATAAATGTATGATCAATCAATCAATCAAATCAATCAATCGTTTATTTTATAAAAAGGTGCACAGTTACAATAAAATATCACAACAATTAAAAATAGAGCACAGTTGCTTATTTGCCTAAACTAGGTTGAACCTGTGTCTCGGGCTACAAAGTGCAAGTAGACATCTACTTAAAAAATAAATAAAATTAACATTAAGTGAAAAATAAAGTACTAAAATTAAAACTTACATAAAAATAAAAACAGCGTGTTCGCGGAATACAAAAGACTTGAAAATATGGTCATAAATTTTTAAAGTGTCGACTGGCTTATTTGCAATGATATTGTCAGATTGGCCGAACGATAACTTTTTTTTCGACAAGTAAATTAAATTTTGTTTGATTCAACGGTTAAATATAGGTACTATTGGTACGGTCTAGGTACATTTTTTAGGTAAAAGTTGAAACCTAAGTCAAATATTAGGTCTAAAGCTAAGTCAAAAAGCTAAGTCAAAAGCTAAGTCAAAAGCCAAGGGCAAAGTTAAAGACAAAGCCAACAACAAAGTCAAAGACTAAAGTCAAATAGAAAGGAATCAAAGAAGGAAGGAAGGAAGGGATCAAAGTGAATACTGTTTACCAACTTATATTATGATCTGTCGAATTAGTTCAAATCTTAAACAGATAACTGATAAAAATTCAAAATAAAAAAAAAAATCATGCAAAATGTATGTAAACAATGTTAGAATGGCTCGGTTGACTGAATTTTCGCAACTAGGCCTTTGCTTGGCGTCGATTGATCTCACCGGTAGCGGGTGAATGTAATCGGCGTGTCTAGGTAATTGGCTCAAATATAAGAGCATTGTATGTCTACAAAATAATGTAGAAATATTATCTGGTTACTTCATTTTGCAAGGATGTAGTTAATGTTTTAAGAAATGACTTAAGATTTTCCTGTAGCAATTCTAAACCCTTAATATGTAGGGTTATTTTACCGCCTTGTTTCGATAGAAGCTAGCTAAATTTCTAACCGATTCTCTGACCCTAAAAATCCGCTGGGCGATCGTTTACTTGGTGCTTGTCTATCTCACCAGCAGCGGGTGAATGGGACTTGCATGACGAGGTAACCGATAAAATTTGTTTCCGCTGGTCGGTCATTTGCTTGGTGCAAGTCTATCCCACTAGCAGCGGGTGGAGGGGACTTGACACGTCTAGGCATTTGGCAAAACAAAAACTAATAAAATTTGTTTCCGCTGGTCGGTCATTTGCTTGGTGCAAGTCTATCCCACTAGCAGCGGGTGGAGGGGACTTGACACGTCTAGGCATTTGGCAAAACAAAAATTAATAAAATTTGTTTCCGCTGGTCGGTCATTTGCTTGGTGCAAGTCTATCCCACTAGCAGCGGGTGGAGGGGACTTGACACGTCTAGGCATTTGGCAAAACAAAAACTAATAAAATTTGTTTCCGCTGGTCGGTCATTTGCTTGGTGTAAGTCTATCCCACTAGCAGCGGGTGGAGGGGACTTGACACGTCCTAGGCATTTGGCAAAACAAAAAGTAAAATACAATTATAGAAAAAGGGTATTTAATGTACTTCGAGAGCGAAGTACTTGTCAGTATGGCCGTGATATATATATGTAATTATTGTGTTTAAAAATAAATACATTGATATACCTATAAATGTAATTAATATCTATTGTTAATTTACTAAATGATTTTTATAACAAACTTATTTTACTACAAGTCAAACACTGATTTGACTCAACGGTCACTTGTGAATCATACTTGTTTGTTAACGGGTATAAAAGAGCGGTGCCATAGTAGAACAGGCAGTTGCTCTTCGACTTTCAAGGCGTTAACATCTAAGGTATGATATTATTCTGATTATTGTTGATGATGATGTATATTTATATTATAATTATAAATTATGTAATTTAATGTTATTACGATGGTTATTTGATATTATATTACGAATATTACTGATAGCTATGTGCTAGAAATATGTTGTAATAAGGCTTATATTGCTTATTGTTTATCTACACCTATAATACATTATACTTTTTAAGATGTAACCGTGGAGTTTCTTGTCCATTCTTCTCCACGAAGACCTAGGTTTGCGAATGGACGTAGTTTGATAGTTATAAATGAATAGTCTTGTCTTTCTGTGGTTTTCTTTATAAAATCCTTTTATCCTACATACCTTTTTAGAGACACTTTCAGACATAGTAAATAATAAGTTACCATTCTGACACCCAAAGCTTATTAATTAAATAGATATCAATACATATACATGTAGTTTATATCCACTTTCTAACAAGTGCATAAATATAGTATTTAATCATATATTGCAAGTATAGCTATAAATATGATTAATATTAAAGTCGTTTTTTAGTTATGCCAAGTTAAGCCAAAAATGTAACCTACCAGGGGTGTGTGTGGGATCAAGTGTAAGATCCAATGTAAGAAATCATACAAGAGCAAAAAAAAAATGTGTGTGTCTTTTTTTATTTTTAATAGGAGAACACACACTGTGTGTGTGTGTTCTCCTATTAAAAATAAAAAAAGATGTGTGTAACAATAAAAGAATTTCGGGCGCCGTGGAGATGCACACTACATTTAAAAAATACTTGCCAGATAGAACAATTCGAAGAGTCAGACTTTTAATCTGCCGGGGGTGACTAAACTAGGATAATAGAAACAATGGAAATACCTTTGTTAACACCTTGTTTATTATGTCAGTAGCTTCCTTTTTACTTTAAATATTAAATTACTAATTTGAGGTTATTATTATTGCATCTTTATGTGAAGAAAGTAAATTAAGTTTGGGCCAGATGTCTGGCCTTCATAAAAAAAAATATTAAATAAGACCTCAAGATTTCGGCGTCGAAGATGAGAGAATCCAGAATCCATGAAATAAAAAATTATAATCATACGAAAGAAAAAAAAAACGCCACAGCAGGGCTGTAACAAAATTGTAAAGGGTTAATACACAAATCTATTGGAATTTCAACACGTGGGGAGCATGGCGTCCTAAGAAGAAACTTACCGTTTTTTTCCGTTAATAAATGACTTTTCCCGTGTGCACCGATAAATCCAAGGTAGGTGACAATCACACTAGAGCATCGTCCAACATTGAAATTCGAAGAAATTAAGGATCCCTCCTTCAGAACACCTCGTCCTGGGTGTTTAAGGCAGCAATTATGGCATCATTTGGCCTAAAATATCCGAGATTATACCGGATTTGTAAAATTAAATTGTTGAGTATGTCTCCATGACGAAAACAGGTAGAGACAGAGGTTTACCTATCTTTCTTTATTATAGAATAACTAAAAAACGAATTAATGAAGTTCCAACTTCATTAATTTTATGATTTGTGATTGATTAATAAATATTTTTTATTCTATTCAAATAAATCACTATATACGGATTTACTTACGCAGTGAAATCTGCATAACATTCCACATTAGTTCATAGCAAAATTAACTTATTCTAGTTCCGCCACACTGTAGGTATTTAATATATTTTGTTCTGGTACCAGCATTCTTTATGTAACTGTCAATTCTAATTATTTTCCATTTTAAATATGCCAATTAATATTTATCCCTAAAATGTACGTGACTGCGGACGAAAACGGCAAGTTTCTTTAGGAATGTGTGCTCAAGTAACTATGATGTTATATGTTTAACAGAGACGTGGCTAAAAGAGGGTTATAACAATACCGAATTTTTTATTTGATGACCGCTATATGGTTTGGAGGCGTGACAGCGATTACTTAGAAAGAAATCAGACACTTGTTGATGGCGTTATTATTGCTGTTCGACGCGAGCTCATAGTGGAGAACCTATGGGTTACTCTTAAATAATATTCTTTATTTACTGTTTGACCATCCGGCAAGAATTCCGAGTGCACAACAACGCAATAATGAAAGAAAACGGTCAACGAGACTTTGGTGGCGTTTTTCGGTTTCGGTTCAGTTGGAAGGCGCCACTCCGAAGCTTGTTGACTAGTTTGCATGTCAAACTCCTAAACACACGTCTCGTCACCAGTAACAATGCGTTTCATGAATGTTGGTTCGAAATTGACTCGTTCTAACATGTCCTCAGCGACGGCGGTCTCAGCGAGACAATTCAGGTTTTTTGGGACTAGCCGAGCGGCAACATGTTTCATACCCAAGTGATTATTTAAAATGGTACGGATTGACTCGTGAGACACAGAAAGTTCAGCAGCTATCTCTCACAAACTTGAATGAGGATTTTCAGTCACTATTTCCTTCACTTTTGCTATGTTAACTTCAGTTGAAGACGTTGATGGCCTACCAAACACATGCAAATCTTCCATTACAACTCGACCGCTTTTGAACGCTTTGTACCACTCATGAGAATATGTTTTTGATAAAGTCGATTAACGTAAGCCTTCTGTAATGTTTTCAGGGATTCCGAACACGAAATTCCATTGACGATGCAAAATTTAAGACAAACTCTTTGTTCGATGTTTTTGTCCATTATGAAATTCGCAATACACACTAGATTATATGATTTAACTAAAAACAGCACTGTATTTAATCTAGATAACAGATGCAACTAAAACTCCGCTCCAAAATGGAAAACAGTTGTGCCAATCTAACAAAAAATTAAAAAAAAAATGAATGTGGAACCATAAAAAAATCATCCATTCCCGATACTTTTTTGACTGAATGTTTAGGCTGACTGTGAATACGGTAGCCCGTCGGCTATCATTTCCGTCCACTATGACTAGTCGGGATATTTGATTCGGCAAAGCATTCGTCAAAGCTGATCCGTAGTAATTAAACATTCGATGTAGACACATCCGCCAGCCGCCGCCAGAAGGGTGGATGCCCGGCTGTGTTTATTGATGATGAACCGAACACGAGTATTCGCCCTACCTAAGCTTCCGTACGCAAAATACGTGCTTTGGAAGTGGAGTTGTGGACACCAGCCCGTTATACAATACAATGGTAGGTACCTACACCTTATATGAGAGAACTGCGTCACAGACATTTTGATATCACATCTTATCGGTCTTTAGAAATGTTGTACCTACCTACTAAACTATAAAGTAAATTCAATTTCACAGCCAGTTTGTTTCCAATTCTTGATGTGTAATAACTATTTTAATTTTTCGACTTTCATCGATTCTTTTGTGAAAAATAAGGGGGCTGGAATATTCCGTGGGATTGGCATTCGACAAGTGGATCCGAAATGGAAATAACCGTAATAAATTTTTATTCTCATGTTGCTCCTCTTGCAATAGTTGTGATGGCATATCAAGGAATAGGTACTAGTAAAAGTCGTGGAAGAAAGAGCGTTGAGCGCACAAATTCTGTCATGGAAAACGGGCAAGTAAACTGTGACACGCTTGGTTTGTGTAGAACGTGTTGACAAAAGCGCCTGAAGCTGCAGTCACTCCGTGTGTCCGTCCTCTTTGGTGAAGGTCATAGTATTCTTCGTCACGAGACCTCAAGTCCTGACGACCACCTTACACATATAAAGCTCATATCTCGTTCAGTACAGTATGTGGTGCGGTAACTGAAAAACAAACTGACCATCACAACCATATCTTTAAAACAACCATGGTATTCCTTACACTTAACACTAAAAGGGATAAAAAATATCCCTTTAAACGAGACTTCAAAGAGTAGTTAGAAGGTATGGTTTCGAAGCAAGACTTTAGTTTAGTTTTTCACTGTTAGTTTACGTGTAGCTGTTAATTTGGCTACCATTTAGAGATGTAGATTTTTTCTTAACAAGAACATCAGCTAGCCAACCTTAGGTATAGTTTGGCGTAAACTAACCGTGAAGGATCTTGCTATTGATTCATATGCGAAAATTGCAGTCATTCCCATAAAAGCTTACGAAAAAAAATAAACAAACCCTTTCTAGAACGTGGAAAAAGTGGCACGTTATTGCCTATTGTTATGTTTTACGGGTTTCCTGTAATAATGAAAGTTCTCGTCACATTTTTGTAACTCATGCTGGAAAATGTGGGCTCAACGTCCCCCCCCCCCCCCCGTAGCTACAAAGTTCGCCTTACAACCACGTATAATAATATAAGATGGCAAATAAGTGTTAATTAACTACGGGAAAAAAAGTTTAAAACTTTCACTCTTTCGTAATTAAAGTAGCTGTTTACACAAAACGACAAAGTTTTAAATTTCGTTTTGTCTAAGACGCACTTGAAGTCTTTCCGGACAAATAAAAGTAACCAACGTGAAACCTACTTTACAATGAAAAAACCTTACAGCAGCTTTTTCCGTGAAATATACATATGTTTACATATGTCAGACAAAGAAAATCGAGATGACCCTTCAATCAGAGTTCCTACTAAACAACAATTTTTATTTTTCAGCTTAAAATCTTCATCACATGTCTCATTTTTAAATTGGCAACATGCTTAACATTATTAACCAGATTTGATCGAGACTTGAAAAAAGTTTACAAAAATGATGATCCAACGGGACTAAGTAAAGTTGTGCGGGACATAGTAGAATCTGATCTACGTACAGTGAGTAGAAGAACACGGGACTCTAAAAAAGCGGGCGAAGTTAGGAATCTGTTTAACATCCTGAAAAGGAAAAACAACCCGAAGCCAGTACTGAGGCAAGCGACCGACAAGCACGCAGAATTGGTAGAAAAAGAATTAAAGAACGTATTGAGTCATAAGAAATCAGCGCTGCATGACAGGCCCTATATAGAAAAACGAGGAAAGAATGACTACCTTGTGTTGCGGCCTGAAGTCTTAGATCCTTTTGTGACCGTGGTACCTAACCATATCTACTACAATATCGAGAAATCGTGCGTCAACTGGTTGGACGACTGCAGCTTGAATGGACTAAGACAAAGGTTACTAAGGGGTGCCACCTTCTAAGAAAACATGTATAATACCGTCCTTCAAACAATAGTCTACAATTTTTTTTAAATTACAATAATAACATATATATTATAACCTCATTCCATTTAAAGTGTGAAAAAGGGGAAGCTGATTCACGAGTTTCACCGAGTGAATTGGTTTTGGCTCCTTGTTCACCTTCCAAAAGTCCAGGAATCCTGGGTCCCGAGTATGACAAAGACATTTAATAAAAGTCAGAGCTGTACCTTCTTTGATAAGTTAATGTAATTACTGCGTGTATTTTAGAAACGTTAATGATGCCATAAATATAGTTTTTACTTTAATTACTTTCCGTTTGTCTGTATTTTTTTGAGTAAACGTTTATTATATCATTATATATTAATTCTTATATATATTATTATTCTCTTTATTCATTTTTTCTTCTTATTGTTACATTTTTAAATATTTCTTACAAAAAAATAAAACATTTAAAAATATAAAAATAG
This sequence comes from Standfussiana lucernea, assembly GCA_964057025.1. Classification (NCBI taxonomy): domain Eukaryota; kingdom Metazoa; phylum Arthropoda; class Insecta; order Lepidoptera; family Noctuidae; genus Standfussiana; species Standfussiana lucernea. Next base: position 4,672,872 of record OZ059784.1, read on the forward strand.
TAGCCCACCGGTATCGGGAACAGGGTCCAAGCTACCGGCGGTCAGGGCTCCAGAGAGAGGAACCTCCTAACAATACGAGCCGTGTCCAGGAGTACCGCTTTCTGAATCAAGCCCTTGATCCAGCTGCCTAACGAGAGCCTCCTCAGGTATTGGTCGAGGCTCTTGGCAATTAAGCCATTGGCTGAAACAATATTATTATTATAAATATACTTTTTTTCCAAACATACGTATTGGATTTAAATGAGGTTGATTTCACTGAATAGTGTGTAATAGAACACATTTAGGATGTTGGATTTGGTAGTTTGACATCCGACAGTCCGGGGCAGAGGAAGTCGCATTAGATCCCGCTGCCCCCCGACGCAAGTGTGCGAGGGAATGTCGGATCGGTTGGTTTAAGTCAGTACGACAGACCGCACTACACTCCCCAGGGTAGACGACATCCATGGGGATTTCCATCGAGAAAAAAGGTAGTTTTTAACTAAATTAATAAAGGTTGGCTCGTCATGGTAGAACTTAATCCTAATGAAGAATAGTTTATTAAAAGGAAAAACTGTAGGCGAAGTAGCACACACGGCGACATTATCGAGTTATTCGTTTCGTGTATAGTCCTCACCTCTGTGACGACGTAGAATTTCCGTGAAACTTGCTTGTTGTTGTGAATTTTTATAATTACTAGCCGCCTCTCGCCTTGTGAGGGTTTTTTATATAAAAAAATGAACCTATTTCACAAGCTTAAGGGTGGAATTTTCCAAAATCCTTTCATAGCGGATGCCCGATCCGTCCAGTGGTTTCAGGATTGCGTTGACAGACAGTCTGGACAAACGATTTTATAAGTATAGATAGAAGATGTCCCACTGCAGACAAAAAAAAGGCTTCTTCTAATACAGAGTAGGCACGATGATTGATCAACACGCTTGCTCAAGATGGTTTGGTGATTCTGATATTATATTCCAGGTTTTCTCACGATGCGATGTTTTCTTTCACCGATGCCTGTGATGTCTTAGATAAACTTAACATATCCATACATATTTTAATTAAAAATCAAGGGATTTCGATGCGTTTTCCACAATCATTTAGGTAGATAATCTTTTCCCGAAGATTTATCTGTTTAATACCTACATAAATATTCAACAAACACATTTACTTAAGCGAAACAGGAGCGAGTCACTAGTTTAGTTATAAGATTCTAGCATATACGAGTAGGTCATATATAAGTTGAAAATGTTGCTTCGTAGTTACAAGCAGTCCAACCAAACTACGCAGTTCCAACGGAAAGATAAGTCCAAGCTTGGGAAACAAAGAAATGTTTAAAATACGGCAGGTCTATAATAAATAACTTTACTGTATTTGTTTTTCAGTGGAATGATATGATACCCTGGTATTTCTGATTCCTGTCGGCCCCGTTGCTCTGGTGGTCGCAAGCGCGGCCGCTGAGCATGAGCTCCTGGGTTCGACCAAATTGTTATTGGGTTTTTAATTGGCCATTTCTGAGCAGCAACCACGGAGTCTGAATTTGTGCCTGGTCGATGGCAATAGGCTCGCTGCCTATTACACGGAACTTAACATAGGTGGAGGAATGTAGGTTTACTATTAGGTACACCTCTGCCTTACCCTTCGCGGATTACAGGCGTGATGTTATATTTCTGATTAAACTTTGTTATTTTGTAGCAACGTCATTTATTACGCTGGATAAATAGTTGCAGTTTTCATCGTATTCCTTTAGATTCTAAATGAAATCTTTATGTAGCAAGAATATTAATTACTGTGAAAGGTTTGAGATTTCCTGCGTTTGCAGAGTCAAACTGTATTTACCTATTTCTGGGACACTTTACATTGAATTTAGAAAATGACGCGGGATAATATTAGAGTCACCACACGGCAGGAGAAACTAGTAATAAACTTATTTGTTTTTTTTTTGTACATTCTATAGACATATTATGTACTAAGTAAAAGTGTATTACATTATAATTATCAGCAGTGATAGCCTAGTGGTGTGACCGTCGGACTACCAAGTCATAGATCTCGAGTTCGAAAACAAAACACGCGCCTATGATTTTTCGGATTCATGTGTGCATCTTGCTTCGGTGAAGGAAAACGCCTGATATTTTATATATTTATTTAAAGCGAAGTCAGAGGCCCATGGGTGGCATAAAAACTAATTATTATTACTTTAGTCTCCTTTAAATTTATTCTTAGGATGAAAATTGTATTTCTACCTGAAACAGTGTGATTACATTAATTAGAAGATACAAAAAAAAAACTTAGGTACTACCAAGAGTTTTGTGTAAATTACCCCTACTCCTATATCCTAAGTATAACCTCGAAATTTCATTTTATAGTGGTGATAGAGGTGAAAGCTTTTTTACTTAGTTTGGTAATTAAGTAGCTACCCAAAAGCTTGTCGAAGTCACTCCAAACTAAAGATTACAAAAGGAAGTCTAATACCTGAAGTTTTCTCAACTTTACCTTGGAGACTCAGAACAAAACATGAATTCAAGATCTGTTGCGTAAATGAGACTTCGTACGAAGTTAGGTTATTTCTAAATGTACATAGTTCATAAACTATTGTAAACTACATAATAGGTTAATAAACTGAAATTAAGTTAAGATGTTTTCATGACTTAACGTAAAATGTTACGTAACATAATTATGCAGGTGGTACTCGTATATCTGAATATGCGCAATTCCCCTTGCGCGAGATATGTACGCGCGCAGTTCGGTATCGACCGGACCTTGATTTCCTAGAATACTCTGGGTCATTGCGTACCTGTAGGTTGTTGCAAAGGTCATCATGTCTGCACACTTGCACTAGGTTACAAAATTCACAAAAAAGGAACCAGACGTTTTTTGATACCAGGCCCTTCATGATGGGCGCGTGGCTAAATTAACTCTTATCATCACTTCTTCAAGACTAAACTACGATTGGTGAGATCGTAGATGGGTGACCATCTATTACACGTACAGAATTCCCTCTGAGCCCAGGAAAGCAGGTTAAGCCCTTGATGTCCTTGTCATTTGTTATTTTTTTCAGCTGTGATGTGTGAGTGGTTGAGACTGGAGGCACGGATAGTTGGGAAAAGGCTTGGCGAATGATATTAACTTCACAACAAAGACACTTTCAATTTAGTTTTATTTTAACGAATATCTATTTAGAGAATGGCACAAACAAAGTACATATTAGTAAACGCAGCTCTTCAATTTATTAATTTCTTTATCAATTGAAAGATACAGACAAAAAAAGGAATATCACAAAGTATCCCAGTTTTGTTCAAATTTAACCCACAGGAATGTTTTAAATGTAATCTATATCACTCGGACATAATGTAGCTTCCCGTAAATGAATGAACTTTAGGAATCGGATTAGTAGTTCCGAACATTTTGTTTAAAGACAAACTTACAAACAAATTTTACCTCTGCAATATTATAGTAGATTTATTTGAAAGTCATGGTGTGACATTCCTTATTTTTCGCCTGTACCCTTTTATTTATTTGTGGTGATGGCCCACGGTCTTGACTTAAAAGTTATTGGAACGTCGATACTAGCCTTAGTAGGCCCTTTTTTACTTTAGGCGGGTTCCTTAGAGTACCTAACTTAGGTCCTTTTCGTTTTGTAATGGCAGTTCAAGTGCAGTGGGCTGTTATATGATGGCTAGCACTTCGCCCGTGATTTCATCCGCAAAAATTGTGATAGATCGACCAATAAGCATGATATAAATATAATTTATAGCCACGAATAATGCAACTTTCTACCAAAGAAAAACAATTCAGAATTCGATCACTAGTTCCGGAGATTTGCCTCAACATACAAACTTTTACCTCTTTATATTTTAGATAATAATGATGATAACCAAATTGATAGCACACAGGGCTTCCGAGTTCGAACGCATACAGGAACATTGCATTGTATTATTTCATCACCACTGCTCTTTTATTAATTTATAACACTGTCACTTCACATTTATTTTCATTCAAAATGATCAAAGAGTTAAGAGTTATTATACAAAGAGAATTTTCCACAAAGAGCGGAAGCTTGCGTAATGAGTTTATAAACTTAACTTTTTACACACTCCTTTGCAAAAAAAAACGGGCACCTTACAGTTATTTTTAGTATATCATTAGCATCGATGACTAGTTTTTTTTTATTATCAATAAGAATATAGTTTTTATCGGTGTTTTAGTCAATGTAAACAGAGAGCCGTATTAAAATGGCCATTTTATGGGTATAATGAAATTAAGACCACGAGTATTTTTATGGTATTTTAATAAAAAAGACGTGAAAAAATAAATATAACGAGTATGGTATACGAGTATAAGGGGAGATCCCTTGCAACGATTCAAGCATGTAATCGTCTTGGCATGCTTTCCACTAGGCTTTTGATGGTGTCCTGTGGAATGGGTTCCCACTCAGCCGAGATCACACGTTTAAGCTCGTTGATGTTTTGTGGAAATAGTTGAACAGATCCTACTCGCCTGTTTATTAGGTCCCAGACGTCCTCAATGGGATTAAGGTCGGTTCTCTGCGCTGGCCAATCCAAACGAGGAATACGGTCCTCTTGCATATAAGCATCTACGTCGCCAGAACTGTCTCGGTACGATAGCTGGAAGTTACGCCCCCCCAAAATATAACGGACCCTCCACCATAAGAGGTGATTTCTTCAAAACACACGTCGGCATAGCGTTCCCCTGGTTTTCGTACCACTCGCCGACGTCGGTTCTCACCATTTAGACAAATTCGAGCCTCATCGGAGAAGATTAGAGGATGTTCGTCGCCCAAGATCGATATGCGAGAGAAAGGAACACTTTGTTACCCTTGATGACCAGGAATTGATTACACGGTTTCATCTCACGAAAGCAACAGTTCTGTCTGTATTATCTTGATTAGCGCAGACTATTACCACCACCTACGCAGTCACCTTAAAAGGAAACCGATTGTATCTATTAAGGTCAAAGAAGTACCTACGTAATTATGCTGATAAAAATGTATGTACGAGTACCCTGTTGTCAACATCTTACTCATTAATGTTTAGTTATAGTTAGTCCATTGTAGTAAGCAACTACCCACCAAAAGAAAAATACAAATACAATTTAATTTAGTACTATCCGACCTATACAAATCTAAACCTGACCGTGTAAACAGAACTTGAAAGTACCTCAATATACTATAAAGTCAGTTGGGTAAGTGCGGTATACATTTATTTTCAGAGGTGTTGAACATTCGGGTGTTTTTATACCTCTGATAGCATGCGAAACGTCGGTTTCAGTCCCTTATTAAAACCCGGTTTTTCTCGGGTTTTACTCTGGGACCGAAACCGCGCTTCGATGCCCTTAATAGATATCAGCGTCATAGAGTGCTGATATTATCTATCTTTCGCGAATACAGCCGGAATAAGACTTTTACAATAAAATTAAAGATTAGAGGTTGAAAAGCTGGTAAGTTGTAAATAGAAGGTCGCTACTGCAGGCTGGCCCCACATCGCACATTATTATATTATATTCGTGAATTTTATTACATCATCTCTCCGTAAGTACTTATATTTGACCTTAGATAAAATAGGAACTAATATTCGACTTCAAAACCCTATCCCATAGTACATCGTAGTATCTATTGAAGGGTGAGCCCTGGTCTCATACATTTGTTTCTCAATCTCCTTTAGTGACGAGCACAACAATTCATCACCCATGGATATGAATAACACCCCAAAACCAAAAAAGTAAACAGATATCAGCGTTTCATGCAAAATTCGTTTGAATTCATGTACGTTAGGCGGTTTACACAAGACACCGGTCGTCTGCGCGGTCACTCGTGGATCTCATTAAATGTTCTCGTTAAAATTACTCGATGGTTTCGTAGTCGCAAGCACTACTGCTGCTAAGCATGAGGTCGAATCGAACCCTCGATGGGACCGATTCCTAGATCGGGCAAAGTTCTATTGGGTTTTATTTTTACATCGGGAATTTCTCAGTAACTGCCAGTCGTCCAGATTTGTGCCCGGTTAATGGCAAATGGCTCGGGCCTGTTACATTGGCTTAAACGCAACTGGCGAAATGCGGGTGTAATTATGTACACCTCTGCCTAACCCTTCGAGGATTACAGGTGCGATGATGTAATGTTTAAGTACGTAACGTTTATTCCGAAGCCACTACATACGTAATAGAGGTGAGACGTCAGTTTTTTTTCACTGGCAAACAACGCACTGCCAACCGCTTGGGATGGAAGCAAGAGATGCAAGAGCCCTATTTGACTCTGTAAGTGGATGATTTTATAAAAACTGGGATACACGTGTCCCATAGTTTTAATGTATAACGAATATGAGCAGTATGGAAGGGTGTCTGAAAGTTAAAGAGATAAAATAGGGTAAGTATGTGTAAAAAGTAAATAGCTCTGGGATTAAAATATGGAATTTTGAACAAAAGTTCATCATTATTGAACATCCTTCCCCGGCTCAGAGCTCCCGGCTTCTCATAACTTAATTATCTATAAATTATAAGTATATAACATTCTGTAGGTAAACACAGCTTATCTGCGCTCACTAAATTAGCAATTAGCTGTAAAATAGTAATCAAAATTTCATGTAACACGTTTTAATTGATAACGTGCCTGTTAAGTGCTCTCCATAAACGCACAACTTAAAATAGTATCGATAGTTAACTACTTAAACGTTTCTCTTATTTTAACGGCATCTGTTTTGTCCATTGTTTAGTAAAATTAGGCTGAAGTAACACCTTATTTTGAATATGAACACGTAAGTAATATAAAAACTAATATTACTTGTACTAGGTATTTGCTACAAATAAATATAGCTACTTGAATGTATCTAAGAAGATATATCTTGTCGCACAATCACAATTCCTGCCTGCTGTCTTTAAACAAACAGTAATATTTATTACGACGTTATTAATTAATTGCTATTCGGACACTGAGGGATTTCCGGTTTTCTCACAACACCGCGGATCTCACGTCGCTTTGGCTTGTATGAAATCCGTTGATGCAAGTTATACGCTAACTTTTCCTGCGCAACTCGAGTGAATGCGTGCATGTTAATAGTATTCACTTTCACCAAAAAAATTATAATGGCAGATTTTTTGGAGATATGAACTGATTATTGAATCTAACAGCTACATCTTATTCTTATATTTGACTGAACTTTTAAGACTTTAAGCATTTCAATTAATTTTCCAAAAATATATTACAGGTATATTTTAATAACGTTAGCAATGCTGTCATGCGCTTATGTTGCTCTAACAGAAAATACACCGTATTTGTTGGCAACGGTATTGTTTTATAATGATGACAAAGGACACCAGATAGTGGCTGCCGGCCATGTTCCAAAGAAGGTCAGCGCGGCAATCAGACTAGACATCCAACGTCGCATCTCTAACACCACTATCAAAGTAACTCCGCTGTTGCATCGATTTAAGGGCTCTCCTGCAGCTGACCACATAATAGGCTTTGTGAATGAAAAATTTGATCACGTATACTTGACAGAATTACCAAAGTGGCTAGCTTCAAAAATAGTGTATGAGAAAAGCAAAAGGATGAATCTAAATTTTACCAAAAATGGGCCCCAACTTGATGATTTTGATAAGGATACGAAAAAAAATGACGAAGTGGTGAACACGAATTCGATCTCGGAGGGAAATAAAGATGACAAAGACATGTTATCTATTAATGACATAGTACCGGTACCAACGACATACTACATGCCAAATACAGTTTTCTACGCAGTTGAAACTAAATGTAAGACACCGACTGACTACAGTTGTCATTTTAATAAAAGTCCTAAATATAATGTTAAAACTAGCAACAAGTCGCTCAAAACAATCAATTCGTCCAACAACCAAAAAACAAATAACTTGTTCAAAAAACTATTTAAGAAGACTAAGTCGTGGGTCTCACAAGTTTGATGCAGTCAACAGGCTATTGAAAATGAAAAGTGTTATTCCTAAATGTTTATAAAAATAAATAACATTCCCGAATATTTCTTCATCTAATTTATTACAATTTATACATGTTTTTAGCCTATACAGTGTGTCTCAAATTTCTGGGAAATTGATTAATGGTTCAAAATCCTTTTCCCTTAAACTATTTGGATGCACCTTACCATATCCTAAAAAAAGCTAGGTATATGCAATCCACTTTTTTCAATATAATCATCTGACTATCCGTAGCTGGCTCATCTATCTTCTTGAATCCTTTAGTCGACGCTCAAAAAAACCTCAACCCTTCAAAATTCATGGAATGTATTCTTTGACCAATTCATCGTCATTCCAACTTCAAAGCTTGAAGTTCTCAGTATTTTGAGCCTTTGCTGCATTTGATTTGGTTGATTGATTTTCCTGCTAACTCGAATGTGTTTCTCATCCAAGAGTATGCTGATTGTTTCGACGAACCCTACGTACAAAGCGACATGTCGAAACACTCATGTTTAGTCATGTCACTTTGTACGTAGTGACCGTCAGTTTGAATTTCACTAACGTAACGTATAAGTTAGTGTAGAAGAGAACTGACCAACCCGTTTTATTCCTTTCCTCACAAAGCCACAACTTTCCAACAATACGTTAAAATATCCGAATATTTCGTTTTTAACTAAACACTTTCATTGGTTTTAAAAGATCCGTCGTGAAGTTATCCGTGGCTTAGAATATGGGTACCCATATTTTAATAACTTCACGACGGATCTTTGAACTACAGAAAGACTTTGATTTTTACAGTTTCTTTGTCGATAAAATCAGTAATGAATGCGTCTCAATGGCCAACTAAATTGTCAGCCTATATTTTAGTAATCCTTAAAGGCGTCAATCAATTCTTGAACCCTGCAGACAACAGGAAACTTAGGACAAGACATCGAAATATGTCTCGTCGTTTGTGGAACAACATTACAATTTCTCTCCAGAGCAGATTTGTCTATAAAATATCTTCGCATGAGCCGGTTTTCTTTGTTGCGGCTGGCCTAGATCCGGAGTCCGATAATATGAGCTCCAATTCTGATATTCAGTCAACATTATTCGTTCTACGCCAAACTTGCTCGTTCAACGCACATTGGATTACATGTGGCTCTCAGATTTACCTGTTTCTTCATTTAGGTACCTGTTACTGCCTGATCATGGTGTGAAACATCCTTTGAAATTATATTGGTCTTCCATTGCTGATTTCCAAGTATTTCAACAAGATTGACATCGCTTTCCATCATCGTCACTCTTCATAAAATATGGATCCCGTGGTAGGCGTTGTCAATAAATCAATATTCTTTTTTGTCGTCGTTTCGATGATTCCTTTAGATGAGCTTCGACCAGAACTCTGCCAATTCAATGGCGTTGTTAGCTTCGGGCAGATCTCTCAAGGTGAAGGTGGAGCTGCACAAAGACCAGGTCATTAACAACTCAGCCAATGACAGCTACTCGGCAGTCAACGCCAGTATGTCATAGTGGGCATTAGTGAATTTTTTGAGCGAGAGTACATATTTTGTCCTGCAATGGGTCAACTTAGAACAAACTGATTTGTCTGCATATTAGGGTATTTACGGTACTTTTTGAGTAATTAGGGCAACATCTTGATCACTGGGGGGGTCATGTCACTGGAAGCAAAGACTTCCGAAAGCAGTGTGATGAGCTTCAAAAAAAACTCCAATAAAAGATGGGTTGCGCCTCAAAGTTTTATTGAATACGACGTCGTTTGGCTCGCGAGCGAACGTGCTCTCTGTTTCAATGCTTAGGCGAGACTGGCTCGGTTTTGGCTCCCTCGGCCCCCGCCGAGCTCCGGACGCAAGGGAGTGGGAACCTTTGCCTACCCACCGTCTGCGCTCTGTCTGCGCCACATAGTATCTGTGTGAATCAGACATAATTTTGATTAAAAAATAAAAATACGATTGATGATTTAGACAAAATTTCGAAGCTTGATCTAGTTTTAAGATCTTCTCTCGTGCCTCTGGCAAAAGCGGAAACAAAACATAATACTAAAAAAAAACAAGTGAGTTTTTTTACAACAAATTAAATAATTAAAAAGTGTAGGTATTGTAAAGTATGAAAATACTGTGATAAATTCGAAAACTCCGTAGAAAAGCATAGATTTGTTATTCTAATGAAAGTAGAGTGAGGGTGCTAAAAGTTACGAAAATACTTACGATGCTATCGGAGACCGTGCAGCGACGTGAACCTTGTTCGAATGTTTCAGTCCTACTGACATAGAGCGGGTGGGAATCGGGAAGCGTTTACAAATGGGGATGAAGGGAGGTGGGGGTTCAAATGGCGTAAACGGGAAACACTCGTCGTCTCGTCATAACGACGATGAACCCATTCATTATTCTTGAGGTCGTAGCCGAGGGTGAGGTTTCTTTACAATACGAAATTTCGGCGGCGAAACGCGGTAAAGGTTTCGAGTGGAAAATCTCGTGAAAATGAAACTAAACTGTGTTTTGTATGAGGTTTCTAGGGTTCAGGGTTATGAGAATTCTTCTTTCTGTGCCTACTCAATTGACGTCGCGGTAAACTTCGTAAAAGATTTTAAAAATAAAAAGAACTTAAAAAAAATTGTACGTTTTGAGTACGGATGAACGTTTAACATGACTTAAAGATTTTATTTTGTATATGATTGGTGTTCCTCGTAGTAGAATTTTATTAGTTTCGTAAATAACACACATATATTTAAATGGAGAATCGCACACTTCGCTACCAGTATCCAACGCGTCCACTAGTCTCGCGATAACCGCCATGCAGTTGCCCGCGTGTCTCGTCTCCAAGAAATCTTGTAAAAATGACAGCGGAACATTAAATAAATATTTTTGAGCAAGAAATATACCTTCAAATTGCCTGATTACACGAGAAAACATACGACTGAAAGGGCTTGGGAAGAAATTTGGAAAAAAACGTCCTTTTAATCAAAAGTGTGTGTTGCAAATGATGAAATGACTTAATTTTCAGTTGCGCAATATGTGAACCATGTGTACTCACACATATTTGATTAGAAGGTCGTGTTTTTTGGCAATTTTAAGTTATATAAGCACGAATATTTTTTCTAATTCTTGCACAAATTTAATATTTATTTCATGTTCCGCTGTTATTTTGACAAGATTCGTAGGAGATGCGACACGCGGGCGGCTGCACGGCGGGTATTGTGAGACTAGTCGCGGCCGACGCGTGGGTTACTGGTAGCGAAGTGTGCGATTCTGTCTCTACGACTAGTCTCCGTCTAGAATCATAATCATAATCATAATCTTTATTGGAACAAATACATATTTTACAAATTGATTGCGTACGTAAATAGCTACATTAGTTACAAAACTGTGTCGCAGCTATTAACGCCCACCTCCAAGAGGGAGACGACAGCGTTCCAGATTCCAAACATGAAAAAACAGTGGGAGTTAAAAAAGGAACAATAACAATATAAAAAAAAACAAAGTGGAGAAGAAAAAAAATATATATATAATACTAAAGATTAAAATAGGTAAGTGCTCAAATGTTGTGCATGTGGGAGTGTTGTATGTGAGTGTAGTGCATGTCTGTGGGGTTTAAGTGTAGAGTGGGCTTGTGGAACCACCCTCCGAGCACACTCTACGCTACGTGTATTTGATGTGCATGTCTGCGGAAGAAAATTATTTAGGGTTTGACTAATTATACTAGGATACTATAGGATACTAGTCGTCTGCGTGTATCGTAATGAGAGAAGGGCTTTAGTCGCTTAGTACTGTTTCAAACTCGCAACAATGTTTATTTCATTTTCATTAAAGTTAGTTAGGTAATACTTATTCTGACCTGGCTGGTTTTCATATTCATATTCAATTTATTTGCGTTCCTCAATGTTAATAAAGGTGTTACAATAGGCTCACAGCTAAGAACAATATTATGGACCCTGTTAACATTTTAATATACATATTATATTAAATTTTATTCTATGTAGTTACTGAGAAATCCCTTCATATTTAAAGGTAAAGAAAGCATCTATTATTGTCTGATTCGTTCTCGACAATTCTTTTCGGATTTCTACTCAAAACACGCAAATAAAATAGGTCTAAACAAACCATGCGGTTATCATTTCGTATATTAGGTACCCAGGTATAGCAGGTATGTAGGTTAGGTACCAGGTATCTAAGAAACAAATACATTTGCGGCTACCTGTTTCCTATTAAGCTGTTGTCCAGCGTTCAAAACTTACCGCTTTGTTTCTTTAATATTCCAAATTTTGAGATTTTAGTGTACTGGTCGTTACGTACAAAATACTGGGTAAAACGGGGTGAAAAGAGACGCAGGTGAGAATCGAGACAATACTTTGAAAGGGATTTTAACGTTGAATTAATATGATATGTTAGTAACCTAGAACTCTCAAGCAAGTATAAAGATTTAATTCAGTGTTTCGGTTAGTACCGCAAAAAAAAATACTGAGAAGGGTTGAGGAGCACGGGGTGAATAGAGACAAAACGAAAGAGCAAAAAGGGTCATAATTACAAAATGATTTCAATATTGGTGCTACTAGGGCATAAGAATGTACCCCATTTATAAAAAAAATAAACACAACACAACATCAAGCCTGAAATCCCCAAGTCAGTGGCCCGAAAGTCTAAGATTTTTCAAGGGCTTCTGCAACTTTTAACAGTCAAGATTGTTTACCTCATATAAAATGCAATTTAAAATTTTATGACGCCGGTTTTCAGGGAATTACCGCCAGGTGGGTTACCATGATCTGTTAGTGCAGGAATGTTTTGGTATTATTCCGAGAGTGGGTATGAGATGGCGCTAGACAGCTGTCTAGCGCTGTCACTTACCCACTCTCTCTCTTTTGTTCTCCATTCCCCAAAGATCCATTTTGAAATATTGGCAGAATTCAGACATACTTATGTATATACACAAACTCACGGTGTTTTCCCATGGTGTAGGGCTGTAGGCAGAAACTATAGAACGCCACCTGCTACGATCCTTACACACAAGTTTCACCTTGTCCACGCTCACACATTGGTCATACCCGACCACAGGTTACAAGTACCTCCTTTGGTTTTATTAAAAACTAGGCTTTACGTACGTTTAGAATTAAAAAAAAAAGATAATTTCTGGGGTAAAATGTAGCCTATATTATAAGTTATGCATCTAGCAGTAGAGCGGTGAAAACTGCGTTTACATCCATGCAGCAGTTTTTGCGTGATGCGCGTACAAACATGCAGAGAGAAAGACCGACAAAACTTCCAAAAATTTTTGTTTTGGCTTCTTTTGCTCAAATACAGACCCCCCATATATTTTTTTCAATATCTTCAATGTACATACATCGGCATGTTACAATTTTATTAGATGTACATATATATAAAACACTATCAGATCAGCAGCGCAAGCCATACGTCGTTTCCACATTTTTGTATTTGCGATTGTTTATTGAGGTACAGCGTATAAATCAAGAACAATGTACATAAATGTCATTTGCCAGTTTCTTTAAAGAAATTAAAAAACTTATAGCTTCGAAATAATACACTCTTTATTTTTTACTATCATCTAAACCCCCGGTTGCTTCTGACAAAAAAAAATATATTGTGATAATTGAAAAAAATATTTTGCATAAAAGTGGAAAACACGCAGCTACAACCTGCTATATGGCATTCTCCTTTTTTGTCGGTTTTGCGACATTTGAAAAGTAACTAACGATAGTTAGTTAACTATCCCCTAGTTTAAGTCTAGTTTAATTATAAATTGTGGCCGTCTCCAGTAATTCTGGTGCGAAAAGGGCCAACAGGCGATTTCCTTTGAAAAATGTATTTGTTTACTTTTGCCAAGAATATCTTGCAACTGGGATGTACAAGTCTAACAATTTCTTTATCTCTCTTTTTATCTGTTTTTATTTTTCATTAAGTTGCATCAGACGCCCAAGAGTATTAACGTTTAGAATAATCCCACACCTGACCAAGGAGGGTGATTTTTGTAATGCGTTTACAATACTTACTTTTACCATATAAAAATACGTGCCATTATGTGTTACAATACTTTTTTTGTGAAATTTTGTCAATGTTGATGGTTGATTCTAGCTTAACAGTTAGGATAGGTTTGGTCCCGATAAGTGGCGCTATTCGACGCAGAGGCGGGTGGTTTATTATAACAGTTTTATGCAATTTATGTTGAAATATGATTTCGGGCATGTGGCCACCGCGGCTGGTTTATTTAGGTAAGTTAATAAATCGTATCGCACCCTTTTTGGCATGAGGTGCCGTCTTGTTGAAATTGAAATCAAATGTCTGCAACATTATTTACTGCTGCTACTGCTACTGCCTTACTGTGCCGGACGGGCGTGATCGCTGGAAACGATATATATATGTGCTCAGGGATGTCGTGCGGCGGCGCTGACGTTCTACACACTATGGGTTCCAGGTATCTGCACGAGCATACGACGACTGAGTCCCGCGGGAGTGTAAAGGAAGAGGATTCTCGATAAAATCAAAGACAACGCCTAACAAGTCTTCAAAACGTTTCAGGAAGCGATTTCCGTAATTCTTCAGGAGTATTGAGTGAAAGAGAGAGCGATATAATGTTCCTTGCCGATGACTACAAATGGTCCGAAAATGCTAATCGCTTAAGTACTACGAAACTTTACCTTAACGAGGACCGCAAATGGCTTACTGATTTTCTGTTTTTTTTTTTTTTTTTTTTTAAATTTTAATCTGAGTATTTGTGGTAAGTGACAATTAAAACTATGATAACATTAATGGATTAGGGCATGTATTATTGTAATCCTCATCAAATTTTCTATCTCCTGAAACTATAACCTCGATTGCATCTATTATGACTGAAGTACTATAGCAGTGTAAAGCTAAATATTCTATAAAATTCCTCAATGATTTTACTTTATAGGTTATTATTTCACGAGTTGCTTTAGCAAATCCCTAGATACAAGTCACGTTAGGTAGCCCATCTATTCTCATTGCGTGATCTAGAATTTTCTTCGACACATCTATATTTTTCAGGGTGTCAGGTCCCTCCCTGTTTCATGAATGAGGAAAAGAACAAAAGAACGCCACAATTTGTTTGAATGTAATAAACATTCAAACAAATAGTGTACATGACATCTTATAACGACGATCAAGTGGGTTATTGAAAGTCCTATGTATGACTATGATAGTTAGGTCCAGGGCTAGGTCTCAATCTAGGTTACCTGGACATACCACAAACGAAACTATATTACAGCTGTTAGCCCACTTAATCAACGTCACAAGGTGCACTGTACTTACGGTTATCACAAACTAGACTCTAGGTATTATTTTAAACACTATAGGTAAGCTATTTTTATACAATTCACTAATCAAGTTACACTAAGTATCACTATGGTTTTTTGGTGACGCTTCGTCGCGAACACTTACAATTTAGGCAAAGTTACTAATCATATCTCTATACCGCTCACAGTTGCCTATAATAACGTTCTGAACATCATCATTTTAAAACCTTTGATGAAAGATCAATTTCACGAAACTGACTCATTCGTGCGATTTGACGCCATTATTTTCTCTGAGAATTTGTAAAGTTGCATGTCGCCGCCGATAAATCAGAAACAACTGAGCATTTGGAAGCCAGCATTAAACGCGTTACTGAATCCCCACCTGAGCAGGTTTTCCTTGCTGCGGCCAACCTGGGTCCGGAGTCTATTTAAAAACTTCCAGGTCAGCAGGTGGAACGAATGGGTTAGGTAAGGATGCACTACTTCGCCACAGCTTTAGACGTCCCGTAGACCGCTCGCCAATGAATGGGGTGACGCACTTCTTAACTACTTCGGCTTTTCAGCCTTTGTGACGCAAGGGTAAAGGGTATTTAGGTGTAAAGGGTGTCGTGTGTCTGAAGCCATTTTGGCTAGAGCTTGTCACTGTACTGTGGACTTCTGGTGGCGCCATCCCTGCCAGTGGGTACAGCAACTGTACACCGGGTCGGTTTAAGGCAACCAGTGATGATCGTTTCATTCAAAGCTGTATCCACTAACTTTGTCATTGAGTATGAATAAAATATGCAAAGGTAGGTATACATTAATACACTAATCTGACAATCAATAAACATACTAATGTACTTTTGAAATGTCATCATTGACCACATAATAACCATACGTGCTAATGCTGAATCAGGTGCTTGGTAGTTTCACCAAATTATTAATGTAAGAAATAGACTTGTTTACAGGATTTTCTGCAATAACAGAAATGTTTAGAAATACAAATAAAAAACAACCCTTTTGACATTTTATTTTTTATTGTTAGTCGAATTTGATCCTTAGCGGCAATACATGGGTACATATCATTATAATATTATAAGTAATATTTTAGGTAATCGTTTAAAATAGTTTATATTTGTGAAGTTACACAATATTTTATAATATCAGTACTTTTTAATTATATGTAGATATCATTATATGTCAATGTCTTAGATAAGCTAACAACAAAATACATTTGATGCATAAATATAATTATGTAATTAAAATATATAACAATATTTAAAAGTCACTGACGATAATTAAGTTAAATGCATTCGTACTAGATTTTAATTAACATAATATTTTATTCACAAAGTATAGATAAGTACTTAACATATTCGTTGCTTAAAAAGCGAAAGTTTACTTAAAAAGAAAATATAAAAAGGGAAAATAATGGCAGTGCTGAACTAACACAAATTGATAACTATCACGTTTGGCACAATTACATTCTATCACTGGGTGCAAAAAATAGAAATGGAAGCGTCGGAAATGTCTTAGAGAGATTTTTTTAAAATGACTCGCGAACAAGCTGGAACGAGAACTGGGTCCTTAAACGTTATTAGTAAATACATAGATTCCTAACTACAATATTAAAAATTCATCTTATGGCACCAAACACTGCTGCTCCTGTTGGAGCGCTGACGACGCGAACACTCCTCAACATCACAGGCTTTTAAACGTTACTTAATAGTCCGATTCGCGTAAACCTATTTACTAAGCTAGCCGTATTGTCTGGTTTTTTTTTCAAAGTACCTTAATACTAATACAACATTTACTTATCTGATTAGAATTATATTGAAAAAACAACAAGTAGTAATCCTTTCCGAGTTGGTTCTAAATGAAATGCACCAATCGAATAGTAAAGATTACACTGTTACAATGAGATTGAATATTTAAAATATTTTACATAGTTGTGCTATTTAGGGGGTTAGGGTTTCATTGATGCATCGATGTTCGTTCGCATGTGTGACGTTAGTTGTATCGGGTCGGCCTGTGGACAGAAACAAATGTTTTAGTATTATATTAGAAGGCAGTCGCGGAGATAGGTGTTCATTTGACGTATGTAGACAGAATGTACACATTTCGAGATATTATGACAAAAGGCGACAAGAATGTATCGCGGACACGTGAAATCAACTAATGAACGAATATTTTTCTTGTCTACCTAAAATATTCATTTCATGTTATTTGTTTCAAATATTGGTATAGCTTAATACCAATTATTCAACCAGTCATTTATACCAGTCCTCTAATATAAAGCTCCCATAATATGCATCATTTATTGACCTTTTGCAAATAATGAATTGTAACAAATTTGTATTTTACCAATTAACATTAATATTGAAAATAGATTAGAAGAAACACATGCCAGTAGGTGACGGTGTAGCACAATTGCACCTTTATGAAAAGGCAAGCAATTGCACATTTATAAGAATGCAAATGGAAATAGCATGTCAGAAATTGGCACGTGTATTTCCAGCTTAAACATACAACTCCGAAGGCGACTGCAAATGCGGAATCGTAGGTAATGGTAATGAATGAATGACAAGCCGCACTGACGCGACTGATTTCTATTTGAAAACGGAAACAGGCAGCAGTCTGTCCATATACAGGACTTTGTTTTGAGTTACTCGAACATAGAAAACAGCCACCGAGGTCTGTCATTGTTTTGTATTAAACCCGGTTTTCCTATGAGACCGAAACCGGGTTTATAATCCCTACGTTTGTACAATTCCGAAGACGAACAACTAACAATACGAAGACAGACCTCAGTGGCTGTTTGAAACTAGGCGTCGATGCCCCACACACGTCCCCAGTATAACATGGCGTCGCTTTGTACAGATTTCCCGTACATAGAGAGACCCGCTTATACTGGTTACGTATAGCTTGCTTGTCCGTCATGCGATTAAACTCACCTGTCAGTTCCATTTAGCAGATGCTATGAATCGCAAGGGTGAGTCGGGTGAGGAGCAGGCATAACAGGGTTGTTAGGAGGGGGGTCAGGACGTTGAGGGTAGGTTTCGAGTAAGCGTTGAAGCCTGGGGGGGCACGGTACACATCCAGGCCTTCGTAGGGATATACGTCAGGGAATAATGTTCTGAGGTTCCATAGCAGCGTGGAAAGTTATTAAGGTTACATTGTTAGTTTCGTTAGCTAGGTATATTCATTAGTAAACCGATGTTGGATTTCGGTATTCATATTTTACTCTTCTACAGAATGAACGAAAAATAAATAAAATGAGCAGGCTATGTTATTTGTCGGTGTAGTGTGAACATGGTGTGACGTGGTCACTCGAGTGCAGCGATCGAGGACTAAGATGTCATTGGTGGAACAAAAACGTGCACATGTGTAACAGATTTCAAATCTGAGTCCTACTCTAGATCTAAGTGCTGTCCTAAATATTTTTTTTTTAATTTTGGTGAATCATTCATGCATAAAAGTTACCTACCATGTGAATACAGGCTACCTAGATAATTGGTTGTCTTTCTTAATAATTATGTGTAAGCAGCTATTAAAATAATGACTAAATATTAGTGCTAAACGGTCAGTTTTCGGTAACGGCGGCCAATCTCAGCGGAGATTAGCCATCGGAGATATACTATAGTGCACAAGTGTGTGCAGACACAGGTGCACTCTCTCTTCCCTCACTCTTATTGTCCGATGCGACGGCAATCCGACACGGCCGGAGAGAGATTAGGTGCAGCACTAACGGCTTAACGTGCTTTATATACTAAATCTAAGTCAGTGCAGAATTGGTAATAAAATCTTACTCTGGAAAGTTTTTACTAAGATCCCACAGCAGCGAGAAATATGAGTAAAGTTATGTTAATTTCGTTGATCATAAGAACCCAAGATTACAAGCCAAAAATGGTTTACAGATTTTAGAATCTTGTAAGGCCGAAATGTATAAGCGCTACTTAGCACGAACGAACTGAATTGTAAGATACAGCCAGAGCATGATTGTCTAGGTTAAGCAAAAACAAAGTACACACTAAGTAACGTATATAGATTTCGGCCGAAGTATTTTAATCTTTGTAAATTTCTATTTGTGATTGTACTTTGTAATAAATGGATTGAAGTAATTAAGTTACATTTATTACACGATTGTTTTTCTTAAAAAAAAGAAACATCATAAATGTCAAAAAGCAATTCCAGAAATACGTATCACTATTTCAAATTTCAAATAATCGTTTTCATTATTTTGCTCATTCGAAGTAATTCAGTCCCGCAACTATAATATAACCGTCTGCTCGCCATCAAAAGCGAAACATTTGGAATCAAATATAGAGCTCTCCGTATTTTCATTACTAGTTTTATAACATTCCTCTTGCATTTCATTCCATCTGCATTTCAGAGAAATTTTGTTTTTAGATAAATTGATGTTAGCGTATACGAGTAGGTAGATGAGAATCTAGATTGAAAATAAAACATAGTTACATAAATACGAACTAACAACGATACACTACTATAGTGACCCATGCATCACTGACGAACGACAAAGCTAGCCTGAAACCATCACTGCACATATTCGGGTTTCAACAACTTCTTCCGAATTCCCAATCTTTTCCCAAACCTTTATCTACTTACTTCCTATATTAAATTTTGCTACTCGTCTATGCCAAATCATGGCATCCCGTTTATTGGCGAATTTAATTTAATTTCCCTGGAAGTCAGTATAGCAACAAGGCTATCAATGGGACTGACATTAACTCGTTACTCTAAGGGCTTAATGTGAAGCTCCAAATCAATTAGAGAATCCAGACGCAGCCGACAAAGGAGGCTATCCAAATACTCAGACGGTTCCTGGATAATCGAACATGGCATAAACTCAAATCCATAAAACAAAGGGATTATTTAGTGTTTAATAATTTCCTAGAAATTTCGTGAACGTTAAACATAAAAAAGTATATTATTTGCTTTTTTGATTTACATGACAAGGTCAAGGGGAAATAACACTAACTGCAAGCTAGGGAGGGGTCTTATCGCTTTTGCAGAATGTCAAATGAAACTGTAGATACTTAAATCGATTTTTGATAACAGGTTTTTCTGAAACTAAGGCGTCCAATTCGGTGCCCTGTATAGTTGCTTGTTATTATGTTTTCAAAGGGTTTTGATTCGGAAAATGGGGTTGTTTTTAAAGTGATAATCGACTTTACTCAATTCCACTTTATTTTAATCAAAATCAAATAAAAAGAAACTGAAAGCTTCGGACTGTGCTTCTTCGTTTAATCTTACTACCTATTTTGTATCGAAAAATATAAACTTAATAGTGGTCGATAAAAACTAATTCTATTTTTTCTTTCAACCTATTTGATTATTTTATTGATTCTGTTACACTTGAAGTTCAATTCCTTCTTTAGGAAAAAACAAACGTCAGACGCTATTATCTATGGTCAGATGTCATACAACAGACAACAGAACCGACGCCGTTTCAACGATCTGCCGTTTCTTTGTTGGTTGTGCTATTTCATTTTGGATTTTCATTGACCCTCGCTTGTTTATTGGACTTATTATGTGTGCTCGCCAATCTACTGACCTCTCGCTACTCGACACGGACTTGCAATCATTCATCATGCCATGCATAAACTGCGGTGTGGCAACGCAAAGACTGCGGCGGAATGAGAATGAGGAATAAATAATTAAATCGTATTTTTGTTGTTTTATTTCAATTTCATTTGTGTCCTTGGTTACTCAGTGCCTAAACTAGATATCGTAGTTTAGGCAGGATTTATCAATCACCACATACCTACCTACTAAACTAAGTCCCCCTGGCGCGTTTGTTTGTCTGCCTACGGATGTATCGACAAACAGATTTTGATGGGGTTGTCACTAGTAGGTAGATTGGTCCTTCGGGAAGGTTTAGGCATACATTCGTATAGGATAATGAGTTGAAGTAAAGACAGTTTTCACAGATAATATATAAATAAGTGGTTGAAATGATGAACCTATGTGAAAATAGGGATTAATATTAACAGACACCCACACAACTATAGATTTTTGTATTTGAGATAGAAATACAATTCCGCTAGGTAAGATACATTATTATGTATAAACGCGGGCGGGCGGGAGTGATTTTTGCGTGGATTGTAGAAAGTCCGTAATTACCTCTTTGTAGATATATACTCACGTACCACCGTGCGAAAGCGGGATGTGTCGCAAAAATATCGCAAATCATTGCAGAAATATCCAAACGCCTAGGTAAAAGTTCATAGCAATATGTCATTTGTTTGCAGTTTTTATACCTATTGACGTAGTACTTTAAACTAAATTATTCCAGATACATCATTAAAAACTTAAAAATTGTAAATAAACCCCTAAAGTTTGACCCTATGATATTTTAAAATCATTACTAAAGTCTGAGCTCTGAGTTATGACTCCAATTATTAACCTCTGTTAACTAAATAGCTATTTTTTATTTCGTGTTTATTTAATAAGGTTAAAAAATAAACATCTCGTATGATTAAAGTTATCCTTTTATCGGGGTGCCTAAGTCCCGAGAGTTCGCTTCGCTCGGTCTTGCATCCTAGGTTCTCTGTGCCTTTTTATTAAGTCTACTACTAAAGCGAGCGAGGGATGTGAGGCACATGTCAATAATCATATGAAGAACAAAAATCGGTCAAAAATCAATATTCTGGTACTAAAAATGGTCACTTTGAAATTTACTGCACAATTAATGCTTTCATAGCTTTGGCTGGTCGTCCTCTTTTAAGTTTCAATCAAATGGTGTATTTAGGTTGAAATAGTGCAATAGTTTGCTCATTAAAATTGGTGATCAATTTACTAAATTTGGTTGCATGGTACAATTTAAAGTGCATTCATGACTAAAATAACTAGAACCATTCATTGTAATTTTAGGTTTTCAGTTTTTGGTTTAGTTTTAAATTTTTTGCTGATTGGTATGTATATTTTAGGTAATAGAGGTTATGGTCATAAAGTTATTTTTGTTAGTCATTATATTTATCCCCTAAATTAATTACAGTTCATGATTATCTTTCAACAGTATAACAAGTTGATAGTATGTTTAAAAATTAGAAAAGATAAAATTGCCCAAGTATTTATTTCGAATTTGCCTTTTTCAGCATCATCCATACCATCCATACATATAAACCATGTTTAGCCTTCCTCTCTCCGTCTCTGGTTATCTATATCTTGCTATCAATTGTTCTCTATTCCATCTATCTGTCTATCTTTCTACCACTATTTCTGTCTTGTAGAACTCTTGTGTGTGCGTGAACGATCTACGTGAACTTTTTGCTGTTATTGGGACTATTTTATTTTAACCTTACACTGCACCCTCGCAACCTACACTATAAATGTTTTTCTCACACATACACATCAAAAGTCGCGGGCCCCGGCTAGTCTTTAATAATCTTCAGGCAATAAGCGGTACCCATTAAAAAGCCTTGTGCCACGAACGTAGTTTGATATTCAGATAGAAACTGCTCTAGTTGCAATGCTATGCCTCACTAGCAAGTTATGCTCGTAACTGACACGAATAGAAAGCCAGGTCAGATTTCTAACTTGGAAGTATTTTAAATAAGTAGGTTATATAATCATCTGTACATAAGCGCACTATATTCGTGCACCAACTATATGTACTACCTACCAATGTACGACTATGGAAAAAGTCTGGATGGGGGCAAGAAAGTCGGCCATAGCCAGATAGTAACTAACCCTGTCCGCGACGAAACACAGTTCTGTTGTTGTGCCAACATATCGCATATACAGCTTTGTGTACCTGGCTATATTTCCCCCAGTTAATGTTTAAAGTCCCATATAAAAGTTATATTATTGCTTTAACCATAGATGAATTGATAAGTGCATCCACACCAAAGTTACTTTATTTGAAGCAACATTTTCAACATGTGTGGTAACATTAACCCGTGAAGCGATTGCTTATTATAATCTGTCCTCTCCTAGAAAGACAGTACTCGTACACAATAGGTATTGATTCGTTAAGTAACTCCCATACAGAGATTCCGATTTCTAGAGTCGCGTAGTTTCTGAGTGGGCATTAAAATGTACGTAGAACAATCGATATCGGAGTGCCGCCGTCTCGTACAGCCACTGGCGATATAAATACATACATTCACATAAATTTAAAAGCGAATTTTAACTAACAGAAAAGAGGTATTTCATAAATTTTGAACTAGGTACCTATGCTTTCGACACACTATGTTCGAAATACTTTGAAATATCTATCAATATTGTGGCGAACTGTATATTATGTATTCACTTGTAGGGGTGGTGGACCATTAAAAGATTTCTTTCTTCAGGTCAAATCTGCTAATTGCTGCCATATTTAATTCAGGACTTACAAAATTATGTGTCCTGTATAGACTCCTTTTTACCTGACTCATTTATTAACTAGGTACTAATAATAGTAAACGCTTCTTTTACAATGAAATCTTAAGTCTTTAGCGTTATTTCATTTTCAGTTGCCCTTTCCTGTCAACATCGTTTCGCTTTAATGGAACTTACTACTGTTATTTTCTTTGTCATTAATTGTAGTTTGTAAGTATGTAATTTTAGGTATTAAAAAACATCGATAGTGTAAGAATTATCGGTTAATCATAATATAAATATAATAATAATTATGTAACTAGGATATTTTACTAAATAGCAGGATATTTACACTAAATTTGTTACTAAAAGACTTGTCAGTAAGACCAAATAATAATTATCCTATACTATTAAATGAATAATATTTCTGATCACGTTCTCGAAAAGAGCTCTACCGATTTCGTGGAAGGTTGCAATATGCGGGTTTACGGGGGTGAAACATCAATCTAGCTAGGTCACATATGTTAGAAAATTCGTTTTCTCTATTTACACCCAAGCAGACCTTGGTCGCAGTGATAAGTAAAAATAAGCCCAAATATTTTGTATAAATTATGCTTAACCCCTTTCCTATCCCATTAGTTAGTTAGCTTAGCTAACGATGCTTTGCGAACGACGGAAGTGTCAATAAAAGATTTAAAAAAAAAATAGGTACTCACTCCTTGCACCGCTGTGTATTCCTTCCAGTGACTGCGACTTGTCCCAGGTTGATTCCGCGATCCGAGGTCATCAGCTCAATCTGGTGGATGCAGCCGTTGAACCCAGGATAAGCTTGCTGGTTGATGTGGTCTGGTATACCGCCTGAGGGGAAATGAAGATGATTAATATACTTGTGTAACATCACACCCAAAATCCCTAAAAGGTTTGGGCGAGGTGTAGGTAGGAGTACACACCTACATAATATTGCCAGTTATATTTAAGTTCCACGTGATAGGGGGCCAAATTATTGCCATTAACATACATAGATAGATTTACGATTTTAATCGTTAAATTCGCGTCAAGCGATGGCCACGTATCTATTCGTATCGCGCGTGATGATTTTTACCCATGAAAAGTTAAGTTTGATATTTCCAGATATATCTTTTACACTTAGAGGCGCTGAAGGGCATTTTAAACAGTAGTTTATATTGAATTTTTTACAGAAGAGAAGAGGTTTTTTGTCGTGTCACACAGTTCTTTCTATGAGGGAATGATTTAAGATGTATGCAGTACGAGGGCAGGTAAATAGGGTAGTGTAGCGAAAATAAAAAAAGAAACTTCACTGCTATACGTTTAAATTAGATTGTAATATAAAAAAATACAAAATTTGAAATGAAAATATTGTTAAAAAATTCTTATTAGTCGCGTTTATAATTTATTTTAATAAATGATCCGTGTAAATAATATGTTGATAAGTATTTTTAAAAGAAAAGCATGGTTAAATTTGGAAATTCAGAAGACTTGTGATACAATTACAATTGCAGCCGGTAATTTGAATTTTAAATTCGTAAAGCAAAATTAGTTGCATAAATACACATTTAAACGGAATAATTCGTATCGTAAAATTTAGGTAAGTTGTAAAAATAAACTAATATATAATTAAAGCTAACATAATACTAAAAACAACAAAAACTGGCAAATCCTCCCTGTCTGGACTCACTCCGTGTGCTCTCTTAAGCTCTCCGCTTTCAAAGTCGTTCCAGACAGGCTTCTGGAACGCTCTTTAGATGTTCTTTATATAAAGTACTGATAGCAACCAGTGTACAAGTAATACTTGGAGCCGAAAAAGGGTTGGCTCTGTCTGACTTAATCTTCCACCAAATATTCCTTACAGGAAACGGATATATAATAAAACTTCATCACCAAGGCATTTGCCGGAAAAACTATCTCAGACGAATGTATTAAGTAATATCTAATTCATATTGAATCGAAGTTGGTTATTTCATACTGGAAATTCTAGTATTGACTCATCACCATCACTCTGCAAACGCGAATGCATAGAGTATAGTAATATAGATTCGCGAATGTCAGACGCCAATAAAAAATTGACAATTTTTTCATTCTGACAATTAAATGACTTTTTTCTTTTCTATAGAAGACATAAGGTTGCAAGCCACCAAAGAGGTAAAAAGTTCCTAGCATTGGAACTTTCATGCAGGGAAACACTGCAGTAGGTACTTGCGCGACGTAAGTACAGTAAGGGAAAATCGAATGATTCAACATTTTTGTTAAGGTTCTTGCTAGATAGATTTAACATCTGTAGATAGTTCTACTGTAGCACATATGCAACATGACGTATTGGACATGGGATAGCTTTTAAAAAAGATATGGATCATTTTCATTCACCATAAATAGTTTTTCGTCAAAACGCTGCAATTATCAGGCATATAACAAAGATAACGCATACGAATTCTGTAGGATAATGTGTCTTTTACTTACCAAGGTAAATATTCGAGTCAGCGTTCATGAGGGTCGAGATGCCAGTGCTTGTGCCAGAGTTCTCCCTGCCATCGACGGAGAGGGTCACGCGACCGTCCTCCAGCAACTTGACGATTACCTGCAAAGATAAATATTATAAGTATCTAGGTATCTATACAATTTTTTAGTACCAACTACCGCAAATCCTGAAAGCCAGAATTAAACGTGGTGCTGCGGCTATGAAGATCGACAAATTCCCGGAGAAACCATTTAGCTTTAGTCTAGTATCTCTACTCTATATTTCAATCGTGACTAAATAATATCAACTGTTCGGTTCGCTGTGCTACGCGATCAATATCCACACATCCAGTGAATATCTCACAGAATGGATTTTAGGTTCGGCTATTTGTGGTTGCGAGATTACCGTGTGTGAACGACAAGTCTATGACAGTGGAAACTTGGGGCTTTGTGGAGCCCGCATAGCTAGCGTGTTTAGACATCAATCTATAAATCTTCTATCTTCTATATCTATTATTTATTTTCTATATTATATCTATTAACTATAGATTTTTGCATAAAAAGTACTGGAAGGTGCGAGAAATAAGTAACAGAATGTAAAAAAAAAACAAAGAGATTCATAGAGCGGCCATTGGGAATATTTACATACAAAAATTTTGATCCCGAATATTTTCGATTTTGACACACGAATGCTACCTGACAAGCGAACGTGTGACACTTGACAGAGCGACTTTACTAAGTAGTAACAAGTTTTTATATTACGATTTTCTTCGTCTTGTCCCGTCTTTCGCTCGTAAATATTTGAATGTCTTTGTTAAAACGTATCGATAACCACTTTTATAACCCTTCCTTTTGACTTTGTCGAAGTCTGGTAAAACGGGAAAGTTTAAGTGGAAATTCATCCATATTTATAAGCGATCTAATAAGCATTTTAGTGAATCAAATACAGGAGCAAACCCATTAACGGCCCGTCATCGGTTTAATAATTGGGCTCAGTTGCAGCCCGTATGCAGAGAACCGAAGCGAAATCAATGTAGCGTGTAATTAGGTGATGTAGGTTTAATTGAGAAATGTTCTAATAGCAGTATTTGCATCTGAAGAAGCATTTCGATTTCATACATTAGTATGGTTAGAAGCACATTCATAAGCACGTACTACACACTATAAAACAGTGTAACCTTAGTAGGTAATAGGGTCCCGTTGGCACTCTTTGGGCACGAAACCCTAATAATCCTATTAAAAATATTTGTCTATTTACATAAAAAAACAGTGAAGGAAATGGCCACATAGAGAATACTTTAAGATTATTTACTAAGGTATATTTTGCAATATTGAGCCCTAACTTGGCCAACATAAAATCGTATTTCATGTGCATTTTAGTTAGTTTTATCACGTTTGCTAGTAGGTATCTTGAGATTAATACTGATATAATACGTTTAAGTGCACTTTGTGGGCTTAGATTGCCTGTTGCATAATATTTCATATGAGGACATAATGTATTGACAGTTTATCAAAGTACACGATCAGTGTACGAGTAACGCTATCTAGTTGCTCTTCAGTAAAGCGTAACTTAAAATTTGGCGTCGCATATGTCAGAATACGGGAAAGCACCCTGTGTTTGCCGAATTTGCAATATTTTCACGAAATCGCGAATTTAATTTTATAGATATAGATAAATAGATTATTTTAATAGTTATATATATTATATTTTTATTTTTATAGTTATTTGATTTTTTTTAAGTATTTTTTTTGGAAATTTAATGTAATTTGCATGCCCATGTATGGTAGAATATGGAGGACTTATTTATTATATAAATGAAACACCTGTACATTAACCCATGTTTGCAAATGATTATATTATGATTAAAGGTACAACGTAGAACAGCGCCGCAATTTGTAAAAACTGTAAGAAAGAATTTCGTAGGATACAGTGAAGGACTTTAACCTTTTCGTACACTATTTCTCTAAGCCTTTGGGTTATTAAACTATCACAAAAGCTGCCCAGTGCGTAATCTGTGTAGTCATATTTGATGGGGTAACAAAAATTCTACTCTAGATTTTCAGAACCTTTTCTTGAACATTACAAAATGTATAATCACTACCATCCACCATACGAGCCCCATGCGTGTTTGTAAATTTGAAATGTATTTTGTTTTTTCGGTTCTAGTTACATGGGTCGTACGCGACTCAAACTTTACACTTTAGGAGGATGGGATATGGGACTGGTACTGCAGTCAAAAATGTATCGGGAATGGATGATTTGTTATGGTTCCATATTAAATTTGTTTTTTTTGTTGTTAGATTGGCACAACTGTTTTCCATTTCGGCGCGGAATTTGAGTTGCGTCTGTTATTTAGATTAAATACAGTGCTGTTTTTAGTAAGATTATATCGTGTATTGCGATTTCATAATGAAAAAAAAAAACAACAACAAAGAGTTTGTTTACGACAAACTCTTTGTTGTTGTTTTTTTTTTTCATCGCCAATGGAATTTCTTGTTCGGAGTCCCTGAAAATGTTACAGAAGGCTTACGGTGAATCGACTTTATCAAAAACACGTGTTTATGAGTGATACAAAGCGTTCAAAAGCGGTCGAGATGTGATGGAAGATTTGCCTCGCTCTGGCAGGCCATCAACGTCTTCAACTGAAGTTAACATCGCAAAAGTGAAGGAAATAGTAACTGAAAATCCCCATTCAAGTTTGATAGAGATAGCCGCTGAACTTTGTGTCTCACGAGTCGATCCGTACCATTTTTAACCGACTTCCAAAAGGAGGAGGTTATCATTCTGTCATATACAGACGGATTTTATTTAAATTTCATATGATGACTTTTGAATACAGACAACGGAACTCTTCAAAAATAGACAGCAAATCTGTCGTGATTGCTACAATCGCTTGGATGTTTATTGTTTGCACAATATCATACAACAGAACATCACGCCTATCTTCTCTGAGGGGGTATGCAGAGGTGTACAGTACACCCAAATTTCGACAGTTAGGTACCTATGTTACGAGTAAGTTCCATTTTTTTGGGGATAAGCCTATTACCATGACATGTGTTGTAAAGAATGTGAAATAAATGCATATCAAATATTAATGTATAGGACACTATTACAACAAAAACTGGAAATATAAAAAACTTTTTTGCAAAAAAGAAAACCGACTTCAGAACACAAAAAAGTGATAAATAGCTTCAGAAGTCGGTGGCAAAAACACTGATAAAAAACAAACAAGTCACCAACATTCAGAAACGCATTGTTACTGGTGACGATACGTGGGTTTACGAGTTTGACATGTAAACTATTCAACAAGCTTCGGAGTGGCGCCTTCTAACTGAACGGAAACCGAAAACACCACGCCAAAGTCGATCAAAAGTCAAAGTCATGTTGACCGTTTTCTTTGACTATCGCGCGACTCGGAATTCTCGAAGGAAGGTCAAATAGTAAACAAAGAACATTATTTGAGCGTTATGCCGTGTTTAAAAGAGCAAATTCGACGAAAAAGGCCAGATTTGTGAAAAGAACTTCGCACAAGGCCATCATAGTGAACGAATTTTTTAGCAAAAACTCAACAAATACCATCGAGCAACCACCTTATTCACCATATATGGCTCCAGCCGACTTCTTTCTTTTTCCTAAACTCAAATTACACTTCGTGGCACCCGTTTTCATTCGGTAGAAGACATAAAGGAGAATTCGCGGCGAGAACTGAACTCATTTCCGAAAAAAAAGCGATAAAAATTTTTGATGATTGGATTATTCGTTGGCGTAAGTGTATCGTTTCTGAAGGAACCTACTTTGAAGGCGATAAAATAACTTTGGATGTATAACTAACATTTTGTGTATTATTGATCGTTTCCCGGTACTTTCTTGCCAGAGTAGTAGGTATGTCAGTGTCCTTATTTCCTTCACCGTTTAAAGAGCAGTATCTATTGATAATTGACACAAAATAAAGTGCATATCTGGGTCCGAACCTATAACCTAAAACCGTGAGCAGTACCACTGGGCTGCCACTGCATCAAGCTGATGCTACGAGATAAAGATAAGAATTGGTAAATTGCTTACCTGATGCCGTTCACCATCATTCACGAAGACGTTCACAGTCAGTTGTGACTTGCCGCCGCCGTTATCCCATTCAAATACAACGAAGCCACGGTCAACTGAAACAAAAATATTATGTTAGTAACTTACAGTGTAATTTTATCCAAACTACACATACGGACAGAGCTCAGAAAGCCCTCGGCCGCCGCAACAGACGTGGCGATTTCGAGCTTTATGCAAAATGTTGAGAAATCATTTATGTTTTTCTTCAGTCGTTGCCGAATTGCTGTCAGTCTAGACAAACTGACAGTTTACTAGCAATACCATGGTGGAGTATGTAAAAATGTATCAGAGTGACCGAGCTACCGCTATGATTATTTCAATGTACAATCCTCTCTCTTGAAACTCGATATGTAAATACCACACGCTTTGAAGATATTTTGATACTCTTGTTTTAGCTCTCAGCTCTTGCTTTCGAGACCATATAAAAATAGACGACCCTTCACATGTAAAGCAAGAGGAATAGACCATTTCACGGCTCATTCACACGAGGACGATTCGTTTTATTTGACGAATCGTCTTTTTCACAATACTTCAATTGACGTATCGTGAAAGTTGCAATGCTTTTTAAATGCCCGTTTTCACACGCATCACGAATCGTGAAAAATGACGCACACGTCTTAAATCACGTATCGTCTTATAAAAATCACGTTCGTCAAAAAACACGAATCGTGATTTTTTTGTGACGGACTCGCTGATGCGCTCGCTCCCGAAAAATCACAAAACGATTGTGAACATCAATTCATATATTTTGCCGAATTCGTGATAACTAATAAAACACGATTCCGTGTGCAATGTGAACGTCCATCTGTCATCATCAGTGATCGGAATAGGTAGAGCTAATGTACCTAAAGTTCAGAAACGAAAAGTGGGGACTTCCTTACGACAATTTTTTTTTCCGAATATTTTTTTCTGAAACTCGGAAATGTCTCGGAAACAGTTAAGTACATTTAATAATAATGTTATTTATTAATCAGTAGAGTAAACTAATTCAATTCATTATTTTTCCTTTTTAACCGACTTCGACAACAAGGAGAACGTTCTCAAAAAGCCAGTAGATACGTTTTCTAGTGTTATTAATTCAGGAAAAGAACGCGCGGACCCTCCGCCTCATGTTTCCTTTTCCCAGATTAGCCAAAACTTGCTGTCTCTTAGAAAGAGAGTGTTCTTTTGTTTGTCGCTGGTAAATAATGACAAAAGGGTTGAGGGTTAGAGGGGTGTTTCGCATTAAAAGCGTCGTCGTGCGCGCATCATTCACTCCTGTAGTTTCTCAAGTTGTGTACGCATATTTGACTCGTGAATTGTTTTCTTTTACCTATACTTGTTTTGTCGTTTATTGGATCTGTTTCACATGACTACCTTGCCTTGATTATATGGACTACGTTTTACCGCATGTGACATACTAAAATTTGCTGTGCCAGTCAAACTGCCACTGCTGCTGCTGTCTGCTGTGCTGGTAAGTTTATGAATTTTACATGACTTTTAAGAAATTATAAAGATTTTATTATTTCTACTCTCAATTAATTTTCCAAATTCAAACAATTTTAGTCAACCATCTAGGAATTTTATTCAAATAGCTGTTTTATAAATTAGACCGTACTCAAATGTTGTACCTACTCGCAATAATATAGTTAAACCATATTCTTAATTATTAAGGTTGATTTCTGTTTACGTTTAGTTCCAATAATTGTACAAAATGAATAAATGGTATGAAAACCTATAAATAGTTTTTTTTACCTTGTTAGTTCTAACTATTAAAGCTGCAGCACTTACTTACGGCGTTCAACCGAAGATAAGGAGAT
Organism: Standfussiana lucernea; assembly: GCA_964057025.1. NCBI lineage: Eukaryota > Metazoa > Arthropoda > Insecta > Lepidoptera > Noctuidae > Standfussiana > Standfussiana lucernea. The sequence goes on from OZ059784.1 coordinate 4,704,724, forward strand.
TACATTTATTTTTTAAACAATAAAAATCGTGCACTTTTTTTTTAAACAGAAACATTAAATGAATTCGATAGTTGTTTCACTTTATTAATTTTAGTTGTACTTAAGTAATGTTCCGACATTCGGAACAAATATTCCGAAAAAAAAAATTGAGTCGTAAGGAAGTCTCCACTTTTGGATTCTGTTCCTTGAATTTTAGGCACATTAGCTCTACCTATTCCGAAGACTGCTGATATGTTATATCATATTATGTGAAATTTTCTGTCTGTGTGTGTATGTATATTTATGTAGTAGGTACTACATGAAAAAATGTAGACCTTTCACACTTTTATCACACCGAAAATGAGCACGCGAGCGTTTTGTGGAACTGTCCCATGTTATTATAATTAGTTATCTTTTTTTGTGTTTACCATTAAGTTTTCTTGTTATTTTTGAGTCGTCTTGCTACATCATTCTCACATAATGTACAATCTCAACATGAATGATGTAACCAAGGTTTTGAACAATATTCTGATTTAAAAGAGTGTCCATGGTATTTCTTGCCCGTTCTTTTCCATAGAGATCTACGTTTTGGAATGAGCAACTACACTACTTTCACAGTTATTATACCTTGTGACTGGGACTTTACCGACTCCATTTTGTTGTTGGCTTCGTTTCGAAATTCAAAAGTGCTTGTAACTGACCTACTTGAAATAAATGTTTTGATTTTGTGCATGTGCCGAATATACCTATTTTATTTCTTTTAAAATTTTTGGCACTTAAAAAGTGCTTTTTATCAGCCTGATTTGAATAAATTAATTTTAATGGATTGATTGATTGACTGAACCCACTCAATAATCTGAATATTTAAGGATTTCTGCATTTATATTATTATACCTACTTCAAAATACTGAATACGAGTTTAAGTAGCCAGAAATAATTATACTTACTTCTCAGCAGGATGTAGTCGCCATAGTACGGGGGGCTGTTAGTTTCCTTCTGGTACACCAATACTCCGTCCTGTGTGGTGAATATAGCCAGGGCAATGATGCCAGGGTCAACGTCCAAGTTTTCGTATTTCAGCAGGTTGGCAGGTAGTTCGAGGTATCCGTTTCCGTTGAAAGCAACGCTGTGGTGCAGTTCCAAAGCTAAGAAAAAGAATAATTTTATTAAAACCGGTTCGTGCTTTTCTTCCCAATCTTTTCATCCGCTAGTTTCTTATTCCAAGATTTTGGGTTGAATTTTAATGGAAAAAAAATGCTCGAGAATTAATACCCAAAAAATAAACTGGAACAGTTATTCGAGAGTAGAAACCTAACCTTATTTAACTTCGAACAATAATTCGTTCGTGTGCTCACAACCCGCCGGGTCGGTTTTATACGTAACTACGTACTAGTATGCGCGTCATCTATATACATATATAAATAGATGAGAACTTTTCTTGGTCCCAACCAGGTCTGGTTATACAGTCAACTCTTTCAATAGGTTTACATTTACAGTCCGTAACTTATTAAAGGTGGAGTCGCACTATGAGGTCGTAAACATGGCGAATGAATTAACAATAATTTTGTTTTATCAGCGTTTAATATAATGCCATTGTCATGCGACCATTTAACAACAGCGTCTATAACTTGCTGAACTAGCTGGTAGGTATCGTCTACGTTAGTTTCGGAGCGAAGTATGCACAAGTCATCTGCAAACATATACGCTGAACAATGCTGTAGCACTCGGCACAAGCTGTTAACATGCATATGATAACAAATCGGTCCACACCCCGAGCCCTGCGCCACTCCGCTCCGCACCTCGACTATCACTAAGGGCGCCCTCCACCTTCACACGGTAGGAGCGCGCGGTGAGGTATTCACGGAACCATGGGTTCAATGGTTCTCTCACCACGCACTTCTCCGTTGCATTGAGAATGGTATCGGATTGCAAAGTGTCGAATGCTTTTTATAGGATTATAATTATATTTTAATATTGTAATAACAACTTTTTCCCTTGTATTTTTTCCCTTTAAAAAATCGTTTTGACACTCGTTAATGATGTTATTTTTCTGTAGATAGTTATTTAATTGGTTGACGATACATTTTTGTATAATTTTATTTATACTAGATAAAATTGATATAGGTCTGAATTTTGACATATTTTTGCGATCACCTTTTTTGTGAATTGGGTGAACTATTGCCTCTTTAGGCTTGTTAGAAAATTTGTAGTTCTTGACAGTTAGGTTTACTAGTTTGGATAACACGGGGCTCACTTTATCAATAATTATTTTAAGGTTTAACATTCGCACAAGATCGCTACCCAGTGATTTATTTGTTATCATGTTTTTTTTTATTATATTTTTGACATATTTAGAGCTTACTGGTTGCCACCTCATGGACAAGTCTGTGGTTTTTACATAGGTCTGCCTGTCCAACCAAATCTCATGACACTTATGTTTTATATCTTCAATTTCTTTACCGAAGGTAGACGCAACATTATTTATGTCTATAATACTTCCTTGTCCGTCAATTTTTAATAGAATTAATTCATCTACCGATTGTTTATTGTTTCCCGTTGTAGTATACATAATTATATCCTTTCCCATATTTTTAAATGTTTTTATTTCACTCTAATATAGTATTTTTATCACAAATATTTTTAATTTTAATAATAGTTATTTGGCATTTATTTATAAATGTCGTATAATTCAATCTCTTTAGTACATTCTTTGACTCATTGCACCATACCTCAAATCTTCAGTCTTTTTCTTTTATCATAGACTTCAACTTATTATCAATCCATTGTTTGTTGTTCCTGTTACTGGTAGAAATGCGTTTATTTACGTAACAGTCATTATAAATACCCACTAATATTTGTTTAAATGCTTTATATAATTTAATAGGACATTCTAATAATATAAGGTGGTCGAAATCAGTGCTTAATAATTTCTCCCGAACTTTGTTATTGTCGAGGACGCGCCCAGTGGTCACGTGTCGCCGCGGAGACGGTTGTGCAATTTGTGCATCGCGTGGATTGCGAGTTTGCGACGACGGCCTCGACGGTGCGCGTCTCCACTGCACGTTAGCCGAAACGAAATAGTGATCTGATATTTTTTGTTTTATTACAGCTGAATGCATGACAGCATTATTTGCTCGAATATAAATATGATCGAGACAGGATTGGACTAGTTTTCCCGATACAATTTCCGTTCTAGTAATGTCATTTATGCACTTTGTGAATCCATGTTCAGATAATAAATTTTCGTACGACATTACAAATTTGTCATGACAATTGAACAGGTTTATGTTTAGATCCCCGCAAACACTACTTTAGAATTTATAGTTATTTTTTCAATAAGGTTCCGAAGTTCATCTATAAATTGTTTTAATTTAGTCTGTTTATCGAATATTTACATGCAGAATACGTCATAGTCCTTTATTGTACACAATCGAACTTTTCCGATTAATCAGGTCGTTAGCACAGGTACAGTTTACTGTATCGTATTGTCAGCAATGACATCAAAATGATTGAAGTCAGCGGATTTTGTGTATTACGCATAATCACGGTTAAGAACAGTTTTAAATTTTAACATTACATAGCCGATCCCTAAATAGTAACACTCAAATCACTCACTCAACTCTACAAAAAACATTTTTGGCACAGTTCAAATATGGGCAGTATGGAAACCAAGTCTATTTGAAGACATAATTCCATGCTCCATTGAAGCAATAGGGTTGTAAATTTTAATGTTTTTGATATTATTATTTTTTAAATCTTTGTCCTGTAATGATCAATCAATCGAACTTAAATAACTAGCTTACAAGTACAATTTAAATAGGAAATCGAATAGCGTCGGTTAATCTCAGCAAAAGACGATAGTTTAGACACGGAAAACAACCGCCCGCTCCTTGCGTAAAATACCTAAATTAGCCTAATGCCGAAATGTAAGAGGCCTCTTATTAAACAAAAAGTTCAAGCTGGTGGCCACTTTAACAAATAAGGAGGAAGGTAAACAACAACTTTTGTAAAAAAAATACTGTCCTATTTTATTATATTTATCAGTTTTAAATACCGTCAAAACCAATTCAATCTCATTCTGGATTTACAATTAATAAGTTCACGAATTCATTATGATCGAATGGACTTATAATTCGATAACGATTATAACAATTAACAATAAATCATTCTTACCTTTAAAAATCAACAGGAAGTTTAAAATACAATAGCTCCGGTTTTGATGAAGCCGAGTTCAAACAGCCGTATATTACGTAATACGTTCGTGGCATTTTTAAAAAGATCGCGGAGATATACTTAAACGTGACCACTCGTCTTGACGCGGCACTCAATACTGAGAGCACCGCGCCGGTCATCTATGAGTCTCGCCGTTGCGCATGTTTGTGTGAGTTTGCTGTTTCGAGCGTTTCTAGGTAGTTTCCATACTGTCCATATTTATATTGTGGTTTTGGTTCGCAACAGAAACGAAAATATTGTATCCTGGGTAAAACGCTAATGCTGAAGCTTAATCTGATAACGGAATTTCGCCATCACGTCAGGATTTTAGTTATTGTTATTTTTTATCCTCAAATATCTACGTACCTACGTCTTGTTGTTTATTGAAAAAATAAATTGATATTACGATTTTTACAAAAAACTATATTTATTTAAAAAAGCTATTTCTAGAGAAACAATAAATACTAAATTTTGAAAAAATTGTTAGATTTTTTCTTTAGTTACTTTAGTTTATTTAGATATTTTTTTTTTAGTTTTAGATTAGTTTAATTAGATCAAGCAATAAAACGTATTAATGGCTACAAACACTTAATTTCCTACGTACCCTCAAAAACAAAATAATAAAATACTGCATTGTATGTAACTTGACCTGCTGTGAATTTTTGAATGTTTTTATTTATTTTTTATTTAAATTGACGTGGTGGTGATATATGATGATTATATTAGTAATCAGTAATGCCTAATTAATCAAAAAGTATATGCGGTTACTCTTTTGCGAAATTTTGTAAACTAGTGTAATCTTACTTTGATAATTGACTCAGTTCATTTTCGCTTCTTATCCATAATTGCATTGTCGCCATCCTTTCTCTTCACCAGAATGTTTCCATTTGTCATCCATATATACTTGTATACACCTTCGAGTTGTCTTTTTGCGTTCCACAGCAGCGTTTTCGCAGCCTTAGTTAGGTCTTCATTGATAAATATTTTGTTTGTAGTCGATCCGCCCGTAAAGATACTGTTATTTAACTCGATCAGTTTGCGACGATTGGCTAACCAGCCCTCCCTTGATTTAACGCCTGATGCCTTGAAGCGTACAATAATTGCAGATGGTTTATTTTCTTGTGTGGAATGCCTGTTCCGTTTTACCCATTCTATTTCATTGCTTTATTACGCCCATCTCATCTCCAATTTTGGTTACGCTCTCTCTCAAGTTTTCGCCAGGTTTGTATTCAACGCCTACAATTTCGAGGTTTTGTTTAAGCGATGATTGCTCAGCGTCTTGTAGTTTTTGCTCAAGTGCATGTTGCATTTCTCTAAATACACACATCTGTTGTTAATATTGGTCACAGTTTTGATATTTTACCTTTAGATTCTTCGTGTTCAAATAATAGTGTGTCGTACTTATTTGATAATACGCTAATGCTTTTTTGTATTGTGTCTAAATGCTTCTTAGGTCCAGTTATAGCACTGACCTTTTTTGAATGACTTTTAATATTTTTTCAAAGTCTTGTACCTCTTCCTCCACTTCTTCTTCATCAGAGCCCTCGTCTTCACAGCTGTTGTTACAGTAGACCTGTTTTTTCCCGCCTTCATGTCTGCAGCTAGGCCTTAGTTCAGATATTAGGTAAGTAACCGATTGAGCACTTTGCGTGTGCACATTGAAGCGAGCGAACTGCGAGTGGTCCTAGGTCATGGACAATAGCGTATGCAAAGGTTTTTAGAAAGTTTTTTGCTTATGATTCACTCGTATGTTAGAGTTCCGTAAAACTAAACAGTACAGTTCAATAGATTTACGATGATATATGTGACTATAGATTTTAATCACTTTTTACAACTTTTTCTATTAAATTCATCAGAGAGAGAAACAAAAACGTGCTTCCGCGTGGTCCCTTTCGCGTGACACGTGAGCGAAGCTGCGAGCACAGATAGTTTATAACTATAAATGACGCACATACTAGTTAAAATTGATTATTTGAACTTAGTAGCGAAAGTGTTAAGGAGCTTATAAAGGCTTACCGATTTGGCAGTAAGCGCCAGCGAATCCAAGAGGACAATCACATGTATGATTCATTCGAGAGCTCAGGTCAGGTCGGCAGGTTCCTCCGTTGCGGCAGGGTCGGATCGCGCAGGGGTCGCTGGGGGGCTGACGGGAGGACCTCATTGAAGAGGGCACTCGGTACTCGCACAAGGTTCCTCCGAAGCCAGGGGGGCAGGTGCAGGTGGAAGAGTCGGCAGTGCAGGTTCCTCCGTTGTGGCATTGGCAGCCAATCTCGATCTGTTGTAAATCGGGGTTTTTATTCGAATGAGTTTTAATGAATAATAATATGTGCTTACAGGCTAGAAAGGGTTTGAACTTTTTTTACGGAAGCTGGCATAATCAGTAATCACCCCACGCCAATTTTATTTTTCCGCTAATTTACAGCTCACGATGAATTTGGTACAAGTATGGGACACAACGATAAATTAAAAATGTTTAAAAATAGTTCCTAAAGTTACTCACTGCCGTAAGACTTGGATGTAGACATCTGGGGGGTTAGCATGATCTGTTAGTGCAGGAATGTTTTAGTATTATTCCGAGTGTGAGTAAGTACTAAAACTTTTCTGCACTAATTACAGATCATGGTAACCCCATGGGGGTTATAATATGTGGTGCTTTGATTATATAATGTCTAGATGGAGCGTCAAGTGCGCGCAAACGTGTCAAAAAGTGTCAACCAACTATTGGTTCACAAGTGCTTGCCCGCCAATCAGTGCAGATCGTGTCATACACCTAAAACTTATCTTATTTAATAAGTCTATTTTTTTATGTGATTTATGAGAGAATTGTAGTAGCTGGTATCATTATTTACGCACACAAAGACATAGACGCATAGTGTAAAACGACGCCTGCACGCACACATACTTGAAAATGTTGACTCGTTTTCTTTGATACGATTGTAGGGCGACGCTCTATCTAGACATTATAATTATAATCAAAGATGTGGTGTTTAAAATATTTGAATTTCTGTAAAATTTGGGATTTTTGTATAGTTATGTACCGGTAACTGTGAAATTCTGAAGTTTCAAAATAACTTACGTCAGGGATATCACCGCGGACGGCATTGCATTCCTTCACGTTGGCAGACTGGATGGTGGAGTTCACGATGTCGACAGCTTCTCCGTGCAGGGTAAACTGAGGATTAAGTTCAAACTAAATATCACGTTATGAGAAAGAGAACGAAGAGGAAGGTTTAAACTGTGCTCTTAAAAATGTAGGTTATCATCACCATACTGTCTACGCAGAGGGTGAAGACAAAGTGACATATTGTCAGTGATTAAAAAGCCAAAAATTTATTTGATCGACATATATTTACGAGAAGCTCATGTTATCCTGCGAAAACCCCTTCTAAAGTTACAGGCTTTAAAGGGATTGTCAGTTATCTAAGCCTTCTAGTTTCTATTCTAGTCAATACGTTACGTGTTCATTTATTCAACCAAGAAACATTGAAAACATTCCCTGATTGATTGGTGGAACAACATTTGATCAACCAGGATTCTGTTCGATGGAAACTGCTGGCTAAACCAACATTTCGAGTATTCCTTTCAAATTTAGAATAGTCATATTTGCCGCAGTGACGTCTTGTGCATCTTTGAATAGCGCTTATTTATATTGACACAGTCTGTCTGCGCATAGTTACCGGATAGACTATCGATCTCACCTAATAAAGAGACGAGTTGACGAGGTGAGGTCAGACTGGAAATGCTAAAATGGTTTGGAGCTGATTGTTTAGGTGGAAATATGTAGTATTCGATTGATTTAATAGTAGACTAAAATTAAATTGTATAAAGACCGGTTAGAATTGCAACGCTTTTTATTGTGCAGGACGAAATAGGCATCTTATGATAAGTGGTCACATAATATTGACGGATTTGCAGGTTGGATACCAGCTTGTCTGTCAGCTCCAACAAGATGGTAATTTTAGAATATTGGTAATCATTAACTACGTAGAAAAATTCTCTAAATTGTTCAGCAAGAATCTAGCATTTGATATGACTTACGTCGGTAATGCATCCGTTAAATCCTCCGGTGACGCCAGTGTTGTTGTTGAGAACGATTGAGTCATCCACGCCGCCGACGAAGATCGGTGTGTCCAGGTTCAGATCCTGCAAAACGTTTTTAGATTAAAAATGTGCCTTGAAAACCTTGAAAAGCCATTGAAATATGAACTCTATATGTATTTTGTAAAGATTAAAATAGTTCTGTAGGTACTGACCCGTTTAGGCGATTCCAATCGTTGTTCGAAGCTGTGTACTTTGTTGACCTTTAGGGACACCAGAGATCCGACCCTTGCGATGTGTACGGTGGTCCATTCGTTGGCTGGCAGAGTGCGGTCGCTTACCAAAACAACTGGTTGGCTTCCTGTAAAGAAATACTTCGTATTTTAGATAGATTGTGAGTATTATGAAAAACCTAATCTTGAAACGGTACATTTTGATATAAGTGGGGAAACTTTGTTGTATGCGTGTGTGTATGCGGCCGAGGCGGAATACACAAACGAGCTGCCAAGCGAGGGTGTTATGGAGCCGAGAACTGCAGTAACATAAATGCCCACGTGTATCAAACGACGGTTTTCAAATACACTTTCGAAAAATCATTATAGAACGAAAAGTATTTTTGCCATGAACTATTAGGAAATTTGCTTTTTCCCCGCGCATTGTTTCGCCTGGTTGAAGGAGAGGCAAAGGAGAAAATTCAAATACTTTTTAATTTAGAACGGAAATAAATGCTAATTTGCTGATAAAAGCAATTTTTTTTTTTTATAAATAATAATGTTTTTGTTACGATATTCAGTCTGTTCTTAAACACAATTTAAGTTTTCATTAAATATGAAATCCTTAAACACATGCGCCTCTTTACTGTGAAAAAAAAAACATTGCCGACTTGGGGAATTGAACAGGTGTTTAATGCATAGAGTATAGTAATATAGGTTTAATGTTATCTGTGGCAAAATCAGGAAAAATAAAACTCTCGTGTGTGATAAATGAAATAAATCCAAGAATGTGAAATATATTGTATGTTGTACCTAAACGTAGTGTGATAAGAGTCATTTTTCGAGGAAGTGTATTGAAAAAAGCTTTCCAATTTATCGTTGAATTATATATTCAAGAATTCGTCAATTACCAATAAATTGGGATAAGGGCAGAAGGACGATGATAACCTACCTCCTCCAAGGTCGTAACGGAACTCAAGTCGTGCGTCGTGAACAGCCAGGGAAGTGAATCCTCCGTAGCCACGTGGTGACTCTGCGCAGTACATGATGATGCCGTCGGTGACTGGAGCAGCGGCTTTGATCCTCATCGACATAACCAGGGTGCGGGAGGATGCTGGTGGCTTGATGGCTAGGTAAGCACTTCCGGTGAAGGCCGGGTACTCAATCGATTGTTTTGACTCGCAGCTGCAAGGTTAAGTTAGATTAGAAGTCATCAGGAGGCTAAGGGCCAATTTCAGTAATGAAACTGAACGCGGTCAACATATCTTAATTCACACACCAGCAGCTGTCAGTTCGTTTCTTCATTGCTACAGAAATTGACAGTGACACAGCTTAGACGCAGGTTAGTTGTGCTGATCACGTTCAGTTTGATTGGTAGCCCTCAACGGTTTTAAGGATAAGAATGTATCTTTGTTGAATTTTCAGTTCTGTATTTATCGGTATTTTTCGAGTTCATGGGGTGGTTACTTACTTGGGTCCGGTGTGGGTAACGGGGCAAGCACACTTGTAACTGTCGGCGGTGTCTATACACTTGCCGGGACCGCAGAGTCCGGGACGGCACGCCTCGCCAGTACGATCGCAGTTCGTACCAGCGTAGCCGGACGCACAAATGCACATGTAGCCACGCTCGTTACGGGCTTCCTGGCAGACGCCGTTGTTCAGGCAGAGGTTGGGTGCGCAGGAGTTGCACTCGCCTACCCGGCTGCGTTCAAGGCTGTCCATCATAATGTTCTTCTCTTCCCTGCCCAAAATCAACATGCTTGCGCAGCCAATGAATCTGAAAGCACACAATCTAGTTAGAACCTTAGAACTTCACACTGCGATAATTCGATTTTGTATGCAGTTGTGGAAACATTATTCATTCAAGACAAAATCAGTCACTTCACTGCTTGTCTTTCATTTCATTTCACTCACAAAAAGAATCAAATGTCAACGTGGAATGAAATAAAAGTGAACATTCGTCTGAGTAATTCATTCACAAGTGAAACATCTAGCGTAAGTATCGAAGTGAGGCTGACGACTCAAGGTGATGGGGGTCACATTTGTAGAAAATCGTTAATTTATTATACGTACCCAGATGCTCCAGCCAATTCGACGGGTAGTTGATTATAGTCGGGAACTCCACCGATGTACAGAGGTTGCTTCAGTTCCAGCGCAGCCCACTGCTCAGAGGACTCGGCGATAAATGGTCCAGTGTTGTCGACGTCCATTGTTACTGATGTAAAAATAATAAAATTGAATTAGTTAATCATCATCATGTATTTTTTGAGTTTTGCAAATTTTTTGACTAATTTGAATTTTGCGGCATTTTTATAATTTACTCCTTCAACCTTTTGTTTTTTGTCTTGGTGAAAAGCCATGAAGAAAGAAAAAGAAAAACTGAACCTAGAAAAACTAAAGCATAGTTACCCTTAGACTTTGTCCTGCTCAGTCGGATTGTATGCCAGGTGTTCAGCTGCAGAGGACGGTCGCCCTTCACCACGAGTGGTTCAGTGCCAGTGTCCACCACGAATTCAGGTACTCCGTCCTTCAGTTGAAGTCCGATGTAGTCGCCTTCGCGTCCTTGGTTCTCACTATTGTATAGAATCAGTCCATTTTGGTCTGGAAAAGAAATATTGTTCCAGTGAAAATTGCAAAAAAGGAAAATACTGTGTGTATCCATGTGACGACGGGTGTATTCTTAGTCAATTATGTATTTCAGAGTCTCATTTTCTGGTTTATTTTTTGTAGACAATGAAAATTTAGTTAATGTGCTCACCAGATGGTTTGAACGAGATTTCGATCTCGAACTGCTTGAAGGGTTCTCTCAGGGTCGGCAACGACAGGAAGCCTTCTCCATCGAATCGTGGCACCAGTCCGGTGACGGTCAGGATAGCCCGAGCTTCTATTGAGGCGCGGTTGTTGCTGATGCGGCACACGTACGTGCCCGCGTCGTTTTCAGTCACTAATCTCAGGAACAGGTTGGGCTGCAAGGAAGATTTGTCTATGTAAGTAAGAGTCTTAATAAGTTTAAGGATGAAGGGAAGTTTATAGGAAAATCCTGTTTGGTAACATATTTTTTTTCTATTTCAGGATGGTGCAACAAATATTACTGGTCAGTACCACACTCTGATTTTCACCAGGAAAGGAGATTGAAATTCTTTACAGTAAATAACAGAAAAGTTGCATTACCTGGTCCGAGCGGATTTCGGCAGGCAGAGGCGAGAACTCCCTCCTCCATTCAATGTTGACGGGTTGTTCCAGGTTGTGTGTGCATGGTAGATCCACGGAGTCGCGGAGACGAGCGGTGTACTGCGAGACGGCTAATTCTCGCGAGTCCGGGTAAAATGGTCCACCTGAATACATAGGAATATATTAGCAATTGTTTGCCCCATTGATGATGATCATCTTAACAATACGCTTGTAATCATCGAAAGATAAGGTAGAGCTTAATCTGCATTGCGCCAGTTATGTTTTAAGTCCCATGTTGAATGCTATCAACCGGGCACGAATCGGGGCTGCTACTGCGAAATCTGTCTGAATAAACCCAATACCTCATGACCTGGGAGCCGACCCCAAGACCTCATGCTCAGCAGTAGCGCTTGGGGCCACTAGACCAACAAGGCAGTCCAATGATGCTATGTGAAACGATCAATATGTGTAGAGCGTGCAGGTAAGTAAAGCTCTTTTGACGTACCTGATTCAACTTCAAGAGTAAAGTCATCATAGTGGGCGCGTCCCGTGTAGTCCTGTCCGATGCAACGGTAGGTACCCGCGTCGGCCGGGGTGACCCCGGTCAACGATAGCCTGACGCCGTCGCCGTATGTCTGCATAAAAGTTTTAGTTGGTTATAATACAGCATAGCTTAGGTTTTATTTGTCAATACAGTACATTTCAGACATCCCCATCATCTTTATCGGTGATCGGTTGTCAGTTTGTCCTGCTCTGTCTCTATATTAATATACCTTGCTGTTTTTTAGATATGCTATGTGTAATCCAAGTCATAAAATTGACTTACCAAAGAAGCTACGTATTGGTTGGTTCCCAAGCGAAGCCACTGAATTTTGATGTCTCCAGACCTAGCCTTGCATAGGACGTCGACGTTGTCTCCAACTCTGTACTGCCGGCGAGGTTGCTCGATAGACACGAGCTGTTGCGACTCAGTGTTTGGCTCACGAGCACCTACAACATTCAACAACAATTAGCCAAACCCAAACACACGTAGATGGTAAAGTTGAAATTTAAATCGACCCCTTTGAAGCAACCCAGGACACCATATACTTACATAATAATAGTTAACCTGTGGATAAGGATAAAAATCTGCGTTCTAAATAAAATATAAATGCAAACATAAATGTCAATACAAGCAACATGCAAACCCAGCGTCGTAGTCCATCACTTCACAAAAGCTTTGGACTTTTAGTTAATTTAATGACTTATAATAATGTAACACCATACATTAAGCAAAGACAAACTTGTTAATGTATATCTCTCGAAACACAGTTTTAGACGAGACTCGAACATCAGCCAAACAAAAAATATACTATAGTAAATAATAATAATTATCATTATTTTCACAAAACTCCTAGAACTACATAGGTAATAATTATAGGGAAAACAGAGATGCGTCAAAGTATAAATGAGGGCTGCAGGAGTTCAAACAAGACAGTCCCATAACAGTACAGAGTAGCCCGCTTAGTTACAAAACAGTACAAAACCCTCGACTAGACAGACAGCTGCCCAACACACCTGCACCAGATTTACCATCGTGTGTGAGGTAGTTGTTCCGAGTCCTGTCCAGATAACGCTTATCTCGCCACAGGCAGTTCTGCTCGTCACTATAGTCTCGACAGTGAGGGTATCCATCGCACAGTAAGTGTTCGTCTATACAACCACTGGAGTCTTTACAAAGGAACTGCGTGTCGAAGCACTCATAACCTTTACGAGCGAAAAATGACAGCTGTATTACAACTTACAATATAAAATACTATTAAAATCAATTAAAACACAACATAGAAAAGTAGAAGAGTCAGAAAACATACTAATATTAAATGGCTAAGCATGCCTGGTTATATTATACGGTTGGGCGAAGCAGAGAGGGTTTTGCAGCACCACCACTGGAGTTAAAGCTGTCTAATTGACCTGGTGAAGAATTCACTGACCCTGAATGTGTAGGTTGATGTAATTGCTAGTAATGAGTCTTCCGTAATTGTCTTTTATGCTGCACACATATTTTCCGGTGTCGGTTTTTTTGGCGAGTCTGATGAAGAGGGATCCATCGTCCTTCAGCCTGACGGAGCGAGGCAGGGTGCCGCCGTTCTTGGTCCACTCGAGGCGCATGTTGGGTATGGACACGTTGCAGCTGAGGTGTACCGCCGCGCCGGCGTGCGCGCGCTGCTCATTGGCGTGCGACACCGACCCCGTATGATCCGTATCTTCTATGGATGTTATTGTCATGCAGTCAACTTAACCCTCAAGCGTTACCAACCGCGTGTATTGTCACTTTTAAAAATAACTTAAAACAGTCGGGACTTACAAGATAGTAATCATCACGAGTTATCGGTTAAAATTCACGCAGTTGGTAAATAAAATTATAAGTAATGTAAAGCATTCAATCAATGGTGTTTCCATTAGGTGTGAAGTTGGTGACCAGCATTCACACAGCACAACTGAACGGCAAATAAAAGAACAGGTACCTTAACATTAGTGCAACCTGTACATTTGTGTCGTGTTTTCGTGAACTTGTGAAGATTGCTCGGTGGCAATCTTCGAAATTGATAGAACTGTGCGACATGTTACGGGAGTAATACCACAGGGTAACTTATTTAAGTATAATTTTTCTTATTGTGCTGCTAGATATAGTTTTTAGCATTGGCATAGTCTAGGCATCTTTTCTCGGTACCTATCCACGTTAGTTGACGATTACAGTTAGACTGCGCTATTACATCCTAAATTAAATTATTATCGATTCTTCTAATGATGACAAATAGCATTCTTCAGTTTTATGGATTCTTTCGGTTACTTTTAGGTTTTTAATGAACGTTAGTGTTTATCTGTGCAGAATATTTCTATCAATTTCGAAGTTAATCTACCGTACAGTTTTGTGCTGTTGGTGTTCATGCTACAGAAGTGTTGAGAAGATGTACATACCGCTGACGACGACCTCTGCGATGGCGCTGGCGTTGGCGTAGCGGCTTCTGGCAATACATTCGTAACGGCCAGCGTCTTCTACTTCAATTTGGCGGAAGATAAGCGTAGATGAGCGGGTGTCTACGCGGCTGTAAGAGGTTGTACGACTTGTTAAAGGACTTGTGTAGTCTGATGTCCCGACCTTCAACTAAATCGCGCCATCCTTAAGGGATATTGAGCCCGTGACATAAAATTTGTAGGTAGCAACTTTTAGATTTGCAGCAATCTGCTACTCAATTCTGTCTTTTTGATAACTAGGTCAGCGAGTTCATAGTATCCTAGTCATTCATGGGCTTCGCCAGAGGGAAAGGGGGACAGGGCAGCCTAGAGGCCCAGGATTTAAAAAAAAAGTAATAACTTTTCCTGCCTCATGCTACAGAATTAGTAAGTAGGTACGTAATAAATTGTAACGTAAAGTAGAATCAATCTCAAACTAAAATATTTTTAAGGCTAAAAATAAGCATTTGAGTACTCTCACTACCGCAAAAAAAACTTAAAAATTTTCTTTAAAACCCACGCTTTTCGTACTTTGAGCCCTGCGAAAATACTTGACTCACAGAGGTTACTTTTTTCTGCCTCTGGATTGGCACTCCTATTAGATTTTCGCATGATTAACCGTTATAAACAGAGGCTGAAATTAATTAGTAGCCCCTTGCCTTAATAGGCAGCGATGCCTTAGTAGGCAATTGTGGCAAACGCAAGGTTGCTAAAAATTAAGAATGTGGAAATTTTCGAAACAATTCAAACCTGTCCAAGGTAGGTAGGGTGTTAAAATTTTCGAGCTGGCTTCGCTAGCTCTTCAGAGGACCAAGTGTTTCCTTTATGAAGGATCCAAACAATTCTAACCTATCCAAGGCAAGGTGTCAAAAAATTTCGACCTCAGCCTACTTCCTCTTGAATCTTGACTTTGTCTGTAAATTGATCAAGTAGCTCCTACATGAAGGGTCCAAACGATTCTAACCTTGTAGATGGTAAGATGTAAAAATTGCTGGAGCCTACTTTCATTTGAATCTTAACTTGAAGTCTTTGTGTCGCTCGAGTTACTCCGGTAAATCGAAACAATTCTAACATGTTCAAGGCTTTACTCGCTCTTGGAGCCTTACTTCCTTTTATTAAATGGTCTCCGTAAGATTTAGTAAAATCTATTTCTGAATAGAAAATGTAAATAGTTAAACGTAACCCTTACAAAATCATTTTTACTCGCATCCTTCCCCCCGCTCCCCCTAACCCAAATGCTGGCGACGCCTTTGTAGTCATCATTCATAGTTTTTAACAATCAAAGATCAAGAGAGGTCAAACTTGAACCTATTTTCTTCTACTACTTACTTGGAAGGACTCCTGTCAAGGGGTCTCCAGTTAATGTCGATGATGTCATCTCCCTCAACGATGCACTGAACTGTGGGGGACTGTCCGGGATGCACGGTCTGTGTTGGCGGGCGCAGCGTGATCTTAGGCGCTTTGATGACGACCAGGCTGGTGTATATCGCTTCTTGGACCTCATTGTATTGGTTGTAAACGTTGCAGACATACTGGCCTGAGTCAGCTCTCGAGACCTGGAGATTTGACATAAAAAACGTCAGAATGTGCGTATCAGGTAGCCATCTAGGAATTGGATCCCAATATGTCTGTATGTAATTATTGCGTGTACACATGAACGTGTACACATTAAATCTACCATCATCACTCCACAAACTAAGTTAAGTTTGTTTGGAGAAACAAAACGGATCAATTAAGAAACGTTTGTATTTGAGAAGCATATTTTTTCTGCGGTCCCGGATTGTACTTACATTGACGATGAGCAGTCGGGAGCGGTCCTGGTAAGCGTTGCGTTGGAGCGGTTGCCTGTCGGCGCGGTCCCACCTCACGTTGTCTCCCGGTTGACCACAGCTGTAATCACTTCACATTTTAGTATATAACTGCTTAGTTGGTCTAGTGGTTGCAAGCGCGACTGCTGAGCAAGAGGATCTGGGTTCGATTTCCGGGTCGGGCAAAGTGTTATTAGGTTTTTCATGAGGAATTTGTTAGTAGCAGCCACGGAATCTGGATCTGTACTCGGTTGATGGAAATCAGGTCGCCCTCTATTACCTGGGAGTTAAACATAACTGGAGAAATATGGGTGTGCTAAAATGTCATGTTACCATTTTGTTTTGCCCAATGCGAGACTAGTAAATTATTTTTCTTTCTTTTCTTTCTTTACTATTAGGTACACCTCTAACGAACCCTTTGGAGATTACAGGCATGTTGTTATGATGATTTTAGTATACAACGTTACAAGCCTTGGTGACTACTGTTCTTTCACAGATAATTTACTTCTGATTGGGCATCACTGTCAACATGAAAGTGATCTATAAAATCGTTGAAATAAGATTGAATTTCGGTTGACAAGTCCGTTAAATTACAGAGTTCTATTTAGGCTTATTGTTGGGTCGCTGCAGCCACACGTAAACGGACTATGGAAATACTGATAAATAATAGGCAGAACAATAAAACCTCAGTAATGTTAAAAACAACTTACTAAATTATGGTTTCAGCTTGTCCTTCGATGGCGAATAGATTGCTAGGCTCATTAGGTTGGGGAGGATAGTATGTACCCGTATCAATTGAGCCATCTCCACTTCCTGAAAATAGAAGTTTTTACTTAGAACCGTAGGCCATATTATATTCTGATAATAAAAAAATATTATGCCTTGGATTCTAAACGTCCGAGCTCTGCTTTTGGGACGGTAAGGCACCTGCATTGCCAGTGGCACTTCAACGTCCACAGACGGCAGTGACCATCTTACACACTCACATAAGACACCACAAGGTCACCAGCTCAGTGTTTAGTTTACCAATAGGATTTCTAGTTTATATGTTGCGAGATAGATATCTCTCCAGTAACATGAGAAAAAAAACCTCATCAACTACTAACCGTAGTCGCCACCGTCATCGCCTCCATCTCCTCGGTCTACCACGATCTTGAACTGTTCCTTGGTGGTCCCGGCAGCGTTGCTGGCAGTACAAGTGTAGTCGCCGCTGTCACTCTCCCTGGCCGACGCAATGCGTAGGGAGGCGTGGCCAGGTGTAGCCACAACGACTTCACGGTAGTCACCAACTGAATATAAAACAGGACAAGATGATATTAATAAATTATTAAATATCTTTTGTTTTACCTATTTTAAAGGGGTTTTCTGTCACACAGATTTCCATTTCAAAATAGCTTGATCTGAGATGGCATGTTTGTGGCTCAAACGTCCGAGATTGAGACCCACCTATAAACATGCCATCCACAAATATACCGCCTGTGATACAGGTTTAACCTAGCACAGGCATTAAATTTTCTTATACCTTCATTATTTCTAAGATTTTAATTTTATTTTTGTGCCATAATAAATACATTACTATATTATCAATGAGTTTGACCGACCTTCCGCACCTGGAACAGTCATCGATTGTAAAAAATGAATGAGAAATAAAAAACAAAATACACAACGTGTACGATGCCTAACCAAGGTTTTTGAAACAATATTCTGATTTAAAAGAGAGTACATGGAGTTTCTTACCTATTCTTCTCCATAAAGATCTACGCTTTGGAATGGGCAACTACAGTATCTACTTCCACAGTTATTATGCCTTGTGACTGGGACTGAAGCTAGCTTATAGTTTTTGTTAAATCAAAAGTCCCTGTAACTACCCAGCTTGATACAAATGCTTTGAAATTGATGTAAATTATTAAAGTAAATTACTCACATTGAATAGACACAACGGGTTCAGGGTAGCCACTGGCTCTGCACTCGATGTTGATGCGGTCGCCGGTGGATCCTTGCACGTAGTTGCTTGGTGTGAGGGTGATCTCAGGAATAGCTCTCACTTTGATGACGGCGCTTGCGCTGGCAGACCCAGCTTCGTTACGAGCCGTGCATGTGTATTCTCCTTCGTCGTTCACTTCGATCTTGGTAAACCTGACGAGACGTGGAACAGATTAAATATAAATTGACCGTTATTCGTTTTTTTTTCTTACTGCACTTCTTCTCCACATTATGGACGTGAACTTTGCCAAATCAAACCTTCCTCCGTGCGCGCAATGCTTAAAATGTGAAGACAAAACTTTGTAGGTACCCCACTAAGTTTTTTCGTCACATTATTAACACATAGGGCTATTGGAAATCTATCGTTAAACGACTAAGAAGATGGCTTGCTTTTTGGATCAAACTACGGCACTTTCTGTTAGATTTTCGCGACCATTTTCCTTTGTGAAATCTTTCTTTGCAGTCCATTTTTGTGCCAATATGTGAAGTTATTTGATATAATGCATACTTATTAACCAGCAGTAGACCTCCATCAACTGAGCTCTGAGCTGCAATATTATAAGAACTGGCATTATAAAAACAATAACTTACTTCAATTCATTATGTGGCATTAATTGCGTGAACGGCGATAGCGGGCGGCCTCCGTTCCTGTTCCATGTGACGACTGGCTCCGGTATACCTCCGGTGACGCGGCAGATCAGAGTGTATTCACCACCCAATGGCACCGCCTGCACCTTGCCTTCCGGCGGCCAGATCTCCACTTTAGGAGGCTCGCGTCCTAAAAGTAGTCAATATTAGTCTCGAAAACTCCACAACTTTATAGTAAGCGGAATCTTTTAAATTTATAAATGGCCAATTCTGAGTTATGTATTATTATTATTGCTAAACAAAACCAACTGTACTAGACTAAGTGGTAAGTGGCAGCACACAGTGGACCTTAAAATTTTTGAAATCTCAAATGACAATATACGAATCAGAAAGTTGGTACTTACTTTCAATCTCAACAAACACATAGATGTTGGCTACTGCAATGTTGTTGACGGTGCCTTCGCAAAGGTAGTATCCCTGGTCGCTGTCTTTAGCATTGTTGATGATCAAAGTGCTTCCACGTTGGCTTGACTCAGGGCCGAGAGAACCATCGTGCTGGGGAATTACAACAAACAGATTGAAAAATAACAAAATGCCCAAGAAATGTTCTTTTTTCTCAAACAAGTGGTGGACAAAAGATACAAAAGCTGTTTTCCAACATATTTGGGAAAAACCAAAATGCGCGGTGGTTGTCAAAGTTCATACCTTGGTCCACCTAATCAATGGAGTTGGACGTCCAACGACTTTACATTCAACGGTACCACTTCCTCCAGTGGGGATTCTCAGACGGTCTTCCGATACGGTGATATTATAGCCCTCTGGCGTGGGAGGGGCCTGAACGTTCACAGTAACCAAGATTGGAACTGGGGCGACATCGGAAAGCGGCGATTGGCAGATGTAAACACCTTGATTCTCAGGTATTGCGTATTCGATGTACAACACACCGTTTTCTGACCGTACGTTCGATGGGAATATGGCGTTATCTTGTCTGAAAAATAATTTTGACATTTAGCTTTCAGCTGCTTAAAAAAACCATGTAACTTTACACGAGGACTGATGAGTACCCTTACCTGACCCAGTCAATGGTTCCTGCTGGAATGTTTGTAGTTCCAGTACAAGCAATCCTGATGCTCTGACCCTCGTCAATGTACGGGTTAGGAATGGACACTGTGAGCTTGTCTCGTGGCGGGAATGATGGTCGAGGGCGTACAGTGATCACGGCGGTACGGTCGGAACTTCCAACTGTATTCGACGCAATACATCTAAACAAAAGAAAGTTTGTAAGTCGAATTTTCTGTACTGGATTCTTTACTGAACTCTGTGTGTAAAGCTTCAGCCATTGGTTATGTCAGACAAATCAAGTGCAGTTGCTTCTAGTCTGAATTATGGTCAGCTAGCCAAACAAACTAGAAGTACAAAATTTACTTATTTCTTTGCGCTGTTTTTTTCTAAATTAAATCTATTGAGACTATCAATTACGGTGCCTATAATACAAATCCTACCTGTATTCTCCGGAGTCTTCGACCCTAGCGCTTTCAATAACGAGAAGAGCATTGACGTATGAGATGGACAGTGGTAGAGGTCTGTTAGATGCCCGCTGCCACCTGATGGAAGGTGTGGGGTTTCCTTGCACGCGACACTCCAGTTGAATCAGGTCACCTTCGTAGTAGTCCTGCACCGATGGAGTGATCTCCACGCTAGGCATCGTCATCGTGTTACCTAGGAGGATATTATTATAACGAATAAAGTCTAGTTGGCTACAAATAAATTGGCATCCATTTCACGTAACTTCGAATGATAATAGACGTCAATATCGTCTGACTCACCACGAGCGTAAAAAATCCATAGAGGTACAACTGTTCCAATAATGTTAGCAAGGAATTAGGAAAAGAAAACTCTATTAGCATTCAGATAACACTTGTCTAGGAAAAAATATTTTACGATATTCTATATAAAATAATAATCTTGGTCCGATAAATATTAAAGACGACCGGACTTACCGGGTACTTTGAGGGTAGCAATAGCCTGGGCAGTGTTGATGCCATCACTCGTCTCGCAGATGTACTTTCCGCTGTCGGAAACTTGCAGGTTCGTGATCAGAAGAAGTCCAACGTTCTCATCAACTTGGGTTCTATCCAGGGGCAGGAGTCCATCGCTCTTGGTCCATCTGACCGGCAAGCGAATTCTGGAATTGAGGCTTTGTGCTTGGCAAGTAAAGTTGACGCTGCTACCCACTTCCTGGATCTTGATAGTTGGGCTGGTGATCTGGACCACAACGGTTGCTTCTGGCGGTGGTGGGCTTGGTGGCGCCTCGGTCAGAGATGAATCTCCTCCTGTTTAATTACATAGATTGTTCAAAGGGCCAAGGTAAGAAATGGAATATTATGTAAGCTGAAGAATTTTGAAATAGTTTCTTTGTCATTAAACTATGAAGTTCAATCAAAACTTACAATAGTCGTTTCTTTTTGACTACCGAATGGTACGATTTTTTTGTTATCTGGTAAAAAGTTAAAATAATAAAAGTAAGTATATAAATAGTAAGTAACAGTAGCTAGACAATACGACACATTATGAATGGATGTCTGTGAACGAAATATGTATGGAGACGCGAAAGACGTTCACAACATACAAATTGTAGATAACGGCACAATATATTAGGTAGATATTCTGGTCGCTATGGATTACAACGATGAGGAACAAATACATTGTTATTGTTTATTTGTTATTATGTCGTGACTTATTAAACTTGAGCCACACGTAACGAATGAAGCCTAACATTTGAAGCATGACATGGCAGGACAAAGACGAAGACGCCCGAAGCACCTTCGGTTGTGATCGGCTACCTTGCTCCGGCAGACTGGTGGTCAGTACACCGAGGGTGAATCCCTCTTTGGTGATCGTGTGGCATTCATAAGTGTCGCCTTGTCGTCTGGTATCCCAGACAGTGTGCCAGACATGAGTCGAGTGCCAGCCATCCTTGTGGAGCCGCGCATCGTAATAGTACTTCGCAGGGCGCTGTTCTCGGCCCTCATGGTAGAACTTTATAGTGAGTCGTTTCGGCGCACGGTATTTGCATGTAAACGTCACTCTCCTTGAGTAATAGCTGTCTCCAACGTCGTGGATTTTCGGATGCAGTTCCATTATTAATCCTATTGGCCGTTTAGTAAAATTTTATTCGTACATTATAATTTCGAAAATGTGTGCACCTACACTGACCTATACATTTTTAGAAATATCTACTTGGTTGTTTTTTTAAGAAAATTATTTGGTTTTCTGCTTCAATAAAATGTAACCAAGTACTTCTGACAACTAACTTAACTTAAAGATCACTTGAGTGTTTTAAATTCAAATCTCTATGAAGTATCTGTACATTCGTCACTTTTTAGCTTACCAATGGTTGAGCAATCGTTTCCGGTATAGGGCGCGCGGCAGTTGCAAACAACTTGTCCGTAGCTGTCGAGTTGGCAGTCGTGTCCATTGCAAGAGCACTGACGGCAGTAACCTTTCTGGTCTTTGTAGTAGCCAGAGTTACAGAGCTCACAACTGGTTCCTGAGTAGCCTTGTGGGCACATGCAGATCTGTAATATTACGGATATTATTAACTTTAGACATTTTCATTATATGTTAGGTACTCGTCATACAAGTCCAACCCAAATAAATATTTCCTTCTCGTTCCCTCTAGTGACAATTTATTTATTCGAGAAAACGTGTACAACATAACAGACGCAAATTCAAACTATTGCATAGTTAAAAGCAGCATATTTACAAAAAAAAAAAAAACTTGAAATAATAACAAGTAAAGGTCATGTTTCGTCTTTCCTCACACAGAAATAGCACAATTATTGGCAGTGAAATCAATCTCGTATCTGCTTTCCAGATTACAGCAATGAGGGCTATCGTTTTTGAACTCACTAGATGGCGCCACTGTCTAGTAAGGTCCTGTCATTCATTCTATTTTATACTTTAAAGTACCAATAACTTCATAAAAGTTTATTTAATTACGTTTAACAACATAGTGTAAACTTAAATTAGCAAGCATGAAACATTTAAAAATCATTCTTCCTTCAAGTACTAACACATTAGAACTCCCAACTTGCTACCAAGTCATTGCCATCTTCAAGTCATAGTCATAGTCATTAATCAGGAATGGCTCAATCTTGACCACACTTGTGAATATTAATAAAACTACGTGATAACGTGCACGCAACGCGGGAACACTTTAGGATATCTGATATTTCTGAAAACCTTACTCTGCACGAACGCCTCTAGCGGCGAATTCATAGCGATAGCCCCCATTGGATCATAGGCTACTAATGAAACAGTAAGAGATGTGTTAGAGCATAATCAAATCATCAAATTCTTCTTAGCGTATCAATGGAAATAAATTCAAATATGTTTCTTTAAAAAAATGATACAGTCATAAGGTCATGAAGATCACTGGTGTCACATGCAGTTGATGTACTAAACTAAATGCATACCTCAATTCCTTTTGCTGCTGGGAGGACAGCATCGTAGTTCTGTGTGGCAGTGTCCATAGAGACGTCAGCGATGGTAGTGTCGTAGATGATGGGAACCACGGTGGCTCTCACAAGTACTCTCTTCAGATTCCTCAGGACGCTCATAAAATTGCTGCGAGTCGCCGGGTTGACGGTGTTAAGGATGTACCAACCGTCCTCCTTGAGCGGCACTTGGTAGCTCTGAGGGGCGATAATTGTTATTAATTAAGTACCAAGTTTTGCTAAGTTAGATTGAGGTATTTTTTTTTTGTCACCAAGATCTGGTGTAGCGATATCTGAATTTTTAAATAGCTGTTGTTGTTTTTTATTGTGCCAATAAACACAGTGCTTTTCTCAGCCATCCAATATCGCGTTGGATTGACGCTATCGTCAAATTTGCGGGAAGGATCTAGATGTGGGACGCACGGAACCGACAGGTATCGTAGAAGTTGTATATAATCAGCAGAGGGTGATTCCTGGCTGAAATGATGATGATGTGGGCACTACAGTGTTCTTTTAGTTTCCACTTACGTATGAGACGCCAGATGGGAACTGGTTGGGGTTGGTCCAGTAGATTGAAATGTCTCCTCCATCGAGAACCACGTCGGTGCCTCGTTCAGACTGGTCGTACACATCCGAATTGAACTTCTGTCGCAGCGATATGCTACCGCCGTAAGACAGCACACGGTTACCTGGGAAAAAAATGTTAAATCAGACCATCGAAAACATTACATAACAACCAAACCCGGGAACGTAAGAACCACCACTAATAACTAAAACAGTTCAGTGTTAAATTGATTTAAAACATAGTTCTGTTTCTGTTAATAGTTTTGCAAAGACAGAGACAGAAGGATGTTTTAAGAGCGTTTACGCCGTCCATGCGCTGTTTGACTCCAAAACAGTACTTTTCAAACCCTTTAATACCATCAACCCTTTATTTTACAAAAATGATAATTACTAATAACTTTAGGAAATTTCGTTGTCTCAATAGTTGGAGAGAAAAATATTTCAATTAATAGAGTATTGGTAAATTCTATCAAGATAACTCAACAGAGGTTTTCTTAATTTCCCTTTCAAGCGTCAGTTTCGACACTCTAATTATAGGAAACCACTGGCAAACCTAATTAGATTTTTTTTTTTACCTATTGCTAAGATCCTAAGGAATATAGTTGGAGAAGAAAATTTTTTGATTTAGGTTTCTTTATATAAGAAATTAAAGTTCAAACAATGTGAAATATTAAGGAATTAAAATGATTTTTTCACCGATATATCTTACTTGATTTAATATAATAATAGCATAATATAATAGAAGAACATATGCTTTAAAACATCCAATTTAAAATTTCAAATAATTTACAGTGATTATTTTTCTATAAATATTTGAAAACTACTATAAATCACTGCGCGCGAGCAATTTCAAATCAGTCCGCCGCGAGGCTTTCTAGAGAGAGGACATGTCGCTCGGCGCTCTGCCTGACCCGAGTTGACCTTAGTCGTAAATGGAAGGATAGCGGACGTTTATAGTGTGATTAAAAAATCTTGGTACTTTGATGATTAAATTTTTTTATTATTATTTTTGATGACTGACAATATTTTTAGTGACAACCAATATCTACCCTATTTTTTTACCTATGAATTTTATTTATTAAAACTTTTACTTATTTTTTTGTAAATAAGAACATAAATTGTTTTTAAAGTTAACGCCAACCTATTGTATTTCCCTCATAAGAGGTGTCACTAAGAGGAACATCGCGTCAGGTTAAAATATAATATAAAATAAACGTAAGTAAATCCGTATAAAGTGATTTATTTGAATAAAATAAGAAATATTTATTAATCAGTCACAAATCAATAATAATTAAAGAAGTTCGGTATCTTTCTAAAGTTTAGATCAACAAATTCATGTTTGAATAACTAAAAAACGACTTTAATATAATAATATAATAATTATAGCTATACTTGCAATATATTATTAAATACTTATTTTATGCACTCGTACTTTAGTAATCCGTGTACGTTCAAATTCAAATTCAAATTAAATTTTACTTCAACAATTGCACTCGAACGGATCATAGTGGGTTAGTTTGACTATAGCGCAAGAGAACGCGCCAGCGCTATGCACACAGGCACGCGCGCTTTAGTGTGCGTAAAAAATGCATTGAATTACCTAAACTTGACTTCGCGCGATAGACGTAAACGCTCTTAAATAATATTGACTGATTTGTAAGTGGGCCCTATATACGATTCGCCAATACCACTGAATATTTTGCACTTACCAGGGAAGATAGGCAAAGACCAGTAAAGTTCAATTTCAGGTCGGAAAGAGAAGGTGTACATCAGCTCGCTCTGTTGGAACATCGGCACGAAGTTGTCTTTGATGACCCTCTCAGCGTTAAGGTCGGTAATGGCGTAACCGCCGTAATTCTCGCCCAGAACTGGAGCAGCTATCGGTACCCTTGTGTAGTGGTTGCCCTGGAGAAACAGCAGGGTTAATTAACGTAATAAATATTTATTGCTAGTTTTTTAATTATCAAAGGTATAATAATTTGCTTTAATAAAAATATTCTTCGATTTCTCCTTGATAAGTAACCGTTTATGAGAATGTGAACCTTATTCTCACGTTCACAGTATTCAAATTCATATGCGACGCTTGCTTTATCTAGCATTCTAAAGTCAAAGTGCAATCTGTGCCTCATATCCTCACCCAGAATAGTCTAAATACTTACTTCGTGGCAGTCAGTCGTAACGCCAGAACAGTAACAAGACAGGCATCCGTCAGGGTTGACGGAATCGAGTCCAAAGGTACCAGGGCGGCAGCGGTCGCAGGAATCACCTTCGACGTTCTGCTTGCAGAAGCAATTACCAGCTTCATCGCAAGGCGCCGTGGTACCGCGGGGATCGCAACTGAAATACAATTTTCGTATAAAAAGAGAAAATGGATGTTTTAACTAGTCGAAAGTTTATTTTTAATAGCCCAATGACTCACCGACAGGGTTGTATGGGGTTTTCTCTGGATTCAACGCAGTTGCCGTAAGGATCGCGTTCATATCCTGGCTTGCACTGTTCGCATTCATCACCGTCGGTATTGTCAGCGCAGTTCTGTTTCAAAATCAACATTACATTTTATTTTTCATTACAAATCGAAATTAAATTGCAAACCGCGGTAGGGTTGGGACAAAAGATATTTAGCTAATGAAAAAGTTAAGTTGAGAAGAAGATATACTTACGTAGCAGACTCCAGTCTCAGGGTTGCACATGGTAGATTTTCCGTTGCATTCACATGGCTCACAAAGTTCCAAGTAAAGGCCGCTGGAGCTCCTACAAAATAAACCATCGTTTTTACATTATTATTAGACTTTGATTGTCGTGATGTGAAATGACCAGTATTGACTGGAAAGTTTAGTTCAGAAAGAATTAAGTATCCAGTTCTTATGCATGGAACATTTTTGCGAAATAGAGATGGCACTACACAGTATATCTCCATCTCTTTCTCGCATAGAAACAAGGGCATAATGAATTAGTAACTGACCTCTTGAAACCAGGCGCGCAGTCTTCACAGGAGGTTCCGATGTATCCAGGTGGGCAGGTACATTGTTCGACGTGGAAAGCGGTGGGTCCATAGCCATCAGGTTCGGCGGTTTCAATGCTGGCACTGACCGGGGAAGCCAATTCCGAGCTCGGAGAGTACGTAGCCTTGATCAGGATTGTCTTAACGTCAGCCAAAGCCAAGAGGAAGTGTTCGCGTGATACTTCTTTGCCATCAGGTCTGTTTAAAAGAAATAATCCGATCAATGTTAAAATATCTTCGCAAGTAAAAGACAGTTTGGCATTCTAGGACAATGAAACGGAATGGATTTTTTCGTGTCACGTGTCAAAGAAGATAAAAAGGGAATTTAAAAGTTAAATAATTATTAATAGACGCAAATTAAATTATGACATTATGAATGGACAACACTTACCTCTGCCATCCCTTTTCAAGGAATTGGATGCTGGCGTTCAGAATACCCTCATGTGAAGCTTGGAAGTCGCCAAAGTAATGGAATGTAAGACGGTTGTCCTGTAAGACAAATATTTAAGTAAGCGTGGTTAAAATTAGAGAAAAAAAATGTTACCATATATGCAATCAATACTTAAAAACATTGAAATTAAAAGTTCGTGAAATAAAATACTTACACTAATGAGTTGGACATCAGCAGCCGAGTTTCTGAACCTTGGGTCGGGTGAACCTGGCACATTCTTGAGGACGTAACGCAGGGAACCACCGTACGATGTCACCTTATCACCAGCGAAACTGGCAGGCAAACTCCAGTAGTAAATAGTTGACCGGGAGCGATCAATTTCATTCAACGAGATATCTCCACGGGTCAGCTGAGGTTTGAGGTCAGTTTCTACTGGGGCAGTGTATCTAACGGCGCCGGGGGGTCCGGTGGGAGAGATGTTGTAGATCTTCACTTGGTCCACGATCTGCGGTACGTTGAACTGTACGCTGATGGTTTTACGTCGCAGGCTGCTGCTCATACACTGTTGCGACACACCCGAGCAGAAGCAGAGGGCACATCCGTGTCTGAAGTAGAGATTTGGTTAGTCGAAGACAGATTGATAATTTGACACATTTGTGCCAAGTATCACAGAACTCTCATCAAAGGAATGACAACGCTGCAACTATAATTACAGCTGCGACAAATAATGATACCTGAAGTCAGAAGACAGGTAGAAGGAATCGTTCTTGCACTGGTCGCAGTATCGTCCCTGGACGTTATCCTTGCACACGCACTCATCTGGGGGTCGGATCAGCTTCGTTCCGGTCGGGTTGCAGTTGTCTCTTTGAACCGGTCGGCATGTGTTGCCGGGGATCATCGGGTTGCCTTCGTAGCCAGGGGCGCACACCTCGCAGTGTTTGCCTTCATACCTGTCAAAAAATTAATTAAGTTATGTACATATATGTATAATCAGATTTAAATAGTAGTAGATAAGGAGTAAATTATTAATATTTTGTAAATTGACAGTAAAACACAATTACACGTCAAAAACAAATTATATTGAAGTCAGTTTCCTAATCGATTACTCTGAAAATAATCACCGAAACAAAGTTATTCGTTATTTTGATGATAGACAGGTCTTACCCAGGGAAACAGTCACAGATGACTGATCCATCTTGTCCGAGTGAGCAAGTTCTGGCGAACTGGTTTTCGCGGTTGGTAAGCGGGCAAGGGCATTGCTGGCAGGGTATGCCGCTAGATGGGTCACCATATGTACCCACTGGACATTCTTCAGGCATGCAGTCACCGAGCCAAGGTCCAACCTTCTTCCGAATGTAGCCGGACGCGCATTTCTAGAAAATTAAGGAGAATTTGTATTTTTATCACGTACTAGCTGACCCGCGCAACTTGGTCTGCGTATCATTTTTGATTAATGCTCCGCTCCCATTGGTCGCAGCGTGATGTTTTATATACTTTTCAATTCGAACCAGTAGTTTCTGAAATTAACGCGTTCAACCAAACAATCAAACAAACTCTTCAGCTTTATAATATTAGTAGGTATAGATTTGATAGAATATTTATGTAATGTGAAGATAAGTCCAGTAAGATGTCTGTAATAATATACCTGGCAGGATAATCCTTCGTATTCCTTGGGGCACGTGCACTCTTCCACGAGGCTAGCAACTCCCAGATTTACGTTGATGTGTTCAGCGGACTCCATTGTGAAATCAGTGATGTTAACTCCCGCATTGTTCAAGTCAGCGCGCAGAAGGATCAGTTCGATATCATCCAGTCTGAAACACATCGTGTTAGTTTTAAACCAAGGCAAGACAACGTGAAGGGTTCGATCCTTCAAACTAATGCCGAACAAATACTGACGTCATCATAATGTCTTCCCTGGAGGCCGGTGTGTAGCCACTAGTGCTGTTCTTCATCCAGTCTTCAGGAGTCAAACGAGCTTCGATGGTGAGGTCCCGGGATCCACCAGCACGACTGATGTGGTATAAGTTACCGTATTTGCCCTGCACACCAAAAAAACGTTTATGAATCGTATTGGTATCTAGTGGTTTGTAGATCTGGATAAATTATTATACATGATTTCATAAAAATCGACTCATAATATGAAAACATAATTATGTAGATTCATTAATTACTATATCTGGAACGTTTTGGAATGTTTCAATACCTTGATGACAATAGTTGGTATGCTGTCATCGAATCCATAAATTTGAGTGTGTGGAGATACAATGTACTTGATGTGACCACCGTAGGACTTGAGCTGGTTTCCGGTGTAAGACTCTGGCAAGGTCAGGTAGGGATGCGAGCTTTGCCATGATGGTGAGTCACCGAGTTTCGTTACCTGAAATGTGAAAGTTTCTTAGAATGGCCGTGGACACGTAAATAGTTTTTTTCCTAAATTGGTGCAAAACTAGCCCAAAACACATTTGGTATTATTACATCAATATCAAATGAAATATTTGTGACTTACCGTAGCTCCATTCCTCAGAGGCTGGTAATAATAATGGTTCGAGATCGGTTGAGAGGAATCAATGCTGACGTCTCCTGTAGGCGAATGCCTGATGCCGAGGAGCCTGGTGCCTCCTTCTCCGAGAGGAGTCGGCATGTAGTAAGTATACAGGTCAGCGCTGCGGCACTTGTTCGATTTGCCG
Source organism: Standfussiana lucernea (assembly GCA_964057025.1). Classification (NCBI taxonomy): domain Eukaryota; kingdom Metazoa; phylum Arthropoda; class Insecta; order Lepidoptera; family Noctuidae; genus Standfussiana; species Standfussiana lucernea. Next base: position 4,734,854 of record OZ059784.1, read on the forward strand.
AAGCAGAAGCAACGAATACACTCGCTTTCTGAACGCGCCTCGCTGGGAAGCAGACAATCATATATTATTTTACGGACTGATTCCTTAACAATCTAAAAGTACTTGTGAATAATTATGCGATTATTTGAAATAAATTGGTTTAATTAGGTCTGAAGTTGAGCAAAAATAAAAAAGACTAAATTTTTAGCTCTGATTAACAATGTTCTTAGAGAAAAAGAACTTAAATAAACGCCAGTCTTACCTGTTGAAATATCCTCGAGGGCAGAGGTCGGTCTTGTTGACAAATACAATAGCATCTGGTGCGGCGAAGGTCGTTCCCTTGTTGTTGATAGCTTCACAAGAGTATGCTCCGCTGTCTTCCGGCTAAAATGCATGAAAAATATTATGGGAAAGAAGACAACTCACTTAATCACAATAATATACTCGTATCAGCACCACAGAATAACAGCACAGAATAACTAAAACGTTATTATTTACGACCATATTAGACAGTATTATATTAAGAGTGATACAAAACTGCAGTAACGGTAATTGTTAAAAGTAATTGTGTTAGGAACAGTGACAAACCTGCATGTTAGGGCAAGTGAGGACACCGATACCCCTGTCACTAGTCCAGGTACACTTGGGGCGGACGTGACCCCAGTTCAAACGCCACGAGATCAGCGGGACGGGTACACCGACAGCCTCACACCTCAATGTCAGGGTCTCGCCAGGATTTAGCTTCACGTTTGTTGGTTTGGGGGGGCTGGTCACGTGAACAGGAACTGAAGAAATAGATGTGTGTGAACCGATCGTCATGTAGGATATATTTACTCTCAATTATTTATGCAATTGACTTCATTAGACACAACACAAGACTTTCTTTCACTTGACGTCAAGTTGCTTCTTTATTTTAAATTTGTGTTTAAGAATATTTATTGTACTTACTGCACCCATATTCATCGGAGCCATCTTGACAGTCAGTTTGGCCGTCGCAATGGAAACTCTTAGGGACACATTGATCTTCGGACTTGCAGGTGAACTCAGCCGGTGCGCATTTGCCAATCTCATTCGCGTAGCCACAGTTCTGTTCATCTGATGAATCTCCACAATCGTCTTCGGAGTCACAGATCCATGTCTTGAGGACGCATTTACGGTTACTACACTTGAACTGGTTAGGCTCGCACATGCCATCGTGGTCTGGAAAATGTTTGTAGGTCAGTATTATTCATATTTACAACATTTTTCATTGGTTCCTCTTTGGGAACCCAATGCAATGAGCCTTTGGTAAATTAAACATGCTTTCTTCGAACTAATAATTAATTCTCTCTAAAATTATAATCTTTATCGAAGGATGTGGTTTATACAAGATCCAAGATACTTACGGCAATTTTCTTCATCCGAACGATCGGCACAGTCGTAATTATTATCACAAACAGCAGACTTAGGGATGCACTGTCCATTACCGCAGGTGGCTTCGTAAGGCTGACACGCCGGGAACGGAGGCCTGTAGGTTATAGCTGCAAAAAATTGCGTCAAGTGTTAACCATTTGGAGATTTTTGCGGAGGGTTGGTTGAAAAGAGATGTGATGGTGATAGTGAGTCGTGGAGAAAGTTTGTAATTTAAATTTGGAATGTCAGAATTCGATTCGGATGAGAATTTTACAGCTACACAAAAAAGGTAAAGGTGTCGGATATTGAAGAGATGGATGCCTGACAGAACTGCGTGTAGGTTTCTCCAATCTCAAATAACTTAATAAGGGTATTGATGATGGTAGGCCAAAAATAATAAGGGTATTGATGATGGTAGGCCAAAAGTGAGATTTTGATGGGGGAGGCTTAATACTTACGAGCACTGTCCACTTGCAAGTTAACACGCACTTGAGAACCAGAGTAGCGTAAATAGTCGTCGGCCTGGCAAATGTAAGTACCGCTGTCGGCTTCCTGCAATTATGAAAAGGTACATGAAATTAATGACAGATTTTAAAGTTCAACGTATCACTATAGACAATAATACCTTATTGTCTCGTATACTCGTACATATATATTGTCGGTATATGCGTAGATTAGTGGTTACAACCTTTTCAAAGAAATTTCGAAACGCTCAGTTGACACTTCTCGTGACCCAAGAACTGGCTTTAACCTAGGCCAGTGTAAGGATAGTTAGTTTTTTTTATAATTTTTATTTAGCTCTTCTTGTAAATAGTCTTTACATAATTAAAAACCAGACATTTTGAACGCATTTTGACTCTTTATGTAATTTTTACTCTTACCCTAATCACGAGCAATTCAACGCTAGATTCTGCGCTAGATCTTTAGTATCAAGAGTTGAAAAGTCACGTTAAAAACGTGCTCTTGCTATGACAGGCTTAATAAGATCCGATCTAACCTGTCGCTTGATGCTCTCCCAAGGGGCGCTCTAAGCCGAGGTCCGATGCTAATGCTTAGCGTGTGGTCGCTTTGTATTAAACCACAGGATTATCCGGCTAAACAAACGACCACCTGCTTGCTGAAGCCATTCAGTAAAAAAAACATTTTACTCTGAAGTACTTACGGTGACTTTGAACATCTCCAATCGTCCTCTAACATCGGTTGAGCCTTGTTTGATCCCACCATCTCTCGTCCATCTGACATTGGCACGGAGAGGTCCTTCATCTCGACATTGGAACACCACATCGCCACCTAAAGGAACCCATTGATAATATACTGATGTTGATGGGAAAACGAGACCCAAAGTTTCACCAAAATAATGCAGCATTCCATGGAGTTTGTTTTTTCTATGAAGTGACTGTAACTACCCTTTTAGTCATTTGTAGTACATGCTGTTGTTCTTTTATAAAGTAGATTAACAAAAGATATACAAAAACTATGTTCGTGACTTATTTTTTTCGAAGTAGAGCTGATTATTCTTAAAATATGATCAAACCGGTACTAATATATTGCTCTGTCTTGCAAGTCGGATACTTCACATTATCTGTCAGAATCAGGTGACTGAATCCGCGGCTGCAATTTGCGTGTACCGATCGGGCTGAACCTTTATGAATCCAATGAATGGATGATACATCTAAATAAAACTACTACTTAAATAATTGCTTAAAACGTGCAACAATCATTACTAACCCATTATGAATTTAGAGACAAATGTGTTTTATAATTTTATTACTAACCAGCAGTGTAAATGTTACTCTGACTTCAGTAATTGAAGAAGTAAGACTACATTAGAATTTCGTTTTGAAACTGACATGATAACTAAAACTGTCATAAACACTGAAAACGGGATATTTAACCTGTTTACTATTACCAGTTTACTAACTGAACTAACTATCGGGAACTCAAAACAAATAGTACCGAAACATGGTAAATATCCCGTTTTCAGTATTAACGATAGTATTCAAATATCCACTGTGTTATTTTGTTCGAAATCAAATCCACAAAAGAAATGAGTACCCACTACAGTTTTTACTACTTTTTATTTAAACTTTTATATTTTTTGATAATGAAACACGGTATAAAGTTACACTTGCGTTACGATCTTAGATTCAAGTATACTTTTATCTAATTGTAAATCAATACTGTTTACTTAACTGTACAAACCCCTTTGTAAAATCAAGCAACATAACTTCCGCACGACCTGGCTTTAATTATTAATGTTTTTAATTAGTTTATTTTACTGTTTTATCATAACCCATATTATTTTAATGTTAATAAAAGAACTCAAAATCACGTGCCACTACTTTAAATAGATATTCTAGTCTAATAAGTACATGATTGTATAAAAATGAATAGGTAGGTAATGAATATTATACAGGGTGGTTGGGACATCGGCATATTACCGGAATTTAGCACATAAATATAGACCACCCTAGATTTCGTCGTTTGTAAAATAAAAAACAAAAGTTTTTTTTTTATAGAACAGTCTAAAGATTTTGATGCCGGGTTTCTAGATTCATTCATAGTAACCGTTAGTGCGTCGATATCCCTTCTATCCTGTTTTTTTTATTATTACATTATTTTCCTAATAATAAAATAAAAATAAGTTTGCATGCAGTAAAACACGTTTAAAATATAATAAATAACAATAAGTATTTAAATAATCATTATGTCGGATAAACTCTCAATTATTATTCATATTATGATAACACCATTATAATTTGATAATAATAATAATGCTCCCTCTGTTAGGCTAACTGCTCCAATAGTTGTGTTGTAGCCATTAAAGAAAATAAAAAAATCAAATCAGGGGCCTACTATCACCCCTTTGAGTGTGGAAAAGAGATAGAGCTATACAGGATGTCTAGTTGCATCTCTTTCCCACAACGAAGTGGCATCAAAATAATACATCTGTAAGTGGTGGTAGTTGGCCCGCAGGTTAAACTACTCGTATGATCGACGAAACCCAATATTAAGAATTAAGCCTTAAAATCATAAAATAAAATTGTAAAATTAAATTAAATCACGCAAACTATTCCAAATTATGAAGCCGTAAAATGAAAATGTTATGAAAAACCCATTATATTATTTGTTTGCCCAAAATAAAATCAGGCAAGCCGACTCACCAGAGTTCACTGTTCCACCACCATGTAAGAAATAACAAGAAGATAGTATTATTAATAAATTCTAATAAAACACTGTAAAATACCTACCTACCTAAAAAAATCTATATTACCTCCTCCTATGTAAAATATCCTGTATGTAAAATCTAAAAAAAAAAAATATAACTATGACTCAGTAACAGCTTGGTTCCTCTAGGACGTAATCTTTTGTAATACTGTTTAGTGAATACTTAGTTATACCTAACAACAAAAAATGGTGAAGATAGACAGATACATCACGTCATTTTCTTCGAAATTATGATAAATTTTATCAGAAAACAAACTGCTACTTTTAGTCAACCAATAAAAATAATGTCTGTTTTTTTTTTAGCTAAAAGGGACTATTCGCATCTGAAATGTATAAGCAACCAAAATATCGGTACGAAATAATCTCGTAGCTTAGCTCTGGCCTTTTTGATGATGATTAGTCACTTTCACTTAGCTAGTTACCAAGAAATAAAAGCGTATCTAAAATATCAAAAATATTCACGCCTGACGGGGGTCACTACGTATCTTATGACGTAACCGTGCGTAGATACCCTAGTGAACACGTTGGTATGTTCACGTGTAAACTTGTATCCTAGCGTAGATACGAGTAACCTCGTAAAACTACGCCCAACATCGTGTAACTAGAAGTATCCTTGGATACTAAGTTACGTACGTAACTACGCTTATCCTTGTACACTGTACAGAGAACCTTACACGTACACTAAATTCAAAAGCGATTTTCTTGTGATGAAGCAATTATGAAAAGAGCTATTTCAAAAGGCTTCGTCGCAAATGGTGCACTTCACAATTGGTGCATTTCACAATTGGTGGACTTCACAATTGGAGCACTTCTCATAAAGGACACGTCTTATAACCAAAACAGTACAGTACCGTAAATCTTATGTTCGTAATCTATCATTGTTATAATACTTTGAAAGGAAATCGCTTTTTAATGTAGCGTAAATATAAGGTGTTCATGTTCGAGGTATCCTTGCGTATCCTTGTGTAACCCCACGCAATCGCTCATCCGTCAGGTATGCATGTTTTAAATAGCACTACAGTATTTTATTTCACTACCCTGGAACTTTCGGCTTGGCTATCTGTAGCTCACCTGTTTCTCCCTGCCTCTTGTTAGAAAGATGCAATAATTTGACATAAATATAAATGCAGACATTTATTCGAGTTTTCTAATCTCGTATTATCTTTTAGTGCCAATAACAATTAATTAAAGACCTATTAATCTGACTAGGTGGACTAATTACTTATATTCTAGAAAGGTACCATTTTTTTTATGCGAAATACGTCAGTATCTTAGGTTGCATCGAAGCGACCATCTTTGTTAACGCATTTTGGGCAATTGTCAATCATAATTATATTGCTCCATTGGAAATTTTACTGGCTTTCCACTGAAAAATATAATTATGTATTAAGGTAAAAGTGACCTCACGCAGTACGCGGCCACGATCACTACTTGTCGCATGACCGCCCGATATCTTGAACAAAACTGGTCAGACGCCCGGTTGTGCGACTCAACTTTCTTCCCGGTGGTCTACCATGACATCTTAAAGCAGGAATGTTTCAATGTCATTCCAATGTGAGAAAGAGAAAGGGCTATACAAGATGTCTAGCGCCATCTCTTCCCACACTGGAATAATACTAAAATATTCCTGCTTTAAGACGTCATGGTCTGCCACCAGGTCGAAGCTTCTGCGGCCAAATTCGAGGTCCTGACGGCGTCCTGCGCGAGGTCTCTAAATCTGACGGCGAATTTTTTTCGCTACATTCGGAATTGTATCTTAAATCCAAATAGTCTAATTCTGTAGTGCTGTAATATTCACTTTGACGTTTACTTGTGTATCCGCTCTGTCATTTTGTCAAGTCTGAGAGAAGAGTGATCTTTCTTGCTTAGGATATGGACCTGAATTTTCCAACCTCATGATTTAGCTTCGTATAACACAAAGTACATAAAATTGGCAACAAAAAGGACTTACCGTGTCTAACGGACTGGTCGGGTGGGTACGTCTTCAGGTTCAGAGCAGGGGGGCCTGAAATTAAATAACCATTAAATATGACGTATTTCTAAGTGTATCATATTTCTATAGTGTCTATTTTTTAGGCATAGTTTTCATTTCCTTTTATTTTATTCTTCAATATTTAAAAATAACTAACAGTTTGTAATTTATTTGTGTATTTTTTAGGTTTTTGCTTAAAATAAAAATTATGTACAGAGTCAATAAAAAATATACACCTTGCGTCATAAAAAATAGTTAGTTTTGTTTTCATAACTATACAATAATTTACACGGTGTAAGTATTATCATTATAATTATCACCTTACCTCACACAATTATTAGTTTTATTATATTAAATTATCATTCAAATGTTATACATAATCAAATTATTTAGTTATTTTGACTTACGACATCAGTCTCTAAAAGTCGCAAGGTCAATGACTACAGAAAGTATGATACAGTTTTTTTTTTGTAGGTAGTACGGAAAATTAGAATTTAATTTGTTAGTTTTTCTTACTACGTCATTCTGAAATTCTGTTAAGTATGTGAAATACGTTTCATCTAATTATTTCAATAGCGATTGTTACACTGAAAAAATCATGATATACTGAATAGAATATTAAGAGTTAATAAAGCATTATACGAATAACACCTACATTTATTTGCTAACAGCAGGGTTACCATGATCTCTTAATGCAGGATTTTTTACTTCTATTCCGAGGGTGAGAAAGAGATGGCGCTAGAAAGTCTCTCTCTCCCTCTCAGAGAGGTCATGGTGACCCCACAGGTTCTAGGTCTTTGTCTTAGTAGACTGAAGTGTGAATCGACGTATTTAAACCAGAAATATTGATGAAACGTTTTTCATGAAAGAGTTTTGATTAACGTAGAGTTTTTTTCAAAGGATTTTAAATTAAGATATTTAGCAATGATCAGTGCGTCTGTGATATAAATGTTTCCTAAAGATTTTCTTTTTTGTTACCAATTTTCGATGCGATAGAAACTTGGTATAAAAGTCACTTTTCTGTGCCTGATAAATGTCACGACACTCCGTTGAGGCGTTATGTCGGGAATAAAGGACATGTTACAAAAACGTTTACTGACACGAAAAAAGACAGACACATTACGAGTATTATAAAATGGACTGTCTCCTTGTCTGAAACGGGACTGTTTCAAATCGAATCACTTTGAAATCGACATAACAACAAACTCACTTTCACATTTAGGCCCGTTTGCACCACTAACTCATAAATACGTTTAATGTGGAAGCGCCAGGGTAGCCCGCGAAATTCAAAATTTTCTTACTTTTTGCAATTTGCAGGTCAGGCTGTGTATTGAACAAAATATAGTTTGCGGCCGTAATACGTTGTATTTACAGAATTTTTATCATTAAAATCATCAAAACAACCCTCTATGTTCATTTTACTCCGTTGGATGACTGTTTCATGAAAAAGTCACTCAATGCAGGGGTATAATGAACTTTGAGGGTTGTGTTGATGATTTTAATGAAACTCAGTAAAACTTTATTAGTTACGGGCGCGAATCATATTTTAATCAACATACAATCCGAAACTGCTAATTCTAAACGTTGAAACGACGTTCTGTTTCTGTCATCTTCAAACTTTTGACAGATACAGGACGGTTTTGAATACGTTTAGCGTTAAACGTATATCCTGTTTTATGGTGCAGGCGTGCCTTACAGTATTAGTAAGGATAAATCAGAATCCGTTAAATAAGGATAAGGGGTCTGTCCCTGTTAAGACTATGTTAATGATCAACGTCGTCTAGAAGATTATAATATTATCACAGATCATTCAGTCGATTCCTTACTGTGGTAGGGACAATCAAATTCGTCACTGTAGTCGAAGGGACAGTCGATGTGACCGTCACAACGCTGGTATACGTGAATGCAAGGACCATTCTCACAACGCCATTGCTGTGGATGCCTGCATGCGCGGCCTAGTAAACGGAATTGACACTTTAGACCCGAAAGTCTAGCGAAAATTTTACCTACCACACTTTAAGGCTATGAAATGGTAAACTTAAGAATAAAAGGTACAGTTTAAGGTACAGACGCCAGCACAAACTGTCAAATTTTTCCAATCAACCTTGAACGTAATTCTTTAACAATAAAGTTGAAAATCTATTAGAGAAATTTGACAGATTGTTGTAGTTTGATGTGCTGGCGTCTGTACAGTCGGTTTTTTTTCCAGATTTATTGGTTTCTCTGAAAGATAATCCAGACAACCCGGAGCTCGATGTCCAAATCTCCGAGAGAATGTTGTCAAATCGATGACAATACACAGTTAACTTTCGAATTAGTATCGAAACTGTTAACCAAAATAAAAATGGCGAAATGATGTCGAAATTAGCAGTTAAATCCGTAATGGTCGCTACTAAAATTTAGTTTTTTTTTTGTTAAACTTACCATTGTCTGGGTATCTACTGCCAGCCGTTGAGACGGGATACCTAGGCGTATATCTTTCCGTCGTAGTGTAATATGGGTCAGGGGTGACCGGTAGCCTAGTGGTGGTGGATTGTGGGCAGTTCAATTCGTCAGTACCATCCCGACAGTCGACATTACCATCGCAGAACGCAGAAGTCGGGAGACATTCGCCGCTTCGACATTGGAAGCTGTCCTCCGCACAAGCTACAACGGTAAAATTGAGTAATTAATGACGAGTTCTTTTAATAGAGAATATTAGTATAAAAGATCAAACTCATGAAACGTGCAGGAATTGCATCACACTATAACTATCTATAACTATTTTTTTACAGCATAGCAGTACAAGTATCTTTTGGGACGTGGCCATGTTCGGAGCCACTGACGCTATCCTGTTTTTTCAATACATTTAACAAATCAATCGCACAAAATGTTCCCTAACAGCAACCCCTTAACATTATTCGCCAAAAGATCCGTGTAGCTTCATGTAATTTTTTTTACGATTGTAATGAGTTAACAAGTTATAAAGGGAAAGGTTTTAATTTCACATAAATTCAATAAATAAATATGACGTATCAACTTGTTATCTTTTACAGTCGTAATCATGAAATCAAATCGTTTACAGGAATATAAGCAGAAGTAATAACGTGCAAACAATCATGTGAAACAGAAGTAAATATTTTGACCTGTTTCACCACCTCCGGGTAACTTGTCTAGAAATTAGGTTATGCCTATCCGGATCATGTGAAACAGGCTTTATAAATAGTTCGCGACAAGGAACGCTCCTTCAATTTGATGATTTATTAATAATGATCCAAAGTTTCTCTTGTTTTCATTGCTTCCAGGTCGTAGGCTACAAATTAATATTGAGACCGAATGAGCCCTAGTTGCGAACGATTTCATTAACTAAAAAAATTATAACAAATAAATCGGTGATACAAAAAACAGGTGTAAATCAGCTATGAAAATCCTAAATGGTTGGTCTACAATGGATCCAGCTTACATACTATTATGGTATGATTTACGACACAAAGTAAAATACGAAATAATAATATACTCTTCGTCTGGAAGGAATCAACAATAAATCGGGGTTCACTAATTATTTTTATTTCAATCAAACCGCATTCCAATACTGCTTTATAGTACATCCACATCTGAGTGTAATTATAACATTATCAATATTTTTTTATACAACCTTTTTCAGTAAAAACTGCGTTTTACAAAGCCACATCAATTCATCATTTAACATACACATGGGTAAAAAAAATGATGAATCAAACTAAAAAGGAAAAATTTAATTTTTAGCGGCGTCGTTCTTTTTAAGAACATTGGGGTTTTCTTTGATAGACTTAAGAATACTTGGGTCCAGCTGGATGTGTCATCGTTAATTTGCTTTCAGAAAGCCATTTAATGATTATACGGCATGCTATCCCACAGAGAGTAGACTTGTGCCCCAGCACTGAGAGTTTCACTCTGATTATGCAAAGTCGCACTATTGGCCACTCAATAATTTTTATTTAAAAGGACTTATCTGACAGCGGTTGTTACACTCAGATATGGCAGTACAAACATGAGTAAGGTACCAGTATTTAAACAGTTCTGTTCATCTGAAAAATCGTAGCAATCGTATAGATTGTCGCAACGTCTCGAGTGAGGAATGCACCGGCCGTCGTAACAGGTGAACTCGGACTCGTGACACTCTGCCATCACTGGTGACCTCGACGCTCTCGTCATGTACCAAGCTGAACACCCATTGTGAATATCAATCTTCCTATTAAGGCATTATACCCTAATTCTATCCTAGACTCTATAGGCAAGCTAGCACACTTCATGCCCGGTCAAGTACTGTAAGTGACAAACCATCACGTATACTAACACAACAGTTTCCGGGCCATTTAATATTAACAACCTTTTGGTTCAAATTCTTGAAATATAACTTCACCAATGCTTGGTCTATTTTCCTATCTGATTTAACTTATTGTTTTTTTTCCCCTTTTTTACGATTTGTCATTTCGAATAAATAGCTTTAAAGCTTTATAGACCTTAATAATCATTCGAAATGAAAACTTATCTTAGAAACCTAAAGATGATTTTCAAATACCCATTCAATGATACCCCACGTAACATAGTTTACCGACTTTCATATTTTTCTTTTTGACAATATGGCGTCTGGTTGTCGCCATATTGAATTTTAATTGCTGTCACGTCTTTACTGACAATTGCAAGATTAAGACAAATAGATTGACGTAAGAATCATCAAAAACATCGCCACAAAGGAACACACATACATACATAGGCTAAAAAACACATTACCCTCCTTTGCGTCACGCAGTCGGGTAAAAATATAATTTTTAGTGGATTTCTTAAGTTTCCATACCACCTCGCTGACTGAATTTGAGTGTTAAGTGTCCGGTAAGAGAGGAGGAAAAAAGTACCATTCCAGAGAAGGCACAAATTAATAGCATCTAAAAGTGCGTAGTGCGTTAGTGTCAACAGAGAATGTGCCAATAAAGCCACTGGTACCACAAATCACCAAATACATTTAACACTCAATAAAATCATTCTGTCATATTCTAACGATTGACAAAAATAGAACGATTTTTAAGTACGTTTAGTGTTACATGCATTTAATGACTTACGGTGCAAGTGCGCCAAGAATTGGTTCATTAAGTGCGATAATTAAATTGTTAGTGCTTTTTTTAATTTCTAAAGCGTGTTTGTGCCCTGTGCTAGCCAATTGTATATAGGATAAAAATACCCATTAAATTTTACTGATACTCGTTTTTGACAAAACTCTTTTATTTGATCTGCTTTACAATTTAGACATTTTTTTTCTCAATAATTCTTTTTATTTCCTAAAGAGTCAATAATAAGCATCAGCAATTTCTTAATTTTATACCAATGTGAAAGTGTCGAATTTTTCATATTCTATGCCTATTTAAGATTGTATTGGACCATAAATGAACTTCTAAAATCTCTTTAGATAAATCAGTAGGTACATATGAATCTACTGCTAAAAAATAAACTAAGTTACGAATGGCTTTAAAATTAACTATTCGATTCATTAAATAGAAGGCCGAATGTCAAAAGGTCTAAAATAATGCTATTCTTAATCTTCTTTGTCATTTGCTGCCAATGTATCTTCTTTAATAAATAAATGTCTAATTCCTCGTTATAAACTGTTAGTATTTTGAAGCAGTATTATTTGAATACTTACGGCAGTTAGCTTCATCAGAACCATCTTCACAATCAAAGTGATCGTCACAAAAGAAACTTTGGTCAATGCAAATATTGTTCGACTGGCATCTAAATTGTTCCAAGGTGCACGTCTCTGCAATAAAACGTCATTGTTAAATACTTGAAGCTGGTGTACTAAGCTGATGACGGTGTGAAGATAGGCGATAATCAGGCCAGAGAAACGCACCATAATCCTAACTGCATTTCGACCGTCCCTACGTACAAAACGACATGTCTAAACACCGTTGGTTTGCAACAATAATGACATAACTCGAAAAATAAGAAATACAGGACAGCTTTTTTGCAAGTTCTAAAAATATTTTCAGTATATTGCCAATATTTTTTTTGCATAGAGAAACTTTTTATCAAAAGATTAAAGGTTTATTTTACGTATTTCGTTACTTAATTTAATACTTGCTTTCCTTAATTTTATATTCAACTACAACCAACATCGAAAAATCTAAATTTTTGACTTATGTCATCCTTGTCGCAAACAAGCGACATGTTTTACAGGAAAGCGTTACAAGCGCGTAACATAGTACCTATTTATGAAAGTTACGCCATTAAAAACTCTCCATTTCGAGTACTAATTCATTACATAAATAAAAATATAATAGGTAATATTTCCAAAAAACCATTTTGGAATCGTTTGAATCTATACAACGCTCTCCTGTAAACCGCGCAGTGTTTAGATAATATTATTTCGCTTTGAACGTAGGAACCGTCGATTTATACGTAGGATATAGTAGGCACAACTTCGTAACAATAGTATGGTTCAGGACATATCCACCGTTAAAAGCGGCATACGAATATTTACACTAAATTAGGTTACACTTAAATTTAATATCACTCATATACTAAACATAAAACCTAGCTAACTAACACTACATATTCCCATTTTGTTAATTGTACACATTTTGTTTTTGATCTATTTGTAGTTTGTAAAAAATGTACCTAACAATGAATAAAAAAAATCAAGACTAATTACTAAACTGGTCTGCAACTCTCATATGTAGGCGTCCCAGTGATTGCACTCAAGCATTTTTTGCGCTATGAAAGCCATTTGGATATGTAAAGAGTGACCGTAGAGCCTAGAACACAAGTAAGGTATTTGAGAACAAAATTATCTCAAAACTAATATTGATTTCATACTCTGTGCCAACATAGAAGCCAAATTGGTCACTAGAGTATTTGGGCAAAGTGATATTTAAAGAATCAAAAATATGTGGATATGAGATAAGCGAGTGAAGATGAAAGTCATTATTCAGAGACGTTGGCTGGTTTTTTTTTCCCTGAGAGCCTCTGCCTAAGAATGGTTACAAAAGACAAGGTGGAAGGGACATCGACGTTAGAACGGTTACCACGTTTTCACTACATCATTCTGAACCCCCCCACATAAGAATTTTTCAAAGGGAAAAATTGTAAAATTATCCACCCTGTGTACTTAAAACATTTTTTAATAACTTACCACCTGGTCTGGTGATTATAGTTTCATTACAATTCGTCTCGTCACTGCCATCCATACACTCAGGTATGCCGTTACACCGCTGCAAATACGTAATGCATTCGTCGGACTTGCATCTAAAATAAAAACAGTTATTATACATAAACCTGAAGGTAAGGCAATTTCTAACCTTCGCATAACGCATATTTCGCTGGAGGCATAGACATAGCAATTCGCATTAAAATTAACACATACGTAATCAAATTAGAAGAAGCAAAAGGTAGATAAGTAATGAACTCTATGTCGTCAGTTACCTGAAGTCACCTGGCCGATCACAGTTGTAGCAGTCAACTTCATCTGATCCATCGGAACAGTCACGCCGGCCGTCGCAAATCTGACTGGCCGAAATACACGTGCCGTCGCATGGGTGGGCACACGCTTTAAAAACAATACGACTCATTTGAATACAATAAACTTAAAAAGCAAACATTCAAAGCAGAAAACGGAAATAGACGCAAGATTCGCAAGTAGCCGCAAATGGACGCAGAGCCGTTTGCCAAGGCACCGACTGCACTTGCATAGATAATCGCAATTTGTAACACGGTTACAAATAATATTCAGTGGAAACAAACCGCAATGAAATTACAAATGTAATGAATTTCTTATTGCGATCCATTCCCAGCAAAATAATATATAAGCCAGCCTTAGAAGTAGTGACAAAAATATATTATTTCTATTGTCGATTGATTGAATTACAGTCATTGTTATTATACGGTTCCAAATAAATTCATTCATAAATAAAAAAAACATCACCACCCCGAGTTAAAATCTGAGTTGTAGGATGGCCAAACATTGATAAATATGTGTACTTTACCTTTTCTCTGCTTTCTACAAGCACTCTCCTTTCGTTGTGCCTGTGCCTTATGTGTCTACCCAGTAGTACTATCTACCTATATAGTACTTTTTTACAAATCATTGACTTTTAACTTTCGGGATAGCGATGTAGTTCAGATGTATTACCATAAACCCAGTCAATTAATTTAGACGGTGTTATCAACGGCCCTATGATTGGGATAGTTGGCATTAAGGTTAAAAACAAACAACGAGTAAACTCCACGAATTTGAATGATCAAAAGTTCACAGTACTGCCTCTGAACGATTTTAGTATGCCTTCTAATTAAACAGTTAATTATGTATCTAAACTCAATGTACCTTCACAGCCTTCTTCGTCTTCTCCTCCATCACATTCGGGTATATTATTACATTTTTCCGCGCACTGGACACGAGATCCTGCATTGCAGATGAACCGTCCAGGTGGACACGATCCTGAAAACATCACCAAGTTTTAACTCTTCGTCGACGCTTCTCCCGAATCCCCAGTGCGATTAACACATTACGAGAGACTAGACTGTTACCACATCAAAAACAAAATCATCGAAGAATTTCAACACGTAGTTGACAAATTTACTGGCTGAAATATCAAAGAAAAACGAAGAAACATTCGATCTGAATGTACGAGTTTCTAACTACTAGAGTAACAACAAATATAAAGACACTGCTAGAATATAAACAGAAATAGGTCAGTATTCATGCAAAAGGCATGCGCATGCTTTTCAGCTATAATAATGAAATGTGGACCTTTTTTCATATTCGATGGTTCACAGTTTGTCTCGTCAGAACGATCGGGACAATCGTATTGACCGTCGCATCGTCTTCGAAAACTTACAACATATACGCCGTCGATGCATTTCCAATGGTCATTTCCATGGGCCTCTAAATATTTACACAAATATGATGATTCTTATAAAAAAATGTTCGTTCTTGTCACCGTCCATCAATCGTTTAAAGTTGGTAGATCTTTAGAAGAGGTGATCATTGGTTCATTGTTATAGGTGTAAAATAGTTTCCTAACTATCGTTTTACACTGGCTTGAGATTAGTTCCAATTTTTGATGATTGATTAAAAATATTTTACTCATACTAGTAAATTTAAGGGCATTTCTATTAAAAACGATTGAGGTACGATGAATTTGAACGGTGATCAAATTAATACAAAAGAAGGCATTCGTCAAGCTTTACTTACCACAATTGTACTCGTCTTCGCCATTACTGCAATCATCCTGACCGTTACAAAGATAGGCTATATTTATACAAGAACCGTCCCGACACGGGTATTGGTCCCTTTTGCAAGGGCAGCTGGTCTCGTCGGTGCCGTCATCGCACTCCAGTGTTCCATTGCATCTGGCGTCGGCTCGCACGCACATTCCACTCGTGCATTCATATTCATAAGCCATGCAAACTGGGCCTGCCATAATAGTGCGCCATAACCACATAAATTCACTAGGAAGGGAGTCATCATAAACTAGAACCCCTTTCTAATGCCATCAAATAAAAATAAAAATTTAAAGCATTCGAGATGGCTAAGATCATTTCAGTTTAATCTTAGTCATCCAAAATGATAAACTTGAAGCGAATGCCCGGCAGATGTAAGCTCTAATTCATTAAACTTCTTGAGTTTCAAAGGTAACTTCATGTTCACAGTAATTCATGTGTAAAAGGCGATCGCGTCAAGTTTGTGTTCATTAATCAATGTTATGAATATTAATCTAGTAAAGTGCAGCTTTAATGCTGTGCATTTAAATAAGCAACTGAATGGTAAAAATTAGTTCGGAGAGCAACATGCTAAAGGGAGGTATAAAGATTCACCGTCACCTTTTCAAAATATTGAAATCTAAAAACTTTACAAAATTCATTGTTTGAAAAATTTGGAAAAAGGTCAAACCATAAGAACAATCGCGTTCATCAGAACCATCTTGACAGTCATGAGTTCTATCACAATGCTTGGATGCGGGAATGCAGTGTCCATTATCACATTTGAAGTCGCTCGCGCCACATGCTAGTCGGTAAAAGAAATATACTGAAGTCATATTGATTACTTCAGAAGCTGACAAATCACCAGCAATTTAGAATTTAAAGATTAAAAGAAATGAAAAGAAGAATAAAAATCTGTTTGTGAAATTGAAATGATAAAACCAATCACCGGAGTCTCATTGGGAAGAGAAAGATATGGAAATAAAGTCACAATAAAACAGATTTAGAGAAGTGAAAACAAAAACGATAGTAAGCAAAGAAACAAGAACCCTATACGAAAAATAACTTACGGCAGTTCTGTTCGTCTGAAAAATCTCCGGGCGTACAATCATATTGACGATTGCACCTTAGGGACTCGGATATGATTTTTCCACTTCTGCATTTAAAGTAGCCAGTGGCTGGAAATACATGCAAAGCCATACATGTCACTTGATTATTGTGATTTAAATTTGAGGTTGGATGTTTATTTGAAACTCTATCATGAATGAGGTAAGGCATAGTTTCAGTGATAGTAATGAGAATTATAATAGAGCTTGAAATGTTTTCTGACTGTTGATGAGATCTATTGGGGGTGGACTAAGTGTTTGTTCAATCTTTATGGGTATGGGTGTCTTACCGATGCAGTTCCTTTCGTCCGACCTATCTGTGGGGCAATCAACCCGTCCGTCACATCGTTTAGTCCGTTTGATACAGCTCCCATGATCGCATTGCCATTGGTCTGATCTGCATGCTTTTAGAATGACATGGTTTATTGTACAGGCTGTTATTGGGTTAGAATTTAGTATCCGCACCATTGTTTATGTGGTTTTGTTTATATA
Organism: Standfussiana lucernea; assembly: GCA_964057025.1. Taxonomy (NCBI): domain Eukaryota; kingdom Metazoa; phylum Arthropoda; class Insecta; order Lepidoptera; family Noctuidae; genus Standfussiana; species Standfussiana lucernea. The sequence continues at coordinate 4,752,233 of OZ059784.1, forward strand.
TTATACGATTCATATTATTACTTGAAAGTGAAGTAAAACTATTTAAACTAATAAATAACAGCTTTTCTAATTTAAATAAAAGATCGTTGTTGATCTTTATAGAGCGGACCGAGAGCTTCGAACGTCTAGTACAAGACGCATTGAGTTTCAAAATTGACTTCGATTTAAACATTTAAAAAATATATACTCAACCAGTTTTAATTTAAAATGAAATCTTTTGAATATAAACAAAACCACAATTCGGTTAGTTGCGTTCAAGCGAATACTTACGACATCCGATTTCATCGCTACCGTCTTTTTTGCAGTCCTTGAAACCATCGCAACGGAGTAGGATGGATACGCAGGAGCCATCGCGGCACCTGAACCGCCCAGTGTCCTTACAGACGTGGTGACCGGCCCACCATATAGCCGTTGACACTTACCGTACAAATAATCCACGAAAGCAGCGGGCGAAAACACCACGTTAGTTAACTTAGTTTTGGATTGGAATGAGGCATTACGAGCTCACACGAGAATTTTGGTGAGTAAATTTAGCTTAGTACAACGTTATTCTTGACACAATTCCCCTATTGCCTTAAACATGTCTCGATCATTAGTATATCATGCGATATACTGCTATGCTCAATGCTCATGCATATTTTGGCAGTCGTTACATTCCAATGATCTAATTTCTCAACTGCATATCTTGAAGTTTTGCTAGAACCAGTCAGAATCGTTCACTTGTCGTCCTGCTTCAACCAGCTGTGCTGCTCATAGTCTCTCGTTGGTTGAGTCTGGCTTCTTACTACTAACTTCGACCATGTACTTACCACAGTCTTGTTCGTCGGAGCCGTCCGCACAGTGATATTGGCCATCACAGCGTTTACGCTCTTCAATGCAGACGCCGTCACCTTCACAACGGAATTCGTCGGTTCGGCATTCTACAGAACAAACGAAGAGCATCAGAAACAAGTCAATTCGTTTTTTGTTAGATACAAATTATTTCCGGATTTTTCGACGCAAAGGTAACGGGACTATCTACTTACAAACTACCACTATTTACAAACATTCATAGAAATATAATATAAACTAACAATAATCGCTGCACCGATATAAACTTGTATCAATATTATCCACTCTGAATTCGATTAATCAGTACGAAATACCGAAATTACTTTCTTAGTTAAGGCTAACTACGCACTGACAGATTCCTTGCTTAGAAATCTGGTTACTTGCAAGCGCACAGTGCGACCGTCTCGGCTTGAACGTTCGTTTCACTTCGCTAGTCGCTAAGCTCTAGACTATAATAAAGCAAGGCACCTGTCAGTGCGTACGTAGCCTAAATCTTAAATTGCATTTTCATGATAGTCATGGGCTCTGCCGGCAGGATTAGTTCCAGGGGGGTGCATTTCAGTTTCATGAAAACAGCTCAATTTTTTTGCATTCCACTTCGGATATGTTATATTTTCGTACAAGGAGTAACTTTGTCTATTTATACAGAAGATACTATCAATTAAGAAAGAGTGAGCATAGTGATTTTGAGAATTTTAGGCCACCCCGAATTTGATAGGTTTTTTATTTGATAGGTGTCCTACATTATAGAAATAGGGCTAATTCTGCCAATTTATAAAGAGAAGCCTATGAACGCAAGAGACATTTAACATAATATCTAAGCAAATGAAGCGAGCTCGAATATTTTAGAATATTCTTAAATCTTTTCCATGTATTTTTTTTTCCGACAGGTGCAAGTGCACCCCTTTATACCCCGCTGCCAGCGCCCATGATGACTAGTTTGTCTCAAATTTTCTTACGTTTTTTGCAATTTGCCGGTCATTGTCAGGCTGTACAATGAACAAAATATGATTCGCGGCTGTAATAGACAGAATTATAATAATTAAAATCATCAACTATTTCATGAAAAAGTCATTAAATGGGGTTGAATGAACTTTGAGGGTTGTATTGATGATGTTAATGATTATAATTCTGTAACTAAATACCTATTACAACTAAATCATATTTTGTTCAATGTACAGCCTGACAATGACCGGCAAATTGCAAAAAACGTAAGAAAAATTGAATTTCGCGGGCTACCCTGGCGCTTCCACCTTAAAAGAACTGAACCCCACTGTCCCTTATTCGGCCTACAGAGAATAATTACCTGGATGTCGGTACCGTAGATACGAAAAGATGATGAAAGTTAAAAAAGAATTCTTAAGTATATCTATAGATATTCGATAGGTAATAAATATAGGTAGGTACTTACCGCAGCCTAGCTCGTCGTCCTGGTCCGGGCAGTCGTATACGTTGTTACAGCGGCGGCTTGACTCAATGCAGTTACCGCTACGGCATCTAAAATCGTCGGCACCACATGCTCCTGTTGACAAACATAAATAAAATATTAGAAAAAACTTGGTACATTACACAACGCCATCTAGGAACGTCACCAGGTACTACTTATATCCCGTGGGAACTTTGTTAAATGTTCACTTTCCAACAGATGGCGACACTACGAAGCTGCCATTCGATGTATAAACATCATATTTTAACAACACCACCAACTTATTATATGATTAGTAGAGTAATATATAATTTTCCTAGATGTAAATATTTTTATATGTTTTTACGAAAGCGTCAAAAGAGTAACAGTCAGCGCCATCTAGTAGATTAATAAATATCCAAATAAAACTCACTGCAGACAGAATATTTCCGTTTTTGTTTTTTACATGAATATAGTGAATTGTTTTAAATTAATGTACTCATCAAAACGAGATACAGTCCTGGTAACACAGACTGCTATAATTATTTTCAGAACTAGATCTACTTTTTAGTTCCAAAAATAAGAGTAAGTTGGCGCTGAAGTAGCTTCATTAAAAGCTACAAAGGGATCCAACTGCGTTGATCAAACAGTTTAACTTTTACGAATTTAAAGTCTCGATGCGGTGCAAGACTGCTTGCTTATGCAACTATCTCTGCACCGATTTCTGTGACAGACTTTGGCAAGATAAATTGATGTTTCTCTGTATACTTAAGAATTTGGAGTGTTTGAACAAGACATTGCTACGGAGCATTTACTTTAGAAATATACGAATCAATTAATGATACAGAGATACTTGTTTGGAACTGAGTGATACTTAAGTAGGTATCAATTAAGTCGGCCACTAGGTGATTTTGTTTTGGGTAGGTATCTAAGACAACTCGTCTTCACATAGACACCAAGTCGCGTCAGCGTGTACCGATGCCAGTGTGAATTTGATTGGGTAGGTAAAAAAAAAACCCTAAAGTAATGAACTTCAAATAGAATATCACACCACCCAAAGCTCATAAAATCTAACTACGCACCACTTACCAGCTCACTCACGTAAGCTCATGTTAAATAAGTGCTCAAGCGACACAACTCTAGTTAGAATAAATCGACAATAAAAAAAAGGAAAAAAGCAACGTAGTCCCTACAAATTTTCCACATCTTTTGTTCTATAAACAGTAACACCTATGCGTATTAAAATTCCGTCGTTGTTCGCCGGGGCCTACTACGTGCTATACTTAAGACTGCATAAATAGGCAGTACCCGCGAGTCTTACGGGTTCAGAGTTTGCGCGTACGCTGGTGAAAATCGCAAAGTTCGCCGAGCTTCGGTATTATGTATCTCAACCACGTGGCGGTGTTTAGCAGTCCAGAGACGGGCGAGCCGCGAGAAATCAAGTCGGGTAGGTACTGTACGCTGTTTTTTTATGCTGGCGTTCTTGGAGTTATTGGATACTTTGAATGTCTTATCCAAACGAGTGATGGATATGAATGTTGAAGGATAGAGAAAGGTCAAACAAAAGATAGATGGATTGTGTGAGGAATGATATGAAATGAAAGAGAAAGGAGTAAATGATGCCGTGACATCTGATAGGGCCCCCCAAGTAGAATGGGACAAGGGCAGGAAGATGATGAAGATGATGGTGAATATCTTATAGGTAAGAATCTTACATTTCTACTACTTAGCTATACAACGGTATTTAAATGCTAGGTAGCGCAATTTACTGATGGATGAAATGGATAAGGTTGTTCAAGAGCTGACCCATCAGGCAATGTACAAACATCCACTCGCTTCCTGGCGAAGTTTTGCTCACAGTCTCACGAGAACAGCTTTCCCACAGCTATAAGTGGAAGCAAACGTGCTCGGAGGAAGGAAGTATTCGAGTTAGATACTGATATGGTGGATACCACCTTGGGTACTTCCAGGATTGTTCTCATGGCCGACTGAGCCGAAAATAAATCATAACTGAGAAGTGTTTTGTGTTTGTGTTATGGACTGCCTCGTTGGTTGATGGCAATAGGGTCGCCCCATATTACATGGGATTTAAACATAACTGGCAAAATATGGGGTACTATTAGGTACACCCTCGCCCTCACCCTTCGGAGATTACAGGCGTGGTGTGTTGAATGATTTGATTCGATTTGATTCTGATTTGATTTGATGTTATGTTTCTGTAAGGAGTGTTTGTGGGACCAACGATCAGTAGCCCGTATTAGCCCTTTGAGAAGAAACCTTTGCCCAGAAATGGGATGATATATGCCATAGGTTCCCAACGGGGGTGGTACCGCTCCCTAGTGGGCGCTGGATCTTTTCGTGGGGGCTGTAGCGGGTCCAAAGGCAAATGGGGAGTAATGAAATACCTAAAATGTTTTTTCATGATATTAGATGAAAAAACATTTTATGTAGCCGACTAGAATGTTTATCTTATACTTATCTATTTTGTAAAAGGGGGCGCTAGAATTTATTTTTTGTTGAAAAGGAGGCGGTAGCCATAAAAGGTTGGGAACCTATGATATGAGCTAACAGTAACAGTAACAGTTAGGAGGGTTTGTGTAGGTGTAGGTACAGCAAATCATGATTAGCTACCACCTTCTTATCCTGAGAGCTATTCCCTCAATACAATAAATACTTAACATATTTTGTAATAATGACGTCAGCTCGTTGCAATTTAGGCCGGCAGGCCGATAAGGTGTGTTGTATTTACATTAATCGAAAGATTTATGTAACACGCTTTGGACAGTTTAAACGGTTAATAGTAAAAGCAATGCCTTTAGCTTTGTGCCTTTTAGATTTCAAATTAACAAAAGTTAATTGAACAGGCTGTATACCTATTTCTGTGTGAACATAAATGTAGGTACATCTTAGTTTGCACTGATTCGTCTTTTGGCTCAAATGTATCTGTTTATTGTTATACTGTGAATTGTGTAGTGAAATAATTCACCAATCTAAATTTTAATGCTGAGATTTTTTAAAAGGTAAATTTGCAAGGAAAAATTAAAAATCTTTGATTGTCACGTCTTTAATAGTGAAACAGTCCTATCTGCGCATAAATAAAATTCGTCTAGCATTAAAGATTGTAACAAAAATAAACATTTGGGATCCACTTTGTACGTAGCAACATAGCGTTCGTGAAAACCTCAAATAAGGTTTCCTCGACGTTCTTATGAGGGTAATAATATTTTATTAAAAGCTTTCTAGCGTAGGGGGCGTAGGGGACGTCCCAGCGACAAGTCGACGACGCATCACTCTCTCAACGTAAGTTAATGTTCCACAATAATTACTTAAATTTCCCATTTTTTTACTTTAAAGACTTAATAGCGATGCTTACGAAAGATAACAGGATATCTACTGGTTGTCTATTTATAGATTACAAGTACAGTTAGTCGTAGTTTCAAATAATCTCTTATTAGAGTACTTGGTACGTGTGTTCGTAAAGTCAAATGCGTTGATAGTCGGTTAACTATAGCAATACAACTCGGGGACTGATTAAGTTTCACCTATGTAAAACCGTTTTCTAAAATGTGTGCCATTGTGCTAATAGGTAGGTATCCTAGATATCCACTATCTACTTAAATAACAACGCTTTAACGCCCTTTAAAAAAACCTCTAATTTTTACGTAGAGCTACCTAATTCTATAAATGGATTATATACTTTTACCGACAGCTCAGTACCCAGATATTGAAGGGGTCAAACTAAATTGTGCCTTGTGCAAGCGTTGCACAAAGGGTCGGGGTTTGCGCACAACCTGGCTCGAAAACCAAAACATGCGACCAACCACGACATGCTAGGAATTACTAGTAGGCTTTCAAACACTGGGAGGGAGAGGAAACTATCGAATAGATACCGCTACACTAACACACAACTAAATTGTAAAAAAAAAATATCTCACTTTTCATAAAATGCATGTATCATGCAATCATAACAAGTACATGCCTTTTTATTTTTAATTGTTTTTTGAAAAATCTTGTGTAATCTGTAATAATAAGACAAAAGTCGAGTTTAACAAGTTATGTAGGTATTTAATACTATCATAAAAAACAATACGGGGAAAATAAAAGCTTCTCTGCACAGGATTTAAATATACATGATTGGATTGCATGAAGGCACATCAACGATTTATCGATAAGCTACGAATAATCCCCAACATGTTCATGAAATAACTAAGAATTTACGTTGAAATACCAAAACAATGCAAAATTTTCCAATTTGCCAGATATTTGAAATTGCAACCAAGTTTATCAAAACGATGGCTGCTGCCGGAACCGTGTCTAAAGTTGGGCAACATCTTTAGTGTAAAGCCCTTTATTCCGGTTAACCGGAGAATCAAAGCTTGTACACTAACAATCTACAGATAGGATTATTTGTCTGAAAATCAGAGAGCGGTTACCTGTCAAGAGCGTGTGAAAAGGAGCTTATATTTATAGCTACTATTAGATTCCTAAAATATTGTCAAGCTGCCTGTTTCACATGAAATGACATTTTATAAACAATTGTGATGATAGAAGCGTTAAAAATGTACATTAGCTACCGATATCAATCCCGTTGAAAGCTTATGTAGAAATAGGAAACCCATTGATAGCGATTACAACCTCTCTATCATTGGTGTGCATAGAAGCCGACGATACGACAAGCCCAAGGCCAATCAGACGGTTCAGAAATCCTAACATCTTTAAGAGTGGTAGGTTACAAGGGCAAGCCAAGCTTTTAGGCTTGAATGAAAGTACCGCCGCTAACTATACCCTCTGAACTTGGCTTTCATTTTCTTTATCATACACACCGATGGTACTGCTCGCATAAGTATCGGTTGCAACTTTATACGCAGCCTAAGCACATCCACGGCCTGTTTACAGTCGAAATAACAGTAAGTTGAAATAAAACTAAGACCAGAATAAATATATTATTTGAGATCTTATGCCGAGCAAGAATCAATACAGTGTTCTAAAAACACATAACGTAACATCAAACCAGGTAATCCCTGAAGGGTTTGGCAGAGGTATACTTAGAGTACAAAAACACGGTCACAAAAAAAAACATGGTAACAACAAACATTGCATAAAAATTGAAAATGTTTGTAAAAATCAATCAAAGTTATCAGTAACCATAGTGAAACGCTTGAGGGGCGCTTCGCGATTTGTGTTGCCTCCTAAGACAGGTCCATTAATAAGTTACGAGGAAATATTTTACTACCTATTGATGCTTTTTTTGTGAATTCTTGAATTGTTTATTTTTTGTAAGATCTCGCTAAGTCTTGCTAGCATGGGGGCATATTAGTATTAGTTTGAGTTCAAACCTGGAATAACACAATGTGACGTCCCTTAGAACCCAGCCAAGTGATAGGTAATTGTTTTCAAAACGTTTTGTATTCTACAAGTACTTCCAACAGGGTTTACTTGTGTCAATCCGATACTCTGGCCATCGGCATCGCTGGTAAAATGGCACATCGCCTCAGGTGATAAAAAAACATCGCTGCATCAAGAGGAAAAACTGAATTTAATAGTCTAAAATACCTGTAGTGGCCACTGAACAAGTTAGGAGTTCAGTGCTACTTACAGAGAAAAAATAAACGATCGTAAAAAATATATTATAATGAAACAAAATTGTGCTAAAAGTAAAATAACGAAACCAAAACTGGTCTTAAATACGTATTTCCATAGGACTAGCTCGCAATCGACGACGAGTTTATTTTCACAAAAAGTCTATAGGCAAGGTAAAAAACTTGCTAGTCATTTTATTATACTGTTTAAGCAAATACCACAGTATAAGTATCAAGGTTAGGTAAGCATTATTTTATTTATAAAGCACGATAGCAAGACAGATCCGCGCATATGGAAAGTCGAAGGAAAAGTCGTGGACGCGGTAATAACTGGCTGTTTACGAGTCTGGTTATTTATGAGAAGATCCGACAGGGCAAGTAAACCCATATAAGGAAATTAATCTATGTACGTAGAAACGAGTTCAATACATATTAATAACATTGGAACTCATGTCAACTGTATTTTCCTTGTAGCAAAAAAACAAGAATAAAATCAACAAAAAAAATCGGCCGCAAATGTTCTTCCGCGGCAAATTTACCGCATCCATTCTTCGTATGTTCACGGCGCTAACGTAATAGGTTCCAGACAGGGTGAACCGGCAAATAAATTAAACTGTGTAATAAGTAGTAGCTAGTCTGCACCAGGTACAGGGTAACTCTTATTACAAAATTGTCCCCGCGATGAGTCGTGAGCAGGCCACTTCTTTGCCCCCTTTATTATTATGAAAAGTCAGTAAAAGCCCCGTGATTTGTTGTTACAACCGAAGACAGTATTTTATTTATTTTGGAAGACATGCCAGCGTTGATTGTTAAATAAGTTTCCAATTTGATTTAAGGCTGTTCGCACACGGAATAGTTTCTTCACTACATTTTGGCGACTTTGACTGGTATTGTCTTGTTTTCCATACAAGAGTGTACTATTATTGTTTTCCATAATCGTGCACTATTATCATTTATACTAAAAACGCTTATCACATCAACTTATTAATCATAACTTTTATTTGCCATAAAATAAGTTACCATAATAACATGATTACATAACCGATACTTGACAAAAGCAATATTTAATTTAATATAAATATTTATAGTTTTGTCCAAAAAATAACGTCAGTAAGGCGTTTGGGCTGTAAACAATGATTTAGACACTAAACAGTTAGTCAAAATCGAAACGGCTAGGTTAGGTTAGAACCGTGCCCAAACAACGCGCAACGACGAGCGAGCGGAGCGAGCGTGCCTCGGCAGCGGCCGCCGAGCGGCAGATTTCCTATTTTGCAAAGCAAGCATGCATGGTAGATTAGGTTTAATTTTAGGTTTCCTTGTGAATAAAAAAATCTGTATCGTATAATCATATATTAATCAATATAAATCAAGTAATATAACAATATTATTTTCATGAAAAACAATATCATTTTAAATTTAACATGTTCATAACATCAAAATTGCAGGTGCTTGTACTGAACTAGCATTGTGGTGCTAGTATGGGCAAATGAATATTAGGTACGGTGAATAAATGTTATGGACGACGACATTGTTGAAAATGGAAAATATAGCAAATAAAATGGATTAAAATTATTATGACACTTGATCGATTGTGACCAATGAAATTAGTAAAAAATATTTTATGTAATTTCACGATTATGGCAACTGAAGCGTTATTTCTAATGAAATTATGGCAAATACAAGTATGGCATATATATTATTGCATTTTAAATTGTGGCTAATAACTTTTAGAGTGTTTTAGTGTTTAGTTATGAGAGTCTGTCAACTGTGGTTTTAACTCGATACTCAGCTGGCTCTCAGTTTATGATTTGTTTTAGAATATTTATACTTATATTTACGTTCGTTGCATCCTGCATGTTACTAAAAGAGTGATGGATATAAATGTTGAGAAATGGATGGATTGTGTGAGGAATGGTATGAAAGAGGAAGGAGTATATGATGGCGTGACGTCTGACAGGGAATAAAGGAAGAAGAGAACGTGTTGCGCCGACCCCAAGTAGAATGGGACGAGGGCAAGAAGGTGATGATGACGTTCGTTCTACAACGGCTTCTAACTGAGACATAAGTTTTTCGGTAACTTATTTCAATGCAATAATTCTTTACTTTTCCTTCAATCTCTAGTTTGTGAAGACTTCAGATAAAATGTATGCCTACATATTATATGAATAACCTTTATTGGCACACATTTTCAGACACTCCAGGTGCTTGGGTATTAAGTTAAAGTTAAACGTTCATAATTGACATCACAATAGCGGCTCTGTATCTTATTATCGTCAGAAAATAGTTGATGCTGCGTTTAAGTAGGCCTGATGCTTACCAAACGTTGGAACACTGGGTCTTTATTACGTCACTCTAAAAGGATTTATGTATTTGAGCTGACAGAGTAGATATCGGCACGTTGGGATTATTTAGACGCATCGCATTGAAGGGTGCTTATTATGACATCAACTCAAAAGTAGAAAAGCGTGGAAATTGGAGGGTGCTTCGTGAAGTTTCAAAACTTTTAACAACAAAAAATATTATCAAGAGTCAACTAAATGATTATTTGTAGCATTAAGCTACAAATAATCATTTAGTTGACTCTTGATTTTTTCTTACCAGAACATTATTTTATGAAAAACCTAATTGGCGAATGTCAATTTTGTTTCAACACTTTTTTCAGGGTTAAAAATTTTAAGATCAGAAAGCTTAAGTTTCACAGATCTTAAACAAACAAATTCAGTAGCAATGTAGACTGTGATTTACTCTTCATGCACACATGAGACATTTAGACTAGTTTTTATTCCCGGCTCGTCCTGCATATTCTCACGTTCGTTGTTGGTAGTTTGGCGTCCATTGAACGTCAATGCTACAATTTATTATATCTCATGCTGATTTACGTCCCATTTCGCGTGTGTCATTGGTACATTAGTATGTGGCAAGCGATGTATTGCAAACGATTGTTTTGACAGTGTAGTAGGTATAAAGATGCATACACATAGAAGTAATTTTTGTTGTGTGCACCTAGCAAGGCGCGGTGATGGCAGGTTGAGTAAAGCTATGTAGTTGATTGGAGTCCATGAACTACTTAAGAGAACTGTGGTTCGTCCGACGGCGAGATGGGCAAACGACATCATTCCCATTTCCGGTAAAATCTATGCAGGTTTTAACGGAAATGGCAATAAAGTCGTTTGGGGCTGGCACAGGAATGCGGAGCGTAGCACTAGCAAACAGAGCCTATACCAAGCAGTGGGTGTCGCGACTACATCCGCTAGGCCAACGAGGATGTCATAATCTATTTAAATACTCCATGATGTCGGTACCTGCTACACATATTTCTAACAGGTGTACCCACATCTGTTTTGAACTACAGCGTTGCATTGTCAATCGTTTAAATAATTCTCCGTGACGGCTCTATTGTCATCGTCTGCGTCAAAAAGCCTCTCGAATCACTAAGTCAGTACGGGGTAACGACCGAACCAACGTTTAGTACACACCGAGTTGAATTATAAAGAACGCCTTCAAACGCGGGTCTTCGTAAAGAGACACATTTCACATTTGTACATCGTTAGACGACACAATGGCGATTGATGAAATATGCAAAACATGGGATAAACTTAATCCTATTATGTACGGTACGCTTTGATAGACTACGCTTACGAAACGTTGTGGAAGTATGGTCAGATGTCCCATCACTATTTTGTTGTGAGTCGTGATAGCGTGACCGTACCTAATACATTACCGTCATACTGATTGAATTGATTGATACATTATAAGGCAATATACCTACCTATTAAACTAAAAAGAAGAAACGTCGTCGTATGTTCTATTTTTCAGTAAACGTCCATAAATCAGATAAAGCCAGGTATAACAAAATAATTTTAAAAGCTCCGATTCCTATCTGAAGTCGTTGCTAATTGTCAACAGAGCTAAAACTTGAGAAATGTTATAAAATATTTATTAGTTGCGCATACCAGTATTTATTAAGTGTACCTATTAACCACTGGTATGGATAATTGCGTATCTAGGTATTTTATGACATTCACTTACGACTGGATTCTCTAAACTTAATTCGAGCTATGTAATCAATTGATGCGTCTAGTTTATGTTGTTAATTAGTTTTTTGACGGAGAACTTTGCTATCTTTACTAATATTATAAAGAGGTGAAATTCGTATTTAGGAGGAAATATCCGAAACTTATCATCCGATTTTATTTTCAGTGTTGGAAACCTAGACTATTGCCAAGTGGTATTTTTTATAATGTCGCGGACAAAGCCGAGGGTGTGAACTTGTCATACTATCAAGCAAATTAAAATATTAACCGTATCAGTTATGAATTAGTTTTTTTTTCTGACACAAACGTTTGAATTTATACAAATTCTATCAAAACCTCGTGTCACTGTCATGTAAATTTCGTCTTCTACCAGTTGTGGTTAATCTTTCGTGAACCCAAAGAGGGTCGTTTACTAAAAATTAGGGATGAATAAAAATGCACTCGTTTTATCATAATAATGAGGCCATTAGCTGGCATATATTATTTACTAGCAGACACGATTTAAATATTAATTTGTTTAATAATTAACGTCTTAACTAGTACCTAGGTCGTAGATTTCATTTTAGTTTTATCCGATGGGTTTTAGATTAAGTTTCATGGCGATGGCATGTAACCTAATCGAAATTACATGTTACATGGCATGTTTAGGTACGTTCTCAGAAAAATATGTAGGTATAAAGAGTTGTGTACATCTAAAAACTAGAAACAACAATGATTGAATGTACCTAACCTAATTGTAATTGCATACCTAATCAGAAATGTGTTGATTTTATACATTCTATTCTTTATCAATAACATAGACTACATATTACCTACGTAAACAATATTTTTAAGCGTTACCTAGAAGAACTTGCCCGTTTTCAGTCGCCGAAATCTGACAAGTAAGTGCCTATGTTCTCGCTTCCCGCAAAAAACTTCAGAAGAGTGCATTGAAGAACTTCAACCTATTGATGAATCAGTTTCTTTGTCGTCCAACCGTTGACAAAGAGGTTCATGAATATTGAACAGGCGCCTTACCCGAACAATTACCGAAGAGTTGTGACCGACGGATTTGCTTCGGACACCCTGTAACTCACCTGTGGACGGAGGTCCCGCGTAAACAATCAAGGTTTTAGCTTATAGCTAGCTTTAGGTTTAGGAACAAATAAAGTTAGAAGGGGCCAATAAAAGGGTTGCAATGTCCTACCAATATTCCAGTGGGCACAGACAAAAGATGGGTGCACGTTCGTAAGCGACACCCAAATAGATGCCTAAGTAACGGCACTTTGTTGTGCGATCAACATTCAGTTAGGCGTCGATAGTTGAAAAACTTGCAGCGTGACCTTATTTAGTGGTCGCTTAGTGTTCACGAAAACGCACTACGACTGACACGGTTCGCACGGCATCACAAATAACCATGACTCGTCGATCAGTCGATCATTGCGCCTATAGCCAATGTCTCAGCTTCTATTCTCGGCGAGCAGGTGACCGGGGCACAAATAGAACCAGGCCGAGAGACAAACGGCCAAAATTCCATCAAGATTCATGATTTATGGGTTTTTGAAATAAAAGACCCTTATTTTTGTGAGCATTTGTATTTAACCCGACATATGTCGTAGTAATTAAAAAAAAAACGAAACAACACTAAATATAATTTATTTGTTTTAAAACCGAGTGGAGCTCTTGAACCCTCGTAAGAGGGGTGGAATGTAGGAAAAGTAATGTAAAACAAGATCTGAGAACTATTGGCTTTAAGCTGAGGCTCAATTCATCATCAGCATCAAAGCAAAACTAAAATTTGAAAATATAACTATCTTTTAATTTTGTACCTAATACTTCACTAATTATTTTAATGATAAAGAGTCCTATTCAGGTGTATTACACTGTCCGCCATCATTTTTAATTCATTTATTTTCTTTTCAATCGCAAGAAACACTCGGCTCTTCGTTCACAATTAATAAGAACGTGAGTCTGTCCGTCCATCATCGCAACGAACCGATATATACGAACAATGGTTTCTTGTTAACTATCCAAGTTATGATAAGTTAATGAAAAGTCTGTCACTTTCAAGTGCAGTTATTAATTCTAATGAGGTTTTTATCAAGTTCAATTAGTTTGCTCTCACGGATCCGTGGGGGGTATCTGAGTATTCGTCGGTACTATCAACCACATAGGAATTACATAATAGGTACACAGCTGGTCAAAAATTTATGTTCATCAATTAATGTGCCGTTGAAATGATGGCGTTAATTATGGGCTGGTAATGGTGTAATGAATTATGAATGTAGTTATGAGAACAATATTCTTAAAAGGCCAAGACGAAGCTGTCCAAAAAAAGTTATAAAAATGTATCTTTCCATACAACAGTCCCTTCAATTTCTCAATATTTACAGTTATAGACGGCTATAAAACATTAATTTGACAAGGCACCCGCCCTCAGTGAGGGACAATCAGTGCACTGACTACATTGAGACAGTAACGGTCGCAATTATTGTTTTGTCCCGCACTGGCGAACGTAGATTGTGGCACGCCTTCGTGGGTCCGAGTTCATATTAAAAGAACAGACTTCGGAAAGTTTAGAAGCGATGCAGGGGTTTGTTTTATGGTTTGTCGTATATCGATGGAATGTCTTGTCACATTAGTTTGGCACAGCCTAGGTGACCTTGTTAAGATTTTTAAGTCGTCAAGCCCGAGGTGTATAGTCTATCTGATGACACCACAGTATAAAATACATTGTATGTTTGAGCTAGTGATGTCATTTGATATTGAAAATCAAACCAGTCAAATAAATGTGTTTCATCCATATACCCTATTAATTACAATCATTCCTTTGCTACCGGCATCATGTAAAGATTTTGCGTTTAATCATTTTCTGCAAGGTCTCAACTTCATAATTGAAGGTACAAAAAAAAAACTGTTATTTTCATTAGTATTTTTTTAAATTTTCAAACCCGACCATGTCTATGACTTTCCTGTTTCTAATTCAGATCGAGGTCAAGCCTGACAGTAAGATATGATTAAACACGCCCTTAGCCCACTGGATGAAATGCAAAACACAGATACAAAGGCTGTGTAAAGCGTTTAGTGGACATGTTAGCTTTTGTAGTAATAGTAGCACCAATAATTTAGATTGCATTGGGTACTTTTATTTGCATTATCTATCATGATAGAATAAGGAGACACGGCTTCCGTCATTGGCGATACGTCATAAGACACGATACGCCATAACGGATGGACGTACACATTGCATACAGAATCGTGTTTTATCACGATCCGGCAAAAAAACGAATTGATGTTCACAGTAATTTCGTGATTTTTTTGGGAGCGAGCGCATCAGCGAATCCGACAAAATAAACACGATTCGTGTTTATTATACGTGATTTAAGACGTGTCCATCATTTTCCACGACTCGTGATGCGTGTAAACAGGGGTATTTAAAAAGCATTGCCGCCGTCAAAAAAATTGACGGACCGATAAAAAAGAAGATACGTCTACAAAAACGAATCGTCCTCGTGTGAACGGGCTGTTAGGGTTTTAATAGAATTTTCTAAGTCTCGCCAAAGGTTTTCATGCCATGCTTAATTAACAAATCAGCTCGCTATTTCATTATTAAGTTGCACTTTCAGGTGTAAAAGAGCAAGTATTATAGAATGCTGAAGCTCTGAAACTTTAAAAACCAGCCTGCCGTGATGTGATGCAAGCTGCTTTGATTTTAATGTGTTACTAAACATTAATTTTGGTTATTGGCATGTTCTGATGAACAGCTGTGACCACAGCTTCTGAATCATCTGAGACATACATCTCGGCAGGTTGAACGGCCTTTTTACGAGTTTCCCGCCATTTTATCGGCATTTCACATGATAATTATGCAGCTTCCCTGACCTACATGTCTCCGATTCATATTGAATATTTTATAAACTATGTTAGTTTACTTTTTAACCCCGTTTCTGTTTTAATAATTTATTGTTCCGCGAATATGTTCTTGATAAAAAATTTCGTCGTTAACTTTTGATTTTATGGGGTCTGAAATAAAGCAATGTTTATTTCTGTTTTATTACGGCTAAGTTCCGCGTACGATGAATTGATTTTGACAATAAGGCGTTACTAACTATTGTAATCTTATAAGCATATATCATAAACAACAATTTTAATGACAAATAATGTTGCTGTTATGCACTTATTATTAGACATACTACATTATTCGGTATTCTTAAGCCGTGGGCGTACCTAAGTCAGTGCTCTACCGCGAGCTATATACAAATATGTCCTTACAGTAAGGTCCCATTCCAATACTACTAACACACTTAAAATTCAATACGAACGATTGTTTAGTCTGCATCTGACACATGTATAAACTCTGTGTCAAATAAACTCACACTTAAAACGAATTCCTGTTTCATTAACACTAAGTGACATTTAAAAGAATAAAAGCCCACTGATAGATCATCAATATTCGGCGCTGAATCGAGTGTTAGTGTTAAAGGACATATCACACAAAACTTTCAGTTGGTACTTACGTCTGATGAAGTATTGTTGTTGAGCTTGCACTCCAACTATGGCGGTGACCACAAGAAGGACCAACCACGCCCTTCCGGGGTTTCTCATTTTGTTAGAATCCTGTTGATTTCATGTGTGAAACTGCTATGTGATTCGTGTAGTCGAGCTATAAAAAATGCACAGCGGAATGTTGAATCCGATTCAAGTTACGGATCGTTTTACGAACACCACACTGATCGGTTCATTCAAAAAGCTATTTATTAATACGGAATAAATTAATAATTTATCTAAAATTCGCTTTATTATTATTGTAGTACAGGTACGAACTATTTTTAACAAGTAATTGTTATTTTAAACATCGAACGGATGACATTTCAACGAGTAAACCTTGCAATTTCGCGTTTTTTTAATACGCCTCTTAATGAACGTGTAAATTGGCAGTATAAAGAGCAGCTTTGACATCGAATGCTTCAGCAATGCGATTTGCTATCCATCGTAGATATTATTCGATAGTCGGGAATGCTTGTCGTAGTTGTAGTGGCTTTGCTTTCAGATGTACTCGTAAAGGGAATATTCATTGTGCAACGTTTTAAAGGAAATTGGAGGCAATACTCCGCTTTAATTATAAAAGGTATTTCATTTTATAAACTGGTTTTAAAAAACGCCTTTTCGTGTTTTTTTATTTTATTAAATTAAATGTTTACATTGTTTCCGACAAGAGATTAAAATTAAACTCGGATATTAAAGTTGCTTTTAAATTCACAATGGAATATTGTAATCCGTAAATATTTCTGATGTGATGGTTTCGTAGTCCCTGTGCTACCATTTCAAACGCACTCATGCATTTTTGGTAACATGTGGTACTTCAGTATCGACATTATTTTGTTAGGTAAGAGTTGATGAACCTCAAACGAATTCATTTGTTGCCTAGTGCGATAAAGTGTTGATAGCTTTTAACATGGAGGTGCAAATAAATCAAAGTGTTTTTTTTTTAAATCTTAAACTAGTCTTCATGCAATATCAAAAATGTCATAGTATTTGGTTAGCAATAGGACGTCCTATTAGCACAAAGATTAAGAATTTCAGTTCAACCGTGTATCTGTATAAAGTTGAGCAAAGAGCTTCTGAAGCGTTCCAAAACCATAACTTGCTCAGACATTAGCTCTTACTATGTGACATCTGATAGCCCTTCATATCGTTTGACACGAACGCGCATCCGCACGATATACGCTCGATGTACAGTCGTCCATCTTTGTCGTATTCTGTCGATTAAACATGGTTGAGTGTGCCCAGCACATCTGTCACCATGACAGCTGTCATTAGTTTATAAAACTTTGTTTTTATTGCAAGCCGCGGCGGCCAGGTGAACAACGCTGAGATTTTGTCCGATTAAGCTCGCTCACTGATTTATAGGAAGGCACTGATGATTGATTTTTATTTGTAACAGGTTTCGTTGTTAGGTTAATTTTGACTGCTCTTAGAAACCTATTTGATGCAGCCGTGAGATACACGTGATCACTGAAGTGAAAAACGCTGCTTGTAAATTATTCAAGGACCAATGAAATTACCTTGTGATACACCACAGAGGATAAGGATATTGATATCTGAAGATGATAAAACAAAAGAAAATTGTTTAATCATGTTTAAAAACCGATATCCAGTTTCAACTTTTAATTTGAACTTATATTTTCAGTCTTCCAAATTAACTGTTCTTACTCTGTGTTAAAAGGGGATAACGTTTGCCTGTTTAAAATCGGCCACGCAGACTGAATGAAATATTTGCGGAGAAATCTGCCTGCAGACTGGAATGAAAATAGATAAACCTTTAGGGAGAAAACTTGTCCAGCCCCTAATGAATAAACTAGCTTCTAAGTCTGTGATTGGATTCAGTTTTGGCTGTGCAAAAGAAAGAGAGAAAATTATTTTTACTCCTGTGGTCATGAGGTATTTTACGATTCAATTAGGGTCAGTGACCATAAGTGAGGAACGAAACTGCGCGGAAGACTCCGACTTTCGTAGATATCTGTAGTCAAGAAGGACTTAGCAAATAGCGATATTGACCCCATGACGAAAAGACATGAACGATTTGGAGAGCCGACCCCAAGTAAAGATGGGATAAGGCCGAAAGAAGAAGAGTTAGTTTCAGTGACATTTGACGCAGGTATACAACAAGGTTTGAACAAAATTACGAAATAAACATACTTGAAAATAATGTTGAGGGGATGAAAAATTTTTTCATCACCTCAAGATTATTTACAGTAAAAAAAAAAAGATTTTTGTATTTTGCTGTGATAATTGTTAATAAGTAATTATGATGTAAATAGATTACTTACT
Organism: Standfussiana lucernea; assembly: GCA_964057025.1. NCBI lineage: Eukaryota > Metazoa > Arthropoda > Insecta > Lepidoptera > Noctuidae > Standfussiana > Standfussiana lucernea. The sequence continues at coordinate 4,770,892 of OZ059784.1, forward strand.
TAAATTCAATAGAGACTATTTTAATAAAACATAGAATGTGATCCGACGGACTATTCTCGCAAGAATCCAGAACAAAACAGAAAGGCTGTATAAAAGTTTCCTTCAAACTGAATCTGTTTATTAAGCTGTGTACAGACTAAATAGCGGGCTAAGGCGTACCTACCTACGATATGCAAGAGTATCAGACTAAATCAACTAGCCAATAACCCAAACAAGATGCCTTGAGCCGGCTGCCGCAAATTCTTGGAGCTACTATCTCCCTGATATATATTAGCTCCCTGATAGCTATTGTTTATACTAACAGTGCGCTGAACGCGTACCTACACGGTGTAAAAGGACCCGTCACGAAGCCGTAAATCAAGCATTCTGTACATCATAGTTTGATATACAGAATGCTTGGTTCAGACCAGTCGGAGAATCATCCGATGTTGTTTGTGGTGTGAAAAGTCACAGTTGACGTAACGTATTTCAAAACAATGTATTGTAGGATGCATTTAGGTCATGCACTCATGGAAAACTTTTATAAAAAACTTTTTTGCAAAAAAAAACCGACTTCCAAAAAAACACAAAAAAAAGTGGAAAATAACTTTACTTTCGGAAGTCGGTGACTATTGTTTGTTTCATTGACTTTTTTGCCACCGACTTCCGCAAGCAAAGTTATTTTCCACTTTTTTTTGTGTTTTTTTGGAAGTCGGTTTTTTTTGCAAAAAAGTTTTTATTTTAACCTTTTTAGTTATCGCATCACACACAAATCCTTGTCAAGTATCAATTTCGCAATTTCTTTTACTTGGATGACATATTTTTCCGGCTATTTTGATTTCAAAACCAAACTGCTGAACCGATTTCGATTAAATTTCTATGGGACCAATCGGGAAGTAGATCCATTCAGATAAAAGAAGAATTTTTCAAATCGGTTCATAAATGACGAAGATATGAGGTAACAAACACAAAAAAAAACATACAACCGAATTGAGAACATCCTCTTTTTTTTGAAGTCGGTTAAAAAAAGTGAGAAAAGGTTGACTTTGACCTTCAATATTTCCATAAATCGAAGGTTCTCGGGTACGGTATAGAACAAAAAACATCTTAAGAAGAACAAACGCCTTTCTGCTTCTTTAAGAGTGTTTTTACACTCTGTATATTTTTACTACTTGTCTCGTCATTTTGATTTTAGATAGTGATGTCCTTTTTTAATCAACATTTGCTTGGGTATTTCGATGACATGTCGTGACGTTTGTGTACTCTGCCACACTGCCTACATAAAACCTTATATAGGTATGTCGACACACTTACAGTAATCACTCACTCTATTTACTGATGAATGATGATACAAACATGAAATTTTAGTTTTAGTTTAGAAAAAGATTTTTTTCCAATATAAGATTCAGACGGCAATAAAAGTAATGAAAGAATGTGTTAAGGTGAATTTATTTCGTAACTCTGCCGTATATTTTATAGAACAAAAGCCATAATTTTAATCATAATAACATGAACTAATATAAATCCCACGTTGAGTCCAAAATAAGAAGAAAACAAGCGAGTGATATCCCACGCCAATGTCAGACGATCTCACATCCGTTTTTTTTGGTCAACAGGCACGTCAGCGTTAAATCTTTCGTTTTATTGCTAATTTCGTCTGTACAAGTCTTTATTTTTATTTTGTAACCGAAACTTGATTCTTTTCTGTCTTGGTTTAAAGTTATAAACAACTCCGTGAACAATACATTCTATCGTTTCACGTATAGTGGTTTTATGACCAACAACCCAAGTAGGCCTCTCCAATCGCATGCCATCTTAATTTTCAAAAACTCTCAGCTTTAATTGTGGCTTCAGCTAAACCGATACCCTCAGCATATGGGCTATGGCAGATAACTATCGCATTTTTATAAAAATATTACAATCCTATTTTGTTGCTTTCGGCGTCTATTACGTCGGATATACCATAGTTTTCGAAAGAAAATTCATCTCCATACTATAGAACAAATATATTTGATACTGTAAGATAACCCAAGGAAGACGCCTACTGAGATAATTACGTCATGGTCAACACTTTCAAGGTTGATAAAGATTTGGCTGTTATCAGTTCTTAACATAGCTAATGACCTAGTGAGCTGAGATTTCTCGTTTGATGACATAAACACTAGCCCGGCCCGTTTATACACGTTGACTAGAGTTACAACCAGTTTACAAGCAACCTTTATATTTATTTTTCTTCAAATTTGGCATAACTTTACTAGGCCTTTATTATTAATAGGGCCTGGTCCCTTACCTCAGATGCATTCTATGTTCTCAAAATCCTTTTTTTTGTTGGCCCTCTTGCATTCCTGTATATTTTTGAATGACGCTAGTCCATGACGTCTCCATATTGAGGTTCATTCGTTAATTATTGTGGAAATAACTATAAATTACAGAATTCATAAGACTTCTTTTCTCGCACACTTAAAAAAATGATCTGGACAGTAGGTATTTTCGTAATTAGATGTTTTGTTTCTTAGACATGTGGAACACTCATTAGTATTTTTTCGGTCCTTATTTATCATTGGATTTTTTTAATGCCAGCCCGCTACATCTCACAACTCACGGTATCGCCTAATAAACACGAAAAGAGCATATTTGACTGCAATAACACAGTTTTTAATCAATATTGGCTATCACGAACCATGTAAGTTACACTTGTGTTCGTTTACCGAAGCTATAACAGATCAACAACATTATAGAATTTTAACTCAGTTAATTTAATTTTATTCATTTTTTCAAAATATTTGATGGTGATTAAATCCACTACTGTAATTAACTCCTTGATAACTAGTTAGAATTATTTTATTTTGAAATGGACGAAAGATTAGGGATATCTAAGTAACTATACTAGTACTATAGGCTGTGTCTTTCTTTCTTATAAGCAGAGAGGGAGAGAGAAAGTTATCCAACAAGAAGTTCTACAGGCCGTGCTTTAAAAGTTTGACGTCATTTTAGCCACGAAGTTACCTTTGAAAAAAGTTGCCTGATTACTCCTGACGTTAACATACACATGCTTGTACGATATAAGATGAATATAATAGTTTGTGTAATAGAAGACACTTATACATACATTGCATGTAGACTTGCAGACAATCATGATTCTAGTGTGTAATTTATAAAGAACAGAGCCCTTGATTCGACATCTGTTTCCATGACATACCTACCCACATGAACACGTCATTGGTACAATAAAACGCTAAACATTTGATTAATGTTTTGGTGAAGGAACAGTTCCTGAGAATAAGCAGTTTTTGTTGCATAATAAGAGGCATTATGATTTAAAGATAGTTAAAGATATATTTATTTTGTAAAACATGAGTAGTATCTATACAGGTCTTTTAAATAAATTAAATATAGCTACATGTTTTGCCACATAGAAGTGGCGTACAATTTTTTTTTGCCCTTAAGCCATAGGGTGAACTTAATAATTAGTATAAAATTTAAAAAGTAGAAGTAATTAGCTAGATACATTATATGAAGAAATGTCGTAGTTGAATAGCCGATGTGTTCGTTTTTTAATCGTTTAAGAATTCTGATAGGCTGTAATAGCATTTACTTAAAAGAAACCTTTTAAGCTGTTTTTTAAAGAGTCTAGTTTTTGTTTGTCTAATAAGTTTTGGGATTTTATTATATATTACTGGTGCTAAATAGAATATGCTTTTATGCATTAGTGTCGTGCTCGGCCTAACAATTTATAGCATATTATTATCACGACGACTGCGAATCGAGACATCTGACAGATTTTTCAATAATTTTAGATTAGTTTGTACAAAAGTAGCTACTTCATATAAAAATAAGGAAGGTAAACTTAAAATATTGTGCTAATTAAAATATGGTGTGCAACTATCGGTAAGCTTTAGACCGAACATAGCCCTAATGCACCTTTTTTGGGACTTAAATATAATTTTCTTATTGATCAAGTTTCCCCAGAATATAACGCCAAACATTAATATGGAACCAAGAATACCATGGTAGCCAGTAAGAAGCGCATCAATGCTAATAATGGATTCAAATTAATTTGTAGAGCGCGTAAGCCGAGGAAGTAATTCTTTCATTTAAAAGGTCTGTGTGTTCTTTCCAATTTAGACTTTTATCAATTGTTACACCTAGAAATTTTGTAGTCTACTTGTTTTGAAATTGATCCTTGATAATTGATGTTTAGGTTTGGTGATGCTAGACGTTGACTGAAAAACATCTTTTTTGTATTATCCAGGTTAATTTTTAAATTATTGTTATTTAGCCATTTAATTATTGAAGTTATTGTTTCATTAATTTCGCTTTCGTAATTATCTTTATTGTTTGAGTTTATGTTGTGTTTTAACCGACTTCAAAAAAAGAGTGGAAAATAACTTTACTTTCGGAAGTCGGTGCCAAAAAAGTCAATGAAATAAACAATAGTCACAGACTTCTGAAAGTAAAGTTATTTTCCACTCTTTTTTTGAAGTCGGTTAAAAAATGTTCGGTGACATTCGAGTCGAGCATTTTTTGCAAAAAAGTTTTTTAAACAAAATACTAAATAGGAATGACAGTCGCATACCTGCCACCATCGCAATCGGAAACCCCTTTTCAACTTTATCACGAAAAGTTTAAAAGTTGAAATCGGCCGACACGGCCGCTGTCCACGGTTGTACATCATGTGTGAAATGCAAGCGTGAGAAATAATCCTACTAAGGATCACATGGTAAAGTAGACTGAATAAAATAAAAAGTCCTACGAAGTGAGTATGGACAGGAAAGGGTTTAGTAGTTGATGCCTTGATTAAAAGTATTATATTATCAAACCCCGATCGACGCTTCTCAAATAGTAACGTGTCACAAAATCAAATCACTAATGAATAACAGAATATCTCACAACTATTCTAATGGTTAACAAACTCCAGTTAGACTCGAACATAGTTGTGAAAAGGCTAGGCTAATGATCTTGATCTCACTAAATATTGCATTTAAAATAAAGTTTTTTAATTTATTATTTATTTTATGAAAGGTAGCTTTGCCACGTATTGTTATGTTGTCCTTTACTTATATTGTAAAGAACACCGGCCAAATAATTATTTTAGAAAAAGACAATTTAATTATGTCAAATTCAACTGCTTTTACCATTATTCTTTTTGCACAGTTTTTCATTATTGCAGGATGGATGTCAATTTATTTCCTTTACTCAATGCGATTTTAGTCTTAGAATTTTCTAAAGTGTGAAAGTTAAGGTAGACATTAGATCTATATAAGACTTAGTACTGGAATTCTGGTGAAGCATGAAAGTGTAGAAACAAACGAAAATGAAAAAATGCCGGTGTTTTCGTGCAGAAAGTATGTCATGCGTTTCAGCGGCTCTATGGGTGTCATGAAAGCTTGCCTTAATCAGTGCCGTCGGTACGCCTTCCAAGTTACGGTTTACCTTTTATTATTCTCTCATTACTGGCTTTTCATTAAGACTAAGGATGTAATGTCGGAATTGTTCTAAACTTTGATGTAATAAGTATTTTGGTTCATCATCAATGTATCGTTTTCCTGCTTTTACTCTATTTTATGTTTTTGTTTCTATATTTATTTATCATCAGTTTCCTGCCCTTATTCAGATTTATTTGGGTCCGGTCTTCTTCCATACTTCTTTATGATGATGGAATATTTTGGTTTTCAGTTTTTACTTACTAAATAAACTAATGCCTATTGTAGTTGTTTGCTGAGACACTGGTTCAAATTAATCCTACAATAATTAATAGAGGATTAAGTACGCCGAGATCTTTTCTTTGGCCCGAAACCTGCGCAGATCCATTTTAAATCTACAAGTACCTACCTAAGCATAACCTCGACATAACCAGCGGAATTTAAATTATATTAACATGACTAGATACTTAAACCATACGCAGTATTAAGAACAGTTGAAATCCTAGCATTCTATGCAATTATTTACCTACCCATCTATAAATATTCAGTTTCAAACGAGGCTATTCGTGCAAAGTCAAGACGCACCAGAATTTGAGCCATTGTTTCGTATGCAAAACAGTTAATATGACATAATGCACTATTATGATCCAAAGAGGTTACGCGTTTAATGTACCAACTCCTGCGCCGATAACTGAATAAGTACGTTGACGAATTTGCTCTTCGTCGTAAAAGATAGTCTAATTTTGTTTCATTTATTTCAAAGTAGAATATGGTAGAATGCCCTCATTTTGTTCATAGTTATCTGAATTACGATCCTATGAACAGTATAAAATAGAGTCGCATTTCGTGTCCGTCTGTCAGCCGCTTAGAACTTTCCCATGAAGTTTTCCCCATTGTTTGGTTATATTAATTTAAGTTTATTTACTGTCACAGTACGATCGATTTTTTCGCATGAACCTGGGCAATAGCTTACAATTCCTGACAGCATAATAATGATGATTATTCTAAAAAGGTAAATTGATTTTAGCCTTCACAGAACAAAGTCGAAGTGCATCGAAACCGTACACCCAAGACATAGGTATAACGTGATTAGGGTACATAGTTTCAACCACAAACACGGTGAAGATTAGGTTTACCCAGGGCATAGGGAACAGGGAACAGGGCCGGACAGAATATGGTTTGTAACCCTGCGTATCCAACAATACACAAGTTGGGATATAAACCTTGTCAAATAATGAAACGTTTAGAATACCTGGTTAAATTACTTGATATAGGGTTACGATACTTGGGTTACCTATGCAGGCCACACGACAGGCCGAATTTTAGGTACCTATTTGAATTTACCTGAGAGGCTCTTGTTAGCCGATCATTTGGGCTGGACAGGTTTTGATGTGTTTTGTTTGTTTAGTGGTGGAATCAAGCGCAACTCTCAAAAAGTCGTTTAAGCCGGTACATCTGGAGATCAAACAGGGGTATTCCATTATTAAGAACTTTAAACCTTTTAATTTTATAATAAAGTTTCGTCAAAAATGTAATTAAAATCATGCAAAAAATGTGTTGCCGTTGCAAAGGTCGCCCCCTTTGTCCCATAAATGGATTGAACTGAAGTTTATCAAGGCTACCGCCAGGCGAATACGAGCGTCAAACATAATCAAATAGATTGGCCCGAAAAGGCTCCATGTTTTATATTAAAGCTTTGTTACTACCCAACTAAGGATCCTATAAATTAATCCATAAAAGACAAACCAATATTTTGTCTATCTTCCGAAGGTAGTCGCTGAATCAATCAATACGAATTTAAGAAGCATTCACAACAAGTAACAATAAGTAGCCTATATATGTAAAGCAATAACTGCCCCGTTTGTCTCGTGGTCGGAAGCGCGACTGCTAACCTTGGGGGTCCTGGGTTTGATTCTCGGATAGGGCAAAAAGTGCTATTGGGTTTTGCCATCAGAAACTGGTCATTTGCAGCCCGGAGTTTGGAAGTTGCCCATGAAAATCAGTATGTGGCTAATTTTGTAAAGTTTTGGTATTACGTCATCACATGTTATGTTTTAACATTAACTTGAATGTTACGCCAACATTGAATTGGTTTCAATCGATTAAAAGTGTTAAAGGCATCGAAAATGTGACGACGACTATTGTTAGAAAAATTCAAGTCATTCTGTGTTAAAGAATGAAGTTTTTACCAGGTCATTTTATTTATGTCTGTATTATGAAACAAACTGAGTGAATTTAAAATTCAAATAAAAAATTCTAATGATATTTTTGTGACTTTCTGGCTTGAACATGTTCTATTTTTGTATCGAAAGCAACATTTGAACGTCGTATTAATTCCAATAAATAGCCACGGCTAATCGCAAACTGGATGTGCTATCTCGGCTAGTGCCTACGCACTACAAATGTAACCAACACCGTGTCATTACAAAGAGGTTTTTTCTCAGAAACTTACAAAGAAAAACTTTAATAACCACGGCTGAGTGAACTCTGTTGTTATTGAATCCAGTTACCACAAGCTTGCAACTGGTTATCCGACACTGACAAAGGGAGTGTTGTGTTTAAGCACCTTTCCATTGTTCATCATCTTGCTGTCAAGTACTCCTCAAGTTACGCGGGTTAACAAAACTATTTAGATTGTTGATCGTGGTCAGTGATTCTACACTCCCACAGATACTATTTCACTGGAATTTACAAGCTAGTCTGGAGAACCCTTTGTTGCTTAGGGTTTCACAGAAATATAGTCAATATATTATATACAGACGATTCTACGATCTATGCGGTAGGGTTTAATGCTTTAAGAGCTTTTAAATAATTATAGCACTATCTAAAATGTAGATATACAGGTCCATGTCAATGCCTCCGATTATTATAACTGGACAAACCCTCTGAAATCGGCTTTATATGTCAAACATTAAAGTTGACCTTAGTTCATGTGTGTAATGTAATAAAATTTCTGAGCTATAAAATAAACTGCATAGGTACCATGAGGAAAATCTTAATTTCTAACTAGTGACAGGCATATTAAACACAAACACAAACGGTAAAAAGTGATTAAAGAGTGATTGGTTCTCAAACTATGACCAACATTTGAAAATGTTCATATAAGAACTTATCGACTCATGTGATATAGGTCATAATACGGTTGACTATGGTGGATGGTAAAGTGTGTAGTGCTTTTAGTGAATCCTCATCCTGTAAGTGTTATATTATGAATATGGATACAATAATAAAAACATATCATACTGTGTGTAGTCAACTGTGGACATACCAAGTACCAAACTCTATAAAGGAAATATACGAGTAAATAAAATTCCTATTTGTCATGTTTAAAAGTTACTTTATGAACGAAAACTACGACGGCCCGTTTTACTGATGACGTCGGTTTGGATATCTCATAATATAAGACAAATCCAAATATTCCAATTAAATTGATATATATATATACGTTATAATTTGAAATGATATAGGTACTTATGTAGTTACATTACATTCTTTTGGGGTTTAATACTTAAATAGTGTATGTAATTAATGTACTTCTCAAAAATAAGCAAAATAATTCTAACGGGATATAGGTTCGGAACCCGCGCCCACCAGACCAAATCAAACTTGACAAGTTTTTATATAACACCAAGTTCCTATTTTACAAAACGGAGTAATCCTGGAGTTCTAAATAATTTATGTTAGTTTAGGGAATGTTAACTGTACGATTGGCAAAAGCACCGCACTATGATAATGCGATCCAACAGTTTGACAAAAACCCACATTGCGGGACACTTATTTAGAAACAGATATTAATTTCAACGAGGCCACGGTTTGCGTGCCTCGCTCTGCCTCGGTCTTGTGCCTCGATTTAAACGCATTAGCGACAAACTAGATAATGTCTGCCGCAGCGTTGGCGGGACACGTTACTGGTTTCAACACCTTACAACTTAGTTAAAAGAGATTATTTAATAACCGATAACATAAATAAGTTATGCTTGAAAAACATATTTGTTTAGGATAAGAAAATGAAGATTTCTAGTGCTAAGAATATAGCCAGAAAGGAGGTGACTGCTCAGCTGATGTGTAACAGAGAAGTTAGTATGAAAAAAGCGAACATGCTGCGCCAACTCCATGTAAATTGGGATAAGGGTAGTTGATGGTGATTACCAAGAATTACAGTACCCTCCGTTTAAAGCCAGAAATCGCTTTTGTTTAAGTTTTGGGCAACACAAGAGATATTATAGTTGTTATTTATGCAAATCTGAGCAAAAGCACGACATCGATGCCGTCGTTTCGGAGCGTCTTTGCCTAATGTTCCCGACTTAACTCGTACCGATCAATTTACTTTATTTTTACGTCATAAACTTTGAGGTTCCCGACATCCAAAATATCTGATTAATCGTCAAACGGTATATAATTATACAGGCTGAATAGTTAGTTACCTGTCCTTGTTGGCGGGTGATTCAACTTACCCACCTACATAGTATACATATACATAGTACCCACTACCTCAACAAAGTATTAAAATAAAACTTCTGCGAAAACCTTTAATGAAATTATTAAATTCTAAGGATCACAACTGCATCTGAGATATGAAAGAAAGCATTTTATATTTTGCGAAAACGTCGCACTCATAACAATAGACCGAACAAAATAATCTTCCAAGTGGTATGTCCTTTTGGAAGATATTTAATAATTATATGATGTTTTCAGTATTGATAAAATTCTAGTAAAAGTTAGTTAGAACTTTTAGTTAGAAAAAATATGAAATTTTATGGTAACTTTACTAATACTTTTCCTACATCACGAGAACTAACCTATTGCTACGAAAAAGAAAGGAAATAAATAGACCGAGTACGTAACTACTTAGATCGGGTTACATATTCCAGTTCAAAGGAACTCTCCGGAGGCCTTTTTAATTCAAATCATCTTGAAGCTTAAGCGGGCGACACACTCAATCGAACTTGTTGTGATGTACCTGAGAAAGTTCAGCTTCGCAGAGAGGGACACCTTTTGTTTTGTCATTTGAGACGGCCGACTTGCCGACTGGGCTAGGTATAATAACTTTGCTTCCTTACAAGTTTGGTATTGTACAAAACGTTGCTTGATAGTTCAGTGGAATGGACGTTGTTCTGCTTTTGCGAACTGTATTGTCGGTAAGCCGCAGCAGTTCTGGTTGTTTTAAATACTTAAAGATATTGGGGTTGTTAGTGAAAATCTGCTTTCTTTGATTTTGGATGGACTGTCATTATGGTAATTGGTAATTAAACTGCTCTTTGAGGTTACAGTTTTTCCTCAAGTTTACACAAAAACAAGATCAGGGATTTCTGTTATTTGTTTAAAGTATAACCCATTTATAGTTTGCTGCAATTTCTCGTGTGCATTACTTACTATTTTTACTTTTTTGTCCCAACCAAAATGTTAGGGTTTCCCCGACCTTTGCCAAGAACCCTAATTTAGTACAGATATGCGCGGTTTTAATAGTGAGCGTGTTAACTTGCTGGCGTCAACTTTACTCGTTTACTTAACTAACCAACTTCAGCACAACTAATGTGGCGGGTGTTTTGTTAAATATCAACTTGACGCATTTTTTATTCTACTTTGGTTACTTAAAGCAATGTGGTTTGTTGGTTCCTTTTTATAATACATACATACTTTGAGTAAATAGCTAGATAAATACACAAAAAAATGAGGTCTAGCGTCGGTCTGTAATATTTTTATTTTAATCGTGTCCAACGTTAAATTTATTGTAGAATTAATTTTGTCTAAGCTACTGTTTTCCGAAAAGTATTTTACTATTTGCACACTTTTATTACCTATACGTATATAATAAATTATGTTTACTACTGTTTTTTTTTTCTAAGTTTTTCTTGGACATCACAGACATCGGTGAAGGAAAAACATCGTGAGGAAACCTGGACTTATAATTAATATAAGCCTGTGGTGATTAATGTTCGTGCCTTCTCTGTATGAGAGGAGGCCTTTGCCCAGCAGTGGGACAGTTACAGGCTGGTATTATTATTATCTCCTTTATTTAGTTTTCGTTATAAATTTTAGAAAATTTCCATATAAAATAATAAAAAACACATTTAGAAGCACATAGCAAACATTTAGCCCCCCGGTATAGAGAACAGGATCTAATTATTATTACTACTGTGAATAAAACTCTAATGATATTCAGATTAAATTATGACGCAATGGGTTTTTTGCCAATGCTATCTTTTTCATAATTTTTGTCTTAAATAATTATGATTATTCTGGTGCTTTAGTATTAAATGGAAGAAAAATAGCAATTTAGCTCGGCGTAGGTGTGCCGTAGCAGCGACGTAGATGCTTCGTAGCAGCGGCGTGGACATTTCGTAGACGTCGCCGCGAAAACGCTAATATTATCGCTTTTATGCAGTGTTTACCAATTGGATGACTGATCAATAATCGATAATTATCACAATGATTTATCAAAGAAAATAGTTATCTCGATAGTTTCGAACCCTGTTTTAAAGTGATTAAATAAATACAAAAAAAAAAAAAAAAAAACTTTCACCAAACTGCACTTTAATAAAATTGAACGCGTATTCAAATTTTCGTCATCAGAACAAAAAAGGTGTGTGCGAAAGTTCAGCACAATTGGTTATGGGAAACTGGTTTATAATTCCGTAGCAACATTTGACCGTTACGTACTAACTACTAAGCCAAACCGTTGGCTTCGCGTCAACCATAGGTAAATAAAAACGTTTGGAATCAATCACATTCTGTTAATATTCAGAATAGAACACTTATTAGATCACCATGAATTGTAATCGTATCGTGAGGGCAAGTAAGTTCAACCGATAAGAAACGGAAAAAATATTTAGTACAAAACAAACTAACTTTTCAAACAGCTTTTTAAATAAATTGTTTAAATAAATGTTCAGTTACATTTTACTAAAAAAGGATTGTTTGACTATTGGGAACTTTCATATGTCATTGTTAGTATCCGATGCAGTACATACTTTCATATTTTGCGAACATTTGGTTGTTTCATTAAACTCATTAACAGAAAAAAATAACCGACTTCCAAAAAAAACCCCAAAAAAAGTGGAAAATAACTTTCCTTTCGGAAGTCGGTGACTATTGTTTGTTTCATTGGCTTTTTTGGCACCGACTTCCGAAAGTAAAGTTATTTTCCACTTTTTTGTGTTTTTTTTTTTGGAAGTCGGTTATTTTTTTGTAAAAACGTTTTTATTTTACTCTCTTTAGTTACCACATCACACACAAATCCTTGTCAAGTATCAATTTCTCAATTTCTTTTACTTGGATGACATATTTTTTCCGGCTATTTTGATTTAAAACCAAACTGCTGAACTGATTTTGATGAAATTTCTATGGGACCAATCGGGAAGTAAATCCATTCAGATAAAAGATTTTTTTTTCAAATCGGTTCATAAATGACGAAGATAATAATTATGAGGTAACAAACACAAAAAAAATACAACCGAATTCAGAACCTCCTTCTTTTTTTGAAGTCGGTTAATGACGTGAAAAGCTGAAGCGTGTGAATGGTGCACAATTACAAAACAAAAAAGCCGTTATTTTGGTTGAGTGTTGAATTAACTAAGTATAAAACAAACTTCATGTACATATTTATAATTAGTTGAATTCTCAGTACACAAATATGAAGTATCAAGAGGCTATATTTAGTGGTAATCATAATGGATTACTCCTAAATATAGTCTCTAGATAGTACACCACAGCATCCTTGACCAAAAATGGTCCCGATAAGAAAGACCACAGGCGGAATACGAAGTAGCCACACTAATGTGTCAATGAAATGATAAGATTATTACTAAACAACGCTACGTGACCCGCAGCCTATTTATCAATCACTGAGGTCCAGAAGGGCCGAAGTCAGCCGATAATAAATATGTAGAACGACTGGGATCTTGAAAAACAAAATGGCGTACAGTACTCTGGAGCCGTTACTATGGTGATAAAAATATTTTATAACTCGACTAATTAAATGATTACAGTATGGACGTTGTAGGATCATTGTTTTAAGCATACGTTTGCTTTGATTGCATAGTAATTTGACTGCTTGTTTGTTGTTTTGCTGTCACGTTTTAGCGTGCTGTTGTCAAATTAATGGCAAAACCAGAAATAACATTATTTCACGCTTGTAATCCCCGAAGGGTTAAGCAAAGGTGTACCTGAAAGTAGATTCACATTTCGTCAGTTAGGTATGCTTTAAGCCCTTATTGTAATAGATGACGAGCCTACTGTTATCAACCGGGCGCTTATCTAGACTTCGTGGCTGCTACTGAAAAAATCCTGAATAAAAAACACGACATTTGGCCCGACCCGGGAATCGAACCCAAGACCGGCCGGCTTCCGACCACTAGACTAAAACTTTATAATTTCGTCCCGTCCGAATAATACGTAGTGTAGCACTACGTTTAAATTTTTTTTTTTGTAAAAACGCATCTTAGAGCTGGCAACACCGCCCACGACTCCAAGACCCGCCAAGCCAACCGCTAGTGGACTCTAAATCGCCAATGCTGAAGTCACGCTCGCGAAACGCTCTCAGCTAAAGTTATTATTCTTTCCATTGTTTACCTGTTTGTGCCATACACTGTGTTTTACCGTTTACATTATATACTGTTTACAGTTTAACGTTGTGAACTTTATTGAAAAAGCGCAATTTATACAACCCCTGAGTAAACACTTCTTACAGTAGTCATTTTATTCAGAAACTACTATATTGTATTTTCAATAAACTGCGAAACAATGTTGTATCAAAAATCTGTCCAAAAGCCTATACAGTTCACTCGGCAAAAATAATTGCACTGCCTGTTATCACCAGGATATCAGGAAAATCACCGACAAATTTTCAAAACGTAATTTTAAATGTTTCTACTGTCCTTATTCAGCCAGCTGGCACTTGTGTTAATCAGACTGTTGTTACAGTGACCAACTTACAGTCGTATTTAAACGTAAGTACTAAGTATTTAGCTTATATACCACCACCGCAGAGTGAAAAGTAAAAAAAAATATTAATGACAGTATAAAAAACTATTCATGAAATTGACACGCTACGTCATTTAACGTGTTATATCCGAAATTGTCAATGACGAGTTGAGATTTGAATTCAAGGGTATTTAGGTTGGAAGTCAATTTGCGACTGTATCTAATGTTTTACCTACTTTGCAACAGTACTATCGGTTAAATTAGCATTTACACTGGTACTTTCCAAAATGCCAAGTAGTAGCATTTGCATGGAATTCTGCGATTGACACGATACGATTACGGAATATAGTAAAGTTTGTGTTACACCGGCTTACTTGAAATCGCAAATAAATGCTAAATTACACGATACGCGGCAACCGCCCACACACGCTTCGAGCACCTAATAACGCAATGCTTATCTATAACAAACATCTCATTCACACATCAAAGCCTATTTAAATGCTCCTGGCGGTAAAATAACAGTATGCGACCTCCTTACGTTGTGGGGAGAATAAGACGATCCTTTGCGTGTTCTAAGTGTTCTGTTTTTATCTTTGTAACATAAGAACAGAACGCCCACATTCCGCCAGTTATGACATAGTTCCATGTAATAGGGGCCGAGCCTATTGCCATCAACCGCGTAAATCCAGCCTTCGGGCCGCTACTGAGAAATTCCTGAACCTAATAACACTTTGTCCCATGCGGGAATCGAACACCTCATGCAGCTTGCTAAGCAATAACACTTACTACCGCTAGACAAGGCAGTTTTCTTAAGTCTTTTTGCTGTTCATATATATGTATGTACAAAACAATCTCTAATACGTTACACATTTAGTAGGTACAAGTTCCATAATTCCACATTCACAGGTTATAAAACTGATAATGGATGGGATAATCTAATTAACCTACCATCAGTTATTAATTTAGCTGCAGCAGTGCGTAATTATATTAGTAGCACTTAACACACACACACACACACACACACACACACACAAAATAATCAAATCGCAGTGGTTCTAAGTAATTGTCAGACTGTCGATGACAACTGAATCAAGAACCGTTGCAACTATCCTATATGATGGATGACTTTTGATAAACATCAGTGTTGATGAACAATGAGTTTCATAGTCGCGTATTGCCAATTTACAGTATATCTGATAAACGTGTATTCCAAATTAAAACTAAAAATGGTGATTACGATTACGAAACTACGAAACTCAAAGTTTAATTGAAACTCAAGCTACTCGTATAACATCAATTTAGAAACATGTATATAAAAACCTATTCGGTTGTCGCTCTTTTGTGTCAAAGATACACGCATCAAAGGGATAATAAGTTGCTAGAGTTGTTGTTCTAACCTCAAGTAATTCGGTTCGTAATACTCGTACGTAATACTGTAAAAATTATTCCATGTTTATTTGTTCGCGAGATGAGAACAAACAGACACAAGAAAAACTAGGAGGGATCGTCGAGCCTGTTGACAAACTGGGATATTTTTATCAACAAACTTCAATTGTTTGAGGTCAAAAACTCGAAACGCAATACCAAAACTATCCATTTACATGACGTAACAGTGTTGCCATATTCCTCAGAGATCAATTTTTCAAGTACTAATAATGCCTAATTAAATATTGCAGTATAATTAATCTGATTAGGGAGTTTGGTTTGCAATGCGATGCAACAACTGAATCAAATGATGTAATGCTTGTACAATGAATATTTTATAAGTATTTTTGTTCTGAATTAAAGTAGTTTTGTATTTTATTTTCAGTGAAAACAAAGCTCGGATGGCTCGAATTAAATTAATATCGACTCGGATCCTGTATCAAACTGATGAAAGGCAAATTCAATGCACCTGTCCGTACGTAACGTGTCACTAATGTCCGGCCAATAAACGTCATTCGGTCGGACACTGCTTGTCACTGTATTTTACATACATTTGAATGGTGACAATCTGAAAAACAAAACTTTTGAATACGCTTTCACACTTTTGTGTATGTTTAATTTTTATAGGCGCCAGTATTGTTGCTAGAGTAAAAAACGCATTTTTTTAAGATAATGTTTAGTTTAGTTTATTAATCAGGGCTTCTGTTTCAAAATGCGAAAGTATACCTGGGGGAAACTGCAGTTTGGTAAGAACAAATTTTAGTGATTGTGAAGTTTGGTTGAGTCTTTTGGTCGCGTATCCCACAAAGCCTTAAGACCAAGTTCTTCAATCAGTGCAGCCATAATTGCAAGGTCGCTCATCGAACGATGGATCGGGTTGATTCAATGAACATTCGAATTGTAGTGATTTGTTATAGCAAGCTTTCGAAGTTCCATACATCGCGTTGATGAACATTCTCAATTAAAAAAGACGTCATAACGTAGCTTCTTACTCACGCAAATTGTTCTTTTAAACTTTATGGATACAGTACATTGTCATACTGAACTTCGAAGTTTAAAATACCGATGAGTATTCATGCCTCTTCAATATATACTAGGCTCTCTCAAGTGATGCTCTAAACTACGTATTTTAGAACATATTATCATTTATAACGAATCAGTATTTTGCCCCTTTCAGAAGAAATTAAACCACATTTCCTATGTACACTTCTAATTGCCCTCCTTTGGAGGAAACAGTGCGACAATGAAGTACTGGCACCATCTTTGGAAACTCCTTGCTTTTGTACTCGCACTAATAACGTCTTGAACATTATTCCTCAAATGCAAGACGTATTTTGACGTTCAATCATATTTCATTTTAAACTCCAAAGGACTTACAAACTGAAAACAGAAGTACGAGTACCAATCTCAGAAATTCGAGATTAATATTCTGAATTTACAACATGCACTTCAATCTTGAAAATCGTACTCAAAGCTTTGTGTAAGATGGCCCTATTGCCATACCAAAAGTTCAACGTTTTGTGAAGTACGAGTGGCTTGGTACTAGGCAAACATGAGACAGTGAGGGTACATCACGCTGACACGGTGTCCTTAACCAAACACAGTGGGTCACTTTCGCGGGATCGACGCGGGCGCATGTTTGTCTAACTTTTGTGGCGTGTCAGAAGACACAATTTCGTTATTAAGTAAGCTCAGATGTGTGGGAAAAAGTTTCAAGTTTGTTTAATTAAGATGAAAACTTATTTTATGAAAAAAAAACAATTAGTATTTAGACTTAAATCTAAGCCTTAAAAATTAAAAAAGGCTTTAAAGTCTATTGTATTTTCAGATAGTAGGTACCTATCATTCAATAAGATCGAAGTTTATGACTGGGGCTTCCCATGAAAATTGCGAAAACCATTGCAGCGGCATATTCACCAAAATCTACCAAAGTTGACAACTAAAATCGAGAATTTGTCTACGAGAATGAGGCTCACATTAAACTAAAATTATAAACAAATCTAGTTCACTAACCTAATTTGTTAATGTGCTGTGAACACAACGTTAATGGGTTATGGCTATACTACAATACTGATTTATGTTTCTTATGAACTGCCGGACATTTGGCAGTGCACACCTGGCAACACTTGCGAGAGACTCTTGCGCAGGGCTGGTGTTTGTTGCAGTTTGGAAAAAGGAATTTAAGAATACATTGATGAAGGTGTATAAGTATAGAATAAGTAAGTAAATTTATATTTTAGTGTGGATTGTGTTTGTATCTGCAAGTTATTTAAAAAAAAAACAATTTGTAGTATTTCTATATTAGTCTGCAAGTTGTTTAAAAAGCAATTTCATACAAGTAATAATTTTTGTACTTATAATACTATTTAGTTAGATAGTTTTTTATTTGATATTAGGTGCTTTTTGTAAATATTTTTTATTTTATTTTATATTGTACTAAATCACTGTAATATAATATCTGGTTACTTTTGTTAAGTATCTTCACAAAAACAAAAGAACAGATATTTTGGGAACTATTTTTCACTTTGTTTTCTATAGATTCCAGTTTGCAGTCTAATCTTAATTGCAGCAGTAACCCCATTAACATTATATAAAAGATGTCATAATATTAATGATAAACATATTATAACATAATGTGGTTGCCACCCTCATCTTTGTGTCTCTACATTTTACTTCTTTATGTACTTTCTTCTCGGACATGGCCTTTTATTTTAGGTTTATTCGAATAATTATTTTCTCATGGATTTAAGTTTACGTACATTGACAATTTGACATATTTTCGGTAAAATAATTAACAAATATAATACACATAAAGATAGATTATCATGTTAAGCAAAAAAGTTTTTTGTAAAAAAAAACCGACCGACCGATCGGTTATTTATTTCCGCGTTTTTAGTTGTGGTTTGATGGTATCTCAAACAAATTCTTGTCGAGTATTCATTTTCCGTTGTTACTAAAAGTAATTAGCAGATAATTCACATGGACATAAAAGAAAAAATATATGTTATAGAAGATATCTCATAAACTACCTAAGCAATGTGAATAAAACATAAATGGGACACCACGCGACCGTGGACCACTCGTCCTCTATCAAATGAAAACAAAAATCAAATCGGTCCATAATTGACGGACTATTTTGGAAAATAGGTTGACATATAAAAAGAACCTACAAAAAAAATGCAAAACCCTAAAATGCCGACCCTACGTCAAACAGGGTTGTTAACCCGAACAAAATGGGTACCGTTAGTAACTCGCGCGCGCGCACCTTAGCACACCTCAGATGCACATTGAAAGTGCAGCCCATCAGATCTAGACCGCTCCAGTACTCGCGGTCGCGTTCGACTGCCGAACTAAGTTACCGGTTTTCGTATAATTCACAATAGAACATTGTCTGTCTATGCCGCTTTATGTCTTTGAAATGTTTCATAATATTCGTAAACCTACTTGCATAACAAACTAAACTTCAAAGCCTATCTCTAAGTTTGCAATGTCTCAACCAGTAAAATTGGATTAGTAGAGTTATTGCCGACTCGACTGATTGAAAAAACTATTTCAGTTCTTTTTTCTTTTTCCGACTTTCTTAAGAATAAACTTGCAACACTTTGAATCGTATTCATCATGATGTTTATTGCAGTGAGCCGTCGCGTCGCATTGATCAAAATATTTGTACCTAATTAGTTTTATTGATAATTTTATGTATTAAAGGTAATCAAATTAGTAAACGAGTACAGTCGAAATGCCATTCTAATAATAAACTTAAGTCTGGAAACGATTTATTGAATAACACAATCTTTATGGATGTTACAACTGTGAAACCAAATTATTCTAACTTTCAATTTCGGAAATTAACTGTTTGATACAGAATTGTTTGCATCGCAAATGCAAACAATTGTTAATTGCGTAAGTTTTACTAAAAAAAATAATTGAAAAGGCATGTTTTGATAGGTCTGAGGGAGACAAGGTTGCAGTCGCTTGTTTTTATACTAAATAGGCTTACGTTTGGCCGCAACTCGCCTGATGTGAAGCGAATATGCTACCTTGGGTGGAGCACGCTGGCCTAGACGAAACCGATTCACTCGAAGTTTGAATAGATCCAGATTATAATGATCAGCTCTCAAAGCTTTCCGTGTCTACAACTTTCAAGTTGTTTGGTAGCAATGAAAGCAGGAAGAAACTCAATGCGATTATATTCCGATATGCATTAAAATGTTCAATTAATTATAGGTATATTAAAAAACAGTTCTTTGACTGACTAAATAAAGGACAAGACAAGTTAACCATTGAAGATAAAATCATGAAACTTGGAAGAAATTAGATCCTAGTAGAATTAGAGCTGCTTATTATAGGTTTTTTAAAACTCACGCCCTGAGGGCGCCTAAGGGGAAATGTAGTTTAGAAGCACCTAGAAAAATTAATATTGCACATTTTTTCTTTGAACGACCATTGAAACTAAAACTTGCCTAAGGTATTTTAATTTATGCGCTTCACGTCAAAGTAAAATAAAGATACGGACGACTTGTGAGAATTTTTACCTTCTTCTCGGGAAACTTAACCCTCAAAGATATTGCACTGAAACGGTTTTGTATGACGGGCCAGAGTAAACAGACTTTCCTTTTAACAGGACGTCTTTGTTAGTAGAATGCGTTTGATTAAATAAGTCTCTAGAAATATTTTTCTGAATTCAGTAGTGAAATCTAACAAGGTTACAGTCAAGAGAACTACTTTGAGGTTTAATGTTCACTTTTAATAAGGTGTGATCTCGCTTGAAAATAAACGAATGAAACTTGTGATATAGGATTCGGAATACTAGCGAGACACGCTGTGAATGGCACCTTTAGCAATATTCATTGAAGTATTTTGCGTTGTGTTTGGTGACGATTTCGAAATCGAAATTTGAATTTGTTCAAAAATTGCTGATGACACAAAGTGTATAGCACAAGTATGGCGTGGGTTAATTTTTAAATGTATTTTTTGAGGTGTAATGGTGTAACATTTTTGTGACCTGCTGTATGTGATATAGATATAATATAGACATAATATTATATATAGATATAATATGAATATTCATATTATATCAAATAGGCAAGGAAAACCATTTGATCACAAATAAAATATTTTCGATTTAGCTTTCCGGTCGTTTCAGGCTAGTTTTTATTGTGCAGATTTAATTTTGAAGACTGTAAAAATAATAAAATACCAATTACAAGTAAGAAAAAAATACTGTTTGGTTACAGAGGACGTGTCTGTTCTCTTTTTTTATAAATAACTGTAGGTAAAGAAGTTGCAAATAACAACAAATAAAAAATTAGATTAACACACAAAACTCCAAGCAAAAAAACAGTGATATTCAAATTATTAATTAAAATGTGTTTATTCGTTATTTAAATTCCAGAAAAGAATAAAATCTTATCTGGTAGTACAGTTTTAGTCAGTAGTCATTTTTCAATTATTAAAAATAAAAAATAATCAAAAGAAATTATGACCGAAAAAAAAATCGGCTCAAAATTACAAATGGTAACCAGTACCAAGATTATCTGCAATGTCGTAAAACATCTTACATGTCGAGATACCAGCAGTTTGATCTAACTATTGTTTGCGATGATAAGAGATAACGTAAGCCTTCACATGACGTCGCCCGAAAAAATCTTAATTTTTCACAATTTAAAAGTACGCCGGGAACTCTTTAGAAGTTAGCGAACAAGTTTTCCATGCCAATGCAACTCTCGAAAAGTTCCCAACAATTTTTCTCCGAAGTCGTGCAACCGCGAAGCATCCGATGCCAATTTTAGAATTTATATTTTTTTAACGTTTTAGTAGGATATTGAAGCGATTTGTGTAACTTCACTGATTTGTTACCGTTTTGTGTGGTGTTCGATGTGTCGCGAAACTTACGGGTTGGAGAGACCGCGCGGGAGCTACCGAGGACGTGCGGCTTGGCGCACGGTTGGGAACCGACTAGCGCTGGGCCCGTTGGCGGGAACGCCGTCCTAGCGACCTATGTATGAGCTGTGACTGCATCTCGCGAGTTGAATAACTCATTAGCAGTCGGGATTCAGAGGAAATCGAGCAACGAACACTCTGATAACTTTGTAACTAACTAAACACTCCATCAGAGAGTGTTAGATGCATTCGCTGCTATAAGGTAAATGAAACAAAATTTTAACCGAAAACGGAAAATCTTGCTTTAGGTAACATTTTCGTCCCTTAGCCTAAAATGTAGCCTGTAGCCTGTATATGTAAACTAAAATTATCTAAAAGTAGCTCAAGGATAACAAAGCCATTTTTAATTGCAAACCTACTCTATTTGTTGATTGCGCAAGTATTTCAGGAAATTAATGTGTTAGGTTGAACGATAAGGTAATTGTGCTCCCTTCAGCATTTTATTATGTAGATAGTGGAGATCTAACCCAAATATTTACAAGTTAAAATAAACCGGTTTTTTATTTTATTTTTCCTTATTTTTCAACTTAAAAAAAAACAAACTTATTCCAATATTGGTGCAAAAGAGTACTAAGAATTTTTCGTTCGTGATTTTTTTATCATCGTGGGCAAAGTTTCTTTCTGACTAGATTTTACAAGTATCTCTAGTGTCCATCGGGCACTTGTGGAACTTAAGAACGACAGTTTGAAAGGATTAGTGAAGCGACCACCGCCGATATTTTCTTTATACGACTTACGACCACACGTTCGCCTCAGAAAATACGAGAAAATTTTCCAACAAACCAGAGCCGAAAGCGAGGATGTTATGGAGTCGAAATCTGCTGTGACCAAATACCCGCGTGTGTCAATCGATGTTTTTCAATACACTTACTAAGAAATAAAATAATACAACAAAAAATCATGTGACATGAATTATAAGATAAATATGTATGATTTAATTTGCTTTTTTTTTCGCAGGCTGAAGAAGAAGCAAAGGTATGAAGCCGCAAAACAGTCCAATATGAAAAATACATATTTTTGAAATTAGAACACAAATATGTTATTATTTTATAAACGCAAATAATTTTATAAATCATAATTGTATTATTTGATTTTTATAAGCACAATTGAAATGCTCAAAGAATATTGTATGCTCTAAAGGCTTTTAAAGAAAACACACGACTCTGGAATACATACACTGAAAAAAATGAAGACTAACTAAGATACCTTTTCTCTTAGTTGGCATTAAAATGTTTGCAATAATTATTTATCTATTTACTTTAAACAAGATAGCATAGTTGCCAGAACATTTTCGTTTTAGTTAAATCGATAAATATGCACATGTTCAGTATAATCCACGGTGTTTGTTACATCATACATGCTTTTGTTTTATTTTACTTCTTCACTTTTATATATCAAATAATAACTTAAGTTCATGGTAACAAGCAACTTGTTAGCATTATACAATTTAAATAACAGTTTTTAACAACGAGCATGGTTGAATAAATAGGCTGCATAGTTAAATCAAGCAAGAGAGGTGGTCGCATCTAATAACGCTTTGTAATGTCAACTAAAGGCGATGCTCCCCGCACCTCTCCCGCCCCCCGCTTGCTCATAGACCAATAATTGTTCCATTTGTTCGTAAACAAACGCACGCGTTTTGACAAGTTCGGCCGCCGGCGGCGTCTTGTGTGAAAATTTTGTATTTAACATATTTTAAATAGTCCTGAGAGCTCAATTGAAGACATGGAGGAAGTCGCCGAATTATTAAAGACTGCCCAAGGGCTGCCCAATCTCATCCCAAAATTTTCAGGTAAGAGAAATCATGCAATACCTATTTAAACTTAGTACCTAGGTATAATTAATGCTATTAAATTTGTAAGTAGGATTTACAGACCACACCTTTATTTTTAGTTTCATCTTAAATCACTATATTGCGTAGGTAGGTACCTATCTACTAATAGGCGATCATGCGGTCAAACGATAATAAACAATAACTTTATGCCTTGTACCTACTCGTTATGAAATTTATTTATTTCACCAGTTCACGAAAAATTTACATTGTTAATATAGAGCAGGCGATCAACATCCGAGCCTTATCAGCGTTGAGCCCAGCCGACTTCTAAGATATCATCCCTCAGATAGAGCCAAGTTTATGAGGTGCTGGAGAGCTTGGAATTCAGAATATATAGGCATCAACAATATATCTTTACCGGTAAGTTTTGTGGATGTGTGCAAATAAATTATAAATTGGTACCTATTCTATGTGATAAACTCCAAACTTTTGTATAGCTTGTGTAAAGTATTCTTCTACCTTTGTTTTAATGTAAATTTTTTTTATTTTGTTCACATATAAGTCGAAATATGTATTTACAAACTAACAACATAACACCTCAATAGAGTGATATAATAATATTTTAATAGTACCTAATAATATTATTTGAGGAAACTACCTACTCCAGACTCCAGCAAAATATTTATTTTACCCTACAGTGACTGACCTTATTTTTGTTTGCAGAATCTAGATTTGTCGGATTTTGAATTTGGACAGGACCCAAAAACGTATCTTTTGTAGAGGAGAAAGAAAATGTGCCCTCAAGTAATGTTGCAAATTTTTGAATACTGGAAGAAAATGTACAAATAGTGCCCAAGTTGATCAAGGAACTCAGGGTGGATGTGCCCTCAAGTAATGTTGCAAATTTTTTAATACTGGAAGAAAATGTACAAATAGTGCCCAAGTTGATCAAGGAACTCAGGGTGGGGTATGTTTCTTTTAAACTTTTCTGTACAGTCACCAAATTGGTTAGGAGATAAACAATTTTCAATATAAATATTCTGATCAATGGAAAAAAATATGTTACTTTAAGATGCGCATTATAATTAATGTAAGTATGGTGTGTAATGTGTTTTGCATAAATAAAGTTACAATTAGAAAAAATATTGTTGTTTGATTGCTATATGATTTAGTATAAGGTGGATTACGCTATGTATAAAAATATCTGCGCATAAATAATCAATAATCTAATTAATTGTCGATTTATAGCTGGTTAAGGTTTTTTCGAAATGTTTTCTTGATATGCGCACAAAATAACAAATATCCAGTTTCACCCCCGTTTGTACCCACCGTTTACAGAACGGTGGGTACAAACATGTTAACATTGAATACGAGCTTAGTTACATTAATCAGTTCATCACGGTTATTAATTCATGCACGATTTTAGTTGAAACAAAACACAGTAGGTACTCAACCATAATTATTGCAGTAAAGTTACTTCGTTGATATGCAAAAGACACTGACTTGGTTTGACGAATACTGGTAGTTCATATGACAATGACTCATGTCTACGACGAATATGAGATTAGTTGAATTAATTAGTTTATCACGGTTACTTGATGCAAGATCTTAGTTGAAACAACATAAGAATTTCATTGATCTGATAACGTTTCACAGGCGTCTTATGCAAGATCTTAGTTGAATCTACAAGTTAAGTGTGTTAATGTGACCATGTCTCATTTATAAACTGGCAAACATTTCAGATAATTTAATTAAGTGCCCGTGATTATACCAATACATTACTTAGTAGACGGAACTATGATAATTTAACTAAGTTGTCATAGCTTCAGCAGTCAAGATCTTAGTAGGCTCGTATGCAGTCAAGATGCGTGATCACAATAAACAAGATGTTTGTTAAAGCAAACAATTTTTTTTTTCAGTGTAGCATTCTGATCTAATTTTCGAGGCAGTGTATTAAAAACCTTCTAACAATACATAACGACGACGTATGTATCAGCACCGATCCGTTCCAGGACTCTGCATCATAAATAAGCACCCGCAACCAGTAACTTTTGACAAAATTCATCCTTACTACACGAGTAGTTTTTATAAAGCTTTTTCGTTCAATATTTTCTTTTAACACACACTTCGGGCTGAGTTCACCTTCACTAAACTACTGTGCTTATGTCGTTCCCAGTAAACGGATTAGCAATGAACTTAGACGCTGGAATTGTTCAGATTAGGGCCAAGATGCGTTCGCGGGACTTCCTAAGGATTCCTTATCCAACTGATTAAATAATCGCTTTAAATGGTGCAACTGGATTTGTTGAAAGGGTGATACGTAATGCTAATATTTTGTGCTTATATTCTTTTTAAATCAGTCAACCCTAGCTCTTGTCTATTTTTTATTTAATATAATACAGGGACATAGTACATTCATAAAATTAAATAACAGCGTACCAATTACTTATAAGTAAACACCACATGCACAAAATAATAAATTACGAAGATAAGCTAACTTACTAGGTAATAAGCGCCAATAAATTAAATTAAATTAATATTGGATAAAAAGAAAAACAGGTAAAATAGGGAAAATAACATTAAAAGCAAACAATTTCATTGGTGGATTGATAAATTATAAAAAAAGATCGACATAAAATAAAAGTTCATTGAATAAAATTGGTAACATTGATAAATTGATAAATATAAAAGTGAAAATTAATACCAGTAGTACAATTGACACAATGATAATATAGTTGATTATGATTCGGGGTTGCTTGGTAAACGATTTAGGATGGCTTTCTGTTTTGCAAAAGAGTCAAAGTCAAGAGTCAAATTACATCACTGTAGCCATTTACTGCCTTGCACATTCTTGGAATAGGCGAATTGGCTCCCAGAACTGTCCTTTTCAATGGCGTACAAAGAGGAGCGATGGCACTACGCGGAATACTAGAGGGTGCACGAAAACTGAAAAGGGCAAGTAAGCTGGGACTGTCTATTTTATGCTTTTGATGAAAGATTTTGTAAGCAAACATTGCTTCAATTAGGTGTCTACGTCTGTCAAGCGAGGCCATGTTAAAATGCTCAAGTCTTCTATTGTATGAGAATATTTTTTTGGCGATACCATTGGAAAATGCGAAGCGTTTCTGGACTCGTTCGAGTGATAATGAATGTGTTGCGTAGTGAGGACGCCAAACTACACTATTATATTATCAAGATGCTAAAGTAGTATTTTGGTTCTACTGTGCCGAAGATAGTGCCGAAGTTATTTGGGCCTATTGTCTAGAATCGACATTACCTGAATATAATTACGGTCGCTCTTTACGAGAACTCATAGCTGTGAGAAATTGTGATATAAAATACATACATCTAAATAACACATTACATAATTTGTGCCTACAACTAAAAACAACAACTATTTTCCTATTGCACATAACTGCTACACTGAGAAGAGAAAAGAAAAAATGCGTTCAATAACATAAGAACAAAATATAACTTGAAGCTGTGAAGCTAGTAATCCGAACCAGCAATTATTATTATAAAATTAAACTAAATTAATATTTAGGAATTATTTAGGAACATTACAAACAATTAAAAGTTATTCGTCATACAGTTATTGTCGTTCGTTTTTCACGTCGTAAGTTATTGTCACTTTAAAACAAAAAACGGGAAATTTTGTTTGACGTGAAAATATAATACAGTTAGCCCTCTCCACGACGCGGCGTGAATCATAGGCTACTAAGTAGCAAAGTATGTACCCTATCTGCCGAGCCACCTCAAGATCACTCTTTAAGTAACATTAATCGGGTTTCTTTGCGTCCAAACAACTGCTAAAACGTCGCATGTCCATCAAACCAGATCTTACAACTTATAACTGTATTTCGCACAATATAGAACACAAGTTTATTTGTCACGAATTTTAAATCTCGAGATTTTTACTGAAGCAACTAAGCGCATCATACGTCACAATTTGTGGCTCTAAAATGAATTATTATAAATAGGTAAACTTTAGTCAGACAGGACGAATCATTGATATACCTGACTCATTATAATTTTATTATAAGGGTTTTATCGCGAAACTACGAATTAAGTAAATAGAACGGTTTGTCTGGTCTTATTCATCTAGTGTACTAGTAAATCTAATGATTATTTGACGGAGAAGGAAGAATTGGAGAAAACGCTGTATTCGGAATATGTAGTTTCCACAGACAATGGTGATTGATACAACACGTCCTAGTATCGATGTGACTGTAGTATTGGAAAATAGCTGTCCGTTTAGTGGCTGCTGTGATGGGCCAGACTAATCGTCTTCGAGTATTAATTAATAACAACATAATTCGAAATAGCCTCATTAACTCCTCAGATAAATTTTCTGTACCTGGCAGTAGACTGACTGAAAACATTATTCCAGGATTATCATTCTTACATTGTCATCTTCTCATCCAGTCAATAAATACCGCATTATGTTTTTTTGTAACTTTTCTTATTTCTGTTTTACTTTTTAAAACTGTCTGATTCAGAAGATTTCGCTTTTAATGGACTTGTAGTTGTGTGAGTAGTTACTTCGTTTATTGAAGAATTTGATTCTATTTTTTCAGTAACCACCTCTGAAGATTTAGGTATATTCTCCGATACACCAGCGTGAATGATTATTCACGCTGGTTACGTGAAAAAACGTGAAAGCAATTTGCTTTAAGTTTTTTTTTTCTTTTGGGTGAACGACAGGGGGTTGGTTTTAAGGTGCAGACAGATGCATTCCTTATATCCTTCCCCTCAGTTTGACAATCACTCAATGGAAAGAAAACATGCTTAAAATTATGTCTGTAGTTTTTTATCCACCACCATAAGTAGTTGTAGCAGCAACAAAAAAAGTTATGTTGATTTCACTCAAACACATGACTTAGCAATCTACAGATCAATAGAAGGCCATTGGAAGAGACTTTGGAATCTCCCAAATTATTTAGGATCTTTTGACGGCAAACATCTCATGTGACACAAAAGTATCCATAAACTGGGATTGCAAATTACAATTATAAGGAATATCACGCAATTATTTTGTTGGGATGTTGCGATGCAGACGTACTGCCTAGCGAGTTTCATATAGAACGCAGGCAACATCGAAATCCGATAATGTCACTCTTTGGACTCAATTTAGTTGACCTAAGCGAAATACGCGCAGTTTTTTCAAAGTAGAGACACTCAGACGACGCCGTGTGTACAGGCCTTAATATTTCATCATAATTATAAATCGGTCCTTTGTAAAACACACAGTTCCTTTGAATTAATTACCTACCATTACATTTAGGAGTGGTTAAGATCCAATTTACATGCCTCATTGTGTATATCTAAACTTAAATTATATTCTTAACATAAATAAAACGTCATTTAGTAGCTCTAGAATCCGACACTCAAAGGTAGTGTAGAGGGAGTCGCGGTACAGCGATGTCAGCTAGTGTTTCACACTCGCTACCAACTTGTATACGGTATTAAAGTGGCGACACGCTGGTAAAGCGATAGCATTGCTATCTTGATAGACTTTCGCTTATATTGTTTACGAAAACAGATTTTTGTTCAGTACCAGCTTTAAATTAGGGTTATCTGTCTTTAACACTGGTCTAACACCATTTGAGTGCGTATCTTTTTACCGCAAAAAGGAGTAGTTTTGACCAAACTCCTACTTTTCGGGGTACATGGGTTCCTATAACTGATAGACTCGAACTCCTTGGCATGGAGTTGACATCCAGTGTCAACTTCGGCGTCACCAATGAGTACAAAGCCCAACCGCGGCCAAAAAGCTGGGCATCCTTAATAGAGTGAAGCGATACTTCACGCATGGACAGCTTTTAACACTTTACAAAGCACAAGTCCGATCCTGCATGGAGTATTGCAGTCACCTATGGGATGGCTCAGCTAAATACCAACTAGCCGCGCTTGACTCGGTGCAACACAGAGCTGAGAGGCTCATTGGCGACGTAAAACTGGTGGATGCCAAGCTTCACAGTTTGACTCATCGCCGCAAGGTTGCCCGTTTGTCGGTCTTCTACAGATTGTACTTCGGTTAGTGTGCCCATGAACTCGACAACCTCATCCCACCGGCCTCCTTCTACCATCGGACATCTAGACGCACTGCAGGTTACCATCCCCACCTTGTTGCTATTCCGCCAATTCGCACTAAGCGTTTCCAAACGTCTTTTATAATGCGCACAGCAAAGGAGTGGAACTCTCTGCCTGCGTCTGTATTTCCGAACGCATTCAACCATAATCTCTAAAAAAAAAAGAAAAGTTAAAGTCAAAGTTAGAGTAAACAGGTTTCTTCTGGGTAAGCTCGCTCCATCGTCAACTCTGTTTCTGTCACCTCTGACCTAGACTAGAATCAAGAGCAAACCCATCTTAAATAAAAAAAAGCCTGTCAGTGCCCTACTACAGGACGAAAGCCTTCTCATACAGAGAAGGCACGCAGATTGATCAGCACGCTTGCTCAAGGTGGATACGCGATTTCAGATTTACATATATGGACGACGACTGAAATCGAATCCAGAAGTTCAAGCTCAACAGTAGCGAGGACGATAGATCAACGAGGCAGTATGAAAAAAGAACTCATAGCAAGAGATGCCTACTCGTAAAAGATGGAGTGAACGAATAATTTCGTAGCAGTCCAAAGGCCCATCGATATAAATCGTAATTGCTTAACAAATATGCCCTTGATTTGGGGCATATTTGTCACGTTACATCACAGTTCAATTTGGCATTGTTTTTTTATCAAGTGCCTCCTTGTCTGACTTTCAATTCCGTTCAGTGTACTGGTTCAAAAATAACTGCAATACCAGCTACTTTCCATGGCGTTGTGTTAGTATGGTAAACATTGGGGCACAATGTATTTTGGAATTTTTACTCGATCGTGAAACTCATCGATGCATAAGAATTCAGGGGATTACCTATAATTAAAAGTATAACTTAAAGATAAAGTTTAAGTGTATAGTGTATGATATACGTGTACGTGTAACATTCGTTTGTGCGTCGGTGTCCCTTCCACCCCGCAAGTATATTACTTTATTAAGTACTAGCCTTGCCCGCGACTTCGTACGTGTGGTACTTAGAATTAAAAAAGATAATTTCTGTGGTAAAATGTAGCCTATTTCAAGTTAGGCATCTAGCAGTAGAGCGGTGAAAATTGCGTTCAAATCCGTGCAGTAGTTCTTGTGTGATGCGCGTACTGACATACAGACAGACAGACAGAAAGACAGAAAAAAAAGGTAAAAACTGTTGTTTTGGCATCTGTTGCTGTAATAAAGGCCCCCCACATATATTTTTTTCAATATCTCCAATGTACAGACATCGGCTTGTTTCAATTTTATTAAATATATATATATAAATATATATTGTGTATTCACTGAAAAAAAAAATTGTTTGCTTTAACAAACATCTTGTTTATTGTGATCACGCATCTTGACTGCATACGAGCCTACTAAGATCTTGACTGCTGAAGCTATGACAACTTAGTTAAATTATCATAGTTCCGTCTACTAAGTAATGTATTGGTATAATCACGGGCACTTAATTAAATTATCTGAAATGTTTGCCAGTTTATAAATGAGACATGGTCACATTAACACACTTAACTTGTAGATTCAACTAAGATCTTGCATAAGACGTCTGTGAAACGTTATCAGATCAATGAAATTCTTATGTTGTTTCAACTAAGATCTTGCATCAAGTAACCGTGATAAACTAATTAATTCAACTAATCTCATATTCGTCGTAGACATGAGTCATTGTCATATGAACTACCAGTATTCGTCAAACCAAGTCAGTGTCTTTTGCA
The DNA here is from genome assembly GCA_964057025.1 of Standfussiana lucernea. Lineage (NCBI taxonomy): Eukaryota > Metazoa > Arthropoda > Insecta > Lepidoptera > Noctuidae > Standfussiana > Standfussiana lucernea. The sequence continues at coordinate 4,802,156 of OZ059784.1, forward strand.
TATCAACGAAGTAACTTTACTGCAATAATTATGGTTGAGTACCTACTGTGTTTTGTTTCAACTAAAATCGTGCATGAAATAACCGTGATGAACTGATTAATGTAACTAAGCTCGTATTCAATGTTAACATGTTTGTACCCACCGTTCTGTAAACGGTGGGTACAAACGGGGGTGAAACTGGATATTTGTTATTTTGTGCGCATACTATCAAGAAAACATTTCGAAAAAACCTTAACCAGCTATAAATCGACAATTAATTAGATTATTGATTATTTATGCGCAGATATTTTTATAAATAGCGTAATCCACCTTATACTAAATCATATAGCAATCAAACAACAATATTTTTTCTAATTGTAACTTTATTTATGCAAAACACATTACACACCATACTTACATTAATTATAATGCGCATCTTAAAGTAACATATTTTTTTCCATTGATCAGAATATTTATATTGAAAATTGTTCATCTCCTAACCAATTTGGTGACTGTACAGAAAAGTTTAAAAGAAACATACCCCACCCTGAGTTCCTTGATCAACTTGGGCACTATTTGTACATTTTCTTCCAGTATTAAAAAATTTGCAACATTACTTGAGGGCACATCCACCCTGAGTTCCTTGATCAACTTGGGCACTATTTGTACATTTTCTTCCAGTATTAAAAAATTTGCAACATTACTTGAGGGCACATTTTCTTTCTCCTCTACAAAAGATACGTTTTTGGGTCCTGTCCAAATTCAAAATCCGACAAATCTAGATTCTGCAAACAAAAATAAGGTCAGTCACTGTAGGGTAAAATAAATATTTTGCTGGAGTCTGGAGTAGGTAGTTTCCTCAAATAATATTATTAGGTACTATTAAAATATTATTATATCACTCTATTGAGGTGTTATGTTGTTAGTTTGTAAATACATATTTCGACTTATATGTGAACAAAATAAGAAAAATTTACATTAAAACAAAGGTAGAAGAATACTTTACACAAGCTATACAAAAGTTTGGAGTTTATCACATAGAATAGGTACCAATTTATAATTTATTTGCACACATCCACAAAACTTACCGGTAAAGATATATTGTTGATGCCTATATATTCTGAATTCCAAGCTCTCCAGCACCTCATTAACTTGGCTCTATCTGAGGGATGATATCTTAGACGTCGGCTGGGCTCAACGCTGATAAGGCTCGGATGTTGATCGCCTGCTCTATATTAACAATGTAAATTTTTCGTGAACTGGTGAAATAAATAAATTTCATAACGAGTAGGTACAAGGCATAAAGTTATTGTTTATTATCGTTTGACCGCATGATCGCCTATTAGTAGATAGGTACCTACCTACGCAATATAGTGATTTAAGATGAAACTAAAAATAAAGGTGTGGTCTGTAAATCCTACTTACAAATTTAATAGCATTAATTATACCTAGGTACTAAGTTTAAATAGGTATTGCATGATTTCTCTTACCTGAAAATTTTGGGATGAGATTGGGCAGCCCTTGGGCAGTCTTTAATAATTCGGCGACTTCCTCCATGTCTTCAATTGAGCTCTCAGGACTATTTAAAATATGTTAAATACAAAATTTTCACACAAGACGCCGCCGGCGGCCGAACTTGTCAAAACGCGTGCGTTTGTTTACGAACAAATGGAACAATTATTGGTCTATGAGCAAGCGGGGGGCGGGAGAGGTGCGGGGAGCATCGCCTTTAGTTGACATTACAAAGCGTTATTAGATGCGACCACCTCTCTTGCTTGATTTAACTATGCAGCCTATTTATTCAACCATGCTCGTTGTTAAAAACTGTTATTTAAATTGTATAATGCTAACAAGTTGCTTGTTACCATGAACTTAAGTTATTATTTGATATATAAAAGTGAAGAAGTAAAATAAAACAAAAGCATGTATGATGTAACAAACACCGTTGATTATACTGAACATGTGCATATTTATCGATTTAACTAAAATGAAAATGTTCTGGCAACTATGCTATCTTGTTTAAAGTAAATAGATAAATAATTATTGCAAACATTTTAATGCCAACTAAGAGAAAAGGTATCTTAGTTAGTCTTCATTTTTTTCAGTGTTTATTTAAGGCATGAATGCGAATGCAAACAACGAGGCTATAATGAGTCGGACACTCAATAACACATGAATGGTTCATTTCTGATTTACCTCAGCAGCGTTGCGCTCAGTTGACAACCGAATTGTACCTATTGGACCATTAATTGTCGACACATTACGGTGATGATTCCTAATTAATTGCATTTCTATTATTGAGGACAAATTTACATTAATGATGAAAGCTTAAGTTTGTAAGATATAAAGTGGAATTAGATATCTTTAACTTTGCATAAAGCGATGCATGTGGATTTTGTTTCTAATTGAATATTGTCATTTATAAAAATAATGAGTACTTATACTTTTCAGGCTTCAGTTAGAAACCCCTCTTTAGAAATTATAGTTTGTTAGCAACTTACATTAGATGGGAGTTCTAGGTACACGCGGCGTCTTCTGCGGGTGGACCCACTTTCAAGAAAGACCAGGCAGTAAAAAAGCATGTTAAATTAAATCTATCCTGCATATGTATGATCACAAATAATCCAGAAGATACATTGACACAAACGGACACACACCCTGTGCGCACGGTTAACTTCGTTTATTTTAATTGAACTTATTGTTTATATACACGTGGCAAGGTTTCAAAATTGTTTATGAATACTATTTTCTCACACCATGTACTGTATACTGGAAGAGTGGACTTACCAACACAAGCACATTGCTTAAAAGGTGATCCAAACTTTATATTCTTATTTATTTTAGTGGATAAACTAAAACTTTATTTATTTATTCATTATTGTGGAGGTCAGATAGGCAGTGGCTCCATGTAAAATACTAGTGTCCAGCTGCATCTTGTTAGACTGTAAACCGATCGAAACATAGTTGGGAAAAGGTAAAACCTATGATGATGAAAATTATTGCGTCTAGACATATTTTCTCCGACTCTTGGCTCCCGGATCTCAAAATTTTAGGAGGTTTTATGAAATGAGATACATTATTTAGAGTCTGTTGTTAAGACTAGTGTTAAGGCGTCTCTAGATCAATTAAACACTATAAAATTGAATAAAAGCTTGTTCATGTTCCTCCATACCAACTGAAAAACTTAAGCACGGTTTCAATTTGTCACTAAAGTGTGTCAAAAGCATTTTCTCTTAGAAAATCGTGTTATCGACGCGACGTAAACAATCTGTTATGAAGCTAACATCCGCCGTAGTCCATCCGTTGTGAAGGAACCGCGCTGACCCAGCTTTGCTTTACACGCCTTTCGCGAAACTGTATCGTAAACCTATTCACGCATAGGAGCTGGCCTAACACTAAATATATTATCTTATATTAATTTATTATAGATGTAAGAAAAATTATACCGCGTCGCAGTTTTACGACTTGGAAAAACATTGAGATTTCATTATTATATTGAACTTCTTGAAACTTTCCCAATAAAATATTCTCTAAAATATAGTGAATGCCGCACCAAAATCGGATGCAATTAAGTAGAACAACGGTCACATAAACAGACATGAAAACCGATGTATACCGTATGGTATGGGTGCACTACTTATATACGAAAAACTTTATCCGTCCTATAAAAAATTCTTACTAATAATTCATTTTCATAATTCCGAATGGTTCACAATTCCTAATATAACAACTCCGATTTATCATTCATCCTATTTTTATAATTCCGAAATTTCAATGTTTCTAACGTTTATATTTAATTACTATTCTCAAAATACCGAATTTCAATAGATCGAATAACAAAAAGTCCGATTTAATGATAATTCGAAACATCAATATACGAATTCAGATTAATAAAATGCCGATTAATTAGAACAAAGCCTTGCAAAACTGCTCGCTCGCCTTCGCGCTTTAATGGTCACAGTTCTGGAGTAACCTAACCCAAATGATTCACCAATAATAGAGGGAGTCTAGCGTAAATGGCCACTGTTCTAACCTAACCTAACCCAAAGGATTCAATAACAGTAGGTGGTACCTGACGCAGGCATATATAAGGAGAAGAATAAAACACAAAAAAATATAAATACACAAATATTAAGGCACGTATATGATCGTTTTAATTTTGCAAAAACAACAAGCATAAAAAATCTAATCGGTCTTCTCTTATTATGATCTCTGACCACTTTCTTTGAGACATAAAATAAAACAAATCAATCGAGATATTTTAATCTGTTTGGAGCTACGCAAAAAAGTTCGAGATGTAGAAATGAAGTCTGATAGTTACTAGTTGGGCCCCAAAACTAAGAGAAATGAGCATTAAATATAACAAAGGATACTTTTTTATAATAAGGCATTGGCGACGTAGCCCAGCTGCACGGGGCTCCTATTCCTATCTGCAGGGTTTAGCCATAGACCATAGTAACCTAACACGAAGGGGATGGCGGGGTCAAAGTTCGCTCACTTCGCTGGCTCACTAGAGCCGGCCATCCCCTTCGAACCTAAGCTGTCCGAGTCGGGTGCCCCAAGTCCCAAGCTCGCTTCGCTCGCTCTTGCTTCCTGTGTTATCTACCTTCCTAAGTATTTATTGTAATTATTCTGCCGTGCCAAACGCAAAAGCCGTATCTCAGAGAAAGCCAGTTTCGAGAAAATTGAAGTTTTGTAGATATATTTTGGTTAAAACTTTACAGATTAGTTTTTTTGCTTGTTAGGTTTTTTTGTTTTAAAATTGATACTGCTTTTTATCTAAGTTAATTAGATGCGTATTTATTTAAGCTATCCGATGCTATCAAAATCTACTTTGCGATTTTTTTTGAAATAACGCTTTTGTGCTTAGTAAGGCAGTATTAGGAGATCAAAATCTAAAGTTATACTTGATACAAAAACCATACCCAACCAAATATATATATATATGCGTAACTGAATATTATGCTAATTGAATCAGAATCCTAATTTTAACAATTTATTTGAAGTATTTAAAATCGGATTGTCGTTTTTCGGACTGATAACCCATCGAGCATTTGATTCTTCGAACGTATGAAAATTGGAAAACGAACAAATCGCATTTAACTTTCGCTAAATTAAATTTCGTGAATTTTAATAATAGACATTATAATTCTTAGGTATTAAGAAATTGAACTTTTGAAAATCGGAACATCAAAATTCGGAATAAGAAATTTCGGAGTATTTGGGTGTTCCCGTAAGGTATAGTATAAATAGTTGACTTATCCCAATTAATAAGATTAATTCCGATCATTTAGCCTACTTATACTTAGTTGGGTTAATACCTGGATGAACTAAAGACGGGTTTAGGTCTCATTAACACGTTCCCTGTCCCAGTACAAAGTTATAAAATGTATTCGTACGTCCACCTACAATCTCGCCCTAATTTGAAAATATTCATTCTAAGGACATTTATACTAATACGGCCTTTTTGATAGCCTTGTTATTTAACCATACGTCCATGAAAATCTTTTTCTTCTTATTCATACGTCCAGTCAAATAAAAAAGATCAAATTTACTCTTGGATTATGACTCCAATTAGAGTCATGGACATGAGTTTGGTACAAATGTGACTCCTTTGGAGTCATTGGACAGTGAACGTGTTAATTATAATTCATTGGACCCTTAGAAAGCCATAAACTTGTATAAGGAATCGAACAACCACTGAAATTATAAGTTGTAACTATTGACACCTAATACTACTTATCTACTATCAAACGATTGCCAGATATAGACCAGTGTTGTAAGTTAACCCAATTAAAGTAGGCACTTGTTTAGTTTGTCGTACAATCCGAAAGTTCCTAATGTCAGCCACTTGAGTTCCAAGTATGAATGAGTGCGATTAGGCGGCGTTATCAGTAATTCTAAAACAACAATGACACAATCTCTATATTTGATTGCATAACAACATGTCGGCCGGCCCATTTATTAAAACATTCTGAGAAATCATTAGGCAGCTGAGATGTTTTGAACTTTTCTGTGCTCGCGTCATACATCTGAAACAATTGAGGCCCAAAGGTTCAGCAACTCTGTACCTACTGAAATTTGCGTATTATTTATTACTCGAAATTGGACGCGTGATGGACGAGACCGTGACACGAACTGAACTACTAAATATTTATTAAGTGTCTTTTAATTTGACGAGATTTCCGAGTAGACATTGTAACCTTATTATATGCCCAATATATTTTTTTCTATGTTGTATTTAAGTTTTAAATCAAACTATTTCAACAGTCCTAATCGGTACTAGTGATGAGGCAGACAAACTCACTTTTACTTTTACGAACCCCAAACTTGATGATTTAAAAAGTTCTTACCTAGCTCTTGCACTAGAATGTGTGCTAGTTATTTATACTATCCGTGCACCGGCGATGTAGTCACGGAGCGTTACTCATAGACTATATAATTTGTGACATCACCCTGTGATAACTCGACCACTCGCATTCCGCCGTTCTCGGCTAAACAAACCTACCTTCAATTAAAAGATAAATGATAAGTTGGCCAACCTGTATTACTTTGGCATAAGATTGACTACTTTGATGTTAAGGATTCTGGGGTTGGATTGATGGGAGATCCAGTACTACTTCTAGTGGGGCCGATAACTGTTACTAAGATATCCGATCCTCTTATATCAGGGCACAAATATCATCCTGCAGGCAACGTGGCTGACCAGGGAGGACTTATTTAGCAGTTGTTTGTGGGTCTATTAAATAAGTCATCCCTTTGATAATTTGTTTTCAGTAAGAAGAATAAGAATATTTATTTGACATAAATCTGTGGTGTTAAGGTAAAAGGGGATAACTCATAAAAAATTAAAAACGAGTTATTTGCATAAATCTATGGTAAACATTAATATATATTAAGGTAAAAATGAGATGAGTCAGTATTTGTATTAGAATTTCGTAAAACTCGAATTGCAAATCGAATTAAGTCAGAAACAACAAAATACAAAAAAAAATGAAGTTTACGCAACTCATTATTGCGTACGTAATACTATTTTGTTGTGATATGCGTAATGAGATAAGTCAACTCGTCCGTAAATACGTATCGTTATATGCTACCTAAATGAGTTTCAAATAAATGTGTCGAGCTGGTAATAAGGAAAAAATCAGTTAGACTATCAGGAATTTCAAGCCCTGATAAACGTGAATCACATATGCCTCCTAATAAAATAATGGGCACGAAGCAATGCAGATTATAAAAAAAGGTAAAATGAAAACTTTTTTGCAAAAAAATAACGGCCGTCCAAAAAAAAAAACACTAATAAATTGAAAATAACTACTTTCGGAAGTCGGTGACTATTGTTTGTTTCATTGACTTTTTGCCACCGACTTCCGAAAGTAAAATTTATTTTCAATTTATTAGTGTTTTTTTGGAAGTCGGTTATTTTTTTGCAAAAAGTTTTCATTTTACCCTTTTTAGTTATCGTATCACACACAAAGCCTTGTCAACTATCAATTTCGCAATTTCTTTTACTTGGATAACATATTTTTACCAGATATTTTGATTTAAAAACCAAACTACAGAACTGATTTTGATAAAATTTCTACGGAACCAATCGGGAAGTATATCCTTTCAGACAAAAGAAGAATTTTTCAAATCCGGTCATAAATGACGAAGATATGAGGTAACAAACACAAATAAAAATACAATCGAATTGAGAACCTCCTTTTTTGGAGTCGGTTAAAAATCATAAAAATCGTACCTGTTATACGAATCGCATTATAGCAGAAGTCATAAGTCAATAAAAAATAGTTACCGACAGGGCTCTCACTGACATTAATGTATCAAATTTACAAAGAAAAAGTGGCTAATCACGTGTCATACACTTATTTTGGAAATATTTTTCGTACAATAGGTCTGTCTTATAAGAAACCCTCTTTAGATAACTGCAATACTTGGGCCACATACAAGATGAAAATAAAACTGGCTTTGGAACTTGATATCCAACAATTTGAAGCTGACTCAGCTTAATTAATGAAAAAAAAGACTAAGAAGAATCCAGCGATGTTAAAAGAGTTTATTGTTTTGATCTGCAGCAATGTCTCCCAACACATTTTTTAAAAACTTTCAATATAACCATTAACGACCGTTAAAGCAAAAAATGCTCTTGCTACATGTGATGGAGGACGTGGAGCTAATAGTGTCATGCCTGTTAATTTTTTTAATGTCATTGCCACCCCATGTTAATGCACTTACTTTTTAATCCGATACGTGTAGCGGGCAAAGTAAAAATAAACGATTTTGTTTTTTTTTTTAACACTTTTTAACACAAATTTTATATCGCAGTCTGACTCAAAGGGATATATTTAATAGAATTATGACGAAGGTATACGTGTATGACTAGAAGTATGAACGTGTACGAGACAAAAGGAGTATGCCAGGATCGTAGCAGGTGATGTTCTGTGGTTTCTGCCTACCTTCATGTGAAAACGGCGTGAGTTTATGTATGTAAACGTCGTGTTCACTTAATGTTAAATGAGAAAAGATCCCTCATATAAGTATTGCAGTGTTTCGAATTGTGCCATTGAAATGCAAAGAGTGCACTACGGAACACAACACAAGTTTTTCTTTGGACATAATTACCGGAGTATGCCTGACAGACATAGTTTAAACAAAAAGTGAAATAGTAAGTCGGAACTATGTCATAAAATGTGCTAAATGAGGGCACTGCACGCAACGGCCCGCAGGCTTAGACCTACACAAATGAAGACAGTATCACAGTAGGCATATAAGTATTAACTTACAGTATTTCAACTAGGAACAAATGGTCAAAATCGACAAAGAAACTGTTTACGCGGGTTCTAAGCCTGCTTCAGGTAACAGGTTACACGTGAACAAATCGGGGCTGTCGCGTCGAACCAAGTGGTAACGTTTTATATGTGTATTGCAACACAACGAACAGTTTACTTGACAACCCTAAGACCTGCGTTTGATTTCACAAAAGGGCCTAGTTGGTTTACCGGTCGTTTTTGTACTGTGTTTGTGGGTAGTTGCTAAAAATAGTACCGACACCACACTGACACAAAACTTTTGCAAAACGCCTTTTACTCGCCCGTTGTTTACTTTTCTTTGAATTTTATTTAGTAATCCATGATTCGTTTGTTGTACCTTCAATATCTTATTATTTGGGTTTACGTTTAATTTTCACGCTATCATTACTATGACAGTCGCTTTTTTTAAGATCTATAAAATAAATAATATAAAAATTTTCTTAGTCATAATATCAGGCATTTGGGTTAACTATTTACTTTGAACTTTTCGGCATTTTTTCGTACGTCAGGCGCTCTCGTTATTTCGTAACGATTTTGACAACAGTTTACAGATTGTCACATAGACGAATAGACCTGGTTTTTCTATGATGAGCGGGTAGCTCAGGGCTCAGCTCTTTAGGATGGTAAACAAATTACGAGGTGGACTGTACCAACTTGACTACTAGTTTACCTAGTTAGGTGAGTATTCCATTAGCCTAGTGATTAAGGTCATCATCTGTTTATAGATTCGAATGCTCACATATTACTTTTAATATATTCCAGTGATTGACAACACATCATTCACATTGCAGTCAAGTACTTAATGAGTCCATTTATTTTCCCGACGTTACTTCCTCATTTGACATAGCGGGGTGATTTTCCGAGATGAGTTTCGTGCATGAGAATTTCAACTTTGTAATTTCCGGTATATGGTCGAAGTGCTTACAAATAGAATTACCTATGCTAGAATTTATATAAAAGCGGAATTGCAATTGACAAACTGTTTCGCATTTTGGTGGGTTTACAAAATGTAAATCATTTTTGGTGATGAATGATTTATTTATTATTATTTAAAAAAAAAAAAAATTAAAAAAAAACATCACTCTGTATAATTGCAGTCAGTGATAAGTGTTGCCGATAAGGATAAAATATTGCAAAGTAATGTAAAGTGGATGTTTTTCTTTCAAGAAAACCACAGTCGCTTCGCTTTTAAGAGAGAGAAAGTGACATATTTACTTTAACGTACGATACGTCGATGGAAATGCCTAAAATGAGAGTAACATAATTATATATAATATACCAAAAAGCTTATGTAATTTCTGTTGAAAGACGTTATACAAACACGAAACGCATTGAAAGCGTTTGCCACTTGTCTAGGTAAGAATGGATAGTAGGTTCGATTTCTATCCGCGCAAATTACTGAGCTCTAGTAGCTATAAATAGTCCATTATTATCTCATTGACTGCAGTACTTACAAGTTGACACTTACTCATAACTTCATTTAAGGCCGGGATGCGTTTGCATCCAAGTTATTTATCATATGTCCATTTTACCCCGCAAGTGCAAGGAATGATACATCGCTGACTTCACTTCAGTGACATCAATGGTTCTGTAATTTAACCATAAGATTATGGCGCTTTGTGATTTTTTCATCGAACTGTGGTTGTGCTAAGACATAGGAACTACTTAGGAGCCCAAATACTAAATAATTATAGAATTATAAGAAAATTGCCAGCGCCGTTTGACCGTCCTGGGTTCGATTCCTGGGTCGGGCAAATTATTATTGGCTTTTTCCATCAGGAATTACAGGCGCGATGTAATGTTATGTGATAAGAAAATTAGAGTAAATCTTTACCAGTAACGTTTGCGGAAGTACAAGCAAACAAGCAGTGCATTTAAATCTAAGTAAAATAATCAGTATCCTTTAATCAATCTTTAATTGCTCTCAAATGTATTGGTGCTTCGATATCCGTTTCCACTAGCACCAGACAGCAAAACGTCAAAATGAGCTTTTATTTACGCATATCTTTACGTTTTGCTTAGGTTTCGTGAAAATTATGCGATTTACATACATGTAATATGTATATGACGTATGTCAACCGTCTGTATACTAAATATGGCACCACTAAAGTATATGTATGTTAAGACTATTAATAAATTATTATGCGGCCTTTACAATGACACCGAAAAGTCAGCAAACGCCATAAGCTGTTGTACCTCTTTTAATTAATTAATTATCCCAGTGCCTAGCCGCCAGGAATAGATAGACGATATGTGACTAATAAATGACATCAAATAAGACTAGACAACACTTAATCTGTACTAGAATATTGTGATTCACTGGAGCCATAAATAAATAATTATTTAATTGTAGTCGGGTAGGTTAAAAGCGTCATCTATGTTCGTGATAGATAAAATAGGTACAGGAAATTATAATGACAACTACAGTGTACATTAATACTATTCATTCACTATGTCATTCAGCCAGTGATTAAGAAAGGTTCGAACGACTTCACTTCGTTGATTCATAGATTCCTCGACAATTACTGAATACTGATCAACCAGTCTCAAGCGGTTATCAATGATCAATGCTTGATTGAGAGCACATGATAGTGCAACCAGTTTTAATATCACCCTTATTGCTCAATGCTCGCACTTGTGATAGCGAACACTTTGAGAGCTACAGAAAACCCAATGTTGAAGCTTCAAAGTAAAACGAAACAGGGGTAGGAAAAACTGGACTGCAGAGTATGAGGTCCTGGATTCTATTCCCAGGTCGGGCTAAGTGTAACTCGGTTTTTTCATCAGGAATTTCTTAGTAGCAGAGACGGAGTCTAGATTTATGCCCGGTTATGGCAATAGGTTCGCCCTTATTACATGCGACTTAAACATAACTGGCGAAATGTGGGTGTGCTAATATGTGTAATCAATCCTCTGCCTAACCCTTCAGGAATTACAGGCGAGATGTTATGTTATGTTAAGTAGGAATAGTAAGATCATTCGAAAACGATTTTAGACACAAAGGCGTCCATGGAGTTTTTTTGCTTTTTTTCCTTGATGAACGCTTTATCTTTGAGCGTTCAATACTACCTTTAAATGAAATAAATGCTATTGATTTCAATCGATTATTATTCACATAAAAGCGAAACCGATTTCGCTAGATCCACCCTTACACTGATGTTAATCTACCTCCGTCTCCACTAATACCCAGTTGGCACAAAGTTCACGCGAGGACAGTCGGCGACATAAATCAGCTGTGCGAGCGACATGCGACTGATAGTGTCGCGATCGGAATGTCGCGACCGCCGCTTGCGACGGAAGAGACGTCGCGATGCGTTTGAAAGAGTGGGCTGCCGTGTAAACAGGGCCACGGCCCAAGCACGGCGAGGGTTAAAATTCTAATTACGTTATCCGTTGAAACGTTTGATGATATGGCTAAAAAGGGGGTGAATTATGTAAGAGCTATAAAGAACACAGAAGACATAAAATGTGGGGATGAGAGAGTTAAAGACAATGACGACGATCAATAAAATTTATTTTGGACAAGTAATGCTACATACACGCGGGCGGCGCACAGGTAGCCTATCAGTGGTGGCCCAGCAGTCGACTCTTTCAGATAATATGATGATGATCATGTTGGAGACATCTTCAATTTAAGCTATTTAACACGAGTAGCACATACCCTTTTATTTCCATGAACAAGGAAGCTTCTAAACTCCATTAGGTTGCGTGTAATCCCTGATGTCATTCCGAATAATATTCTTTAAACTATCCAATCCACAAAAACAAGGGAGAGAATTTTAAGAAAAAAAATATGACGATGAAACGGCCACCTCGTCGGTTTAATTGGAATGACAGTGAGGTTAGACATTCAGAGCTATTGTTTGTTTCTACATAGGATTACTTAATCGGCGTTTTTGGATTTTCCAGATTTCATAACATACGTAACATCGCGCCTGTAATCCGCGAAGGGTTAGACAGAGGTGTACCTAATAGTACACCCACATTTCGCCAGTTATGTTTAACTTCCAGGTGGCGAGCCTATTGCCATCAATCGGGCACAAATCCAGACTCCGTAACTGCTACTGAGAATGAAAGAAAATCCAATAACACTTTGTCTGACCTGGGAATTGAACCTCTTGCTCAGCAGTTGCGGTTGTGACCACTTCAACAACGAAGCAATTTTCTGAATTTATTAACGGTATTCATGTTACTTTAATTAAAGTGAAGCTGTATTAAGTTCTCCAGGAAAGAAGTGGTCAGATTGTTTATAGTGCAATAAACCATGCTATCAGATATAAGAGAGCTTACCATTAGGTATAGTGCGCGCTAAAAGAAACATTATGCGCAATTAATTGGAATCTAATGTAGTGATAAGTACTAGTATTTATTGATACAGTTTCTAGCCTGTAAGTAAACGTACGAGTACGCTGCCCACCCTTGATCCACCTAAATACTCCAAGAACACAACACGCACCAAACATATGTCGCATTATCACTATTTCTACATATTCGGCCTCCAACCAGAGGTTATCGGGGCTCGTCCAAACATTGACTGGTACACATATCGGTACATTAATGTACCAATATTGCCAATTTAATATAATACCTTGTTACTAGCAAGAGAGACATCCACATTGGATAACTCGGAAAATGTACCGGAACACGCGAACCGCGGTATTCAATTTCATAGTGAAACTTATTTTTATGTCAACGTACTTATTCTGATCACGAAAACCAAAATTGATCACTTTTGCATAGTTTTTTTGTTGTTGTTTTGTTTAGTTTTATGGCTAGTTTGGTATGCATTCTCAGAGGGTTGCTTTTTGTTGTATTTGAAAAGCAGCTTGCAAAATTAAACCATGTTTTGGGATTTATTAATCTTGAAAATAATAAAAGAGACCATCTAGGATCTAATGTGACTGTTTGCATTGTTACAATGAGCCTTTTTAACAGAACTACGTCTTTTTGTTTTACTTTCTTCCTATATTACTTTTGCAGTTCTTTTTCTTACCGGAGAATCCTACCTTGCTGGCTGAAAAATATTGATAAAGCAGAGCGTATGCATTTAGCGTATTTCATGTCGATGTAATGTAGTGATGCTTAATAGCGTAACAAGTTAAGGCTCAGAATATCTAGACAAAGCGCATTCTGTTATAAATAGTAATTATTTATGCTATCGAAAATTCAACCCTGTTGAAAGGCGTAGCCGTGGTACGAAATACTTTGAAAGCAATTGCCACTTCTCTATGACCGCAGAACTAAATTCTAAACTAGAACGGAACCATTTAAAGAAGCTCCCTCACCGAGAGTAGTCACCTGTAATGTAACAGTTCAGATTCACTTGATTCTGTACAAAATCAAATCTTGTATATTGGTATGGGTACTTTACTTACAGGCGAATGCTGGAAGGGACCGGGCCGGAAGGGCTGGGGAAGGGCTGGTGAGGGAGCACCTTAAAACAAATGCTTTATTTTTTTATAATTGTCGCGTCTCTAAGTAGTCATTATTAACATAATCTATGAACAGGTATTCGACTGTCACCATAGTCCTTCGTGAGGGACACAGAAAAGACATTCTGATTTGCGTGAACACAAAGGTTTGACGAAAAGAATTGAATACCGAGGGAAACTCTTCAAATTAGGTTAATAACATTGTTGGTATAAAGTTTTAAACCAGTTCCATAACCATTATTACAGGATCGAAGTCGTTTATAAATTACTTGAATGATTTGAACTCGTTATTTAATGGCCTAGAAGTAAGTATATTTACTGTCCGGTCTGTTGATAATTTTATTCAGTATCTTTAATTAACGACTCCCACGGAAAAATGGCCTGGGTTTCTGAATGTACGTATTTACAAATATTTAGAAAACATTATACGAGTCGACTTGAGAACCTCTTCCTTTTTTGTCGGTTTAAACACACTAAAAACAAACACGTTTTGCAATACACCTACCTATCTTAGGAACCAAAGGAGCATCCACATTTTTTTTGTTACACTTTTCACTTTATTCTATCATATTATTCCGCGATATCCCCGAAGTTTATTTATATTACTGCGCTACAGATAAGCAAGAAATTATTGTAAGCTCAATAGACAGCATGCAATTATAATGAATACCAACTAAATATCGATTGGCAACGTCACGCAAGCCCTTCGGATAGTGCTGGGAAAAATCATGTGGATTTATCGATATTTTTAATCGGTTATTACTAGTTAGCCCATTGTAGTATTTTACTTTTTTAATATTTTGTATTTAAATGGATCGCCTGTGTGAAATATGGTATTGCTAGTAAGGGGGTGGCGATATATAGAAAAGTAGGGAAGAAGAAGATATGATGAAAGAAATTGTGATAAAATAAAAGTGAAATGAGTGTTTAGTCTTATGTGCAACAGTAAAATTATTCTGTATGAAAAATTTTAAGCACATAAGGTACCACTCACTGTTATTTAATATTACCATACCCAAAATACAGGCTAGCGGCTTGTGCTTATAGGCTTCATAGACGCTTTAATTATTGCGTACCGGGATATTGTCGGGCTTTATTAAAATTATAGCTGCAATTTGTCCTTACTTACCAATACGCCTATTAGTAATTTAATTACAACCCCTAGACTACATAACTTGAATTATTACATTGCGCGGGCGTAGTCAACAATTTGAATAATAATTAAAAACAGAATATTGGTACCTTAATGGGTACTAATATTTGGTTTTTAGGGCAGCACTGACACCGGTGAAGAAAAACATCGAGAGGAAATCAACTTGGGATTTTTGTATAAGTCTGAAATCTAAATTTCGCCTTGAGCAAGCTTGGAGATCAATCAATGCAAAAGTATTTAATAAAAGAATAACAAAATAAGACAATATTTCACGATTTTTGTAATGGTAACATAATATTAATATCAAATACAATTAGATAACTTAATAAGTAGTTCGGTTTAAATGTTTTGTTTAATGAATCAAAGGTCAGATTAATAATAACGAAGATATTTTGCCGTTGTTATTTTGACCCCGATCCCTACAACATTGAGTTTACATTAATTATTAAATAAGTTTCTAACGTTGGATTTAAATGTTTGATATCAGTTACTACCTACTTAGCAAATAGCGATTAGGAACTCTGTGAGATATTATATAAGGAGTGGGAATATTAAATAATTGGTTCACTAGTCCGGAAGTATTCGTGGGATCAAATAGTGTTAGCCATCTTTCAATGGATGACGCTGTCCCTGAATGGTAGTCACAAGGCCTAGGGACTCTGACCAAAAGCTGCCAGCTATAGTACCTTCTCGGGATAATATGTAGGTATTACTGATACGAGCACAGTCACGCGTAACAACAGATAATGAAGCCAAAATACTACTGATTGACTTGATTGTTTCTGCGAAGTCACGTGTGGAAAATCTCAATTGACTGTTATAAATAGGTAGTTAAAATAAATCAGATTGTTGTTTATGAATGAACGTTCGTGTCCCACTACAGTGATTGTCTTCTCTTATAGCTGCTAGCCAGATGGAGCTCTACAGAACACTGAAGTACGATTAAAATAATACTGATATAAGAGGTGGTAAAAAGAGCCCCTGATTAAAAGTCAAGAATCATCGATGGCACATTTTATCGATATCGGTAATTGAAATACCCATCACTAGACGGTTAACCCTAAACGATGCACCCAGGGGTCGAATAGTCTTATTATAATGAATATTATGTTTTGGATTTTATGAGCCTACTTAAGGTGGATTATGTTGAACGCTAAAATATTTTGCGTAAGTAGAAATCGAATCAGTTGATGCGATAATACTTAATCATTTACATTTTGTAAACCACGTTGAGGCGTCTGTTTTTTTTTTGTTATCGTTTATTGAATTTGATGTTTTTATGATTCTGTAGCAAAATGGTATGTCTGTTCAACCTTTTGACAAGTTTGTTTATTTCAGGAACTACTAAATACATTTGAATAATGATAAATAATGTATGTTTATCTACAATAGAATCAATTTAATAGACACGTCAAGCGAGAAAATAAATGACCCGATTAGACTAGAAACCGCTCTCAACATAGTTCGAAAAAAGCTAGGCTGATGATGGCGAGAAAACAATCAAAACGATATTTTTTATGTTAACTAACACATACACATATCGACGGTTCCCTTTAAACCAACAAACATCTGGTAGCAAAACAATGTCATGGCAAAGAACATAATTAATAAAACAGATCACCTTCAAGTAAAAAATATGAAATAGCATCATCACCAAAAATCGAGCGGCTATAGTATCTGGTATTGTGTTTGTTGCCATCGACAGTTTTGTAAACATATAAACGGTTAAGTAAATAGATAATTGACGATCTTCTATACAAACTTTCATCTTTTATAACCCCTTCACTTGATGAATTTCGAAAAATCCCTCCTTAGCGCTCACCTTCAACAAATAAGAAACTTTTGTGCATACTATCATCATGCTTCTAGAACCAGCAGTCATGCGTTGTCTGTCAGTGAAAATATTGAGTAGCAGATAAAGAGAAACCAGTTTTGTCATCGTAAGCATAATATCTCGTGACGCGTTGTGCTGTCACGCCGACAACTTGAGCCCGATCGCCTAGTGTTCAGCTATCGTACACACTGATTAGCTGTCACGTGAAAGTTAGGGATCTAGGGTGCTGGTTCAAAGCTAGTCCTATCGCCGATTTAATTCTGATATATGGGGACTTAGCCGCAAATCTTAGTGGCTCTAAACGTATTTAAAATATCATTCCGTTTGAAGATGACAAAGACAGAATTATGTTTTGACGGTAAACGCATAGACTGCTAAATTTTATTAAGATTTTTTTAAAGTTAATATTCGACTTAGAAAGATGTTAAATGTTTAAACCGACGATGGGAAATGTGATAAGTATTAATCCAATTCTACTTGCAATTCTTTGATGGAAATATATAACATAATACTATCATAATCTGTTCTAGTTAGTGGTGGCAATATTAGCAAAGGGAAATTCAATGCAGACAATTCTGAAGCTACTTCAATACCATGCGTATCTGTACAAAGTAGACCACAAAATATTGTTGCAAAAGCTGTCAAACCTCCGGCATATTTGTCTGTGGTTGGTACAACGCGTTCCATACACGTTCCAATAGCATTGTCAACTTCGCCAACAAGCTATCGCAATTTCGCAAACTATTGTTACTGAGCCACAGTGACTCTATAATATCTATTTTATTAGTATTAAGTTCTTTATTCTTTCAGTATTAATATTATTACTTGTTTAGTATTTTTCATTGACTGTGTTATTCTTTAGAGCTATTCTTTCATTTTTTTTTAATTTTCAATTTTGTTTTCATGTAGTTTTGTTTTTTTAGGCTATATTTTGTACTCCATGTAATATTTTAAAACTTGAAATATGTAAGTGCTGTGCACACTTGTAAGTGACAAAATTCAAGCTAGATTTTAAGTTTAATCGTTACAGTACCCCAAAAAATGTATTATGTGGATAAGTCGTTAGCGCCTTAATTAAATAAATAAATATCTGAAGAGTATGGTATTATTAGCATCGTTATAATTTACAAAGCATCTCTGCAACTAGATCCTGAGAGATGATACATCGTAAATATAGAATATAGATTGCGTCTCGTTTATACTTAAAATGTGTCGTGTTGTATTTAAAAACTGTTATACATTTTGGTACTGGCACAATCAATTGTAAAATTGGAATCAATTGGAAATTAATTGTTAAGCATATGGACACCCTACGTCACTTTGTTGTGTAATAGCCATTCTTTACAGCTGCCAAAGAACGACAGTTGTGAATTGAAAATATTATGTACGGATGATTTGAATTGGCAGTAAATTTGTGCAAAATATCTTCGATGTTTTCTGAAATATTGATCAAACCGCATCGATTTATTTTATATTGACAAGGACATATTAAAGGACCGTCGTACCGCCTAACCTTGAGTGAGTCTCTTCAAAGGAACATAACTGGCATGTGTCCTGTCCCGTGAAGCGTACAACCTCAATCAATACCATGATTATTGCGACAGCACGGCCTCAGGCTCTGCTTACCCGCTCCCGGTCAAAACAAAGGTTTATTTTGAAAGCTTTGCTTACAAAGTGAAAAGTTAAGGGAATTGGAAATACCGTGCTACAATTTCTTGGATAATCGGTTGATAATGTGAAGTTGGCCTCGCTTTGTCACGTCTTGAAGACCCATTTGTTGAACAAATCCTGTAAAAGTTGTCACAGGCATGTTGTTCCGTATTAATTGCAGCCTAGATTTGTCGCGATCAGTTAATTAGTCTGTTTTTTCTTAATTGATAGCTTAAATTCGCTTTGTACCAGGCAAATCACAACCTAAAATAAGAAGACAAGAAGCATGAAATTTTACACATCAGTTCCTTATTAAAGGATTTTTGAAAATTCATGCCCAAAAGGGATTCAGTAAGGGATGAAATTTCGTCAAGATGTTCGTCAGTGCCGCCGATGGGAAATCCTTTGACACGGGTTGTTTCCTGCATAAACCGTAAGTTGAAATAGATGAGCCTATAAATTCTAAGACGTTACTTATGCAATAACACTGAGTGCCAGGGAGCGGCTAGTAAATGATTAGTACTAAAACATTTCATTAGTGGGGGCTTTTAATTATGAAACTAAGCAAGCCTAGCTAGGCTGTTTGCGTTCAAAACTTTGCAGGTCGGTTTTCTTTGTTATTGTGACTTGCGGCAAGAGTATAATTTGGTGTGAAGATAGATAAGCTAGCTTAGTTCAGTGAAAGTCTCCTCTACTGTAATTGTACCCATCATGGCCCAGTGGTTAAAGCCTAGCCTCTCATGAGCCAGGATGTTGGTTAAAATCCAGGCAAGTCCCAATGTCACTTTCTGAATCCTTACGTACTTCCGAAACTTGTCTTGGACATTACTGAAAAAAACCAACGTGCGCTAACCTGGACTTCAATCAATCTGTCTTGAGCTGGCGGTATGATCAGTGCTGCAAGAGGCCCTTTAGTGAGACAATATTAGGCTGATATAAATAATTCTAAAGCCAAATTGCATAGGTCAATGCATCTACCACCAGCTTGGAGGCAAGCCGGGTGACGGCAGAATTTCTGCCAATTACAATACAAACCAACTCGAATCAGTGTTGACACAATTATAAATAACGACTGCGTGTGCATCGGGGCTGCCTGTTACAATTTATTTCAATCAAGACAAGGGGCGCCAAGTCCCGCTTACAATTAAGACAAGCTAAATCGACAACCTTGGTATAACACTAAATATTGTTCCAGCGGTGACATCAGACAGATCATCTACGGTTTTAGTTTTTGATTAGTGTTTAGTTCAGACGCTACAATTGGCCTTAGGGAATTAAGAACAATTCACAAAGTGCATCTTACTAGGGTTGCCATCCGTTTGGATCAGTCCGGTTATGTCTAACTTTTTGAACCGTCGGGCCTCGTCCGGATTTTTTCTTACCTTGTCAATTGCCTACACATCTTAAGTGTGTATTTTAGTAATTTAAAAATGTATAAAGAAAATTCTAAAAGTAAAATGTCTGTAAATTAATGAATTAATCTATTGCTATTTAGGTACAGGTATCACAGTAAGCTTATTATACCTACCATAATATACATAACCTACTCCACTGTCTAACCTAGTATGTATATTACTTGCCAATCATCATTATTTCAACTCACAAAAATATCTTGAGGTAATGTCGAAAACGTTGTCAATAATAAAACTAATTTATGTATTACTACATATATCACCTTGTAAATTATAATTCGCTTTCAAATACAATTAATTACACAGTTCCTGGGTAACACGATACCCAGTAATAAGACTTCCTGTCAGACGTCTTCAGATCCACTATGTTCACAGGCACTCCATGTCACAGGCGATTATGAATAAGCTTTACATGGTTAATTTTTATTGTGGACTTTCCGTTTTTTTTTTTAATAAATGGTCAATTCAAAATTGGTTTATTAACCGACTTCTAAAAAAGGAGGAGGTTCTCAATTCGGTTGTATGTTTTTTTTTTTTTTTTTTTTTTTTTTTTTGTGTTTGTGTTTGTTACCTCATATCTCCGTCATTTATGAACCGATTTGAAAAATTGTTCTTTTATCTGAATGGATCTACTTCCCGATTGGTCCCATAGAAATTTCATCAAAATCGGTTCAGCAGTTTGGTTTTGAAATCAAAATAGCTGGAAATTTTGGTGTTTGTTACCTCATATCTTCGTCATTTATGAACCGATTTGAAAAATTCTTCTTTTATCTGAATGGATCTACTTTCCGATTGGTCCCATAGAAATTTCATCGAAATCGGTTCAGTAGTTTGGTTTTGAAATCAAAATAGCTGGAAACAATATGTCATCCAAGTAAAAGAAATTGCGAAATTGATACTTGACAAGGATTTGTGTGTGATGCGATAACTAAAAAGGGTAAAATAAAAACTTTTTTGCAAAAAAAAACCGACTTCCAAAAAAAAAACACTAAAAAACTTTTTTGCAAAAAAAAACCGACTTCCAAAAAAAACACTAAAAAAGTGGGAAATAACTTTACTTTCGGAAGTCGGTGACTATTGTTTGTTTCATTGACTTTTTTGCCACCGACTTCCGAAAGTAAAGTTATTTCCCACTTTTTTAGTGTTTTTTTTGGAAGTCGGTTTTTTTTTTGCAAAAAAGTTTTTTGAAACAAATGCTTTGATTACGAGTACTAGCAATTTTTAAATGGTCGATTTTTCTTATGGAAACTATTGGAAAAAAAAATCAACCCGAGTTAACCGTATAACGTTAAAAGTGCTACTACATTCGTGTACGGTTTTCTCTAGAATAAACTGAATTGCTTGGAGAACCGGAAGGCGCCTTCTGTCAGCTTGTCCACGCGTTTTGGTTTCTCAAACAAAATATGAAAACACGGCAGTCACGGGTTACGAGGTGACCTCAAACTTTCGTATTTATCCCTGTGTCTACTATCACTTATTTTATGATTAAGAAAACAGTAACAGTAATTACCTTGCGAGAGTAAGCCGGGATTAAATACGTGGAGTGGCTGTGGGTGACTGTTTCAAATCTCTTTCACGAAAAAACTTTAACAAGTAAACAAACTGACGGTTGACGTAGATTCTATTTTAAGGACTTAAATGGACAGTTATTTCAAATCAAGGAGCTTGCCGGGTACCTATGTAATTGTTCAATGTTTAAAACAAACATACTGACTTCAATTGTGTTTAATTCCGGCTGTTAGCTTGGGCAAGGATGGACCTCTGGTATTACCCAATACACTAAAACGAAGGATTTCTATTTATTAACATCACTCCTTAACTGAGAATAGGATAGAATAGTATAGGATAAGATAGGATTGTAGGAAACATTTTGAAAGAAAGAAAGAAAAAGTATTTATTAGTAATTAGTTTAGGATTATATACGGGTACGTAAGTATGTATTAGTATTTTGCGTAAAGAACATTTAAATTTACAGAGGTTATCCAAAATATAGCCTTTCTGACCCGTGGAACAAAAAAGTGGTTCACCTAGCCCCTTCCTCTAACAGAGAGCTACCCCCCTAGTCTCGAGACCATGGTTTTACCACATTTTGTGGCTGTTTTACCCAAAAGTCTACTAGTACAAGTTCGTCTCTGCACAATATTTGTGCCTAAAGCATTTAATTTTACAAAGTATAGTCTGCTATGAGTCGTGTATAATATAAAACAGCATCACGATAAAACATAATTCCTAGAAATAAATCTGCCACGTCTTCAAACAAAGGGACCACAGACAAAAAGCTAAACTGCTGAATCAAAGCAACAATTATCTCTATGCTTAGAACCGACGGGAGGAATGTTAAACTCATCATAATAAAACAGTAGATGGCTTAGTAACGGATGTTATGGCAATAAGGACACCGATACGTGGCACAGTCAACATGTGATGACTAATATTGAGATTAGAACACTTGAACATGAAACTGTAGTTCAATTAGATACAAGAAATGGAGCAAAAAATCTGCACTGATATTTTGAAGATTTAAAGTTTGTAAGTTTGGATGTAGGGGGTAATCTGAAACTACTTTATTCTCGAATGCCATAGTGCCATTCTGTACTGATGCTAAATAAATTGAGAGACCAGTAGGCGGATAAAAAAGAAACCACTTTTATTCTACCTACATAGGTAACCATCACATCAAAATAAAATACTCAAAAGGGACCACAAAGAAGAGTATTCTCTGAAGCAAACACAAGTTGAAAGCGTTCTAATATCCTCCGATAAACAGAAGCTTTCTACATACATATAACTTTAAACCTTAACAATCAACGCATTATCCTAGAGGAATGCGGCTATCCATTTCATAGGACATTAGAGTCTCTAGTGATTAAATCAAACGCGTATGATGTAATGTTCAATATCGTTAATGTTCCTCGTAATTGACTATACAGCTTCAAGGAGTATTTATATTAATTTAAATTCAAATCGGTTGCAGTATTTCAATTTAAAAGTTATCAGTAAGATTTACGGTCAAGATGGATGCGCAAAGCTAACCCGCGAAATTCAATTAAGTTAGTAATTTTGCAATTTTTGGTTATAAGCCTCGAGGGCTCTGTATTAGTGCCCAAGATAGAGGCTTTGCCTAGTTTGGGGCCAATGTAAAAACTGTTTTTATTGTTTGTGTATTAGAAGTGGCAAAGTTCTGGACTAACCTACTCTAAACGTTTTCACTTTAACGAGTCGTAAGAATTAGCAATGGTTTAAAGAAACCTGGTTGCCGTCAAGATAACATAGAGTAGTGTAAATAAAATACGTAATCGTAAATATTACTACAGTTACTTACTGTGCACATTTGCCTGAATATTATAAGGATAAATTATTACAATTGGTCGAATATTGACGGCAAAATTAGTTCAAGAGCCTTTAATTTAGTACCAAATTCAAGCATTTTGATAAGGCTAGGCGGCAGTACCTGAATAGTCTCCACTCATACAATTGCCCAAGTATTCCCACTTCAGATTCGTTACAGTGTATACCTATTGGCTTATTGTGATTAAGACGATTTAGATAAACAAGGCAAAAACAGGTTTATAAAAAATTATGTCAATATTACGTATAATTGCTTTGACACAATTTTTTTTTTTTAAGAATTTTGATGATATATCATAAGTTTGAAAAAATTGTCTGCTCAACGACTTGAAAACCGTAATTAATGAAGTTGAGTTATTGTTCAAATGAATAGCATTGGTAATGCGAGTGTGTTGCACACTAGCCACACAGGCTACACATATACATTTATTACAATTTATTCCTCATTAGCTAGGTGTATCACTTATGTGTTGGTACTCAATCTGGAATGTTGCAGTGGCGCCACTTAAGTACAAATCCGCTTTTAGTCTCAAGCACTTAGCGATATAATTATGTCACGGCTCATAAATAATCATTCTTATTTATTTATTTTATGATATTTCTAACTGAAGCAATGACTTCCGTGTTTTGATGCACCGACTAGCCTGTTTTTCAGCGTTGTAGAATAGTAGTAAATATTTCGAAATTCTCCCATAAGAGTTCGTCGGACTCAATAGAGTGGGTGGCTAAAAAATTGGGTGAATGACGAGTGTGTCTATTCTAGTGAGCCTACTCGTAGTTCTCGGAAAACATGGCAAGAGAGCTATAAAACAGTGTCCATTATGTCTATAATAAAAATGTTTTCTTCTTGAATGTCGTTCCCCTCAGCATCTGTCTTACCTTTTCCCAACAATGTTGGAGTCGGTTTCTATATTAACTGGAAGGAGCTGAATGCCATTATTCTACAAGGTATGACAGCCAATCTCACCTCCACAACCAAGTCACTGGGTTATTGTATTATAGAAATAAATCTCTGCTTTTTCAAAATCTGACAACCAGTTATACCAAGGGGTATCGTATTATTAGGCAGTCGCTCCATGTAAAATATTGGTATTCTGCTACATCCGGTTAGACTGGAAGCCGACCCAGACATAGTTTGGGAAAACGCTAGGCAGATTACGATAATGTCCAAATCGATTTTTATGCTGCATCACTGTAAGCTTTTTGCCACGCTAAATAACAATTAAGTATCAATTAAAAATTAAACAGAATCAGTCTTATAACTACCGCCAATACTCGATTATTATTAGTAGCTTATATAAATAGGCCATATTCGTGGCTCGAGTGCACTCAACGATTTACCGCACTATAATCGACGCTGCCTGGCCGGCTTGCATAATTGCTAACATATGAGTTCAAGTACCCCAGTTGATATGGTAGATAGAAGATTTTCCTGATGTATGTTCACGATAAACTTAAAGAATATTTAGTATAAATATTAATGGACATAGAGACTCTCTCGTAAGACTAAGCTTTGAACGGTTTTAAGAGCCTTTTGTGATCTATTGTTGAGAACGATTATAGTATTTACATATTTTTAACTTTTATTTTTTGACGCCCTTAAATGCTTTTCTTCTTTTCTCTATGCACATATTTGTATTATTATTTTAAGTTTCAGTACAATAAAAGTTAATGATGACTTTGTTCTAGACATATTGCTAAGTTATGCCATTGCATTGTCATTGTGCGTTCTATCAGCATCAGACTCAATTAAAAAAAAGGGTGGATTCGTTTATTTTCAAATACAAGTTCAGCTATCGGTGGACGAGCCACTCCTTGTCACATAACTTTTATTAGTATTAGGAGGTATCTATTTATTGCGTATTTACATTAAAACAACATACATTTTTAAACACCTTCTTTTATTATTAAACTATTCACTAACCGCAGGACGGTGTCAAGCGTAACTGTTTCTAATGTAGTAAATCCTTTCATGATAAGACAGCGAAACATAAGTATTTCCAAAGATTTGATTCGTCGTATTTGCCCTCCTCGTACTTAGATCTCGCAAAAAAGTTTCCGTGCTTAGGCTTAGTTGAGGGAACTCACACATTCCCATAGTACGATACATTATGTTGAAGTATAATTTATAGGCTGTATAATAATAGGTAAGTACCTAAATAATTGAAAATAAATTAAATACCTAAGTTGGTGGTATCATTGTTGTTACTAAGTTATTTTTATCTTTAGCGGCTCCTTAACATTTCTGGACGCTGTTGGAGCATTATGCTATGCAAATTGTGATCATGGACATTCCTGGGCTCTATTAATGCTGGCCAAGAAAATAAGACAATTGGATGGACCACTTACCTTTTCCACTTTCATCACTCTACCGCTACCGTATCCAAAAGATATGTTGACAATCAACTATTTTCACACAATGTCCTTCGCGGTTGTCATAGTTATCACCAACATTAGCAGCCTTGTTCCACCCACTGCTGGATATAGGCCATCTCCCTTTTACCCCATGCTTGTTGGTCACATTAGCTGATGTACGTAGTCGGAAACCTGTCACATGATCATGTACTTACGGCTAGGGCAGCCAGCCTCATCAGTGCCATCGAAACAGTCTTGGATGCCGTTACAGCGATGAGTTGATTCCACGCAACGGGTCTCGTCGCAGCGCAAGTGGGTTGCAGGGCAGTCTGCGGACAAATGTAACAGCTTTATCACCAGGTTATGCAATGTAACTTCACTTGTTTCCTTTTTACAAGCTTTTATTTAACTTGTTTTTTTTTTTACTTGTAGTGACAAGTAAAAAAAAAAACGCAGCTTGCCAACTCGCTAAGGTTGGTTTACTGTTTAGCCGAACTACAAATAATAGTTCGGCTAAACAGTAAACTTGCAATGTTCGTATGTATTTAAGTTGAATCTTGCAACTGAATTTCTAACTAGTTCCCCCAACCGATTGAGCTGAAATTTTGCACAAGCCTTTGGTTATGGTGACAATACATTTTTATGACAGACATAAATTGATCCTGCAGCCTGGATCGCCTCCTCACGAGAGAACTCCTCAATGGCTAACAGCACGAAACTTTGCATACGCTTTTAATGTTGGTAGCTAAACCTAATTTTGTTCTTTACATTTTAAAAAAGCCTGTTTTTTTGAAAGATTAAATTTTGTCGTGACTTTTTATTGTAAAAACTTATTGTTGTTTGTTCAGGCGTCGCTGTTACGACACTCGTATCTTGATCATGTAGCTCGTGAGCAAGCGGTTACATCGCAGACAACCCGTATTGTGGCATGTTTGATTGGCTCCACCAGAAAAAGTTCTATGGTTCCATCAGATAATTAAAGTTACAATCAAGATTTTCTCAGTAATAGCCCAGCGATACGACATTATTTTTTAAATTATGCATTAAAAATTAAAATTCTGATGGTTCGATATGATGTACTAACACGTGGTGCAATCATTGGTGCGTCGATGTTCCTTCTACTCAGTGTTGTGATGGCCTGATTCCCTAATCAGTTCATCTAACTAACAAACTAACTATCAAACGATATACTTAAACTATGGTAGTAACAATATAATTTATCAATGTTTTACCATTAGAGGACCCTTCCCCGTAAGCAGGAGTAGCAGCATAGGTAGCAGTTTCAGTCTCAGTGTCATATTCATCTTTACAAAAAAAAACAAAGCAAAACAAAAAAATTAAAAAAAAATAAAGCAAGAAACCAAAAAACTAACTGAAAGATTTTTCATAATTTACCAACAATGTCTGAGGTATGAATCCCAAAGACTCGATAAACATTTGAGAATTAAAAAAGATTAGAAATAAAATTAAAATAACTTAAATTCGTACCCGTGGTTAAATAATATCAGCCACTCGGGTCGATCTTCAGGTTAAGCCGCGCTTGCCTGGGTTGGTCTGTGGATGGGTGACCACCCATTACATACCGAGTTTCCTCCGTGCCTCGGAAAGCACGTTAAGTCGTTGGTCCCGGCTGTCATTTGTAGATCTTTGACTGTCATTACAGGTAGTCAGTGGCCCGAAAGACTGACATCCAGGCTTACCAAGGAGGGGGGGGGGGGTATTACCCAGTACTAACTGGGTTGTGGAGGTCAGATAGGCAGTCGCTCCATGTAAAATACTGGTATTCTGCTGCATCCGGTTAGACTGGAAGCCGACCCCAACATAGTTTGGGAAAACGCTAGGCAGATTACGATGATGTCCAAATCGATTTTTATGCTGCAACACTGTAAGCTTTTTGCCACGTTTTAAATAACAATTAAGTATCAATTAAAAATTAAACAGAATCAGTCTTATAACTACCGCCAATCATCATCATCTGCCTAGCCTTTTCCCAACTATGTTGGGGTCGGCTTCCAGTCTAACCAGATACAGCTGAATACCAGTATTTTACATGGAGCGACAGCCTATCTGACCTCCACAACCCATTTCGTACTGGGTAATACGATACCCCTTGGTAAGACTGGTTGTCAGACTTTCGGGCCACTGACTACCTGTAACGACTGTCAAAGATCTACAAATGACAGCCGGAACCAACGGCTTAACGTGCTTTCCGAGGCGCGGAGGAAACTCGGTATGTAAAGGGTGGTCACCCATCCACGGATCAACCCAGGCAAGCGCGAATTAACCTGACGATCGACCCGAGCGGCTGTTATTATTTAGCCACGAGCTCCTAACCTATTTTTCTTCTAAACATTTTAAAAAAGCCCGTTTTTTTTTGAAAGGATAATTTTTGTCGTGAATTTTTATTGTAACAACTTATTGTTGTTTGTTCAGGCGTCGCTGTCACGACACTCTTATCTTGATCATGCAGCTCGTGAGCAAGCGGTTACATCGCAGACAACCCGTATTGTGGCATGTTTGATTGACTTCACCAGAAAAAAAAGAAAGTTCTATGGTTCCATCAAATAATTAAAGTTACAATCAAGATTTTCTCAGTAATAGCCCAGCAATACGACATTATTTTTTAAATTATGCATTAAAAATTGAAATTCTGATGGTTCGGTATGATGTACTAACACGTGGTGCAATCGTTGGTACGTCGATGTTCCTTCTACTCAGTGTTGTGATGGCCTGATTCCCTAATTAGTTCATCTAACTAACAAACTAACTATCAAACGATATACTTAAACTATGGTAGTAACAATATAATTTATCAATGTTTTACCATTAGAGGACCCTTCCCCGTAAGCAGGAGTAGCAGCATAGGTAGAAGTTTCAGTCTCAGTGTCATATGCATCTTTACAAAAAAAAAAACAATGCAATAAAATTAAAAAAAATATAAAGCAAGAAACCAAAAAACTAACTGAAAGATTTTTCATAATTTACCAACAATGTCTGAGGTATGAATCCCAAAAACTCGATGAACATTTGAGAGTTAAAAACAATTAGAAACAAAATTAAAATAATTTAAATTCGTACCCGTTATGACGGAGATGAGTACACCTCCGTCTAAAACACCTTCGGGATTATATCCGGATTTCTCACCACCAGATGAAGGAGTCTCACTGGTACTAACGACTGGCGTACGGTTATCTGGATTCAAAAGTCCTGAATTAGGATTTCCGTTTTGATCATAAGGAGACCTGTTGTCAGGACGCGCGGTTGTTCCATAAGGATCCCGATTGTCTGGGCCGGCGTTTTGTCCATAAGGATCCCGATTGCCTGGGCCGGCGTTTTGTCCATAAGGATCCCGATTGCCTGGGCCGGCGTTTTGTCCATAAGGATCCCGATTGTCTGGGCCAGCGTTTTGTCCATAAGGATCCCGATTGCCTGGGCCGGCGTTTTGTCCATAAGGATCCCGATTGCCTGGGCCGGCGTTTTGTCCATAAGGATCCCGATTGTCTGGGCCGGCGTTTTGCCCATAAGGATCCCGATTGCCTGGGCCGGCGTTTTGTCCATAAGGATCCCGATTGCCTGGGCCGGCGTTTTGTCCATAAGGATCCCGATTGTCTGGGCCAGCGTTTTGTCCATAAGGATCCCGATTGCCTGGGCCGGCGTTTTGTCCATAAGGATCCCGATTGTCTGGGCCGGCGTTTTGTCCATAAGGATCCCGATTGTCTGGGCCGGCGTTTTGTCCATAAGGATCCCGATTGTCTGGGCCGGCGTTTTGTCCATAAGGATCCCGATTGTCTGGGCCGGCGTTTTGTCCATAAGGATCCCGATTGCCTGGGCCGGCGTTTTGTCCATAAGGATCCCGATTGCCTGGGCCGGCGTTTTGTCCATAAGGATCCCGATTGTCTGGTCCCGTATTGATGTTATAAGGATACCCATTATCAGGGCGCTGGTCATAAGGAACCTCTGCAGTTGGATTATAACTGTTGTCGGGCCGGGCCGGGTCATTAATGTTTGGAGTTTCTGGTGTTGCGTTGTCAGTATTTGGATATTCTGAAGTAGCTTCAAGAGGATTTCGGTCAGTTGGATTATCCACTACTATCTCCTCGCTGTTATAGTCGTTGTTGTTATTGTATTCGTCCACCGTTGTTGTTTCTATTGGTGTTGCTTCAGAAGCTTTAAAATGAAAAATATAAACTAAAATAAAACATGGAAAAATAACATCGACCTCTTGTAACTTAAAAAAAAATATAAGAAGAACTGTGACAAAATTAATCTGTACTTTCACACAGTTGGTTAAAAGGAGTAAAATAAATAAAAATGGTGTTTAATACTGATCAAAAAAGTCGCAGTCAAACGACGTTCCTAAATTAAGTAAAAATAAAAAAAAAATCAAGAAATTCAAGAATTGAAAAAAAGTAAACAAAAAAAGAGGAAGGTTTTTTTTATAAAACTTATTTTTCTCTGGAATAAATTAGCTTTATAATACAAACCTGGGTCAATCAATTGGGCACTGAAGTCCCCTTCACTCACGGAGGTCTCTCCAAGGCGTCCGATGTTTTTGATGTGGTTCCTCAAAATGTCCTTGATGGTGTCCGTATCTTCGTTTCTCGTGGTCACAATGTCCAAAGTGACTTTGCAGAGGAAATCATCATTGACTAGGGACCTGGAAACAAAAAAATATGTGAATATTTGAGTACTTCTTCGTGGCTTTTGTTGTGTTCGTCAGACTCAGTTATCATTTAGGTTGCGTGCTTTTTTAAGCAAGCCTGTCTGATATTTTCTTGGATAGCACTGACATCGGTGAAAGCATCATAAAGAAATCTCAGGTTAAGTGGCGGTCGCTTTCAATTAATTTTGTATATCAACAGCGAGGTTTAAGTCCTAGGGTTTTCGGTAGCCTATGTCAGTAACATATTTTTTTTCGGTAGGCGATGTTAGTACCATTCATTTTTAGATAGCATATAAAAAATGGATGGTATTTTTTTAGTTTTCTATCATCGGTATCGTTGATATAATGTCAAGGTGCCTGAGCCCTTAACGTAAGAAATTTGAAAACGTCTTCCTTGAGCATCATCTGCTTCCTTTTTTTTTTCATTATTCATCGGCTTCCAGGCTAACCGGATGCAGTACCAGTATTTTACGTGGAGCGACTGCCTATCTGACCTCCAAAACCACGTTAGTATTAGGCAATACGATACCGCCACCGAAAACGCCATCTTTGAGAAAACGTTGTAATTATAGCTCATGCTTTTTTGTATGAAAAGAGACTTCTGCTCTGCAGCTGGTGATAAATATGCTTTTATTAAAAGTACGCCTTTCTTTAAATTGTGAAATAATGATTCCTCTGATAGCTCATCTATTAGTTATTTCCCTTCCTTAGCCAGATTATGACAACATATCCAACTTGAGTAAAGGCGCAACAAGTAAAAGGTTGGACTGTAATACTCAAAGTAGCCACGCACACCGTTAGGTACTCGTACCTCAAAAGCCAATCCCTTAGGGTCGATGTACACTGATGCAAAGACGTTGCACATCTAAGCGATAATATAGAGCTTAACACAGTGTCTTGATCTATAACTTCTTAAGAAAATATAGTATAACATCATGACCATACTTGTGCCTCTATTTATACCGCTCGATTTGTGATCGGCACCGCTTATCTTTTTCGTGTAGTCGATTTTGCAGCGATTCGTTTCTGTCACTAAATGTAGTAATATTGACTTTTTATGAAATCATCTTAGAATTATTGCTCAACCAACTTTGTATGTGGAATAGAAACAGTCCAACACTGATTGGTGTGCTAGTCAAATTATGAATGTCACTTCGATCCTTTTCACCTCATCGTCGTCAGTGTCGTTAGTGTATCATTTGTCGTTTGTGCGACATAACAAGACAGATTGTCTGCATTTTGATTTGATGTGACCGACATATCTATACAGGTCTGTTGCTGACCATCTTATCTATTTACGATAGGGTGAATGAATGAATGAAGTGTTTAAGGATGAGTAGTTTTACTATGAGATATTGCAATGAAAAACGAATCATGTTAGCAGGTTTGACAGTACCTACTATCTCGATATCCCAAAGTTGTGTTGTTTTCATAATCTTACTAACAGTAAACCTATTTTCAGCATGTAACTCGTAATTCAGGACAGTCGCTGACGTCAATGTGAGGGCTATCTCTGGATGAATAAACGGAATATCATGTTCAGGTAGGACTGCCCGAAATTTAGTTCAAACAAAATATATGACGGAAAAAACCCGGAAAAGCTCTTCTTTGCTTTTGTGATTATTAAAATGATCTCGAACAACACTTACTGTATCCTCACAAGGCTCGATCGCTGCGTGCCGGGCAGACTCTCGAAGAGCAAGTCGACGGCATTGGCCAGCGAGCGCGAGATGTTCAAGAACTCTGGGGAGTCTCTGTTGGAGTATGCCGTGATGTACGGCTCCATGACGAGGAAAGTAACGCGGAGAGTCTCTGAAAAGTTGAAAAAGAAATGTTTATTACACTATAGGAAAATCTATTTTCGTTTGGCCCTTTAATAATCGACTTTGGCTTAGTCAGAGCACAGTATAGTCCGCCTTACTATGTCCCTGATGAGACACGGGCCTCGTCTCCGTGGGAGGGAGTGGCCAGCGCAGATTTGTGAATGACTTTCGCCTTCCAACATTAAGTTACCGTCCTGATGAACTGCCTAAGCTTTAATAGAGTCACAGTCGAGATACTTACTTTCCCTAAGTTCGGAATCCGACTTGTCCGGTGCTCCGGAGCCGATGTCCACGTCATCATCCTTGCCATAACTGAAACAAATAAACATTAAGTTACTTTTTTGTGTATGTTCGAGAATGGTTCAGAACAAGGGATGATGAAGACCGTATGATTCTATAATCAACCCCAAAATTCGCCTTTTCTAGTATGTTATTAAAATATTATAAATATCAGAAATAAATAAATTAACTACCATTAAATAAGCTGGTACAAAACTCTCGGAAAAAATTAGTTTTGTACAAGTATTGGATTATGCCGTCATTACGAGGGCAAATTGTAAAAACTATTTAATTATAAAATTGTGCTTTAGAAAGATAGCTTACCTGCCGTTGTCGTCAGGAACAGTCTCTGTGGCTGTTTCCGCTTCCACTTCCGGTTCTTTGGGGGGATCAAAGAAAGAGAAGGATGAGAAGGGATCTGTAATAACACAAATAGTAATGATTAATTGTCATAGGGGTATCGCGTCAGCAACTTAGTTTTGAAAGTCGGAGAAGTTTTATTGTTATCTCCACCTTGTATAAGGCTTTTTTTTTAAATTATGACGGCAACGCTTTCAAATAAAAATCAGGCTGAATACTCGTTTTCTGAATTGAGAATTTATAGTTGAGAACTACTCTACTTTAGTATTTATTACCGGGAGTGAATGCTCCAATGTAGCCCGATAAATTCTTTATAGTATTTTTCAGTACAGTTTTTCAGTTTTTTTAGTACAGTTGTGAGCAGTCATAGTCTAATGGTATGACCATTGGACTGCCAAGTCTCGAGTTCGAACCCAAGACACGCACCTCTGATTTTTCTGAATTATGTGCGTATTGTACCTATAATTATCACTTGCTTCGGTGAAGGAAAACATCGTGAGGAAACCAGCATGCCTGAGAGATATTTCTCGACGGCATGTAAAAACCAAGTTAAAGGCCCTTGGGCGGCATAAAAACTCTGACACCAGGTTAGGCACTAACCACACGATAAAGAAGAAAGAAGTACAGTTTGACCAGATTCTATTCAAAACTTCAAATAATTCTCAGATAGGTACGGGTGTTAGTTTTTTAATTTGAAATAACATACTTTATATCAACTGTTTCAACTACATCATATTCTGCATCTCAAAAACTTTATTATACATTTAATTAGTTTCATACTTACTCCAATCTCTTTTAAGTCGTTTGAGGTGGTCTAGAACGGTGGGGTCCTTCTGTTTCACTTCCAGAAACTCGTTAGAAGCGTCTTCTTCTCCCTCCCAGTAGATGTCATTCGTTGATGACACCTGAAACATGGAAAATATTCTTTATTAGACAATTAAATACTATTATAAATGCGGAAGTAAGGATGGATGGATGTTTGTTACAAACGGCTGAACGGATCTGAATGAAATTTGGCACAGAGAATATATCTACACTATAGTCTGGAATAGCATATAGGTTTTTTTTTCTGATATAATCTCATCATAATTTCTACGCGAACGAAGTCGTGGGCAAAAGCTAGTACAGCTATAATACTTTGAAAAATGGGCCTGAAATTATTGAGATGGGTTTTTATGGATTTAGCCAAGATAATAATCATGGCAAAAGTTTCACCACCATTACCATCATTAGCCTCCTGTTTTCTGATATGCTCTCCTGTACTGGGCGAGTCCCAACACGGTCTTTCCCGTCTTAATTATACTTAAATACTTTATAATCATCTTGAAATACAATTTAATTATTCAGTTTAGCACTGCTTCCAAAAAACACTAAAAACTATATTTTACATTTATTATTACGTCAAATTTATTTTATAGGTAATAAATCAGTCAGGGTATTCGTCTATCGACAAAGCAGTCTGCAGCGGTCGAGAAATGCGCAGTAACTCGTACAACTTAACGCCTACACAGTACTACAGTGTCCCAAGAAATTTCGTGAAGAAATGTTTATTAGCCACATAAGACCCTCGGCTTGGATTATATGGCAATAAGTAAATAGGTGTTGCGTGATTGGTCAGAACCGCTCGGTCGCCCCGCCTTTATAACGATCTCGATTTAACTGCTGAATCCCGTTCTAGTAACCTCCGCCTTTATTTTATACATTTATATTATAATACAAGAACCTTTCTTTGGTTTTCAGGAAAAAAATATGGATTTTGCGCGAATTATGACGCCGGGAATGCAACGCGCGCATCACCCATGCAGCTAAGTGCAATCGCATTTTTCGCGGAAAATTGTCTACTTCTATATAAGCTTATTTAACTTAGAAATTACTAAAGATACACTAAGAAATATTTAAAACGAATCTAGTTAAAATATTAGAGACAGAGGACACTGCTTGGATCAATACGAGGGCCTTGAATTTGGGGCGTTAGCGCGTTTCATTCATTTAATTAGGTGTTACCATCGCGCGATAGTGTGAGAAAGTAGAGCATTCTCTTTAGGTACAAGTAAAGCAGTAGTAAGTAAAGGAGCATTCTGTAAACACAAATCGCCTACGAACCATATGTAAACGTTGTATTTGACTTCAAGGCTATTGATAAATTACGATATTCCAGAACAAGATCCCACGGTAAAAGATAATATCATTACCTAAGTCTGTTATCCTGAGACTGTACGCAGATAGGTGTATTGTGCAGTCGGAGAAATTATTATTTAGGTTACAAATTAATTGACTACGCCAACTTGCTACATTATAGCCATATTATATAACTACCGAAACATGAAACTTGTGCTCTGCATGCACAGACACTTCAAGTTTATAGTTCGACAGAAGAAAAAATTAATGACATCATTTCCTTCCAGCTGTCAGTGTCATATATTGTATTACTATGACATATTGACTCTCTTGAAACTGGTTTCATTGGTAAAATTCGCTCTAAGTATGAGAAGAAATCTTTTCAGAAGTTCTACAACATGGTGTTTGAACATGCAGAAAAATATCTCAATTCTGTTTCCGAGTATGTACTCGTACTATCGAAACGGCTTCTGTTATAAAAATCATAGTCTGCCAAGAGAGATTTTAAACATCTTACCTATAGAGGCATGTCAATAACAATAAATTTTCTTAGTAGATACTAAGTGAGGCATAGTCATTTAATATCCTACTTACAAACTGCTATTTCCCTGAGGTTGATCGGTAATCTGATCACTTTTCAAACGTATCATTAGCTGATACTAGTAAAATCTTACTTTATAAAACAAACATTGAAATGCAACACACTTGCTGTAAAATACTTCATTTTATATTTCACCCGAAGCTGAACGGTACCGCCATCTATGATATATGACATGAACTACTAGAGTTTCAGGCGAACTAAATGCAGTATAGTTTTCAACAACTTTCAACCGTACTCATGTTAAAGATGAAGTGAGTTTGTAGCGAGTTTTTTAGTAACGGGAAAGATGACAAGAGAAAAAAGTCAGTGTGGTGGTTAGTTTTGATGGACTTGGCGCTTGAATTTTTGAAGTGTTGGGGAAAAAATATCTATTGATTCATCGCAATTATTAAGAAGCCTGCAAATTCTGGCAATGGGGGGTTGGATCCTGATACAGTTTTGCGGAATGGGGGACGTAATAGTTTTACAGGGTGACGCAGATAGTTGTGGGGTAGGTAAAAATTAAACTTACTTAAGAACTGTGGGCAGTCTATTTTACTCTGAAGTATTTTAAAAAGAAAAATTAAATCTATATTATCTCTTCGAAGTTTTTGTCTTATTCAATACTATGATTTAGGCAATAGGCTCTTTACTGAAGAGATTACATGTTATTTTTAATAGCATATTAAAATATGCTTTATTAATATTTAAGCTTAGGTTTAACTTAAAAAAAAATCCGGAAAATATGAACACCTATTTAAAAAATTGAACTACGGCGACCCTTATTACCATAAGACGGTACGATACACCCGAAAAAACGTTAAAATAACAAAAAACCGGACAAGAGATCGTAAAATCGTCATTAAATCGTTGCGGGGGAGTCATGATTCGCAAATAAATCGACACTCGAGCCGCAATTAGGGGCGGGTGAGGTCCTCGGCACAAGGGGGATTTCCTTGCAATTTTAGTTAGTCCAACATGATCCGCCGACGGATGAGAACGACAAGACTTGCAAGCTAATGACCGTGGCGATGGCGGGACGAACGACTTGCCTCAACTCACTCTTGACTCGGCGCGATACTTTTTCGAAACTGTTACGTATTCGCAGCAAATTTTTGTACGCTAACTTTTTCAAATTGCTAGTTCTGTTCTTGGTTATCACATTGTAAGGCAATTTCGATATATGTATTTCCTTTGAGTTTCAGATAAAAATAAAAATATGCTACTTATGGGTAGGTACACAAAAGGTTATGGTAAACGCTATAGTATTGACTTCAAAGTAAATGTTTTATAACCAAAGTAAAATATTTCATAGGTACTAGTAGAAGTATTGCAAACTACAATTTCAATGCCAGTAAACTCAGTTGAAAACGTGTTTGGCTCAAAGGTAGCGGACCATTTATTGCATTTATTGCAATAATTGGTAGAAATATTTATTGTTGTTGTAATAACCACTAATAACTGTGTACAAAATGTTGTTCTTATTAACGAGAAAAATAAAAATAAACTTTTTTGCAAAAAAAAACCGACTTCCAAAAAAAACACTAAAAAAGTGAAAAATAACTTTACTTTCGGAAGTCGGTGACTATTGTTTGTTTCACTGACTTTTTTGCTTCCGAAAGTAAAGTAATTTTCCACTTTTTTGTGTTTTTTTGGAAGTCGGTTTTTTTTTTGCAAAAAAAGTTTTTATTTTACCCTTTTTAGTTATCGTATCACACACAAATCCTTGTAAAGTATCAATTTCGCAATTTCTTTTACTTGGATGACATTTTTTCCAGCTATTTTGATTTCAAAACCAAACTGCTGTACCGATTTTGATGAAATTTCTATGGGACCAATCGGGAAGTAGATCCATTCAGATAAAAGAAGAATTTTTCAAATCGGTTCATAAATGACGGAGATATGAGGTAACAAAAAAAAAAAAACATACAACCGAATTGAGAACCTCCTCCTTTTTTTGAAGTCGGTTAAAAAATAAACCGACTGTTCTTCGAAAAAACAAAATATGTAGTAAGCGTACAGTATTACAGTGAATTTAATAAATGGTAGCATTCTACATTTTCAATACTGATAATAGAACTACCTACTTAATAAACAAAATCGCACCATATTAAAATTTTCATTAAGCTTATAGCTAAGAACACATTTACGTCGTTGTAATTTGTAATCACTACATTGTATACTCCCATTGACGGGCAAACATCTCCCAAAATCAGGTAAATAAACATTAAAGTATCATCAACTTCACAAATGGCTGTATGAATCGAGTTTCTCTTATGAAACTCGCCAACTTTAGTATTCGACCGTCGTACTAGATGGCGCTGTAGGCACCTTCAACTAGACGCTATGATGAAAACATTACGCTATTTTGTTTTAACGGTGTAGGTACAAGTAAGAATGATGATATGAATATACTAGCCTTTGCCCGCGACTTCTTACGCGTGGTACTAAGAATCTAGAAAGAAAAAAACTTTATTGCAAAAAAAACCGACTTCCAAAAAAAACACTTAAAAAGTGGAAAATAACTTTACTTTCGGAAGTCGGTGACTATTGTTTGTTTCATTGACTTTTTTGCCACCGACTTCCGAAAGTAAAGTTATTTTCTACTTTTTAGTGTTTTTTTTGGAAGTCGGTTTTTTTTTTGCAAAAAAGTTTTTATTTTACCCTTTTTAGTTATCGTATCACACACAAATCCTTGTCAAGTATCAATTTCGCAATTTCTTTTACTTGGATGACATTTTTTCCAGCTATTTTGATTTCAAAACCAAACTGCTGAACCGATTTTGATGAAATTTCTATGGGACCAATCGGGAAGTAGATCCATTCAGATAAAAGAAGAATTTTTCAAATCGGTTCATAAATGACGGAGATATGAGGAAACAAGCACAAAAAAAAACATACAACCGAATTGAGAACCTCCTCCTTTTTTTGAAGTCGGTTAAAAAGAACATTTCATGTGGTAAAATGTAGCCTACCTATATCTTAAGTTAGGCATCTAGCAGAGGAGCAGTGAAAACTGCGTTCAAATCCATGCATTTTTGCGTGATGCGCATATAAACATACAGACAGACAAACAAAAATTCTAAAAACTGTTGTTTTGGCTTCTGTTCCTCTAATATAGATAGATGGAGTTTCTAACTTATACATATATTTATAACATAAACGACGTTCCTACTAGTACTGTCTACAGTACTAGGAGAAACGTCGTTTATGAATAATGCCATTTTGAATTAATCTTATCTACTAATAACGAGAAAAGTAAACGAACGATAGTAAAAAAACACTTCACCTGCTGGATAAATTAAGAGAAAATTCCTCGCAATTTATTGTTGAACAGCTTGAACTCGACGGAGTAAATGAAAACATCCTTTGTTTTATTTCTAAACTGTTGAATAGCATCATCGAAACTAAAACATGTCTGTTTGTTTTATTAAATACAAATTGTTTTTGAATTGTATGTTTAGACAGAATTAACATCTTACATTATTACTGTTATACTGTCGATCACGCGTCTGTGGTAACACCTTGACTTTCGGGTAACCTAGCGTAGTAAATACATAGTTTCAATAGAATAAGAGAACAACTTATGCTGGTTTTGTTAGTGACGACGCTCGATCTACTGTAAGTTGGTTTGTTACAATCTCAACCGGTAGCTATATGTATAACTAAGTGTAACGATGTTATAACAATCGATAATTTTAGAATTGATGACCGTCATAACGTAACGAGATTCAGGAACTAATTAGTTCTAAAATTAGGCCGTTTAGCCTGTGAATATTTCATTGCCAAGTTTAAAGCCACACGCGAAGAGAAGGAAGACCTGTGTGATCACAGGTCTCCGAAGTGATCCTCGGAAGGCACGTTACGCCGTTAATCCAGACTGTCATTTATAGGTCTTTGACATTGGTTAGTGGTAGTTGAGGATACCTGAAAGTCTGAGTACAAGTCTTATCAGGGGTTTTCGTATTACCCAGTAACTTAGTAGTACTTGCTGATACGAAAGGGCTGTGGTAAATAGTGGTGATGTATGGCAGACTTATTAAGAATCGACGCGATTATTCGTAATCCCGAATCAGAATCGTCATTAGCTATCGATTGGGATTGGATTTCCAGAGCGCATTTAGTTCGATGACGTCAGTTTTCCTAATATCGCTTTAATGATCAATTTGCAGCTCAACATCACCGGCTTGTTTGTCAAACATCCTACTGATTATGACGTCAATCTGTTGCCATGATCATCAATAACTCTAAAGATAACTCGAAGGATTATGGTAAAATCAGTTTGTCACGTGCCCACTTCTGGAACACAAGCCTCCCCTCCACGGGAAGACATGTGCCCCCCAAAGGGAAGGCCCAGTTCGTGTATGTTATAATATTATGCCATATGTCGTATTTTTGTTTCATATTTTAGTATTTTTCCAACACCATCATTTAAACCAAGGTTATTTTTTTGCTGTTTGTGAGTCGAGAAAAATCTCGTTCACCTCCAGGAAAAGATTATTCCTTTTGAAGTTCAATTTAATATCATCAGTAAACATTATTATATTAACAAACACCAGAATAAAAAGGGCAAACCTATTAACTATTACCTTACAAAAAACTAAATTTATCTACTTTTTTACGTAACTATTTCTGCAAATCGCTTTCATATCTCTTTCGACTATGAAACGGAAAAACCAAGTATCAAGTGCATTTATATAACAGTACGCCTATGTAAACATACATCTGAGGTTTAAAATGTAAACATAGTAACTGATAGATGGATGTACATAAGCACCGCACACCTGGAATGTTGCCGATTGATATTTAGCGGGTTCAAAAGAATAGGGGAAACGTGTATTAATTGGGTCAAGAAGTCAAGATCGTGTTTTGTTTGTGCGTACTCAGTGCGTGTAATTTAAACAATATGCGCGATGTAAAAACAGGTTCAGAAAGATTTTGATGCCAGTTTTTAATAGTGTGATATTTGTTGGGCAATATTAATTAGGAAAAAGGTCTCAATGGTGAAATAAGAACAGGGCCCTGTTTGACCCGGCTGAAAAGCCATATAGATGCTGAATAATCACCACCTATGGCAGTAGATGGTTTTATTCTATAGCTTAGGTACTAACTTGTAAAGATGGCAGGTGTAGGTAATTGTGTAATTTAGAACTATTCGGAAAGATATTGTGTATGTGTCATTTTAATTACGTTCGATGTTCGCAAATAAACGTTATGTGAAAACGTTTGCAATGTGTATAATATCTACTTTAAACAGAGGCATGTTATGGATTTCTAAGATATGTTATTCCTATTGGTACTACTAGCTTCAGCCCCTGACTTTGTCTGCGTGGACTCATTTTCGCGTTTGTAATATTAGTAAGATAGTAAAAAATAAGTTTATTTTTAAACTTTGTATTCTTCTTGTCTAAGTAGGAAGGTTAATTCCTATTTTCAAAAGATTCATAACGGAAAACGCTCTGTCGTCTACCTTGAGAGAAACACAAAAGATCGCTGCGAGAGATCAGAGAATGGTTCCATCCATAGGAGGGTTGCGTTCAAGTAAGTACCTTGCGAAAATTATGAATTTGATGGATAAAAATGTGATAAAATGATTCGTCAGTTTATTTGTAAGTGTCATGTTAAATCGAAGAAGACGCTATTTAAAGATGTGTACGGATTTGTGTTGTTTATCAAAACTATTTTGGTTTTTGCGTATGTCTGCATAGCGAGCAGCCTGACACTACAACTATATTTCAAAAATAACACTAAACGAATCTAAGACAATCTCTGGCTAAGTCGTTAAAAATTAATATAATAACGAAGAAATGGGCAGGGGGTATGGGGTTTCCTCATTAATAGGTGCCTGCTACCTACCTATATTAACGAAGGCGGGCCTTCTAATTGTCTACACAATTAGTAAAACGGACCACCTCCGGAACTAAATTAAATTTGAAAAGCCGAGCATAAAGAGTTGTATGAAATCACTGTGTAATAAAGGTTTTTGTATGAGTGTTGAATACTCCGTAAATTTATTATTGTATTCTTAGTTTGCAAACTATGTAAATTGAAATACAACCCTGTATTTCAATGTAAGTTAGTTTTGCGTTTAAAATAATATAAAAAATCATCTTCCTGTCCGAGTATTGAGAATTCTGTTTTTCTCTTTTATTTTCTAGTGTCCTGTGTCAGCCCGTTCCGTTTAATATTAAAACTGAACACCAGTCGACTATCCTTCGTAGATCTCTGACAGTCGTGACGTGTTGTCAGAACTCTACAAGTCCGAAAACCAATCTTACCGAACGGTATCATGAGTTTTCGAGGTTAGATAGGAAGTCGCTCCTTGTAAATTACTGGGATTTTGTTGCAACCTGTTAAACTAGAAGCCGACCTCCACACATTTGGAAGAAAAATAGAAAGATTTGATGTATCAAATCTTACTATTTTTCTTCCAAATACTGTACTGTAGTTTCTTGGTTTAGCGTCGGGACACTAACGCTAAACCAAGAAACTACAGCCGAATAAACTATTTAAACTAACGTTAGGATACTGCTTCTCCCAAGGTTCATTATCTATCAGTTATCAAATAAACCAAGGTTACGTTAGTCACCAAACCACGTTAGGTAACGTTTCTGAAAAGCCAACAAACGAGAGTTTACTATCAGCCATGGTTTAAGTTATAAGCGATTGGATTGTTTACTTCCGCTTTCTTAAGTAGTTATTATCGGATAATTAGGCACTAGG
The DNA here is from genome assembly GCA_964057025.1 of Standfussiana lucernea. Taxonomy (NCBI): domain Eukaryota; kingdom Metazoa; phylum Arthropoda; class Insecta; order Lepidoptera; family Noctuidae; genus Standfussiana; species Standfussiana lucernea. The sequence goes on from OZ059784.1 coordinate 4,844,675, forward strand.
TAACTGCAGAAATTAAAGCTAGCTTGCTTAATCTGACAGGTTGACTGAATCACTTATTTATTTCAAAGTAAGTAAAGGATTTCTGAAACAAATACATTGCATCATATGTTTGAAAAGTTCGTTTGCTCACAATTATACCGCTGGTGTTTCTTTCCCATCTGATATTGCTTGAAGTTGAACAAAATGATAAATGACTTTAAAAATATGTTGGTGAACTGTGAAATTTGTTTTCACGTCAATGGCTTCAATTGGTTCTAAACGCTGTTCGCTTGTGTGTTGGCTCACGTGACATTGAACTTGGTTTGCTCCGTGACGCGGGTCAAGTTAGCATATCTCTGTGCCGACTAAATACAACAATTTGTCTGCAAATTCATAATAATATGGTACTTATACTAAAGTTCTTCACGACACTATTATGCTAGTTTTTAAATATTTACGTAGTTACTTACTATTCATTCGGGCTGGTGCATTTCTCAATTATTATAATCATTTTTATATTTTCTTTTAAATAACACTGCCACACCCGTTTTCCCCGAAGAGTCAAGTAGAGGAGTATACAAAATCCTAAATTTCTTCAATAATGTTCGAGTCTCATGTAACAGAGTGCGGGCCTAATGCTTGCGTGATTTTATTAATGTTTTCATTAATGTATGAAAACCTAAGCTGTGACTACAAATACACGACGTTACTAGATAGAATAAATGTTACTTAATTTTTGAGTTATTAAACTGTTTATTTTTCTTACTTCCCAAAAAAGAACAGCTTATGAGCTTAGGAATAAAATAACTTCAACAAAACCAAACTGTGCAAAACAACCAATCAACCAACAAAGTGCCCTTTAAATAATATTTTCCACAATATTGAGCCTTCATTACTCCGTTTATGAAGTTTACTAGCTTCTGCCCGCGGCTTTGCCCGCGTGGCCTACATGAAACAATTTTTTTTTTTCAGAATCAAACATTGTAAGCGCTCTCACTCCCTCTCATTGAACATACGATCAGAAAATATCCCAAACAAAGCAATAAGGACAAAGTTTTCCGTAAAACTAAACAAATCTCTGGGATAAGAGTAACTATATGGTTTTAACAGAACTCAAAGCGTGTGTAAAGATCTAATTAAAAAAAAAAACAACCAGACGTGGATACGTCCGATAGTACTCATCTTCCAGATATTGGCTAAAAAGAGATCGAAAAAGTATAAAATGATTTTCTTCCGCTTCTCTTATCATTACACGATAAGAGTAAAAACTGGCATCGGGGACAGTTTTTTAAGAGGCGTTTTTTTATTGGATCGAGCTGTGATAAGCAAATAGAATATCCATCCTCACCCAGACAAAATAATAAGGATGTTGTAGGGCGTCATATTATGATTGGTGAAACTCACTGATATGCCGCAGACTTTGGGTGTGACTTTCAAGTATTATGTCACGGTATTAAAATTGTTGGCCTGCCATCACTAAAGCCACTTCATTCGTTGAGGGTGCGTTGAAATGGCCCCTGTGTTCCAGAGTTGTTTTTTTTTTCTGCATGGAAAAACTTTAAACGAATCACAAGAAGCAGGTACTTTTGTGAATGTATATTGTAAATGTATTACGTAAATGTATTTTGTTATGTGTTGAACCTACTAACATAGTTTATAAGTTCCAAATGTTACTAACCATATGGATCATTGTTAATTGATATGAAATTAAATTAAATTTATCCAAGGTTGTTTTCAAATCTTTTATGTAAGGATTAACTTCATGTAGCATTTTCTGAAGTTACTTAACTAAGCCTGGTTTAACATTTTGAAAAGTGGAGCACCTCAAATTCACTTCTCTATCATCTTCACCCACGAAATAAAGCAAAAAGTACTTTGGTACTAGTCTGTTGGTACTGAGATGCAGCTTGCCTATGAACTTCAGGGTGTGTCCGCTGATATTTAGCTGAAGCTTTAGCGCCCGTCTAGGTGGTGACTCTGTTGGGGGATGATTATGGAAAAACTGTGATATACGTGTCTCATAAACTTAATTGAAGAGTGTGAAAATTCAACCCCCTTTTTATCCTCTAGGGGTAACATTTCGAAAAACTCTTTCTTAGTGGATACCTACTTATTACAAAGGTTACATCCTCCAAATTTCATGTCTCTAAGACCCGCGGTGATATAATTATCAGTCATCAGTCTGGACTTTGAATTTTATATACGGGGATGATTTTGGAAAAACTGTGATACACGTTTCTCGAAATTTTTCCTGAAGAGTATGTACGCAAATTTTCAATTCAATCGATTCAGAGAATAAGAAGTTTTACAGAAAATTCAACCCCCCATTTCGCCTTCTTAGGGGTAGAATTTCGAAAAACCCTTTCTTAGCGAATACTTACTTATTACAAAGAATATATCCTCCAAATTTCATGTCTCTAGGACCAGCGGTTTGGGCTGTGTGTTGATATGTCAGTCATTCAGTATGGACTTTGAATGTATAGATTTTATTTTCCTATTATTTATTTTAATATTTACAATTCTTCGAGAAAAGTAAACGTTAACGTCATAGTTAACAGAAAAGTTAAGTTGGAAGTTAGTGAGTAGTCATGGCAACTCAGTACGGTTGGTCAGTTATTGCTCTACTTTACTACGCTCGATTTTACTTTCTATTTCTTCCACGCAACTCCTACCAGGGTAAATATTTTCATTAGAAAGCTACAATTTATATGTGTTGACAAAACATCCAGATTTATTTAATTTATGCATTTCTTGCTAAATTAGTATTTTAAAGAGGTAAAATTTGTTTGTAAGTTTGTTTGCAGGGGGTAATCTTTGGAACTACTGATCCGATTCCGAAAATTATTACATTTATAACGTTCTCGTGAGTTAATTTCCGTAAATAATGGTAGCGTTTACTACACAAAAACCTCTTAGAATAAATTTCCAAAGTGATGGTGAAAACCACTTCGAATTACGTCACGTACTTTTAAAAAACATACAAAAAAATAGGCACGAATAATAATTAATTAAAGTATTTTATTTTTTAAATATCAAGGAAATCGTGCAAAAGAAAATAAAAGCAAACGCTTGACATGGAATACGACTTCCATTTGTTCTACTTTTAGGATTTCCCGGCACAAATCTCTATAAATAAAAAATAAAAATCTCGGAAGTCGCTTGTTGACAACTTAGGTCAGGAGAACGCCAATTCCTTGATCCGAGGAAGCGGTGCAAAAGTCGACTGACCAAAACGTATACGACGATATCGACGTCTCAAACAATAGTGTATTACTCTATTAGTAGACTTAGCGATATATTCCGCATTCGTAAGCGACACGTGCCTCTTTTGTATGAGAATGCACGATACACATGGCTACTCCATTTAACTGCATACAAGCCGAACTATTATTGTTGGTACTTAGTAGTAAATGGAAGTTTTTGGTTGTACAGTCAGAGCCAGATGCTCTTGAAATATGATCTTTATTAATAACAAGACTGCTCTATTTAGTCATCTGTACTAATATTATAAAGATGATGAAGAGTTTGTTTGTTTGTTTGGTTGAACGCGCTAATCTCAGGAACTACTGGTTTGAATTGAAAGTGTTGGATAGCCCATTTATCCAGGAAGGCAATAGGCTATGTGACACGCTGCGACTAATAGGAGCGGAGCATCAATCAAAAATGTTACGCAGACGAAGTTGCGTGGGTCAGCTAGTTTGATTTATAATGGGTAAATAGAACAGTGGTACATCCTAATACAATAAAAAGTGTCACTAAGCGTTTTGTATCTACATCGGGTTTGCACTTTTTAATTGTATTATTTACCAAATCGATGGAGAAAAAAGTCGTAAGGGACATTAAGTGTGCCATTGGATATTCCCTGATAGCAGATCCAATATTGCGGTCAATGACCCTTATAGAATTTCAAAATTAAATCAAGCTCTTAATTTTTTTTTCATTTGCTATTTTGAACCCACCAAAAAGACTGTTGTTTGAAATATCACATTAATATAAAATCAATATTTAAAGGATATCAAAGTACGATAATTAACGTCGGCAAAAGCTCTCAGACGCCCAATCGTGTTTAACAATTATGTACAACGTAGTAAAGACGAGCGTACTTAGCTATATTGTGGACGATTGTACCCTTTGAAATGCAATTAGACAGTGTCTATGGTGGAAGGTACTTAGAACTTTATGACATTCTATATTCAATTATTTTTTAAATGATATTCAAGTACATATGCAAAGCACAAAAGAAGCAAAGAAATATTACACTGATCTTATAATACCGTTTCTACATAAAATTCTAGAGTTTAAAGTTGATGATTATCATGATTGGTTACTCCCTTTTCGAGTGTTTTGTTACGTTGAGGTTTCCAATTAAAGCTCGCAGCAAAATTATAAGCACTGCACCGGATTGGAAACACTTACATCATTGTACCGGCTGATCCCGGTCCGAGGTGACGACTTCAAAGAAAGAATCCTGAACGTAAGTTCAGACGATTCTGATCTCTGCGCAGTGCTTATAACTTAAGAGCGTGTACGCCGTACGGCGTTTCATACAAATTTTCAAGTCCTTATTTTTCGATATGACTGAACCAATTTTAATGAAACTTCATACCCATAAGCAGGATACATTGGTCTAAAAAGTTAGTGTTAAATTAGACCGATTTTAATTTTTCCATAGAAACAGAAATTTCCAATTATCTTTTTTTAAATAAGACATTTCGAAAATGTTTTTCACTAACTTTTTAGACCTATGTATCTTGCTTATGTGTGTGAAGTTTCATCAAAATCGGTTCAGTCGTTTCGAAAAGAAGGACTTGAAAATTTGTATGAAATGCCGTATGGCGTACACGCTCTTAAGTCAGCTCTCCGGGTCATAATTATGTTTATTTATTTATTTTATGATAGGTAGCTTCACAGCTGACAGTACATAAACATAAAATTATTATACTAAACATTACACCAATTACGATGTACACAGAAAAATAATAAGATAATCAAAGAGTGACTCTAATTAATTTTCGATGTTCAAAATATTTTCTTTTCAAGTCTCGTGAAATACCAATGTAATCTAACCCGTGATAAATCAATAACACTCATCAAGTAGATATCATGAGAACCTATAATGTATGAAAGCACTCACACATATTAGTCAATCAGGACAAATATCATAAATGAGGTGTTTAGCCCGCTGACCTCCACCGCGTCAATCTAAATAATATATATCCCAGACCAAGACCAATATTTCTAGTAGACATTAAAAAACTAGTTGCGATTTGTGCTCACTCTAATCTACTTAGCCTTTTCCCAACTACGTTGGCGTCGGCTTCCACTCTAAACGGGTGCAGCTGAATAGGTACGAGTATTTTACATGACCAATCCTATATGACTGCCTATCCTAAAATATAACCCAGATATTGGGTGTGGTTAGCAAGATACCCCTTGGTAAGACTAGTTGTCACTTGCTGTCGGGTTTCTAACTACCCTTGAGGCCAGTCAAAGATCTATAAGCTCAATGCCAATGTCCCATGTCTTCGATTTTTTGTTTCTAGGTCATACCGGCTTTCACATGGATATTTCCCACCGTAAGGAAACCAGGATTTCCTGTCTTTACAATTTTTAGAGCAGTGGTGATAACATGTCTGGGTTCGTACCTACGACCCCACGACCCTATAATGCGTTGGTTTTATTATCAATAACTGTAGATCTATGTTGTATAAAATATAATAGGGTCACAGACAAAAGAGAAGTTATTTTATTAAATGCGACGTATCATAATGTGGTGTCATAAACCCGAGGGTGGTCTCTATTTCCATTCGTATGCACTTAAGTACCATCTTATGTTATAGATAACTATGGTGTTCATTTGGGCTATCGTTTTTGAGTTCACCAGATGGCGCACCTGGCGAGTAAGGTCCTGTCACTAATTGTATTTTATACATTAAAGTAGACATTTATTGCGTATAACATCGTGTAAACTTCAGATACATACTTATAATATTGCCTCTAAAATAGCCTATTATGTTAATGTGTAATTATGCCTATGTTAAATTGTATTGCTTGAGGATGCGCTGGTTAGCCAAACAATGCGATCTTTATCGTTGTCATCAGTAATTACACATGATTAGAAAGCTTAAACTAATCAGCTAAAAGGTGGTGTTAACATGAGTGGACTGATCTTCGTAGAGGAAGAACAGTATCTTACGGCACGATACGGTAAGTTACTGTTGTTGCATACCTAAGCATGAAACATTTCAAAATCATTCTTCCTCCAAGTACTAACAAATCAGATCCTAACTTGCTACTTAAAATCTGACTTGAGTCATAATCATTCTTGACAACAATCGTGAATATTAGTAAAAATACCGGAAAATAGGACGATCACACAGTGACATCTGACATTTCCGATTACTCTACACGAGCGCCTCTAGCGGCAAATTCATGCGCGATAGCCGTATTACGCTGCCTTCAAAATTATTGGGTCAGGGAAAAAATACTTGATGTGTGCAGGTTTTCTTTAACACAATAGAGGTTCAAAAATACGTGTTTTGTGTAAAAAGGGACATAAATAATGTACCTAACTTAATTTGTTGCACATTACGGGGGTACAAAAGTGAAACTGATATTTTGCTGATATTCTACGGGGCGCCAATCCTATCGCGAGTACACGAGTACTCGCGATAGGATTGACGCCAGAAATGTTCTAGTTTTCAGTGTAGACGGTACTGTTCCTAATTAATTTCGTCCATTTTGTTGGTGGAAAATGTAGTGAAAAGCTTTAATTATTATTGTATCAAATTTAATTGTGGGATGAAATAATGAAAGGATGACTTTAGCGTGTTTGTTTCTGGAAAATTTTAGGTTTCAAGAATGCAACCATTGTTACCTATTTGCCCATTAAATTGCTTTTATACACTAAGAAGAGCTTACTAAAGCTACAGAAGGAATAGCAAGAAGATAAGAATCTTCTTGTTATTCCTTCTGTAGCTTTAGTATCAATAAAATGTAAATGGTTGCCTTATTACATACGTGTTTTTGGACCAACCCCTAAGTTTTAAATTTGTACACTTATTTAAAGCATTCAGTCTCAGCTGCGAACAAAATCACAATAGCACAGTATGGGTCAATCAAGCACAGGCCATTACATAATATAGGTAAGTATAATATGACGTTTATACAGTGAACCAAGTAGGTAGAAAAATTGAACTGATTTCAAAACTACCGTAACTGTTGTATAATAACTATCCGTTGTCATGTATTCATTGAGGATCCAAGGATTCAACGACACGTAGGTAAGACATGCCATGCAGGACCTGATATGCAGAGTCTGACCGAATTCTGTTTTCGGTTTTCGGCAGAAAAATCTATTTTCAGACGCTTTCTCTGTAGCTCGAAAAAGTGGTGTTATTTGTGGTTTTCAACGTGAAATAAAGATCAAATAAAACGTTTCTTTAATATGCTTCTCGGAATATCTATCTATACATATAAAATTCAAAGTCCTGACTGACTGACTGACTGATATATCAACGCATAGCCCAAACCGCTGGTCCTAGAGACATGAAATTTGGAGGGTGTATTCTTTGTGAAGAGTAGGTATCAGCTAAGAAAGGGTTTTTCGAAATTCCACCCCTAAGAGGCAGTGCCGGATTTATATTTTTTATGAGTGTAGGCCACTTTATTTCCGCCGCCCCCCCATGTACCTTTCTAAAATAATAATTTACCATTTGTAGTAAGGAAGGCACTAAAGTTAAATAAACGAATGAATTAGTCATTAAGAAAGAACGTAAAAAAGAAACAAGAATTATAAATTTATACGGGACTTTTTAATAGCAAAATCATCTATAATATTATTATAGTTTATGGTGTTCATTAGCTCTGCTTCTATGTAGAGAAGAGCTAAAGAATTAATTTTTTCTTGAGACAATGAAGAGCTTTGATAATTTTTCACGCGTTTTAAACAGGAAAAACTCCTTTCCCCAGAACAATTTGTAGCCGGAGTGGAAAGTGCGATGCGGAGAGCTATATCCAATATTAATATTAGGGTAAACATTAGACAGAGATTGATTCCTCAAAAACGTTGAGAGACTGAGTAGTGAGTTTGATCCAGGCTTCACTGCACACTTTGCAGTTTTGTTAGAGGAAATGTGGCTGTGAAAATGCACACATTCTTGAACCAAATCGTCCTCTAAATCATTATTATAATATTTCATGAGAGACTGGGCTTTTTCTGTAACTCTTTGTGTTGAAAGGTCAGACATTTTTGATAAAAATGAAAATTTTTCTTCAAAGTTTAGGTAAGCATTATGCCTTCTCTGTATTTCAGCCCTTAATCTATCAAGGATAACCAAAAAAGTGTTCACTCTGAAATAATCTGTGGAGCCGGAAGGTATTTCAGGATCTTCACTCGATGTTTCATCCGTCATTTTTTTTCTTTTAGGTTGCCTCTTTATTTCACCTTGATATTGCTTAAGTGCGCTAATCTCAATGAGGGATTTTCTTTTTAAACTCTTCCCTAGTCGCTGGATAGATGGCGCTCAACTTTTTAAGTTACTGTAAGGAATGGAACGTCACATCATTTCACTTGGATGTAATTTTAATTTTAAACGAAAGTGAGTCAACGAGCGTATGCGACGTGACGCAATGTTTTTTTTCCAAGCGTTTTGGCTTTGGCTCCTAGTAACGCTGTCAGTTCAAAGCCATCTACAGATTTCTTGGAAACTATGTTTTTTTTTATACTCAAAAAGAAAACCTCTCATTGCTTTTTATTCGAAATAATCAAAGTTTTCTCGCTCTGCTATTGTAAACTCTACTAGAGATCCATAGAGATCAGATACCCTCAATACATCCACAGATGAGCTCTGAATCTGAACACTCACTTTATTTAACCTTTCCAAAATAGCATTCCAAAATACGACCATGAACGCAGTTTCAAGTTTTTCTAATTTGGTGCGAATTCCCTTTGCCTCATTTCGTGGGACGGGTTTCTCTGTGGTGTCATTTTCGATCATTTTTAAAACTGTAATTACTTCGTCCCAGGAATCTCTTAGACTTTTACAGGCATCTGCTCTAGCAGACTAACGAGTGAGGTTCACTCTCTTGAGTGTCTTTCCTTTTCCTATCTCATTCGTTAATTTTTTCCAACGTTCGGTTGACTTCACGAAGAAAGTATAGGTACACCTCCTCTAGCAACATGAAAAAGTGGCAGGCTTCCGTACAAGACTCAGCAGCCGAGGTTCCCACCAAATTCAATGAATAAGCTGCACAAGGAACAAATATAGCAAATGGTGCTTGTTCTTGACGGATGAAACATCGAGTGAAGATCCTGAAATACCCTCCGGCTCCAAAGATTATTTCAGAGTGAACACCTTTTTGGTTATCCTTGATAGATTAAGGGCTGAAATGAGAAGGCATAATGCTTACCTAAACTTTGAAGAATGCAAAAAAGAAAATGAATTAATTTAGTTCTCTAATTTAATTTACAGTATTTTTCCAGAGATTAATTGTTAAATTTTTCGACAAAAGTTATCACATTTTTATATTTCAAAGCTGAAATTCTTATTGTATTCCTAACATATTCTGGCAACATCAAATAATGGTGCGCTTGTTTGTGTTTCGTGTGTCAATTTTGTGTTTAATTATTGGTATTTGGGTGTTTTATTTACTTCAGAGGTGGAGTTTTATTACTATCCGGGATTACTACCCGGTTATTAATATTTTCACATCGTACGAGTATGTTGATCACAATGCAATTTGCGAATATAATTATGACTCATTAACTTTGTAAAACACGATCCTTAAAATATCTATAATAGCTCCTGCAATTTTTAAATTTTAATGGTAATTTATAAATGTAGGTATCATATAATTAAGTAAACAAATACATATTGACCTATATAAGTAAGAAGGTATACATGCATACATAGGTACTTATCTACCTATAGAGCTTGAGTTCTCGTTAAGAAATCCAGATAGAATCAGTATGCTTCGAAATGGCACGAGAGGGCTCTCTTCTCCCTTAATATTATTATACTCTTTGACTGCTGCTTTGTACTTTGGCGGCGCAGGCGTCTCTGCGGGCGGGAAGCGGAGGTGGTTAGTGGTTACGTTGAGCCACTGCCGCCCACCACTCTCAACCATCACTCAGGCAGTAATATAGATAAAAGAGGTACTATAACAGTAGGTACATACCTAGGATTGATAATTTTCGATAGGAATGAGTTTCTATAGGGATTTAACGTATTAGTACAAAAAACCATGAGAAAACCAGTGAACTTGTTTGATTTTTATCCTCTGAAATCTGCCGCCCCTAGGTCGCTGCCGCCCCTAGGCCGCGGCCTATACGGCCTATTGACAAATCCAGGACTGCTAAGAGGGTGAAATGGGGGTTCAATTTTCTCTGAAACTTTATAAAATATTCTCTGGGTCGATTGACTCGATAATTGGTGTACACACTTCAATTAAAATCCACGAAAAAGCAGCAGAATGGTTGTGCGAGAGTGCCATCCTAACACCAAAAAATAACCAAGCCACAACCATCAATGAAATTCTTTGAAATCGTTCGAAACAATTGAAACTCGTTATAAATCAGTGGACTCGGTGATAAACAACGATGACTCCATACATTACCCAGTTGAATTTCCTAATACAATATTGCAGCTTCCCTCTCTCCATTGAGGTCTGCCAACACACATATCAAAATTGAGAGTTGGCGCCCCAGTAATGTTGCTGCGTAATTTAAACCCGCCAAAATTATGTTATCGCCAGGTTGCGAGTGAAAACATTGCAACGAAATGTTATCGAGGCAACTATACTGGCCGGTTGTTCCCGAGGGTAGTCTGTGTTTATTCCGAGGATTTCTCTAACACCATCGAACTACCCCTTCGAGTTCAAAAGAGTGCAGTTTCCCCTCAAAGTCTGCTTTGCCATGGCCATAAGTAAACCTCAAGGCCAAACTCTTAATTTATCAGGGGTAGACTTAAGGGAGAACTGCTTTTCACACGGCCAGTTATACGTGGCCTACTTCAGAGTAAGCGCCTGGTAATTTTAGAACCTGAAGGAAAAACACAAAAATATTGTTTACAAAGAAATACTGCGGTAGTGAAAGTATTTCGTTGTAAACAATATTAATTAATTATTTATTATCCACTTCTGGTTGTCTCTTAATCAGATCTTTTTACACACGCTTTGAGTTCTGTTTAAACCATAGAGTTACTCCCAACCCAGAGATTAGTTTAGTTTTATGGAGAACTTCGTCGTTATTGCCTTGTTTGGGATATTTTCAGTTCGTATGTTCAATGAGAGGGAGTGAATAAACATTGTATGAGCTTTTATAATGTTTGTTTCTGAAAAAATATGTCATTTGATTCATGTAGGCCACGCGGGCGAAGCCGCGGGCAGAAGCTAGTAATATGCCTCAAGATTATTTTAGTGTTGTTTAAACTTTAAGATAAATATCCTGTGGATTTATTTAGGTATTTTTCTTTTGCATCTATTAAATCAAACCAAATACATTTTTTTCGTTGCGGTTTTGCTTATTAAATACAATAAGGCCGAATTTTGGTTTAAATTTCGACCGAAAATAAAACCATTAACGACCAGACTCCAGACGTAAATCATCATTATCAATGCATGCATTTGTCAGCTCAAACTACTCTTTGTTCTAACATTTTGCTATTTAGTCACGCTTCAGGAGGGATATGTCATCATGCGCATATTTTGGTAAGCATAATATTAGGGACGATACAAACAATTTTATTACAACAATACGTAACTGGTTCTTAATACTTAGAAAGAAGAAAATTCAGAATACTTAGAAAGACGACGAGAACGGCTCCTCAAGGTTCCAATAAATTCACTCCTTTTACCCATGCCACCTGCTACGATATGAGATATGAATATCACCGCTTCGTACTACTTCATCTGGTCTTAAACGCACACCGGTTGCTACTACTATGCTGCTCATTATTGAATTAAATCAATTAAATCATAACCAGTGCCCGACAGATTAACCTGAGATTTATCTGAATGCGTTTTCCCCTGAACGGCACATAAGTGATAATAATGGATGTAGACGACAGGGCCAAACCGAGCAGCCAATCAGTACAAAGAAACTGACAGCTGTTATTCGAGGGATTTCAATGTAAGATTTACATGATTGTTAGTAGATTTTAATCGATATTACTTCATAGTATTCTGATTGTTGATCAAGGGCATGGCCTAACTTCGACGATACCGGCAAAGTCAAGTTACAGCGTAGACAAGTTGTTAACCACTGCATGCAATAGTTAAACTTCTTCACAAACTGACAAAGTGAGAAGAGAGAGAGAGAAAGAGAGAGAGAGAGAGCACTTACTTATTTTAACAAACTATAAGTTTGTCGATACTATCTATTATTTATTTTATATTTACATAAGCAACCCTAATTTCTCAAAACTTCAAACTGTAATAGACTATAAAATCACCTCAGAAGATCACAAAACTCGCAAACAGTAAAGTGTAAAAGAATGCGAAAGTTTGGAGAAGTATCGAGAAGGCAGTGGAGTCGATTCCCGCGGCTTGTCGAGGTGGCACGGGGAAGTTAAGTCCACTTAGCAAGCGACGGCGACCACCGAGCGGCGACGCTCCTACCATAGACCTAACTCACTGTACAAATGAAATCGGAGGGCATAGACACAGAAACATTCTATATATAAGCGATAACGGTGATGAAACACTCAAAAATGTTTTCAATTGACACTGAAAAATAAGCTACTGAAAAATGCCACCTTGTCCTCAGTAACAACTATTTTTTAAATGATTCTCTCTCATCCTAAATCTATAGAATCCTAAACCGTACCTGCATAATTTAAAGAAAGCGGCACAAATGCAAAATCCGGTCTGTTACTAATAAATTTCTAATATAAAACCCAATAACATTTCCACCGACCAGGGGGTCTAAAATGGCCACTTTAGCGGAACGTAATATGATAATAATATGAATTACGTTACAATTCGTAAAATGGTCACAAACTGATAATGCAACATATTAACTGTTTCTGTGACCATTTTAAGAATTTTAATGTGATTCATATTATTATCCTATTATGTTCTGCTGGTCATTTTAGGCCCCCAGGGCATCCAATTCTATGCGATTGAGTGCTGAAATAGTCTCACATAATTATGAATGACATAAAAATAAAAGCTATTACCGACACTAAGCTCCAGAACTAGAGATCTCAAATCGTAACCGTAGTGTAACATTTGGCTTGTGCCTCATACTTTTGAAAGTAGTTGTTTTTTCTTTAAACACGAAAATAATACCAAAACCGATATTAAAACTATTAACATTGGAATTGCACACCATTTTACTGATCACCACAAAGTAACGTTTAATTCTAAAAAAAAAAATATAAGTAAAAACTCGCACGTAAAGTTCGTCAGGAAAATTCCAATAGTAGTGAAACCGTTTATTTACTCAACAAACAGATTAGCCGACACAAAAGTGCTCATCGCAACGAGACCATTCATACAAACTAATACTATTAAAGCATTCGCTAATTGACCGACACCGCTCATCACCATTAGCGATAAACTTAGAACAAACACACGTGAACGCTTTTGATTTTGATCAATATCTCTGCCTGGCTGTGGACTGCAGCTTCAGACAAATTGCTGACGGACCAGACCTTGAGAGTACATAAGTACTGAAGTTTATATCAGTGTCCGGTGTGCAACCGAAACCTTTAAGGTAATACAATATGTCAATAAATATTACTACGTGTGAAAAGCTTCGCTGTAACTAGGACATAGCTTTCCTCAATATTCCCCGATACAGCTATTATACTCGTAATATTATTCCTTTTCGTGTTTTTAACTAACCTTCCAACGGAAAACTCCAAAGATACAAAATTGAATGTTTTCAAGAAACACCCTTGGAAGCCATTGAAATGATGGCTCCGCTTAGAAACTATCTACATATGATACCAGCAATCGGGTACATCGAAGGAGTCTTGCAACAACTTAAGCATTCACGTCAATAGTTTTCTTAGAAGCCGTAGAATATTTCCGCGATATAATATTATATAAAGAACCCTTTGCAAGCTAAGGTAAATTTTATTTATTACACAGTTTAATGTATATTTTCTGTTGCAGTATCAGATTTTTACTGGGAATAAGCTTTTGAAAATGTTACGTGGAAGCCAGGAACTCATTTTATATACTTTGCTTTATTTAGTGTACGTAATATCATTTTAGATAATTTACGTAGAAAAGTGCAGCAAAGCCACAAACACTAATATTAAAGTAGTTTAATAATTTGAAGTGGAAATGTATCACAAAATAGAGGCTCTGTTTTGGTCTACGTTATAATTATTATATTACATAATTATTAAAATTAAGACAAAACTGAAGGAGTTAAATTTAAGGACCGAAAAGCGTTCTATTTATTGTTTCAATGCGAACAAAGTTGCGGGAAACAGCTAGTAGAAAATAAATAAATAAGGTAATCATTAATGGTTCGATTAGTTCGTCCCAGATACAAACATATGTAGATAAGATAAACATTGATCTTGTTGATCCAGGCACCTGCTTTATCGTAGAATGACACACAAAATGTTACTCGTATGCCTACTATAGAACATTACATTGGAGTTCGATTTCACGGGCAGGTGGGTTACCATGATCTGTTAGTGCAGGAATGTTTTAGGACTATTCCGAGAGTGGGAAAGTGACAGCGCTAAGCTGTCTAGCACCATCTCTTTCCCACTCTCGGAATTCGGAATAGTCCTAAAACATTGATCCATTATCAGATCATGGTAACCTGCCTGGAGCTTTAGATTAGAGATTTTTTCGGTTTTCACTATTGATACTGAACGCAATCCGGAAAACTAAGCCGAGTTCAAAGGCGCCGGAATCGTTATGGAATACTAACACTGACTACTCTTGAACGCCGCGCCGCCGTATAGATTGTGTTCAATATTATTGGTGAAATCCGCTGCTGCACTTACCTACCTATCATACAACGTACCAGGATAGTAAAAGGTAAATGAACTCAAAATTAATATAATAGTAAACATGATATAAATCCCGCTTTATGTGTTAATAGTAATAGTAAAGTAGGTAGTTTTTTTTTTTCCAAAAAGCCTTTTCGCAGTGCGAAACCTAATTTCCATACGCTTTCAAACGCTTTGACTTTAACAGGCAAACAAGATTAGTTTAGAACCATTTTGTTTTCCCCTTTATTTATAAGTTTTCACGAAACATTTCCACATTAAAATTAATGTTGATAATATGTACAAGCTCCACTTGTGTACATTGAAGTAATTCAGGATTCTTGCATTCATAACTGACTTACTACAGAATTTCCCTTATAAAGTGTTGCGTATCTAACGTATTCTACGAGACAACTACGCGGGGTCTACGCGCTTGAACTACTACGATGATTCAGTTCTAGAAAGGGTGATATGTTTTTATATCTACCTAGGGTTATAAGAACTGTGCAACTGCAACTGACATAAGACCGTATCAGATGACGTCAAACTAATCATAGTTATTGCATAAACATCTTGTCAATTTATAGTTTTAAATGACTTTGTGCAGGAGCATTAAACGATAATTATGTAAGTACGTTGCCCTGGGTGACACTTTATTCTTTTATAATTCTAATCTAGTGCCAAAGAGAAAAATACGTGAAGAAGAGGAATTTCATATAATTAACATGACTAGCTTGTTTTTTCATTCCAGAATCAATTATAATTTCGAAACAGAACCTCAATTGTTTGGAGCTCCATAGGAGAACTTTCGGAATACCGTACAAATTCCTCTATTCATTGCTTTCCGGAATTTCTAAAAGTGATTTCCCCCTATATAACGAAGCTCAAACCAACCTAACATTGCGCAACAAACATTTACAAAGTTTTACTGTACTTTTAACCAATGAAAAATAGGTATACACTTATAATACACTTAACTTCTAATAGAGTGGTTCAATTTTAAACATTCTTTTTTTTTTGTTGACAACAGATATGCCTCGAAATAGGTCCCATATAAATTTCAAAAATAAATCCCACCCTTCAGGGTAGAAAAATAGGGTATCATTGATGTTTTGTCTATTGAATTTTCGGTTGTGGACCAATTCTGTTGAAAGGCACTAATATGTAGTCCAAATTAAACGATAACTTAATTTATAGAGATTGGGATGAATGAAAGGAAACTGAAAAACTAACTTTTTAACAAAAAATAAAACAAAAAGCTAAGCTATTGGAAGTAGTAAATTTGGGCCGAGACGCAATATCGCAATACAAATGTGGTGTTGGTGTGTGGTGTTTACAGGAGTATTTCATAATGTTAAAGACATTTTTCTCTGAGGAATAATATCTAAATCAATGTACTGCATGCTCTCATTTCCTTATCGGTGTATGTCTTACACAGTAATGAAATGTCCTAGACTGTCATACGCCCGGGCATCGAGTGGGGTAGACAATCTAATATTATACAATCACTAAGTATTGTGTGCTTCTTTTGGATTTAAATCCTGTTGAATCAATTTCCCTTTGAACTAAAAAAATCATAGTAAAACAGATAGATGGATTTCAATATAGTGTAGTGTAGCTTTTAGGTATCCAAAAATTTTACGAAAAAGTCAACAAAACTTTCATCAAAACTGCCTTTGACGAGAATGATTGTGAATCTGCAAATACCTGACGTATATTTATTTGCTTTAAAACCAGAAAGAAAACTTTGCTTCAAAAATTCAAAAAACATTGCATGTGATATTTTTCACTGTAGTAAATCAATACGAGTATATGATGCTAGGTTTTTAATAAACGTGCATGGATATTCCAGGGAAATGCAGGCTAAAGAAGTTCTTTTTACCATATTTCTAATACAAATATTTCGTCGAACACATTAACATTCCTCCTATATTTTTTATAACGGAGTGTCTGTGTATATTTAGATAGACTGATTAATATGACATCCTTAAGCGTGTTTTTCACTCAGCTAATTTCCATACCAATGTTTGCAAAGTATCTCCTGGAAACCAGTGACGATTTATGTATTGAGAATGGTCACAATCGACGAATTACTCAAACGAGAACATGTATCATCGCTATGTACAGATCTTCGAAATCTTGCTAAGACGAATTACTTAATCGAGAATGTTCATCATCGCGATTTATTGAATTTCGAAAGCTTGTGTATCGTGTAACGATTTTAAAGTCAACATAAATTTTTACCCGTCCAATTAATTTGCAATTTAGACTTAGAGAACCGAGTCTAGAATCTATATTTTTATTGCTAGTTATCTGATGTAGCGAGCTCACTAGATTTATGTTTTTCTTAAAGCTTATATAAAACAAAGGACGGTTTTGGTCGATTTTGAATTCCTGTCTGAAATACCAAAGTGTGAATACTTGTATCTACCGGTTTCTTCTTGTATATCTGTTTAACAATCTAAAATAGGTTGATATATAGTTTAACTGTCTTAGATAAAGTTGCTTCTATAAAACTTATATGATTTCCAAGAAATGCTTAAAGATTCCTGGGTAGACAATGTGATTAGTTGGAAACGGTGTAATTTTCGAGCTTTTTAAACTTATTTGTGAATTAGTAATAACCTAATTCTTTGCTTTCTGCAATTTTCTATACGAAAGCTTGTATGTTCTGACAATAAAATCTTGCTTAAGAAAATCTTGCTTGCTAAAGGCATACAAGCTTTATAAACTACTGTAAAAAGAAATAGAATGAAAAAATCCTTTCATTTTATATAGTTTCGGAAACTTTATCCTTTCATGCTTCAACGAATCAATTTAGAAGCTTTGTTCCTAATCCAATCATAGCATGTAAGGCTTATCGAGTTCGCAGTAATGCATAGTTTCAAACTATCCTGTTTGTTGTGTGATTGTTTTAATTGAACTGAAATGCACTGACATGCCTTTGTCGAGGTTAATTAGTTATTTAGTTTGTGTCTTCTATACACAGACAGGAGAGAGATAGGTTTAGTACCATCTCTTCCCCTTCCCAACTATTCCCTCATGCTTTTATACCTACAAAAATTTCCATTTCTTCCCCCTGCCAAAATTCACACAACGGTACAGTCACGGACGAAAAAAACCTCAAGCAGTGAAATTAATATATACCTATTAAAAATTAACAAATATAATCCGCTTACATTCACAATCATTAACATTTATCACAGGAATCATCTTAGTTATCTTGTGTTTTGTTTTACTCGGTAAGTTTTTTGATGTGATATTATTATTTAAAAAAAAACTAAAAAAAGAATAAAAAAATATTTAGTCTACGTAAAGGAGGTGTCTTTATCGTCCATACAACTGTGCTAAAAGCTTTGTCTCGAGCACCGTTGCATCCCTTTAAAGGAAGAAATTGTAAATTCATTAAAAAGTATCATAGAAATTTTCAATTATATTCATTTTGCAGAAGCAAAAACGCTTCTAATTCGTTTTTTATTAGCGCTGTTAAGCTTTTTATTTATTACAATAGGTTCAGGACATGTTACACATGAACAAAAATTTAAAATGAAGTCCGTTCAATTCAGGTTGTATGAAACAATTTCCGGGAGCCGTGCTCGAAAGTTTTCTATACCCTGTTTAAAACTATACGTAGAACAAAAACATACTTTTCCTAGGACATAAAAGTCATCACTTTTTACTGAAACACCTGTAAAGCGTGCTTATAAATTATTAGGAACTATGTATGTGTTCTGTCACGGATTTTTTTATCCCTTCACACTGCACTGTGTTTACGCATACGAAGTGCAGTGCAGATGTCTGCACTGTATGGAATGTCTATACTGGATGGAAATTTTGAGATGTAGTAGTGAGATGAGATGAGTAATAGTGAATGTAGGAGTCTTCACCGATTATTATATTTAGATACAGAAAAATGGTCTACTTTTTCAAAAATCTGTTAACGCAAATCGAAAGTTCTCGTAAATTGTAGGGAGTTATTTTTGCAATGGTAAATCCGGGCTAATAACATTATTGTAAGTGGTAAAATTTCTACTTTAGGGACTCACAATATTCAGTGGCGTTAGCTATTACGAGTTTTGACAATATTATTTAGCATTGATCAATCTTCCTGCTACACAACACCACATAGGTAGGTGGATATCACAGCAGCATCCCGGACGATCGGATAAATCTCGAAGCACTACTGCATATTGAAGATATCATAACATAAAAGAGTAAAGAAAGATTGCTAGGCACTTGTTGCGCTACTGACCTATAACTGGAATCAACTTAAAGATTTCCGTAATAGATAACCATTTGGTACACTTCTTATCAATGCCGCTCTATTTCAACGTTATTTTATGCTCTTTGCAATCCCTTTAGAATAAGGTTGACCGGTGGAATCCTGATTACAGAAACCTTTGACGTGACTACCGCAAAACCACGGAAGCTATTCGTTTGAATGACATCGTACTCAAACGTAACTATAAATACAATTTCGCGAATTGACAGTTTTTCCTTTAAATAGAAAGAAAGCTTTCTTACACCCGTATCTATAAACAAGTCCAAGTGATTACTTATGAAAAAGTTAGTTGCTTTTACTCAAGTAATCACATGACTAAAGACGCGATTTTTATTATATAGTTTAGTGATTGCTTGAACCATGAACTCAAGAATTCTTAGCTTTAGTTTCTTTGACGGTTCTTACTTCGTTCAAATTCTTGTCTATTTAATAAAATGGTAGCATAAGAAATTACTTAAACTCAAGTAATTACTTTAACTTACGTACTTAGTACTTACCTACTTTACTATGGATACAAGTGCTAGAGCGGTGACCTAAGCCGGTTGTTTACACAAAGTGCCGTTGCAGTAATATCAGCAATAATGCTGATTTAAAAGTCAAGAAGTACGAAATTGACTTAAGCATTTGAAGAGTTGGCCACTTTTTCAGGCCCTCAGGGATACCTATAGGAGTTCATTATAATTATCTTAACAAATAAATATCTACCAAAACTGGTTGAAGTTAGAGATTTCTAATAAATCTCCTCCTCTTTCAAATATATCGTATCTTGAACCAAACCTTCCTCTTACTGACGGCACGTTGTTTTTCTAAGAATTCAGTTAATATGTACTCTTGCATAACATCAAAAGTGCGTCAGCTACAGTATACTCTGCATTTCAAGACAACTGGTGAAGTTTTTACGAGAGGTACCTACGTAGCTAACAGAAATACATTATTATACACTGTGATGTTTATATTTTAGACACCCAATATCTTAAATACCATGTCTAGATGGGAATATACATTGCTACCTACAGACTCGGCACGTCGTCAGGGCTGCCTCTGGTAAAATAAACAGCTTAAAGCTTAAACCTGTAAACATTAGGCCTACAGTAATTTGGTTCATGCTAAACAGATGTTCTAATAAGTTTACATCATTTTTAGTGCGTGTGAATCAAATAAAACAGTAGTTACTGCTAATTTAAGTAAAAGCTCATAAAGTCAGGTTCTTTGATCGTTAGATAAGATCTCAGGATTTAATACTGCGTTTAAACTATGTCAAAATGCATGAACTTAAAGTAATCTGACGATCGAAAAAGAGCTCAAAATGAAACAAAATCACTTTTAACATGCTGGGTAAGTTGGATTAGTTTTAATGACTTTTTGTGTTTTTTTTTAATAACAGTTTTATGTTAACCCTAATTGTTTTTGTCTTTACACGTCGATATAAATATCCTGTATGCTAAGTATGTATAGTAGGTATGTATATACTGAACTGCCATGATGATGTCATAAGTAATCTGCGGTCGTAAGAAATTCTTAGAAACTTTAATGTAATAGCAATGTATTTGTTTTACGATGACCTTTGACATAGAAATAATATGATCCCATATCATTCTCAATGACAACTTCCAGCAAAGATTCCCAACCAGTGAGGCGCCCCCCACTTGGTGGGCGACGGGTGATCTGAAAGGTGGAGTGCTGAGCGGCTCCAGATGCCAAGTTGGACCCGTCACACTTGTACCAATAGCAACCAATAAGCTCTTGCTAGTAAATTAACTTTATGGAATGGAAGTAAGTAGGTAGCTGCTGTCGTGAAAGTTAGCAAAAATGTCTATCATCTTTGACAAGAACTTATAAGTTTCTTCCAACAGAATAAGTTTTCCCTTGTCAGTTTAAACAATACGATATTCACAGCAATTACTGTGTTTATTGCGAAACTGCCTGCCAGCGCATTATAATTATTAATAATAGACATAAAATAATTCTAGTAAGCAATACTCACAATGATATGTTCGAATTATAAATAACTGTCGCTCATTTGTAACTAATAAATAATTTCATGGAAAACGAAACTGCTCAAATACACTTGTTGTTCAATATTAATTTATTCTTAATATGTTTATTTTATTTTAGAACACTTGTTTACTTGTTTAATATTGAAACAATTTAACCGCAAAATAAAAAATTACATAAGCTCGCTTGTTATTTTACGTGGTAATATAGAAACTTGCTGCTCGGCAACCGAGAAACTAGAACGTCGTAGTGATTCGGTTATGTAGGGCAAGTTTAGATAATCTATATTTTTTAAATCTTCCAGGCTATATTTAGACCACTACTTATTTATAGAAAATACGATTACACGTAGATTACAAAATAGCCCGATTATTTTTAACAGTGTGCTGAAAAAAATATTTTTGTTTCAATCGTTTGGGGATGACTAGACCATGGGTTCCAAGTGCCCACCTAGTCTTTCGGAATATAGCCAAGCAATTAGTCAACTGTTCACGTGAACAGAGGGCTGATTTTTTTGGCCAAAGAATCACCATTGTCATCCAATGTGGCAATGCCAACAGGAAAAGTGCCCCGGATGCACTTCACAAAGTAAAATAATAAGTTGACAAAATTATTTAATAGATAACAAATGTAGCAGTCGAAGGACCTCGCATGAATGGATGGATAATTAATTAATGTAGTTAAATTGAAATAAGCCAATGTAGGTGCCAATATCCAAGTTGCGAAATATGAGCGATTTTTCTGCTTAGCATAGGCATTACTATTCATTATTTCGTAATGGTCATGTTAAATCACTTATGATTATCTTTCAAAACTTTATCTTTGAAACATAAAAGGGAACTAATTAACATAATGTACGCACGTCATTTTTCGTGAGCACTTTAAATTAAAAAAAAACGTCCCTAATACGAAATGCAAGTTATTTTCCAATCTGAGTTTATGACACATACACACAATATTTGGGTATCGAGTGTACAACGTCCCACTGAGGGAAGTTTGTCCATTCGTGTCATTAACACGTGCATTATTATAGCTTACTGGTATGTTTAGAAAATACTATACAAGGTGGAAAGCACACCAACGCTAAAACTTTTTCAGTGCATCATTTTGCACCTCCCCACAAAGAAATTTTTCATCGGTAATTTTCCATACATTTTGAGCGTGTAGGTATTTCATATTTATAGGAAACAGCCGTTTTTTTTAATACCCGATAACCGGTGGTATCCTTTTTAGCGTCGGTGTCCCTCCTACCCTCTATGGTATTTCCTTTGTATACCAGCAAGCGGTCTTTGTTGTTATCTCTATCTTCCCACACAGAGTTAGTCAGGGCAATTTATCTTTAATTATAATGTCAGTATTTTCTTTCACGAACGACGCCATAATCAGAAACATCGAACTAAGCAACGTCAGTCTTAATTATTCTAATGAAGTTCATCATTAGTCGTTATTATCAAGTACATCTGAATGTGGGTGGTATCGTAAATATTTTGACCTACTAATTTCATATGCATCCTAGTATAAGTGCGAGTATGTAAGAGCGAGAGTGTTGAAAGTGCAGCAGTAATCTATACTAGTTCTATCTCAGTAAACGTATCTCGTATTCATCATCTGCCTAGCCTTTTCCCAACTATGTTGGAGTCGGCTTCCAGTCTAACTGGATGCATCTGAGTACCAGTATATTACATGGAGCTACTGCTTTTCTGGCCTCCACAATCCATTTAGTACTAGTTTATACGACGCCCCTCGGTAAGACTGGTTATCAGACTTTCGGGACTACCTGTAACGACTGTCAAAGATCTACAATTAACAGCCGGGATCAACGGCTTAACGTGCTTTCCGAAGCACGGAGGAAACTCGATATGTAATGGGTGGTTACCAATTACATACGTTCCACGAACCAACCCCAGCAAGCGCGGCTTTACCTGAAGATCGACCTCGAGCGGCTGTTATTATGTAGCCACGAGCTCCTCAAAACTTTACTTGTAATATCGGCATTCAGATTGTAATATTGTAATTGGTTCCATTGTCACTAAGTAGAATTTCTGACTTCATGGCTCTGTGATTCACGTTTGAGAGAGACAATTTATTTTAAACTAAGATAAGAGCTGATGTAATCAAATTGCTTTTTATCCTATTTTAAAATAACACTAAAATTAAAACTATATGCAAAGAAATTTATTGAAATTAAAATTTAACATAGGTATAAAAGATACCTGGGCATTCATGCACCCTTGCATTTTCACAAATTAGAAGTAAATAGAAAGAAGCAAAATATTCATCTACCATGCCAACCAGATACATCTGACAAATCAAACAGCTGTAATATGCTCTGTTAGTGAAGTTATCCCACGTTACATTCTAGGTAAACAGTTCGTGCCACTATTGTTGTTTTTGTCACTTGTCTATCGTTGAAATAGCGATAATGAGCTGTCTTTAAATCCTCAGCTAACCAGCCAATGCAGGTTTTAGCAATGTTCATCTGGCTGAATATGATACTGTTAAACAATAAAACGTTCTCATTAAAAGTTAGGTAACACCGATACGGACAATTCTAACAGAAAACGAATGTACCTACTTAAAAATCTGTCTGTGTCCTCTGTCTATTAATGTCCTCGACTTGTCCTTACTGGTTTGACAGAGCCTACAAAAGGCACTAGAGAGAAGAAGCATGATCACATATGAATTTTCCTTTTTCAAAATCAGCTTCGAAACTTTCATATACGGCGTGTTTTATTTTATGAGTTATATGTTATATGTATGTTATATGAATACCCTCCAAGTAGCAAACAGCACTAATAACAAATCTTTAACATGCATATTGCAGAGCCGCCTCATTTTTTCACAGACCTATAGTTTTAAGTGTTAATACACGTATGGTGTGTGGGAGCCGGCGCGTCTTCACCCTGAGGGTCCTTTGTCACCCTCCCTGCGCCTCCCTCCAAACAATTGCTAAACATTCAACAGACTGCATACATCCCGACATGAATAACGAACTCTTCTACAGCTTTAAGTATTTTTTCTATTGTTTTAATTGAGGGACAACGATGTATGTAACTTTCTGATTGGAGTATATTGTGATACAGTTGCATGTGAGATAGAAAGTAGGCTCTCAGGAATCTTTGGAAAACTATTTAATTAAGTATTGATTTTATACCTGGTAGTCGAAAAAAATATAAAATCGAACCCTTGAAGCCAGGTCGTAGGTAGGTACACGTCCTTTATATGAAACCAAGATCAAATATACTAATTTGAGATCGAATGTCGCAAGCAATGATGACACCAACATCAATACTGTGAAATGTTTGCCGCGATAAGATTGCATTACCGTTAATGGGCCGTAATAATAAACGAATGATTAATGATCTCTGACTCGTTTCAGAAAGAGGTACACGTTTTTGCGTCCGACTACGTTATTTCCTTCCTTGGGTAGACATTTTAGTGAAAGAAACTTCTCTTCAATGCAGAACACACGGCGCAAAGAGATAATGATAGGAGAAAATAACAAAAATAATTATCGACAAATCGCAGGAAATAATGACAAATGAAAAGGAATGCTTTTGAAATGAGCTTTTTGTTGCAATTCAATTAGTCACAACAACATTAATTTAAATAAAAACTATTTGGCAGGTACTTCTATTGGAAAATAAACGAGATGTTAAATCCCTACGTAAAAAATCTATATTTTTCACTTGTAATTTGTATGGTGGACATTATAAGAGAATTCTATCTACCTTTTCTTTAGTTAGCCTGTCCATTGGCCCACTGCTGGGCTCAGGCCTCTCCTTTCGCCTCCCGAACCACTCTATCTAATACGATCTCTGGCTATGTTCGCCCCGCAAACAGCTATCTATCTACCCACCAACTATTATCTATCTAAACTACAATATTCGTCAGATACTCAGATCACAGCATCCGTTAGACGATGTCAGAACACAAGCGGTGACGTAGCGGGCTTCCCTGTAATTGCGTATAAGTACAGGTGTTGTGAATCTAAATCCCCTTCGAGTGAAATCTTAATACTGTTGACGATTTGACAAAGCGAAGATCATAACGCTGTATAAGCTATAGCCGAGTGTAACAACACAGTCTAATGCAACTCACTATAGTGTATCAAATGTAAGGCAAATAATAATTGTGCATAGGAAAACAGAAAAGAAAATTCATTAAAGTGAGAAGGGCATTTCATACCAAAGGAGCTTTTAATTTCAACAGAACTAAAACTGTATGAAGATTAAAAGCACTAGCCTAGAAATGTCCGCGTCCGTTTAGCAACATGAAAATCTGTGAACACCAGCTGCTGATTCGCCGTAATAAGATCATTAGCACAAAATAATAGGGGTCAAAGTATGAAATCGCCGTTTAATACTCGTAGTAGGTAATAGATACTTTGAATTGACATTAAACCTTCATGGTGTGAGATATTCGAGTGAAACTTTTTTACTTTTTTTCACCTATGAGATTTTTCTTTTAAAAAATATGCAACATTTGATTTTCGAATTTCAGTTGTTTTTTTTTTATTCAGCTTAGACGAAAAAGATGGATACTTCGAAAATCCGAGTAATTTTGGAATACGGGTTTCAACATCAACAAACTAATGCGGCAGAAACGGCTCGCAATATCAATGCTGCGTTCGGAGAGGAGACTGCTAATGAACGCACTGTGCGTTTTTGGTTTAAACGCTTTCGTAATGGAAACTTCGACTTGAAGAACGAACCACGTGGAACACCGCCCACACAGGTGAATAACGCTGAATTGAAGGAGATGGTGAAAGCCGATCCGAATCAAAACTACCCAGCAATTATCAGCATGGTGTAACGTTACCTTACCTACAATATTGACTCATTTGCACCAAATCAATAAGTTAAAAAGTATGAAATATGGGTGCCTAATGATTTGACTGATTTGCAGAAAGAAACGCGTGTTGAAACTTGCGCTGCCTTGTTGAATCGGTACAGAAATGAAGGAATATTGAATCGAATTGTGACATTTGACGAAAAGTGGATTCTTTACGATAACCGTAAGCGGAAAATGCGATGGTTGACCCCAGGTCAGACGTCGCAACAGTGCCCTAAATCAAAGCTTACCAATAAAAAGGTAATGGTAACAGTTTGGTGGTCTCTTCATGGTGTTATTCACTATAGCTTACTCAGGTCTGGTCAAGCAATATCTGCATATGTTTACTGTCCCGAACTTCGAACAATGATGGCAAAACTGGCAGTGAAACAGCCCCGACTCGTGAATCGATCTTCACCATTATTGCTCCATGATAACGCAAGACCTCACACTGCACAGGACACCGTTGTAACTCTACAGGAGCTGCAGTTAGAAACCATACGTCATCCTCCGTACTCGCCAGACCATACTCCAACTGACTACCTTTTTTTTTAATGATCTGATTACAATTTTCTACGTGGTAAAAAAACTTCTTCCCAGGAGGCACTACAAAATGTTTTCACACAGTTTGTCGAATCTAGATACCCAGAATTCTATCGCAAAGGCATAAATGAACTTCCGATTAGATGGCAGGAATGTATAGATAATGAGGGTAAATATTTTGATAAAATAAATATGTTACATCTTAGAGAAAAAAAGAGTTTTAATTTTTCAGTATAAATCGGCAATTTTAAGGCGTAGTGCACTAATTGGATTGTCAAATTAGGGGAGACGGGTGCTACTCAACCTGAATGGATGCTAAATACTACGAATTTTAAGTCCAAATTTCCTTTAAAGCTTATTTTGAGGCTCGGTGAAGCGATCGAGTACAGTGATGCTGCCATTTCAAATCCATTAAACCAATTAAAACCATCCAATTTAACCACGCACTTGAAATAGGTTGTAGCTAGACTAAATGCTTAAATATTTTGTCTTTTTTTTTACATTTTGGTGGACTTGGAAATGAAAAAATACAAAACTGCATCTGTAAACGTGGAATCGCTAACAGCTCAACTAATTTCTCGAGTTTAAAGTTAGATCCCAGAGCTGCAGGCATTGTGTTCTTGAATGTCGCGGTGTGACAGATATCATTTATGTGTGACAATTTTTATGTTTGTTCTCATCAGTTTTGGTTTGTTATGGCTAAGTTAAAGCTTTAACACAGATTATAATGAGACCGGTCATTCTCAAATGGTAGATCATTAGCAAAAAAAAACAATTATTAAGTGCAAAATTTAGGTCGCAAAACACATTATTTAATAAAAGCTTTGCAAATCTAGACCTAAATATAAATCTAAGCCTGGCGCCTTTTTTATCGCTACGACGGTCCTTCCCTATTAGCTTCCTTATCAAATCGCTACCACTTATAAGGAAACATCCATGATAGCAAATATAAATTCGTTAATGGACTTTTATTACTTTTTAGTTATCGCTGAATTCGTACTTACTATCTGTACTTTTGATATAGAACTATGACGTATGATATGTATGGAAAGCATTTTTATTTTTTTATTGAATTAGCTTCTGGAATCGGAGCACCTGAAAGACATTTGCTCATCAATGGTATAACGCATTCTAACAGATTCCACTGACAATATTGAATTAAATAAAATTAGTTTATTTTTGGCGTTTGTACACTTAGGGGTAACTTGCCTCGACCAATTATATAAAAATCGAATGATTACAAGCGGTGGTTTCAACAACTCTAAGAATTATCGGTGACATCTGTAGAGGGGTTGGATTTAATAGCTCATGAAATGTATGTAAGCAAGATGGGGAGGCCGCCAGTCGAGTGGAACTGGCAAAAAGCACCTACCCATAGCTCAGATCGTATTGTGTCCCTCCCGTAGGCCCTCGCTATTCCTTTGAGTGATACAGATAAAGTCATATTTTTCGGTTTCCGAAGAGAGGTATAATGACACTTTGAACGGCCATTATCTTTTAATCGGTCTCTGAATGAAACCTCTTTGGGTTTTAGGTTTCTATATTTAGGAACAGTAAAACCATAGTTATTAGAACAATTCGTGGGCCTACAAGAAATTTTGAATATTTTTTACTTTAATTTTGGCATTGATAGTGTAATTGATAGTGTGTAGTGTAATTGTTTTTTTTACTGCCCCGATGGTCGAGTGGTCGCAAGCCCGATTGCTGAGCATGGGGTCCTTTATTCGACTCCCGGGCCAGGCAAAGTGTTATTGGGTTTTTCCATCAGGTAGGAATAGCAGCCACGGATTCTGGATTTGTGTGAGTGGCAATAGGCTCGCCCCCTTAACATGGGACTTAAACATAACTGGTGAAATGTGGGTGTGTAATTAGGTACACCTCTGCCTTACCTTTCGGGGGTCACAGGTGTGACAGTGTATTTGCCATTAACGCGAATTCATTATTTTTGCTTAATACATTTATGACAGACAGACTTAGCTCTGTTAATTGTTTCACAGAGTAATCCTATTGAGGCTTTCGACTTCGAAAGTAAAAAAGCGGACTAAAAGATCCGCTAGATTAATATGTTGGCTATAACTTAATCCATTGGTATATCGCATCGTAGTCTCGTTAGCCAGAATATAATCCCTGCTCTACTTTATGAAGTTACAGCTCCGATCAAAACACATCGCCTTTTATTTTTATTATGAACCGTATTTCCGCTGGGATTTTTTCCGACTTATGCACACTAATTTTAATTTACGTTTTCCTTTTTAAATCCAACTGTCATAAGAATTTGGACTAACATGATATATTATCTAAAGAAAAGTTTTGTCGAAGGAATTTAGGATGAAACTATAAGTTATCGAAATATGGACGCAAGAGTATTAAGATACGCTAGAAATGAAATCTAAGAGTCTTGGTACCAACTATAAAAAGTGTTAGTATTTTCTCCTACATTTATTGTTATTTTATGTTGTAAAGGAACATTATATCAAACATAATCAAAAAGTAGCAATCGCAATCCCGCGAAAATGTGTCATTTGAGTTCTAGTATATACCTTGTTGTGGCTGTACATAGTGGAATATCCTCTTATTCTAATTTAGCCACAAATTACTAGTAATTTTAGACTTATTATGTAGAAAAAATAAAACAATAACACAATAACGTATCTACGAGTATACATATATATGATTGTATTACTTTAACCGGATTAATGAGTAATTTTGTTATTGGTTTTCCTCACAGTGCGTGTGTTATTTTATGTGTTATTTTTTTTTATTAAAGGCGGAGGCTGTTCGTGAGAGTGGCTCGCCTGGGAACTCGTGGTCAACACTAAGGAATAAGCCGCCTGTACGTATTCTTTGATGCAGCAAAGTGATGTCAACAAAAAATACAATTATAAATATACGAGTAGTAACAAGCAAGATTAACCTGTACAGTTAACTTAGGAGAAAACCATACGGGAAGATTCTTATAAGATGTGTTCTGATAAAATAAAATGGTTAAAAATCGCAAGTTTTACTTAAGATTTAGTACAGGAAGGCGTGCATCTATTATAAGGAGATTATTCGAAAAATCTAATTAAACGATTGTATGAAGCCGCTAAATGGAAAAGTAGATAACTTAATTATGCCATATCCTAAAATAATTATTATAAGCAATATCTACGTCTGAAAGAGTTCTATTCGAAAACCACCGGTCAATTTTTAAGTTTGTAGACTGAAAATAGTTGTTTTAAGTGCCTAATCATGTAGTAGAAGTTGTTAATTTTGTATGTCACTAATTTTAAATATTTCTGGTGATTACACGTCTTTACTGAGCCAATAACAATAACGAGGAAAACCAAGGATTTTGCATTAATATTTCTATTAAGAGCAGTTCCAAAGTACATTATGTACAAGTAAAAGGGTGACTGGTTATTTGTGACTGATACTCTAACAAGTGATTGTTCTCGTCATACTCGACATCCGAAGCATACGCTCGGATGTTCCAATACCGAGAGTTTTGTACATAAGACCTTATGCATCTGAGCGTTAGGTAGGACGTACAAATACAGAGACTAGAGAGCATTGTACATCCGATTTTATGCTTCTGTTGTCAAGCATTATGAACAACTTCCACCCACTTTGCGATAAAATCTGACATATTGAATAACATATTGAAAAACTACTTTTCAGTATGTTTTGTGAGCACTGACATCGAAAAAGTGGTTGGGTCCTATGGGAAAGCTGATTTTTGTTATTCGCGGTTTCATGCTTGGTTTCATAGAAAACGATGATCACAATGATAACTATTTTTTATATTTTTAACTTGAGACCGGATTGAATGCAAATGAATGTTTGCATATTACGGCAATTTTTTTCAAGACAATGCATATTTTACAGGATCAGCTAATGTTACCTACAGTAGCCGATCCTGCATATTTGGGGTAGTATGTATCTGCAATATAATGCAAAAATGTGCCAGAGGTGACACCCGCAAATAAAGCACATAAATATAAACGGGGCACCACCGTTTTAATTGACTTAAGTGGATATTTAATGAAAGTTTAAAGTTTACAAAACTTTGGATTAATGAAGGTTCTAGAAAAATAAACCTATTTTGAGGTAGCAAATGACACCCCCACAAATAATTGAATCACTCTTTTTACCCGTCAACCTGTATAAACAACAGTAAAATCTGACCGACATCTAGGTTTCCAACTGAACCTGTGTTGGATACCCACTCAGCAGAATTTAGGAGTAACTAACCAGATTGTGAAATTCAGCCGTCTATGCTGTCACAACCTTCGACCATATCTACCTACTCGTCTATTCTATGAACCAAGCCCCGGTACGGCGAACGCCGAACACTGATTTTACTACGGTACATTATCTGTCGGAACCCTTTGTGTATTTTATACACGAACGGACGTTCAAAATGTTGAACGAAACTTTATTAAGTTGTCACTTTGTGGGTCAATTAATCTCAAAATGAGCACAGTATTCGCTAACTGAACATGTTTTAAATGATGATTTAACTCAATATCAGCGGCTCCACAAATTTAATAGAGTTGTAAATGCAGAAATCTATTTTTTGTTTTTTAGTTGACTTCCCATTGCATCATACAGTTAAATTTCAATGAAATGCATAGTTCTGAGACAAGCAATTATTTTCCTACTCGAGCACACACAATCCAAGTCCATGTTTAGGTGAGACCTTTGGCCAAAAGACGTCCACTACTGATTATATTCAGCAAGGAATGGGATGAATATGATTGTGTACCATCATACATTCTCATTGCTCAAAATATGCAGATTGCAATGGCAAAGGCTACCTACATTTTTGCTATCGAATTTCGTTGATTATAAAGCTGTTTGACATAAAATCGTCAGGAGCGATAAGACCATCATTTCTATTTTTTTTTTAATATACAGAGTTCCTGTGCAAAAAACAGAATAATCACTCCAATAAAGAGTAGTATCTTTATTAAAAATAAGAATGAAAACTTGGCCACGGCACCAAAACCGATGTGCGTCCACATACATAAATTCATACAGTAATGGTCGCTCCGTGTCGTCTGAATCAAGCCTCATCCGAGGATTGTGTTGCCATTGTTATTCATCGTCGGCTCTCAAGGATCTCTGGTCAACGAATTTTAACATTACAATAATAATATCACGTATGCATTACGCCGATCTTTGCAAGTATGATAAGAGGGATATCACGATATTTTATTTGGTATAATGTAACATTTAGCTGCGAAAGTGTGAAACTTTTTACAAGCTATTCGATCAATTTACGGTACATATTCGTTTGGGCGGGATGAATAGAGTGGTTTGCGTGTTTGTTTCGGATTCGTTCCATTATAGTAATAGTTGCAGTCAGTAAAATTCAAAACAAATTCACTTTTTTAAATAAATTATGATCCATCCAATCATTACATCTTTATTATTTTTAATAAAAGCAATTGAAATGTGATTCATTTGCAAAATCGAAATATTTTCAGGAAATCTTAATTTTTAATAAGTACTTAGCTATTATTGTTTAAAAGGAGGAGCTCGTAGCTCAATAATAACAGCCGCTCGGATCGATCTTCATTTTAACCCTCGCTTGCCTAGGCTGGTCCGTGGATAAGTGACCACCCATTACATATTTCCCTTTGTGTTTCCTTCGTGCCTCGGAAAGCACGTTAAGCCGTTGGTATTATTGCCCGGCTGGCAATTTTAGATCTTTGACAGTCGTTGCCGGTAGTCAGTGGCCCGAAATTTTGACAACCAGTCCTACCTGTGGGGGACAGATAGGCAGTCGCTCCATGTAAAATACTAATATTCAGTTGCGTCTGGTTAGACTGGAAGCCGACACCAACATAGTTGGGAAAAGGCTAGGCAGATGCTTAGTGTTTAAAACAAAAAGAAATCCGTAAGTAAAAACACTATCCTCGTATTTACTGGCCGTCGGCGTCGGAGCTAAGTATAAAGCATTTTTCAAACGACAGAAGAACTGATACTTTTTATTTTTAATGCATGGTGTCCCACTGTAAACTTATAAAGGCTTGTTTTGTTTAAGGTTTCTAAATTCCACCTTCTTTAACTTAAAAAAAAATATAAAGGAAATTGTATATTGTGTTACAATTAGTCTATTATTATTGTGTTCTGTGCTGTGTGTACCTAAGAATGAAGACTCATTAAAAACCATTGGAATTAAAAGCTACCTAAACTGTCATGGGATTTTTCTTCTTTCACTACTCATTCAATTGTTGACTTCTAAGACATATACAGAAGTATAGAATCATTAAGTTCTGCCAGTACTACGAGTTTATTGGGTGTAAAAAGACCTTTAACGAAGCCAGAAGACCACTTGTTCTTCCCGCCATTGCGATATTTTTTTGTTTAGGATCATACATGGGAACCTTCTAATTACAGAGATATTGGAGATCAAAGTTTCAACTTTTTCACAAATTTTTTTTCTATGCTTCTAAAAAATATTCAAAAAATGACGAAACAATAATACATTGCATGCAATATACAGTCAGAAAAGTATCGGGAATGGATGATTTGTTTATGGTTCCAAATTATTTATTTTGTTTTTTTTTTTTTGTTGTTCGATTGCCTTGCTCTGGTAGGCCATCAACGACTTCAACTGAAGTTAACATCGCAAAAATGAAGGAAATTGTGACTGAAACTCCTCCTTCAAGTTTGAGAGAGATGGCCGCTGTACTTTTTGTGTCTCACGAGTCGATCCGTACCATTTTAAATAATCACTTGGGTATGAAACATGTTGCCGCTCGGCTAGTCAGAAAAGACCTGAATTTTCTCCAAAACTCAATCGCATAAGAGTCGCTGAGGACATGCTAGAACGAGTCGATTCAGACCCAACATTCATGAAACGCATTGTTATTGGTGATGAGACGTGGGTTTACGAGTTTGACATGCAAACTAGTCATCGAGCTTCGGAGTGGCGCCATCCAACTGAACCGAAACCGATAAAACCACGCCAAAGACGATCAAAAGTCAAAGACATGTTGACCGTTTGTTTTGATTATCGCGGTGCTGTGCACTCAGAATTCATGCCGGAAGGTCAAACAGTAAATAAATAATATTATTTGAGCGTTATGCGGCGTTTAAGAGGGAAAATTCGACGAAAACGGCCAGACTTGTGGAAAGATAATTTTTGAATTTTGCACCACGAAAATGCGCCTTCGCACAAGGCCATCATAGTAGACTCAACAAATACCATCGAGCAACCACCTTATTCACCAGATATGGCTCCAGCCGACTTCTTTCTTTTTCCTAAACTCAAATTACCACTTCGTGGCACCATTCATTTGGTAGAAGTCATAAAGGAGAATTCGCAGCGAGAACTGAACTCAATTCCGGAATGAGCGTTTAAAAATGTTTTGATGATTGGATTATTCGTTGCCGTAAGTGTATCGTTTCTGAAGGAACATACTTTGAAGGCAATAAAATAACTTTGTAAGAATAACTAACATTTTGTGTATTATTGATCGTTTCCCGGTACTTTCTTGACAGAGCAGTAGTATTCATCATTTTAAATGTCGAATAACTCTATAAATCCAAATTCTTGACATAGTTTTGACAAAGTCACGATTTTGTACTTATGTTTGCTAAAGCTTACATATAAAGGAGTTTTAAGTAAAGAATTAAATTAGATTCCTGCCAGTGGCTATCATATCATTTTTTCGCGAGCAATCAAAACGGCAGGATCAATCAATGTGCCGGTCATCACGGAGTACACGCGCTAAGAGGGATTTCTTGTCCGCTCCGAGGTTTTCCGCCGCCCGTCATCTCTTCATATTGAGATTGATGTTAGTACCGAGAGCCAGCCCGAACAGAATACTAAGAGGACAGAACGGCGGACCATTCTTCGCCAATTAGCCCCCGATCCAGCGGGGTTTGTCCCGCAGTCCCGCAACCCCGCAGCCCCGCATCGGACCAAGACGGGCACCACCCCGCATACTAAACTGACGTCATAATTTTTCATATAAGCCCTGTCCGATTAAAGTACGACACAAGTTTTGTTAAGTGTTCGAGTTCGGCGCCTAGCTTTTTTTAGTGCTGTTGACCGACCGCGACGCGACGGTGGTTTCGGCCGTTTTTGGGGCTCTCGTTTTTTAATGGCTTGAGGTTTTTAGATTCTTGAGCATTTGTATTTTATGTATCGTCTAATTACAAATTAATATTAGTAATGAAGACAGTACAAGAGTCAAAGTGTTTCCGTGTAACGTGTGACAGAGATGTGATCCTATGGTTACAAGGCGGAAACAAAATGTTTTTTAAATAAACACACTTGAATCAATACAAATCTAATCAAGTACAAAAATAATGAATGATGCTTCCGCGTAACACCATAAAACACTTACTACTTTCCTGAAAAAAAAAACAACAAAGCACCTATTCACATATTCGTTAAAGACGTGTGAAATTACCATAGCTTTCAAACAGGGCGTTAACAAGCCAACATGCCACTCGGTTCTTAATAGATGGCGAGTTAAATTAGTCATTACAGAAATAATAAAACATGTGTGAGTTGCGACTTGTCGTAAACGGGTGTCGAATCTACATCACTTAGTGAAACAACCTTACCGCTTGGCCACGACCAACGCGATCAAGCACAACACGCGCATTGAGACACTTGCTACGTTGTTTGTGGAAAAAAACAAAAGAAAGCAATAGAGCGATAGAATGCTTAGAACGTAAGCCACTATTCACCGTAACGCGACACACGCGACGCGACGGTAACGCGATGGATGCCAAGTCGCAAGTCGGGTCGTCTGTGGTCGTGTACCATCTGCCTAATAGAAATACCACTGTAGTGCGGTTCTAAATTACGGCTGGCGACAAAACTGTCAGCCTAGTCGCGGCGGTGATTTAAATCAAATTATCTGTGGTGGTGATATAATATGTGATGTCAGTTTTGGATGGCTACTTCTTGTGAGGTCGGCTTAATTTGGCTATTTATTAGTAAATATATTATAACCGCTATTTACTAGAACGAGAAACAGCACAATCTATGGACAACGTAATCCTTTAAATCCTAATATGCACAACGTATGGGCTAGCTACTGGGGCAATCAGAACTCTATTCAAGTCGTATCGGCTGTGATTGACTCTTAAGCGCCGATAACTGGGTACTTTAACTGGTTAAACAATGGACTTGATAATATTTTAGGTTCACAATATACGGTGTAGGGGACATCGTGACATAAGCTTTTACCACGGAACAGGACTCTACACCCCCAAGAATTGTTTTTTTTTTACTTCAGTATAAAGTGCAGTTAAATAATTGAAAAAAAAAATCTTAATTCTTCAGTTAATCTAGGATCACAGTATTGAATTCATAGTTAAAGTTTTGTGACAAAAACTAAAAATAAAAGTTTATTCTTCCGTAATGACTAAGTAAATTAGGTTAACCAAACAAATGAGACCGTAATTTGAATGGTCTAACTTTTTATAAAAGATGAAATATCAAACATTTACTTCCTTCAGCCTTATTGGTCATGTCCATGGTTTTATCAGTCGGCATGTTTAAACCCTGTCTTGCACTATGTTCAGGGTAATCCCCATGAAACAATGTGGTGCGTCCATTATATTGGTTGGGTACCTACAGGTTTTGGTACAGGTAGGGTAATATTTTGTATGAATTTCGTATGCATCATGCAATATTATTTGAGAATAAGTACGTTTTCATATAATGTATGTTTTTAAAACTCCTTGAGGGCGTTTAACACATTTCGTTTTTTTTTAGACAAAAAACTGTTAAACGTAAGTCTTGTTTATAATTTTGATTTGATATCTTTTACCATCATATTTCAACACACATTTCAAAGCTTACCCACATCTGTTACCTACGTGTGTAATGCGTTACGACCACTTTACTTAATACCTGTAACACTCACTCCCTCACAGCATCAAGGAACTTATACCACCATTTCTAAATTGGTAAAAGATATAACTACCAAAACCGTGTAGGAAAATCTCGTGAGGTTATCGATATGTCCTTGAAGCAAAAACTCGAACGCATGTGATATTCACCAACCCGCACTGCACGGTGCCCGCACCTCTGCGGTGGTTGGCGACCTGCCTTTCACAGAGAGGACCCCTGTGTCCCAGGAGTGCGAAAGTTTTATGGTGATTATGCTTAAAAGAAACAACTACTCTTGAGCTTTATTTTATACAAAAAGCAGTTAAAAACTAGCGGAAAACTATGGTAGACTCCTAAATCTTGTGGGCCTAGCATGACTCAACTTAAAAACTCGACCATCTGTAATGTACTATAATTCTAGCAAATATAACTTTCATTTCATTTACACCAAAATGTTTTTGACTTTATTGTTATTACATATCAGTACATAGTTTTTGACATCAAAATCGTTCTAATTAATTTACATTTCGTTAATGTCTTGCATTTGTGCTAGGCCTGATACAATAAAAAATAAATGACCGTGTAATGTTAGACAATTTTCTCATGTCATAAGCGACGATGACTCGACTGCACATCAACCATAAGAGTGTTTAAATTATTTAGGGGACCTTTAAATTGATGAGTATGATTTGTGACCGTTTATAAATTAGTTCAATAGACGAGCTGAGAATAAATATGTCGCCGATTGACGACCGTCTGTATCAAGTGACAAAAGATTAAAAATAGATGCTGAAAATGTTCACAGATCACTTCTAATCGAAAGCGAGATAGTTATATAGTTATATTAATAGTTATATCGGGCATTTAACAATGGCGCTGTTTGCGAACACGTCCTTTAAAGCTTCTGGGTTTTTTTTTTAATATGATTGTCAAGTCTTTAATAAGATATCGCGGTAGCATTAGGTGGTTTTTGATAGTCGCTTTTCGTATTTGTATGTGTGACTACATAGTTCTTAACCACAAATATTTTTTCAAATCGGTTAACACCAAAATTCTGAGAATGTATTTGTAAAGATTTATGCGCATAAGTCGTTTATATATCATTGGTATGGAAACAAGGGTGGGTCACCAGTTTAAAAAAAAAAAACATACAACCGAATTGAGAACCTCCTCCTTTTTTAGAAGTCGGTTAAAAAGCAACACCGTCTCCTGTTTCTACCCGCCCCCGCTTGTCTCTTGCGCCGACGAATTACTCATCCGTTGAATTAGCCCGCCATTCGACCGTCAGTGACATGTATGCCATCGACTTATAAAGCGAATCTCACCGAATGGATTCTAAATAACTGACCCGACGAAAATATATGATTTTTAGATTAACAAGAACTAAATTGACAATGATGCATGTGTAAAAGCTTTCAATTGAATTGGTAAAGTTAATAAAATAGATTTTGGCCTTTCCTGGTAGATGGTCCACCTACTTGATCTGTCAATCTTGTTTTGCTGACATTTTTGAAGATTCGTTGATGTTACCTGCAACAAAAGTAAAATAGGTCAGCAATAATAAAAAAACAACCATGTTTGCAAGGATAGGACCCTTACCACTTTCTTATAATATGATAATTTTGGATGATTTCGTTTCTGGTTTTTTTTTTGTCCTTTTTTCCCCTTATAAACTAATCAGTTCGATTATTGAATTGAAACTTAAGTGCTGAAATGAATTCATAAAAATATGGTTATTAACTTTAAAACAGAAAAAATAAGCTAACTAGTTTGGTTATGAACCTTTTAAAAACTGACATTTCATTATAGTATGTAATCTAATAATAAAACTTACTGTGAAAAAGCACCACTACTACAATTTACATTTTTTTTTAAACATTCCATTTAATGTCATCAAAATATCTAGAAAAACATTGCCAAGGGGTTTTTAGTGTAAAAAATAGTAGGAAGCTAGCTAGCTAGCCAATTACACAATGACGAATCGTCTTTTTCCACGATCCGTCATATTTTTTGCGGCGGCAATGCTTTTTAAATGCGCGTGTTCACACGCATCACGATTCGTGAAAAATGACGGACACGTCTTAAATCACGTATCGCCTTTAAAAATCAGGTACGTCAAAAAATACGAATCGTGATTTTTTGTGACGGTTTCGCTGATGCGCTCGATCCCTAAAAATCACGGAACTAATTGTGATCACCATTTTTTTTTGCCGGTACGTGATAAACACGATTCCGTATGCAATATGAACATCCATCCATGTGAATGAGCTCTTAGGAGTTAAATTGGAGACATAGAAAAATGACGCCGGCGCACCCGAGACGACGCACGACGGAACCCGGCCCTGGAACTTATGAACGATTTGCATGTCTGACTACGTTCGCCTGTGTCCACAATGCACATCTTTTCGGGACTTTTTTGGGATTATATTAAAATTAATTTAAAATACATGTGGACATGGGAACTAAATAATAACAACCGCACAGGTCGATCTTCAAGGTTAACAAACGCTTGCCGCGTTGGATGGGTGGCTGTCCATTACATACGAGAGCCTACCGGGCCTAGCAAAACTTTATCGTCAATGGAAAATGTTTCCATTGGAAAAGGACCACCCATAGAAGTTTTTAAAAGACCTGCTTATAGTTATGTAAAAATGCGACTGTATTATGTCGAACTGACCTCAAAGAGCCGTCCCACTCATTCGAGGCTATTGGTCTTTATGTACATAAATACGAACAGTTTGCACCATTATGTAATGCAATTACGCATTTTCTTTTTCATTTACTTCAAAGAAAGTTTTCTTTAAAGTCTGGTATATAATGAGCAATATGACTCCTGATTTAGGTATATAGTCGTAAGTCTTCTTGGTTATATTTAAAGATCGTTTGACAAAATAATAACGATTTAAATGTTTTGTTTAAACTCTTAATTCAAATGCTAGTCTAGACAGAGTGGAATCCTAAAGCATCTCTATGTAAACAGGATTTTAAACCCTAGATTATACCCTTGGACTAGGTTTTCATTTGAATCCCAAGTTATGCAATCGGCAAAGCTTCGGAGCGTTATCAAAAGTATGACAGGCAACAACAACGAGAATTGAAAAAATTTAAAATCTACAGTGGTTTTGTAGAAGCCTGCGGATCATTCACATAGTGACCAAGATGAAAAAATATTTTATCTGAGCCTAGATTCTGCTTGATGCTACAATTTATTTTTAGATCATAGTTTTTACAGATATCGAGATTTGTCAGAGATTTGAATATATATACATCGTGGTTAAGATCACAGTTTGATGTTACAGAAGATTTATCTAAGAAGAACAATGAATCTAATATAGGTTTATCACTTCCCGATACTCCTAATGCCAGGGCATGGACAGTAAAGTTACAGCAAGCAAATTACATGTTGCTGGAATTGTTCATTTGAGCGATATCCTAACTATTCCTAGAATCATTAACAACCGTATGTTACGTAGAGAAATGAAGTGCCTATCAAAGTGACACACTACTTTGATTTTTGGAGTTTTGGATATATACGGACAGTTTTAGTTAGTGGTCAATTTGGCAATGTCCGAGTGAAAACGGCAACTGACCAGGACAGTGTAGACAGCGTATGGTGCGAATGTCAGTCATAATGTAAGTCGCCAGATACTGTCCTGTCACAATTTATTTACAGCCAACTATTAAGTTGACTTACCTGAGATTTGTGTAAAAGAAGTAAGTTCTATCATTAAGACCACACTATCCGTAAATAAACTGTAAAACGACTATAATTTTTGTTTTCAGCTTCTATATCCTGTGTTTAGACAAATCTCTCACGTGACGATTTCGTCTAAAACATGCGTGAAAGGGTAATGATGCAACAAGCGTTATCTAATCTAATCTAATCCCGCGTAAATACAGAGCGGTCTGTTTGTCTGATTCGTTAGATACGCAAAACATGTGAACGTTTTATATTTTCGTAATATCAAGCCATACCCATCATCGTCATCACTACACGCCTGTTGTCCCAGAAGGGTTCATAGTACACCCACATTTCCACAGTTAGGCTTCATGTAATAAGGGGCGAGCTTATTGTGACCAGCCGTGCACGAATCCAGACTCCGTGGCTGCTACTGAGAAATTCCTGATGGCAAAACCTAATAACACTTTGCCCGACTTGAGAATCTAACCTTCGTATTTTAATGATTTTAATACAGATTTCAATCTGTTAGCCTTCTTTTCAGCTGACAAAGTTAATGAAACAACTGCAAAAAATATGTTTGACAGTTTTAAAAGGTATTAAAAAGCGAGACCTACATACATTGCTACAAGAATTTTTGGGTGCTTGAATGACATTGAGCAATGTAGTTTAGGTAAAAAAAAACACAGTTTTTTCGTGAAATATGTGTAACGCGGTGGCAATAATTCTGATTTTGACGAGGCGAATAAAGATTCGCGTACAATTATAATGTGGTCCAAGCGATCGGAGCCGATTTCCACTTGGTTGCATTTATGTTAGTTGGTTTAGTTTATCTTTATTTTTTTAAGTCGAGGCTAGTTCTGTTTGAAAATAAATAAAAACTGGCATTAAATGAACACTAATTTTAAATTAATATGAAAGTACATTTCAAAGAAAAATCGTTCCTAACGCGACTTAACTGAACTTTATCAGGTAAAACTTTGTAATGGTATGACGTACCTAAAGGTTCTTAGGTCGTATAGTGCTGCACTATTCGGTATATGTATACTTAGTTATGTCATCAAATTCTGTCTCGCTTAATAAGAATTAATTATTCCTTTTTCTCATCTCTTGATTTAAATATAATGCCCATCAG
Source organism: Standfussiana lucernea (assembly GCA_964057025.1). NCBI lineage: Eukaryota > Metazoa > Arthropoda > Insecta > Lepidoptera > Noctuidae > Standfussiana > Standfussiana lucernea. The sequence goes on from OZ059784.1 coordinate 4,885,928, forward strand.
ACTACATTCAACTTTATTTTTGAAAGTTCAGTACAGGAATATCATTCATGAACAGAAACGGACCGAGTTGTGTGCCCTGTGTTACTGCTACGGATGCTATACGATTTATTTAATTACGAATATCACATCTGCAAGACAGATAGGAAAGTTATCAGGTTAATAAAGAAATGTCTAATACCAACCAAAATGCAGCAAATATACAACAGTGTCAATTTAACAATGTCACAAACTATACATTCCTTCCTCAATCTGTGTGAACGCGCCTTATACGATGATCTGAGATCCAGAATTTTGACTCGTTGCGAACACGTTATGACTCAGAGGTCTTTCCGCGCGATCGAAAACGAGTTTACCACTAATTCGATGACCATCGAAGTAACGGGTTCTATCCAACTTTGAGCAGTTCGGACAAACTCAGCATTGGATGGTAACCGTTGCAAAACGTTCCTTTACCCGATATATGCACCAGCGAAACTGGTTTGTGCGTAGCGGAGACTTATTTATAGGTTTCGGTAACTTTGTATGCCTTATTTACCGTTAATGTGTTAAGTGAAATGGTTTCTTCAAACATGATTCGCATTGCAATAATAAACGAACGATTCTGAAGCACTTTAACCTCCTTTTTTACTGACTTCGAAAAAAGTTAGAGGTAGGGTATTCTCTTTCTGACCCTTGGAACACCAAAGTGGTTCACCTAGGTGTTCCACGTTTAACTTTCTGTACTCCTGGATCACCTAGGTGTACCACGGTTAACTTTCTGTACCTCTGGTTCACCAAGGTGACGCGCGTAGAAACATACAGACAGAAAGACAGACAGACATACAGACAAACATTCTAAAAACTATTGTTTTAGCTTCTGTTGCTCTATTAAAGACCCCCACATAATTATTATTTTTTCAATATCTCCAATGTACAGACTTCGGCCTGTTACAATTTTTTACAATATGTATATAAATGACTGGAAATATATAGTTTCTGAATGTGATCAGTACAATGTTTCGATGTAAAATTAATAAATTATTTAAGTAAATCGTTTTTGGTTTAAAAATAATTGTATTAAAACATTAAGTTTATTGAGTGAGGGATTCAATGCCAAATTAAACAGTGCATTCAATAAAAATATGGTGACGTTATTAGGACTGTATTTTTTTTTAAAAACACTATTCTGTTGCACATGCTGATAAAATTCCTTTAAGAAAATATAAATAAGGAAATCACTATAGAGAAAAGCTACGTAGTTAATTAAGCGTTTGAGACAGTTTTACTTTTTTTTAAGTTTTTTCTCATCAGTTCATTGTTTTGAAGTGTGAATTCACTTTTTCGTTATATTTACGCTAAGAGCAAATTTATCTATACTAATATAATAAAGAGGAAAAGTTTGTATTTTTGTATGTTTGTAACGAATAAACTCAAAAACGACTGGACCAGGCTACTGGAGAGGGGGGGTGAATGAGCGGGCGAAGCGGCTGGCAAAAGCTAGTAATATATAAGGCGGTAATAATTTCCACGAAGATGTTTAATTAGGAATTAAATTTATTCATTAATAAAGTATTTTTTATTTTTCTTTCTTGTCTTGCCCCGAAAAACTTTTGTTTCATCAATTTAAACTTTGAGTTTTTGAAAGTACAATATTTAACATAGTTTGAGGAGGTTTCCCAGTTAGGTGAACCATGGGTACATTATTTTATATAGTAATTCTTAGTTCACCAATTAGGTGAACTACATGTACATTATTTTGTATAAATACCCATGGTTCACTCATTAGGTGAACCAAGGGTACAGAAAGTTAACCGTGGAACACCTAGGTGAACCAATTTGGTGTTCCACGTGTCAGAAAGGGTGTAATCGACAAGTTTTTAATAAAAATAAATTCAATTTTTTTCTAGAATACGACTAAACACCAGATTGTCAAGGATAGACAGTGCTAAAGACTTGAATATCAAGTTTCAACAAATGAAAGCGTCATCTTGCATCCAGCTGGAAATATTTATACATTTTAATATGTGTGCCTGAAGTGTTTTCCTACAAACTAAAGCCGGCCATAGCCGATAGGTTTAGCATGTGCAATTTCGCCGGTACAGTCAAACTGTGCAGGCGAGCATGAACGTGTGAAAACTGTACAGTTATCCTTATACATGTACTATGCAACTTAGAGAATATTGAAATAGATATTTTTTCCGCTTGGTTATGCCTGCGCGGTGCGACTGCGAAGGTTTAGCCGATTGTGTGTGGCAGGTCGCATGCGCAACTTCCAGTTCTCAGTTGTTTTCATTTTTTTTATAACAAGTAATAAACCCACTAAAGCAACCATATCGTCGTGTGTCGCCTGTGATGCCATGCTTGCAAATGAGCTAACCGATAAACTTGCAGTTAGATGTGTGTCCTCTATGGAAGTAGGTTCTGCATGCACAATTAAAACTGACATGCAATACCTTTACCATCTATGGCCGGCTTTAGAGTATTGGAAAACTAAATTACAATTTACAGAGAATAAATTCTGTTGCAAAATTTTATCTGCCGTTAGTTCCAACGTACTTGTTAACAGTTACCTTTTTGTTCTCTTTGTACTTATACTGACAGGTCCTGAACGATCTGAATGAGAAAATAATTGAAAGTAAAATTATTAAAAGCCTGCGTTGCGGGATTTCACGTGATTTATTTTGTAGTTATTATTTTATGCCAACGTATAGCAGTATACTGGGTGTGGGTGTTAAGTTAACGGATCAAGTTCGAAACACAATACTCCGCTCGAAGATTGTTGATGTGGCTTAAATGGCTGCCTAACTTAAATGGGACTAGGCTGGACATGGGTACTGCACGCCGAACAAGCGATATGCCTCCAAACTTAGGATCGGTTCCCTGATTGGTTGCCGATGAGACATTCCATCAACCAACCGAACAATTTAATCGTTTAAATTAACTGCATGAAGCAGAGACCTTAAATTCCAAAGTCACGGTTGCTATTTAAGGAAATGGATAAAATATTTAGGTGATATGTACCCAGGACAATATTTAAGATGTCTAAGATAATTACATTCTTAATAAAAATACAAACAGTTTCATCAGAGTCGAACCACGTGTTGAATTCCACGAGGAACCCGTCGAAATAGAGTTCTACTTCCACCTACCAGTTTATTTTGAATGGTGGACGTGTGGTGAGTGTGTTTCATTCAAAAGTATTCGTAGGCAATGCAAGAAAGATGAAATACATTAAAATAATTGAACGGAAGCCGTAATGGGGCCACACTAACTAAACTGTGAGACAACAATGTAAACACGTAGCCATTTAAACATGTGGCCCTTCATGTGGCCCTTTTGTCTATATCATGTAGTAAGGCCACTTATGCAACTTGTCATATTTTAGTTCTCATTGTTTTACGTAGCCCGAAAGTCTGACAACCAGTCTTTACCAAGGGGTATAGTATTATTGTTAGAGTGGAAGCCGACTCCAACATAGTTGGGGAAAGGCATCAAGATGATCAGCATACTCCCTCTCCTATAGAGGTGTGTGTCCCAGTCCCAACAGTGACGTCATTTATGTCGTGTCAAAATTATTATTATAACTAATTTTGACACGACTTAAAAATCAACTGTTTCATGACAGTTCCATACAAAAATTGAAATGCATACCAACAAAATAAAATTTATAAATGGAACACCAGATTTTCTTTAATTACTGACGAAATATTTCAGTGCTCGTTGATGGACCATTGGAGCATTCAATCAGTGAATTGAAACCGTGGTAAAGTTAAGCCCTTTGTGTCGCGACGTCTCATGCAAGATTATTAGTTTCACACTACCTACCTACCGACTGATTTTGAACAAAATACTTGCATTTTCGGAATTTTGGCCTACCAAAAAAAACATTGTGAAGCACGATTGACATATATTTATTTCGGGTATGCCATCATCTTGGATAATCGATCCAATACATTATTTCTGGGTGTTCTCGTTTGGCTCACGGAGAGTACATGCATAGACCAACCTCGTTGCCAGGATTCTCCACCAACAACTTGCTTTGAAGTTCAGCAGAGAATGATAAGCAATTCAAGTATCTAGATCTGGCTCGCGAGGTTGTCGACATGTTGGACGTGACTACAGCAGTCAATGTACCGTTGTGTCATCGTGTCGGTTATTGGTTTAATAGCTAGACCAACACCTGAGGAGGCTCTCGCATGGCAGCATCCAGATGATCCAGAGCTTGATTCAGAAAGCACTATTTCTAGACACTGCCGTATTGTAAGGAGGTTCTCCTCTAAGAGCCCTGACCACGGGTAGCTTGAACCCTGTTCCCAATGCCAGTGGCCTACTATTTTTTTATATTTTAAACGTTTTTTTTATATTTTTTTAAAAAATATGTAACACTATAAAATATATGAGTAAAAAGGAATAAACAGTATCATTGTTGGTATTACAGAAGCTTTAGCCAAATAACTAACTGCAAATTAACCTAAAAACACTTGCATGCATACTTCATCAGGACAGAAAAAAAAAACATACTCACGTTAAAAAAACTTATAAGAAAAACACTACAGAAAAGCTTGACATATGACATTTCAGAACCACAACACACCACACCTTCGCACACAGTCGCATGCCTAGGTCTCACGAACGTAGCAAAGATATGACACCTATTACCTAACAACAATGACATGTCGCCAAACAGCGTCAAAATTAACAAAAACATTGCCTATTATGTATCAAGCAATTGCTAAAATTTACATTAAAATAGAATAGGATATTATTTATTGTTACTACAGGTGGTTGGCATATTAATAACTTTTTTTGTTTGATGTAAAATCAGGTAAATTAATTGTTTAGCAAATTGGCGCCCAACATACCAACTGCGTAACGTGCTTTCCAATGCACGGAGGAAACTCGGTATGTGACAGGCCAGATATCCACAGACCAACCTATGCAAGTGCAATGATAATTATCAAAGGAAGAAATTATCTTAATAATTATTTATTAAAACTCTTTTTTCATCTACCACCCGGGAGCATCACTTAGTTTTCAGATACCTAGTCAACCATACCTACCTGGAAAATATAAATCGAATAAAAATTATTTTATTTTGTGTGATTTTCCATCACCATTAACTTTAATAGTATCTGACGTTCATAATTTCAAACTTGGGCAATCTTCGTCTAAAGTTTATACTCATAGCCGAATGAGCCGAGGGCCAATCAGAAGACAGTGACGTCACCATCCCAAGGATTACAAGAATTACCGAATAACCAAATGACATATTGTTTGTTATTACAGCCTGTACAGTGTTCAGCTATTCGGCGCTTGCGCATCGTAAATGTCTTTGAAAAGAGCGCAGTTTAATTTATGAGTAAGTGACGAAATCTAATCGCATAGCTACGAATCACTGGAGCTTCGAGGTATAATAGTAAGATATCTAGTTGACTCTTCCCGTGACCCATGAGCTGAATTTTACTTTGGTCAGAGGCTATGCCCTTTTATAGCTTGTTGTTAGTTTAGTTATTTTAATTTATTTATTAGTACTTAATTGTTTTAACATAAATTCTAGTTAGTTTATTAAATAAAGTATTATACCTAGTTTAGGAATCAACTTTTTAAGATCACTTTATTTGGATTGAACAACAATAGAATCATTAAGTACAAATAACAACTGTTGAGTCCAACCAACAAACCGACGAAGTGAATTTACAGAGCATACCTCATCATTAAAACGTCAAAACAGACAGAACCAATAAAATATCAATTTTGTCTAATTATTCGACGAACACACGCTATGCGCACGCGCAAGGTCTCGTATTTCTTACACAGTTTTAATCGCATGACATAAATACTACTTACGTAAGTGTCAAAGTTCCATGAAAACATCGTACGGCCGTTCATAATCGTATGAGCACACAAAAAACTTGCATTTTGTCATTTACATTATTTTTTGTACCTACCGCGGTGCTGTCATACTTTTATTGGGGACAATAGCATGTTATATTATGTACAAAGTTGTATGTTTTTAAGACGAAGTATTTAAAACTGAGGAAGATTTCAATTTCATTTCATTTTTCATAACGCAGCCATAAAAGTCCTTAGTCGATTCTAGGATTTTGTCGACCTCGTTTAGATTTATAACTGTAATATCAAGGGCGTCGCCAGCTTTTGAGCTAGAGGGAGGGGGGAGCAGAAGGGTGCGAGTAAAAACGGATTTGTATGGGTTAAGTATACTATTTAAATTTTTCATTCAAAAAACATTTTACTTAATCGGCTTAGAGAGACTATTTAATAAAAGGAACTAAGGCTCCAAGAGCGAGTAAAGCGAGCCCTAAAATTTAAACACCCTACCTTGGACCTCAATTCACAGACAAAGACAAGATTCAAAAAGAAGTAGGCTGCAAGAGTGAGCGAAGCGAGCGGGAAAATTTTTCGACACTTTGCCTTTGACAGGTTAGAATTGTTTGGATCCTTCATGAAAGAGACACTTGGTCGTTTGACTGAAGAGCGAGCGAAGCGTGCTCGAAAATTCTACCTACCTTGGATAGGTTAGAATTGTTTCTGTACTTATAGGCAAAGTTAAGATTGGAGAGAAAGAAAACTGCAAGAGCGAGCGAAGCAAGCTCGAAAGTTTTTACATCTTGCCTCGAATAAATTCAGATATGTTATTTGAGATCAAAATGTCCACACTCTCCATTTTTAGCAACCTTGTGTTTGCCATAATTGCCTATTAAGGCATCGGGCAAGGGGCTCCTAATTAATTTCAGCTTCTGTTTATACCGCTTAATCATGCGAAAATCCATTAGGAGTGCCAATCCAGAGGCAGAAAAAAGGACCCTCTGTGATTAAAGTTTTTTCGCAGGGTCCAAAGTACGAAACGCGCGCGTTGTTTCAAAGAAAATGTGTAAGTTTTTTGCGGAAGTACTCCGATAGTACTACTCCGATGCTCATTTTTAGCCTTAAAAATATTTTAGTTTGAGATTGGTTGCGCTGTGCGTTAGTAAGTACGTAATAAATTGTTATTACGTACTTACTAAGTCAGAGCCTCTAGGGGGGGGGGGGCAACTGGTCCCCCTACCCCCCCCCCAGGCAAAGCCCATGCTCTATATTATACATTTATATAGTTTTAGCATAATGTTGTCAGTATTCGATTTCCATGACGTTAATGTACTTTACTCTATGTATTAATACTGTAATGGAAATTCAATACATTTTCGCAACTGTATATGGACGAACAAAGCTTTTTAAAAAACGACGTTCCCGGCCATTTTGAGTATTTTGAGCCTCCGGAGCTCCTGGTAGCCTAAGCATTGTTTTGAGTGAGTACATCATTTAAATTTTACTTTGTTCATTTAAAAAATCTGCTGTTACTAACAAAAGTGTGATGAAACAACTGATTTTATTTTATATTAACGACGAAAAATTTCTACGTTAATGTATATTTTAAATAGTTTGTGCGTCCCTTTCATCTTGTATTAAGTATGTATTCGGCAATTGAGAAAGAAAGAAAAATATTAATTTTTTATTTCGGTAATTATTCATGTTGACTGTAGAATAAAAATGTTTTCCTGATGAAAATGATTGTATTGATTAAGTTTCTGTAAATTTTTCAATATTTTAAAAACTAGATGTTGCCGGTAAATCCTAGCTTGTCAGCTAGCCGAAATACATTCAGAGGTTTTTTAAAGTAGAAATAGCATGTTTTGTGGCGATTATTACGGATATTATGTAGTGGGAAAATTTAAATGGATTATGGAATTAAACACTCCTTCGTCGTGTAATTTTTGGAATACGAGTATGTGTGGTACATACGCTTGAGTGTTACTACTAAAAAATCACTTTCGAATTCAGACCAAAACAATCAGTACATACCAATCCATTTTCACGTGACGATAACAGTGAGCTTTCAGTTTAGGGGTTTACGCTGAATACCTGACCGAACCTACCTAATGCACGGTGCGAATTCTGGTTACATGCACTAAAAATATTGTATAAAACGGGAAGTCACGTCAGGGAAATTGAATGGAAACACTGATTTAAAAGGACGTCTACCCACATTCAACAAACTTCATCCTTTGCTAAAAACCGATAACCACATTTAAAATAGAAACACGAGGAATAGCCGATACCACAAATCTGATTCTGATTTCGCTTTAGCTTTTGTGATTCATTAACAAAAAATCACTAGCTGAAATTTCGACTGAAAATAAAGTATTTGCTAAATAAGCCAGGATCTGTAACTAGCGTAAATCTGCAGTAACTAAGTAGAACTAAGGTACTATATTTATGTGCAGAACTCTACAGTACACGAGATAAGCGCTTATCTTCACCTAAATCAGTAGTAATTAGTTATATCATTTTAAACTGGCACTATTTTAGCTATGAAATGTCAAACTAACATAACATCCGCCATACTTCGTAGAAATGGAAATGACAAGGACTGACGCTGTTTGAAGCTGCAAAATGTCAAAGGCTTAGTTTAGCCAGTTAGATTCCTTACTTCATGATGATAACTGCCTCATTGATCTAAGCGTAACAAAATATGACTGCTGTAGGTCTTGGATTTGATTTCCAAGTCAAGCAAAGTGTTATTGAGTTTTTCCGAGTTTCAGTTGGTGGCAATAAATTCGCGCCTTACATGGAACTTTAAACAAAACTGACCAATAGTGGGTACTATTAGGCACACCTTTACCTAACCCTTCGAAGATAACAGGCGTTGTATAATATTAAATTATGTGCTAATTCCGTAAGAAATTAATTAGAATACGAATGATTTTTTAGCATGATTACTCATGTAATACAATGAGGCAATTAGGGGCAACATAATATAAACAAAATCCACTCATGCGCAGGACCTAAATAAAATTATCATAAATTCATTATCAGCGCGTCAGCGAGAAAATTGATTGTTTCTTACCATTATGTACTAACCTAAATACGTACTCGATAATGCTAAATTTTTCAAGCTAAGATGTACTTATTTTGTAGACACTCCTAAGCAATTTTTAGGAGCTTTTTTTTATTTGGGAGGTTTCTATATCCAGATGTGCACTGCAATAGTAATTGTTTCAAATTAGTAATGTAGCCTAGAAAAACTTTTCTATACTAAATTCTGTACATTGCATAAAAAAAAAATTATACAGAAAATGAACTGCGTCGCGCTTGTGACCACACAAGTGCGACTACTGTACATGAGGCCCTGGATTCAATTCCTGGGTCGGGCGAAGTATTATTGGGTTTTTCAATCAGACATCCCTCAGTAACAGCCCAGGAATCTGGATTTGTGCCCTGTTGATGGCAATAGGTTGCCCCCCTATTACATGGGACTTAAACATAACTGGAGAAATTTGGATGTACTATTAGTTACACATCTGCCTAACCCTTCGGGGATTATAGGCGTGATGTTATGTTATGTTAAAATGAACGTGGTCACTAGAGAATATCTTAAAATCAATTCACATTTCAGAGAGACACTTGGTTATGACCCAAGATCATGATGCATTATACATAAAACATTAAACTGTCTAGAATACGAAACTCCCCATACAACACGGTAAATAACTTCAACGATTAAAATAAACTCAATTGCATTCAAAATAACCTAACTAATTCACATCACGTCCCCATATAGCGGTGCTGTGATAAATCAGTCATAAAAATTTAAATACAATCCGTTTTAAACGTGTGAATGAACACACTTAAAAACATAAATGCTTATGTATTATGTTAGGTACCGGATGAACACCAAAATGAAACTGAAACCTAAGGTATATGGTGTAATGAGCCTGTCATAAGATTAGATTAGACTCTCCTATATGGTATGTTGTCTTGTGATAAATTAATTATATTTTAATGCTCCTGTTACAAAGCAGTAATGTTAGATATATTATGTCATGGTGCTAGTATACCTTATGTGTGAAGATAATTTGTTACTAACTGCGCCGGCGCCGCACCTAAGTGCGCTAGACAATGTTCGTTCAGGTGTTAAAACCATCTGTAACCTTATTAACCACGGAGTAATAAAATGTACCATAAATTTTTCGAAGTAAATTGTAGCATAACTGTACTGCTCGTAATAAAAGGGGTTGTTTAAATCTCTGATTGCTTAACCAGAACAAACCTCTTCTCAAATAGAGAAGGTAGGTACTAACTTTAACCAAGAAGCTTGCTAGCTTGAAATTTGGTCATGGTACCTTCAGGGTTTCCTTTGTCCTAAGTGAGGTTTTGCTGTGCAACTGTGCTGAGATCCAAACTCACGGTCCCCAGACCTATGGTACCCGTACGTAATATGTCTCGTAATATTATACTGTTAGCCTGCGTCATCCCACTGCTGGGCAAAGGCCTCTCCCCATGACTTCCATATTGCTGAAATTAAATTATTTTTATTGTATTGCGTGAATGAGGTAATAGAGCAATTGAATATAAATAAACTTATTTTTTCCGTAAATCAAAATCACTAATGTTATTTTTTGACAGTTGTATCAAATGGCTAATATCACACGACAAATTAAAGTAGTGTGTCAATGTGCATGACATTTATTTTTCTTATTGTATCTTCAGACAAATTATGCACTTACGTCTGCGTCACTTAATATTTAAGTACCTATTTTACCGAAAGTAAATTTTTCGAAGACAAGATGAATGCACGTTTTCAAGCTCACGAAACACAATCAGGTTTCAGACTCGTCTCCACATAAGTAAGAAAAAACCTACCTGTCAACAGCGCCAGTTCATTTTGAAATCTAGTCTTATGCAAATAAGGTGCACGTTGCAGCGCAGGCACGCACATCCGCTGCATCCAGGTTAAGCAACACGGAATGCGAGATGTAGGTCGAATGCGTTATCATCTTATTGTTATCATAATTCCTCATAGTACCCACAAACTGAAACATTTTCTTTGTAATCTGAACATTATTAACGTAAACATGTTTATATAATAAGGTTGTGAAGTCAGAAACTTGCACTTGACGGCTCCTATTGCGTTGAAGTTGCGCAGAGAGGACAGTATATTTTTTTTTCTTAAAAAAAAATATTATATATATATATAGTCACATAGGTCGTCATATCTACTTACGAATGGCAAAAGATGACTTAAAGTCAAGTTCTAAGTTGCTATAGTCTAAACATACATGTATGTAGTTGAAGTGAAAGTAGGTTAGTTCCAACACATTACTGAATTACTGTAGGATTAGTGTAAAATGGGTGAGGTAACCTGGTCTAAGGTTCTCAATGAAATGGTGAGGTAACCTGGTCTAACTCAAACTCAACCTCAAAGCATTTATTTCAATTAGACCATTACAGGCACTTTTGAATGTCAAAACACAAAAAAAAACTAAGCTACAATCCCAGTCACAGGGCATAATAACTTGTGAAAGTACTGTAGTCTAAGGTGCTCTATGAAATGGTGAGGTAACCTGGTCTAAGGTAGTCTATGAAATCGGCAAGACAGTGAGAGAGGTGGTAGCCCTGTGGCAGCTAGCCCAGCTTCCCGTTACTTTGAGTAATTTATTTCATCACCACTGCTATAAAAGGGTGACAAAGCATCATGAGGGAACCGACATGTCCAACAACGACTGCTATCCAGTACTGGGCCTGCGTAGTGCATTACAGTCCACTCCCACCCACAAAGTGTCCCAGGAATGGAAACTCTGGGTGGATAAAATAAAACCCAGTAAGAAAAAAGGTATTCAATACCAAAAACTTCGCATTTTACTTATTTTCGAGAGAAAACAACGACCAATGTTGCTTTAAAATATGTGGTAACGTAACATTTTAATGAGAATACTGTAAGTACGGCCTTTTAATGCAAAATAACATCATTATCCATTGTTACTGGTTTTATCGAAATTATTAATCAAATATCTATTAAAACCAAAAACTTCATGTTGAAATAATGAGGTGCGAACTACGATGTAAAGTTTGTCACAATAATCCGTGTGTACTGTCGATTTTAATAGTGTTATTTTGAGGGATCCCTGTATCATTGGTAAAAAACTGTAAAGGGGTTTCTGTAATTTTGTATGGACCAGTGGCATGATTTTTTTTTACAGCGGCCACTAATATAATTGTGGCTAACGTATAGTGAAATATATAATAATAATGACTTATAAAAGAATATTGCCGAAAATAATATAGGAGCTGAAATATCTGATGTCGAAGTTGTACTATTATGTAGGGAATAATACCATAGCTTTTAGTTTCTATGCAAATCCTTCATATATATATATTGTATTTATTTCTAGAATCAACCGGGACCAACTTCGTAACGTGCTTTCCGAGGCACGGAGGAAACCTGGTATGTTATGATGGCCACCCATCCACAGTCGATCTAGGTAAGCGCGGCTTAACCTTGAAGATCAACCTGTGCGGCAGGATTATTTAACACGAGCTCCGCCTAACCACTAATTGCGAGTTATAAACAAAAATAGCAGTGAACAAATGAATATAATTCAATAAATAGGCACAATAATTATAGTAAATGATGACATGATGACATAATTTTATATCTATATTTTTTTTTCTTGAAATAAGTCGGCTCCGGTGCATTTTGATAATGATTGTTCATAGAAGAAAATTAGTGACCGCAGGCTTAAAAAATCATGCCCCTTTTACCCAAACCCCTTTTGGTTATTTATATTTACGGGAGTTGAAAAAAAAATTATGTCAACCTTATGCAATATTAATTAATAGTAAAAATAATTAATTCCAACTTTTCTAATACGCTTTAAAGCTTTTAAGTCGACAAATAATGAACAAAGACTAAACAACAATTGCTTTCACCTTGGCCAGAGGCTAAGCGTTGCCATACAACGTGGCAACGCCGCCAGTCTCTTGGGCACATTACCGGCTGACAGCGTTGAGGAGGAGTTTTTTGATGCTCTTTTATAGTTTGTAGTTAGTTAATTTTAGTAATTTTAATTATTATAATGTATATAGTTAATGTAAATAAAGTAATTGGAACCAAATTAGAGCCAAGATAATGTCTGCTCATCTTTTAAACAATCTGCTGGTGAACGCGTTCCAAAAATCTCATTTAGGTAATTAACCAAATACATTTTGTACATTATTATAAGGAAATTGACACCGTTATCAACGTTACTTATTGTGCAAGGCGTCATGAGGTCAGTGTGTTTGATAAACTGGCATGAGACGATAACCACAAGAAAAAAAAAACACAAAATATATTTTTCTTTAATTTATCTTACGTTACAGAAATAGCGAGATGATGAATATATGTGAAGAGGTTCTTGATAACAACATATTGGATAACCTCGATAAACGACTATCTGCAGGCTACTGTACTTGATATCGTGCGCATGCACATGATTCGCTATGTTTGTGTAAACACCGGTAGGTAGATAACCAGTACCCCGAGCTTATTCTAATTACTTCTGAGAAATGATTGTCTATATATTAGGCAATATTCTCGCTGTCGTGGCGCGATCTTGTTCGCGAGCAAGACAGACACATCGTTAAATTATGAAAAGTATGAGAAATTAAGTATGAGATTACAAAATATAATTATTGCCGTGATCAAGATAACATAAAGCTGTGTGTGCATTGTAAAATGCGTAGAAACTGTATTTAAATCCTTTTGCCATTCTAAGACTGAGCACTGAACGCATGAGGAAATAGCTTCTAAATCCTAAAGTTTACCATAGAATACAAATAACATTCAAAACGCTCTCGGCACACGCAACACACCTGATACACAACACCTCTCGATGTTTCTTCAGCTTAAGCTGTAGTACATAACTCCTTTGTCGATAAACGGTAGCCACGTTCTATCACTCCACCAGCCAACTATCGGATAGGCTAAGTTTTGAACAAATACAAAACTTTTAATAAAAAGGAACCAGGATGTAACCAAGATCTTGTAAAGTAAAAATATTTTGATTTTAAATAGTGTCAGTGACAGCACTTTCACAAGTTATTATGGCTTATGACTGGGAGTGTAGCTTCATCCGTTTGTTTTTGACATTCAAAACTGCCTGAAATGTTCTTATTAAAATAAATGCTTTGAGTTTACATGTTGATCAAATGAAATTGGCTGTATGTAATTGAAGCAGGGCCAATTTTAAAGTTCCGTCAACACAAGCTGGAGCTAAGCAAATCGAATAGTCTCAAGACTCAAGATATTTTGATCTCTAAGATTAAAAAAATCTTCACTAAATAGAAAACAATTCTAGCGTCTTTGTTAACATTAATTTTATTTAAAAGTTGCGCAATTTGCGTTATTCATCCGTTTTCTTATCGGTTACCGATAAATTTTACAAAAACAGTTTTATAGTAGATGCATTCTTGACCTTTCGCACGATACAATCCCTAGCGGGAAGTGACCCAATTATCTTTATTTAACTGATATACTGCTCAGTATTGATTTTATTTTATATGAATAATTCTTTTTAATTATAATGTGATAATCATTTGGCGCCAGTTTAGTAATGTATGTCAGACAAACAACTGTATCATCTTGTTATATAAAAATGACGGATAGGCGATTTTCGAGTTGTAAAGAAAGCATCTTACAGTAGCTTAAATCTTGTTGTCCACTTGTTATTTTCTTTGAACGTAAATGGTATTTTTTTATCTCTATTTTTTATTAGTTAAGGAAGCAGATACTTTTCAGAGAATCTCTCACAAAAAGATCTAGTACTAACATTTTTAAATTAGGAGATGTCGAAACCACTCACTTCATCAACTCCATTTACTGCCCGCTGGGCAATAATGTGATTTGAATTTGGAACCTTTTAAATAACAAAGTACATGAAAACTTATACCAAAGAGTCGCTGCGCTGGTTTTAGGTGCCGTCGATGAACAAAATAATAAAATTAGTCAACTTAATAGTAATAGTATGTGAAATAATAAGAAACAATAACGTAAATTAATTAAATAAATTAAACAAAGTAGTTACAACATTAAAAACAATTGTTTTTTGCAAATGGTCAAATCCAAAATGATTAAATAATTGACTCGCCCTATTTTTTTTTATTTGTAGCGGTAATGGCTCCAAGTTATTATGACAGCTGATCGAAGGCTGTGGTGCGCACCCCAGGGTTGCTAGATCGAGTTTTTGAATTTTCCGCATATAACAACAATTACTTTAGCAACTTTTCTATGCAACTTTTTTTTCATTTTATTTTTCAAACTGGAAATGAAATAGAGAGATATAAAACTATTTTCATTTACAAAAAGTAACAATTAGTATCGAATTTTGTTTCAGTGTATGTATTGCCTGACCCCGTTCACGCACGACACCCTGCAATCGGCTTATTAAACGCAAGTTATTGTTACAAATTAGTAATTCGGCTGTAAAATTTCTCATGAATTCTTAAATTTTACCTTAAATTTTTTAGTGTTGTAACTTTCTCCAAGGATTCCCAAATTTTCCCCTAGAACGATTTGGTTTCCCAAAAAAAGGGAAATATATCCTTAATCTCCCAACACTGGCGCACCCCCGAGGTATCTATATTGGTGCGCAACGTCATATTTCGAAAATCGAATTGGTTTTTATTTCCTCGGGGATATAGGTGTCTTCGTCTTAACTCCCTCGCTTCGCTCAGGAGTTAACTCAAAGCTCCCTCACTCCGCTCGGGAGCCCTAGAATACCTCGTTGCATTCTGGATTCAAAATAGTGCCCGTGACATAAGACACTGCTGTATACCCTTGGTGCATAATCTACTATTGTTGCCAAGTTAACCAAACAGCTGATGAATGAACTAGCAGAGCTGTCTGCCGAATTTGTCGAATAAACACACATAATAGGTCCAGTATTAACTAATAGTGACCCATAAAGTAGTTTCTACATATGTAACATCATCATCATCAAGGTCGAACAAGCTAATTGGTATGCAGTTAAAAAAAAATCACGATTACACTGCCGACATCAATCAATTAGCTTGTTCGACTGTACATGTCGCTTTTCATATATTTCTGTCTGTGTGACCCGCTTGGATCTTCCCGACTCTACGATGGATTTTGATATGGTTTTCACCATCATTATTGATGTGTACATAACTTTGAGACGTATATTCCAACAGCACTGGGGACGTTATACACTGAGTAAAATTTCACAGACACTTTTAAATTGTCACGGACACGTTAGACAGTACGTCGACGCTAGTAGTTTTTAGCCCTCCCAATAACTTAGAGGTTAATAAATGAGAAAGGGCAAGATAGTCAATGGATTTCGTACGAAGTTATTAAAAGCACCTAATCCGAGCAGGCAGAGACAATATTTCAGGTTAGAACGCGTGCAAAGATCATTTTTATCTTATTTACCCATTGGGAGCGGATAACGAGAGTTCTTGGCCTATACTAAAGCAAACATGCGTACGACAGATAGGCGACACTAAATAAGTCAAACTTTAACACTAAATTTAGGCATAGCCGTATCACGCTATGAGATAACCTTGATAAAAACGGACGCGGATTTGACGGGGTCAAAAGAACTGTAAGTTTTTTTTAAATGAGCAAGACTTATGATAACTTATTAAGAGCGGCTCTTCAATTGCAAATTAGATATCCAAACTGAACTATTTAAATTAAACCGTTTAAAAATATTCAAACGGTCTAATTTCACAATTTCGATAGCAGTTATCAATTATTCAGACTTGTCTCATTTGCCTGTTCACGTGGGCATTCGAGCAGTCGTAGAGAAATTCTCTAAATGCCACCGGTTAATACAAACAGGTATTCTAAGTACATATAAGATTATTAAAATCTTGCAGATCATTTCACACAGTAATTCATAGTATCTTGCGATGATAACTAACAAGCTCGTCACCTGTTGAATCAGCGGAGCGGTGAATCAGAAACGCTAAGTAACACCTTGCAAAACAACTGCTAATAAACACCTTGCAAGTTAATATAAATAGAGCTTAGATTTAGATTGAATCAGTGAAATGTAAATATCTTTAACACCACTTAACGTACATATTTCCTGAAGTGTGTGATGCAAATTGATTAGCATTACTTCAATAGTTTCATATCAACGCATAATATTATCTTGTAGGTCATCGACATAAGGCAGGCCGCAAGTAAATCGGTACATATGAACGGTATAATTACCAACGCTAAACAATAGTTTAAAGATTAACTGCTCGTTCAAGTTGAAGAGTTCGGTCAAACCAGTGCGTAGGTACAAAAATGCGGACAGTTTCTTCAGCAAGTATTTGTATGAAGGTGGCTTTGTCCACAACAGTTCCGCAATTTGTCCGCATCAGTGAAACTGATCCTGTACTAGCTCACTACCTTGACTTCATTAAGTCCAGAAAATATTGTTAAATAATTTAAGATGTTGAAAGCCTTTCAGTAATCTGCCAAAGATCCAAGTGAACTTTAAAACCAGTTCTTTAATCGGTATATCGTCAAGGCATGCGTAAGCGCAGATGCTTACCGACTTCAGAAGTTGCGATGTCGTATTCGTAACACAAGGAGTTTTAAAACTGTATGATAATTAAAGTATTCATGCCTCATTCTATCCTCTAGTCTCATTTTAAGAGTTCCTTAGGCAATTCGCAAGAACGTACCTAACCCTTAAAATATCGTCCTGTCCTTATCTGTATGTCCGTCCGAATGTTGCAGAACAGTTTTACTCGACATCGATTAAATTATTTTTCTCAACATATTGGAGACAAACATAAGCCTACAAAATGGAAGGAAGTTTTGCAAAATCATCTTGCATAAAACTAGTCCTAACTACTAGTTACTGAATTTTTACCGTCAAGTAAAAGTCAGTATCTTTCAAGTTTCATCTGCCAGCCAGAGCACTGGAATCTTGATTGGCTGACGAAACTTGCCAGACGACGATCGCGCGTCCGCGCTGTTTGCTAAATCAAATCTTCACATCGCAAATCCATGAAGGAGGAAGATTGACACAAACACAGAGAGATCTGATCGCAGCAATAAGTGAAGTCCAGCTGTGGATGATGATGAAATGCGTAAAGCCACAAACACGCTGATGTCAATGGGTTATCATGGCCTAAATAGAGAAGAAGTCCTTTATGTCAGTTTCTCAAGCAGCATTAAGATATTTTTTTTATTCTTTATTAAGACTAATCAGCGTATCCCTTTGATTCGAGCAATCGATGTGTTGCGATCATACATACGATTACAGTCTCGCCTAAGTTGTCACACGAATCACAGGGTCATAGCGAAGCACGGCTCAGTGCTGCACACACGGTACGTGCTGCGGAGAACGGCGGACCAGGGTTAAAAAATGCACCCCCTCAAATGCACTATTTAGAGCCGAAATTTAAATCACATAGGAGTTTCAGGTGGCAGTTTAACACAACATCGTCCGACGCGCCGAAACTAGACAGCGAGCGGTCTATATTTATTCGATTTAAAACAGACGATAATAGCCTTTACTCATAACCACAAATATCTAGCAACTTTAGAGCTCAAACTGTTAGTCAATTGCGTCAATCTTTATTAAACATTGTTACTAACACTGTTGTTTTAGAAATACATGGAACTTAAACAAAATTGGGTGTAGGTATACGCTTCTGCCAAACCCTTCGGCAGTACAAGCGTGATGTTGAGTTCATGTGTTATTTTCTTTCTGTACTTTCTGACCATCTAAACGTAGCTGTAAAACCAATAGATGCAATTGTGTAAAATTTCATGCGCTACATATTCGGCACGAATATAACTTAAGCAAAAATCGTCCTACTTTACAAACCAAAATTCGTCAAGATCGTATTTCATATTTAAATTGAAATGTCTGAAGTATATTTTGTAAATAAGATTAGAGATAAGCACAGGTAGGGTAGGACTGTAAGATAGTTTATAACAGGCAAAGTATTGAAAGAAATGTTTGCATTTAAGATTCAAATGCAAACATTTCCTTGAAGAAACAGGTGAAAATATCTCTCCGGCTTATGATCACAACATTATGGTGGATTAACTACATAGCTCCCTTAGCACTGTATGTACATTATATTATAACTAGCAACCCAGGTCTGCTTCGCTCAGTTTTTACGACGATTTGACAAAATAATTTCTTTGTTACAGATTTTTTTTTTATTTATTAAACACATAAAGCTTACATTTATTTAATTATCTAAATAATAGTATAATAGAAACAAAGACATGACAAGCGTGTTTATGTTCTAACATAGATATACATATGTAGCTACCTACAATCTGCAACTTTATCTAAATCATCTACAAATATCAAATTAATTTCCAGATTGGTGACTAAAACGGGAAAATTGGTAAGTTAGAAGTTTAGTGGTAAAATGAGAAAGCTTTTACGATGTATACTCCTATGGCAAATTGAATTGTTAGATGACGCACCAGTACTCTCGATTGGCGAACACTCTGTCGCTCCGCATTACACTGACGCCACAATAGTCAAACACCTGCATCTTGAAAGCATAATAAACCCAAAAATTACTAACAAAGTCCAAGTCATTAGCTGTTGAGCTTATGTCAACCAATCGCAGTAAAGATTGCAGAAAAAAAACCGCTAATTAAATCATTATTGAATTTTCAAAACCGGCTCCCCGATAGAACAACACACTTTTTATCACAATCCGAAGGATTTTGAAGGAAATTCATAATTCATTGCATCATACGTTTGTAAAAATCGTCAGACTCGATGAACTTAAAATCGCAAAGACTATTAATCAATTAATTGCCAAACTAAATTGCATTGGGATTGCGAATGTATTACGGAATTATCCCGCGGCTGTTAACAAATAATGGCAGTGACCGCTAAATTCTGTACAGCATTAAAAAATAAACGAGTCTTAAGTGACCTAAAAAATCTAGGTCCATGTTTTGTTCTTGATTTTAGGACAAAGACATCTAACTAACCCCTTAATTATGTTACTGAACAGTAGTAGTAGCAGTTTCTCGGAATCGGAAATCTGAATGTTCTCGAACGAAAATATCGAAGACACCTACACTAGTTAGGAGTCGTTCTTTAATCAAGTGAGGTTTGAGCAGGGGAGGATGGGAAGAAAAAAATCACGATTAGTCGCGATGGGGGGGGGGGGCTAATGTGAAAATCACGTGAATTTTTTTCCTGGGACGAAAAATATGAATTTAATAGGTGACGTGTAAAATATTTTTTACCAGTAATGAAGTAAAACCCGAGCAAGTGTTTTTTTCTCTAAAATATCAGTTTTTTTTTATTAATTTTTTGATAAAACGATTTCTGAAACTATCTGTTTTTTCTAGTACATTTTTAATAATAAATACACGTGATATTAGGGTGGGGGAGGAGGGGTAGCCGTAAACGTCACGACATGTCACCAAGGGGGTGGGGGAGCTATAAAAGTGGCTTAAAAAACCTCACGTGATTAAAGGACGGCCCCTTACTCGTGGAGAATTGCGGCCTACTGCCTCTCACGGAGAGGAGACCTGTGCCACAGCAGTGGGAGGGCCAATCTAGCTTTGAACAGCTTCCTCTTGACATATGAAATTGAAACTTGGTATAGCGTTCAGCTCCAATGACTATAGATTGATGTGGTAGGACTGCCTCCAGAAGCGTCCCCGCATGAAGAAACTCTTTAACGGTTACTGGTATCGTCTTCACATTTTAGTTATGATTCCGAAAGAAAAGTCCTGTCAAAATGCCGTTCATTTGCAAAAAGAAACCCGGACATAGTCCTTTCTTTGTGAATCTTTTTTCAGTGATCATTAATAAAATTGTTCCATTTTCTAAAAGTAATCTCGAGTGATCGGTGACCCTATAGAGATTGGATTGCAAAATGTAATCATAGTAATAATTTAATTAATCCTTGATATTTTTATTTTCTAAGGTTTGTTACTATCTTGTCCTGTCACGCCAAGAAACAGAAACAAAGACCACTGAAACTGGTTACGCTTACTATTATTTATTTTAATCATCTAATATAATGATAAATCTTCAAAAAAATACGTTGATTCAAAAAGTGTAGAAAAACTCGTATTAAACGATTAAAACCAGTCATAATATGATGAATTATGACGTAGCAAGCAAGTTTGGCAAGTGAGAAGATCATTTAGACACATACATACATTTAAATAATTTTCTTATGGCACTGGTATTTGGAGTTTGACGTGAAAAGGCAGCAATTATTACGATTTTGTCTTTTGAAACTATCCTTTGATAGAAGGTCATCATCGTCTTGCCTTTGTCCCATGTTATTTGAGATCGTGTGCCGATAAAAAAAATAATGTGTTTTACATCCATTCTCCTCTGTCAACCGTCACGCAATTTTTTTTTCTAGACTGCTTTGTCCCACTCCGGGGCAAAGGCCTACCTCCACTCTTTCCACTTCTCGCGAACCCGCGCGTCCTCCTTCCAGTCCAGACGCTATTATTCACTTTTTTTATAGAATGTAAATCAATGTATTTTTTAACCGACTAAAAAAGGAGGTGGTTCTCAATTCGGTTGTTTTTTTATGTTTATTACCTCATATCCTCTTCATTTATGAACCGATTTGAAAATTTCTTTGTTTTATCTGAAAGGATATACATACTTCCCGAAAGAACTGGAAAAAATATGGCATCCAAGGAAAACAAATTGCGAAATTGATACTTGACAAGGATTTGTGTGTGATACGATTATTAAAAAGAGTAAAGTAAAAAAAAAAAACAAAAAATAACCGACTTCCAAAAAAACACGAAAAAACGTGGAAAATAACTTTAATTTCAGAAGTCGGTGGCAAAAAAGTCAATGAAGCAAACAATAGTCACCGATTTCCGAAAGTAAAGTTATTTTCCACTTTTTTTGTATTTTTTTCCCACATCTTTTAAGTAAAATATACTGTTTCGGTTTTCTGGTGAGGTCAGGTATTTTTCTGGAAAACAGTTTTATTTGTACGTTTTATCTATAAATTATCACTTGTAATAGTAATTAGTAGTAGTGATAGTAGAGTTAAGTTTGACATCTACGTGAAATTTGAGTTAAGAAAACTGAGGAAGACTGACATTTACTGCAGCTATTAAGGGGGGTTATTGTTGCCTTCACACAATTGGAGATGTGGCGCCTAGGATATGTGGGACAGCTTTATGCATTTCACAAAGTGATGTGGACTCAGTGCTAAGCCTCCGACCAAACAACTTCAAACATTGAGTTCAGTCAATCATGAGACTTTTAAAAATAAACCAATTATTCTTTGCGGTGATCGATTCTATAGAATATAACCTGTTTTATGATATTTTTTTATAAAACATGCGTGCGGCTGACAACAACAAATTCGGAATTCGAAATCACGACATCCGACTTATATTACTTGGCGTTTTTACTTCATTTAAGATTGCACATTTCATTAACTAGCAGAAATGCGGACTCGGCTTGAATAAAAATTTGCGTGGATAATCAAACAGCTGTAACAACACACCCGTAGGTAATACTTTGCAGTTGTAAAAATGGCAGTGAGACAATAATCATTTTATTGATATTATACAGAAAATTACATTATTGTGCAATCAAGACGGCGCCTATTTCCTATGTACAATTGACCTTATAAAAATTATGAATTGCCTGCTAATGTATGTTTAATCAATGAATGTAATAAACATATAACTGGGTTACCCTAAACTTTATCGACATCAAATTATCTGTTTTTATCAACTGATACTTAGATACTATACACATTTTTTCGTGTTTTTCTAATTCTGAAGCTACTACTGTGCTGCGAATAAGGCGAAACCCATTGACTAAATTCACAGATAAATTCGTAGCTAAGTTATAGTAAGATGTACTTCCAACTGTGCGTAGCCATGTTCATTTATATTTTATTCAAACAAACGCACAAACCAAACATCGCAAAGTTAAAATATGTTTAGTAGTTTTGTTGCAGAAACCGGCTCGGTCACCGATACCTAGTTATTACTTTAACTTAGTCAATACTCAAACACAAATCTTTGTCCAGTTAAGATGAGTCAGACGTGTACAATAAATACAAAATTGCGAGGTCTAGACTGCGCGAAGTCAAAAAAGTTTTTGTAAAGTTATTTTTCAGAATCGTCGCGGACTGGTTGCGTGCCGGCTTTTTGGCAAAGTTTGAGAAAAACTTACCTGTAGTACTGAAGAGGCGAGGACTAGAAGAAGGGCCGCAAGCGGGACCCTTCCGGTCCTCATGGTGGTCCGAAAGAGTTGGAAGACGAATGTTGGCAAGTTAGTCCGTCGACCGATTGACGCGCGTCGTCGTCCGCGCCGCACCACTGTCGGACCGCGAGTGATGCCCGCACCCGCTCCGCTCGGTTGCTCCGCTGTGCTCCTCCGCTCCTCTCCTCTGATCGCTTCGCGTCCCAAGTCCAGAAGCGCACGCAACGACCCGCTCCGACCGACCGCTGTTCGCCGGTATGCATGCAGCGCTTCCTACGCAGCCTGCGATGCACTCACATCGTCCCACTCCGATACCAGTTCTATAATGGGCATTCTTATATCATATTTATCTCACTAAGGACTTTTTTTATATGGTAACATCCTAAACTGCCGATTATTTCCCTTAAGCCGTAGTATGCAAAAGTGAATTGTAATTGCACTCTGGATCAGTATGAAGAAAAATAATTGGTCTCGTTCCCGCGTGTGAGACTGTGAGCCCTGCAAAGTTCTATGACCCCTCTCCTGCGCTTATCACAATGGCGCAATCATAAATCAAAAATGCCTTATGTTTTATCGCGTTGTGGAAAGAAAAATATTCGTTATTTCTTTAGCGTAGAGTTTGAATTGTGTTACTAGGTGGATCGTAGTGATTCAAAGTGATATCATTATTTACTTACTCGTCGCGCCCAATTCCTTGGTTCAGTAAGTTATACCTACTCGCATTTAATTATAGTTTATTACATTTTCAAATAGCAATAAAAATCTAATGAATACATTGTGCTATTTTTTGAAGATGATAGTTTATTTTAAAAATACCTAACAGGAGAACGGAAGCAATGAGAGATTCGGAAAAGTGTGATCATCGTATCTTAATACTTTCGACAGTAATCTAGCTAGTTTATAAGTGGTAGATAAGAGTTCTACAAAATTGGGTTAGGTTATAAAAGGTTAGGTTAGGCTATCTAGAGCCATATGCGCGTCACGATAAACTTAGTTTGGGGATGTAAGTACTCTAATTAGGCGACTCGTTGTTGTCCAGTGGTTCGGGACTTCGACAGTTGTAATTTTTTTTTTGGTCGGGGTTTAATTCCCGCTCAAAGAATATTACTTATACTCGTAATTAACTGTGTGTTTAGGTGGACGTGTATGTGAGATTTCTGACCGTTAACAGTAACTCTAGATCACACCAAAATAATGAACGCTTTTAGTTAGTTAGGCCGTCATCTAGATAGTGCACAGGGTTAAGTATAAAAGGGTTGTTGCGAATATCAGCATCAGCATCCGCGGATTATCAGCATTGTTTTTTTATATCAGCATCAGCAACAATTGATGCTGATATTCAAGACGTGACGTGTTCGTTGAAGGCGGGACTGAGCGCGAGCCTCGTGGAGTTTTAACCAATCAGACAGTTATGCAAAAAATATATATATAATTATAACGTGTCTTTTATTCAAAGTCTTATCACACAACTTTATTCATATCAAATCACATTTAGTAACAATTTTATAATAAGATAAATGTTTTATTTAGGTAATATATTAATATCAGCATCAGCATCCGCTGATTCATTCAAAACCTGCATCAGCAACAACCCTGGTATAAATAACATTGGGGTCGTTCTTAAATAAATTAAAATTATATAAATACCTCGTTTACTGTATGAATTTCCCTTCTCATTTAATTTTTCGCAAAAGTTGTCGCGGAATATAGATCTTTCCCGGTTACCTAATCGTAGGTAACACGCTGGCACCTTTCACATGGGACGCCTGGTGAAATGTGGGTGTACTTAATACCTCTGCCTACATTTTCAGTTAGATACGGGCGTGATGTTATGTGCTGTGCCTGTAGGTATATCAGTATTTTTACCATGTAGTTACTTGCCGGTTATTTTTTATAGTAAAATCCGAACAACCAGAATGTATTTATTATGTATATCTTTCAGTGGATAGTCAACATTTCTATTATTATCTACCCTTCATTTTGTCAACAATTTTGGGGTAATTTAACTTCAAAAAATACTTTCTTTATTTTAACGATATTAATTAGGTGCACCTAAGTAGTTACTTGTAATCTGGCTGTCTGCTGTGGCGCAGCTTGATCACACAGATCTTAATTCACTACCCTGACTGCCCTAACTGGCTAACTGGCAGCTGTGTCTGAATTTCTCAGTAGCAGCCACGTAGTATGGATTGATAGCAATAGGCTCGCCCACTATGACATGGGACTTGAACATAACTGGCGAAATGTAGGTGTACTATCAGTTACAGCTCTGCCTAATCTTTCGGGTATTACAGGCGTGATGTTGTGTTATGTAAATAATAAAGAGGTAAAATTTGTGAGTTCGGATGTGGGAGGTATACTCCGAAACTACTGATTGGATTTAAAAGATTCTCACACTTAGTTTGAGTGGCATCACATACTTGGGCAGTCACAAAAGTACCCGGCCTGATGTATAGATGGCGGTTGTTGTTAAAAAATAAATGTATTTCATAGCGAGTACCAACCTTTTAAAACTTAAATCTAGACTTTCAAGCCGCTATATTTATTTATTATTTGCTTCGCGGCTGTCACATAGTGAACAATGCCACTGACTTTTTGATCACCGTTATGTGATACAAAACTTTCATTTGAAAAACGTCTGTCCGACCAATATCAAAGTCCCTCTCTCCTCCGGAGTAGTCTCCTCCTTCATTCACAACAATAAAATATTGGGTGGCCGACCGAGGCCATATGAGCTGCTAGAAGATAAACATCGCAGTGGTCGACTATGACGTGACTAATTTCCCACGGGGATAGGCAGAAACTAGGTGCAGAACACCACCTGCTACCAAGCAAATGTTCTTAGTTACCTAGATTCTTCGTCAAATGTGGTTGCAAACTTGCAGTTCACTCTATCAACAGTCAAAGTGTTAGATGTTGCCATCATAAGTGGTTTGAGCGACTTGTTTGCCGTAAGATGGACTGGTGCGGGTCGTGAATGTTTAAGATGTTGTGAGAGAATGAATAAAAAAAAAACGACTTCCAAAAAAAATACTAAAAAAGTGGATAATAACTTTGCTTTCGGAAGTCGGTGACTATTGTTTGTTTCATTGACTTTTT
The DNA here is from genome assembly GCA_964057025.1 of Standfussiana lucernea. Classification (NCBI taxonomy): domain Eukaryota; kingdom Metazoa; phylum Arthropoda; class Insecta; order Lepidoptera; family Noctuidae; genus Standfussiana; species Standfussiana lucernea. The sequence goes on from OZ059784.1 coordinate 4,912,045, forward strand.
TGCCACCGACTTCAGAAAGTAAAGTTATTTTCCACTTTTTTAGTGTTTTTTTTGGAAGTCGATTTTTTTTTTTGCAAAAAAGTTTTTATTTTACCCTTTTTAGCAATTTCTTTTACTTGGATGACATTTTTTCCAGCTATTTTGATTTCAAAACCAAACTGCTGAACCGATTTTGATGAAATTTCTATGGGACCAATCGGGAAGTAGATCCATTCAGATAAAAGAAGAATTTTTCAAATCGGTTCATAAATGACGGAGATATGAGGTAACAAACACAAAAAAAAAACATACAACCGAATTGAGAACCTCCTCCTTTTTTTGAAGTCGGTTAAAAATATACAATTTGTTTAAAAAAAACCCTGTCTGATCCGTGATGGTATTATTAGGTATTGACATTAGATTCTATTGATGTTATCCTTTGTGGATTACAAGTAAAACAATACTCTCCTATTAAATAAAAAAACTTCCTCCTCTCTCCTACATAGACTATATACTCTAATGTATAGACTGCCCCGTTGGCCGAGTGGTCGCAAGCGAGACTGCTGAGCGTGAGATCCGGGGCTCGATTCCCGAGTCGGGCAAACTGTTATTGGATTTTCCATTGGGAATTTCTCAGTAGCAGAAACGGAGTCAGGATTTGTACCCGGATGATAGCGATAGGCTCGCCCCCTATTACATGGGACTTAAACATAACTGGCGAAATGTGGGTGTAATGTTAGGTACATACACTTCTGCCTAACCCTTTATCAGAGATTACTGGCGTGATGTTATGTATGTATGTAAGTATAGTAAAATACCCCGACAAAAATAAATTATATGTACTAGAATGAGGAAACTTACATAGCAACACAGATTTTAAAAGTTTGTTAGATTTTAGGGAAATGGTGGTAATTTGGGCACAAAATTAAAATTCATTAATATGTTTATTTTCGTGTATCCATTTGATAATAGTCATTGGTATATAATACCTATATGGCCCTTAGGGATCGGACACGTTTTTTTTTTTTTAAATTGTAGATACGTCTTGTAAATAATTAGTATTTTTTTTTATTGTCTTTTAATCTTTTTGTGATGTAACTTGGAATGACAAATTGTGGAATGATGATCTAGACATTGCGGATTAAACGAAGATGTAGTGATAAACATTGAAAAGAGTATGCTTAGATGGTTTGGTCATGTTGTGAGGATGAGTGAAAGGCGAATAACAAAAGGTATTTACAAGGCAGATGTGAGTGGCAACGCCGGGAGAGGGCGCCCTAGAAGGACAGACACTAATCTTATTGGTAAGCCGTAAGGTTCTTCAGCAAGGTCAGGTGCATAGTACTGGCCACCGGCTTTCGTGTATGACTTTTTTGAATGTGGACGACGTGAAAGGAGTACATATGTGAGAATATAACAGGTAGCGTTTTGAATATTCTACATACCTTCATGGCTAAAAGGGGTGAGTTTATGTATGTACCTATGTATGTTTTTGATTGGTTAATTTCACATGTTCTTTTGTGTGTGTGTGTTTTTTTTTTTATTTCGCTGCAGTATTCTTGTTGGGGAAGTCGCCTGGTGCCTCTGTAGCCCAGGTTGTCCACTTTAAAAATTTCTGCGCTAAAAGGTACAATCATTTTGTGGACGAATGTTGGTAAATTGGTTTTTTTTTCTTGGTCTTTGGGAGCACCTAGTTACTGTACCAAGACGACAAGGATCCTATGGTACTCGTGTGAAATTGACTGGGGGGGTGGTTTTGTAAAATGTATTGAAAAAAACATGATGATGGCGTTAGCTCTGATTTTGGCCACACGTCAAAATATCCTAGTAGAAGCTATAGTTAAGGGTCCACACTCAGTATTGCTAAAAGTAAAACGGTGCGATCTGTCAAACCGGTAATTTAAGTTGAGCTTGTCACGGTCAATGTGTAGATAGGTAATCATCGTTGATGTAGTTGGCATAATTTAAGCAAACATACATAACACTATTGAATTTTACTATAATCGTCATGTTTTTCTTTATTGTGTCGATGGTTCTCATAACTATTTGATTCGAATTAGCTTACTGCTCCAGTATTCTTGGAAATCATAATTGAAAAAGAACGATTCTTAATTTGTTCTGGGGAGGAAGGCGGCATTCCAGAAATTATGTAAATATTATTATTTACATATTTTCTGGAATACCGTCTTTCTCTCCTTCACAGGTCGCAGGTCACACAACACATGCAACTATACAACAATGAACGATATACAATACAAAAAATATTAGTGAGCGAGGCTGTTACAAAATGTGCGAAAGTGATGTTGGATGATTTTTACGTTCCGGGCGGCCATTCCAAATGTACGTCAACCTTTAGACGGCAGAAATTATTAAATTTATGTTTGGATCCTCATTTTAAATAAAACATAACACCTGTTATCTTTGAGGGGTTAGGCAAGTAAAACCGGGCACAAATCCACACTCCGTGCCAGCAACAGGGAGGGTTTCGCCTAAGGGGGAAATCCAATAATAATGCCCCACCTGAGAATCGAACCCAACATCTCATGCTCAGCAACACCGCTTGCGACCACCAAACCATTCACAAGACTCATTTTCTACGTGGCCATATAAAGATTCTATTGAGAATAATCTACCTACTTCGTTACTTACAAACTTTTAATTAAAAATAATTAGTCTGAACTTTGTCTTAAATATTTTGCAAAGAAGCAAGAATTATTATCTTATCTGAAAATAAAAACAAAAAACAATGATGCTATCATAAAAACCTTGGTTACCTACTCAAAAAAATTATCATTAAAATATGTATTCCTTCACGAATCTTAAAAGATATTTAAAACTTTAACATTTAAAATCATTTTACGCATTCATTGGTTTTTCTTCTTTTCAGTATTATTTCGTAATTTTCGTTTTTTTCGAATTTTGGATAAAGACTTCTCCACATAATATTTAGGTTCAACAGTATGTAATGTCAATTATACGAGATACATTATGATCTTAACTTAAACTGAAAATTGTATGAACCCTGGCCTGCCTAACTTCCGCCATTTCATTTTATTTTCAAAATAGCAACCTAGCATAAAATATTTAGTAGATTTTGTCTCGTACAAAGTGTTGCACGAATGTTGTAGCAATACAAATAAGACGGTGATCTTATTTGTATTGATACCAGCTATTGATTAATGCAGATTTTATGCATGGCTGCTATTTTGAAAATCAAATAAAATGGCGGAAATTAGGGAGGCCAACCTTTTCAATTTTTTTTGTTCCCAAAAAAACGAACCTACTTAAATAATGTAAAGATTAACAGTTGTTATCTATTTCAACATAAGTACGTTTATTTCTATTATGAATTAATTACCTACTTATTTGAGAGGTCGATAACCGTAAGGGCGAAATGGATGTCCCTCTGTACATAAAGGAACTAAATGCATATGGACCATTAATATACATACATTAAACTCACGCCTTTTTTCCAAGGGAGTAGACAGAAACCACAGAACGCCACCTGCTATGATCCTAACATACTCCTTTGCACTTGGTCCACGTTCATACGACTGGTCATACACGCACGCAGGTGGCGAGTACTACGCACTTGGCCTTTCTGAAGAACATTAACATACTTGGCTAAATTGAGAAGTAAAGTCCTCCTTATCAGCCTAGCCCTTTCCTAACAATGACGGACTGGCTGCGGACGGTGCACATGGACAGATAAGTACTGCAGTACATTTTCTGCCAAAGTATTGTGTCCGGAGTTTGGTTCGAAATCGTATGGGTTTGACCGAACGGATTTTTTTTGATAATTTTGTTATTTGGGAATTATGCAAATAATTTAAACTACTTATGCCTGATGTATCTTCCATATTAATGTGCAAACATATTATTACAAAGCTCGTTAATAACAGAGTTAAAAATAAAGTACGTAAAATAACAAAAACTTTAGAGAATTTTAAAATTTGTGCGTTTTAGCGTCGGTATTCCTTTCCAGCCTGTGTGGGTACTTTTTTTATTACATAAGAAATTAGATTAAGTTCATTCAGTTTTGTGTTATTATGATAAGCTAAATTAGTATGGTTTAAGAAGTAAGTTGATATTTGTAAAAGTATGGGATTGACATCGTCGCATTTGTGTACAAACATCTATTAAAAAAGTTGATAGTGCGGTGACACACCGTACCTTGTAGCATTCCTTCGATTTTAAGAGCACCAATGAGCATTAAGCATTGGTGCTGCTAAAATCGGTGCCTAAATGGGAACACATCCGTATCGCTTAAACGCCTAGCTCGTGGCCACGCGATGAAGTCCTAGGTAGAAATATCCTGTTGTGCACCCTGTCGCGACTATATCCGTCTATGTAATGCATTGGCAGCTTCGCTTTGATTGGTTGTGATTGGGAGGTGCTAGAAGGTACGGTGTGCCCCCGCACTATCAATTTTTTTAATAGATTTTATACACAAAAGCGACGATGTCAATCCCATACTTTTACAAATATCAACTTACTTCTTAAACCATACTAATTTAGCTTATCATAATAACACAAAACTGAATGAACTTAATCTAATTTCTTATGTAATAAAAAAAGTACCCACACAGGCTGGAAAGGAATACCGACGCTAAAACGCACAAATTTTAAAATTCTCTAAAGTTTTTGTTATTTTACCTACTTTATTTTTAACTCCGTTATTAAAGACTTTTGTAATAATATGTTTGCACATTAATATGAAAGACATATCAGGCATTAGGCATTAGTAGTTTAAATTATTTGCATAATTCCTACAAAACAAAATTATCAAAAAACTCCGTTCGGTCAACCCATACGATCTCGAACCGAGCTCCGGACACAGAACTTTGGCAGAAAATGTACTGAAGTATCTGTCGAAATGCACTATCCGCAGCCAGTCCGCCGCAATCTGTTCGTAAAAGTGGGATACCATGATCTGTTAGTGCAGGAATGTTTTAGTATTATTCCGAGAGTGGGTTACAGATGGCGCTAGACCGCTGTCTAGCGCTGTCATTTTCCCACTCTGTCTCATCACTACGGCTGGTGACGTCACCTTGAAATAGCCAATCGGATTGCACTTGTCACTCCCCGCGCACCGCGTGCCTTCCGCTGCATTTGGTGAACTCGATTTCAAACAAAATGTTTATGATACGGAGTCTAGTGGAGGTTATCTGTGTAGTTATCCCCCTGATTTGACTGGACCTTTATTATTGAAACCTTTTTCATTTGAATTTATTCACTTCTTTCTTAGGTTTCTCGCATGGGACTTAAACATAACTTGCGTAATGTGGGTGTACTATTCCCTCCTCTAACCCTCATTTTTTCACCTGCCTAACCCTTCAGGGATTACAGGCGTGATGTTATGTTTTTAGGTTTTGCTACACACTAGTTCGGTTCGGTATATTTGTTAAACTACAAAACCGATCCGGAGCTATTATCACACATATTCGGTTCGTACAGGTCAGCAAATTGGGTTCGGCATCTAGGTACCGTCGCTGAATTATGTTCACAAACTATGTAGCGCTCAGTCGAACAGCGTTTTTCCGAACGTATGATATTATTTAAAACTGCTTACATAACTTTCGATTTTACCACCCGGCTATCTTCTGTGCTGAATCATGCCGAGCCGAACAAGTGTCATGTTTCCCCTTACACAGCTTAGGCGACCATATACATGCGTGGTCCTAAAGGGGGGGTCACAGGGATCATACCCCCCACCCTCCCAAAAATTTTTGTTAGAAAGGTAACAAGAGAAACTAACCTTTACAATGCAGAACGCCCAAATTTTGAAGCTCGCTTTGCTCGTTAAAGAATTCTACCTTTTTTAAGTTCTGTATAAGTTGAAGGAGCTACTTTTATTCACACTCTGTAGGTATAAATTAATAAAAAGAACCTTATATCCGGGGCGGAGGCGGGCTACTTCAATTTTGAAGCCCTCTTCTCTCGCTCTTTCATTTTATTAGTACCAAGAGCTGATCCAGGGGGGGGGGGTTCATGACCACCCCGCTCTGGGCTGATTCTAGGTCAACCGTGATCAAGTTTCTGAACAGATTCAATTAAATTAAAATAAACATTTTGCATGATGGCAAAAGACTAACTAAGTCCTGTAATCCTGTTTCTGTGCACCAAAAGAACCTAACCCATCCGAGGCCCGGCTCGCTTCGCTCGCTCTTCATCTTGAAACTTGAAAATCTTACTCAGGGGCAGGGGTCCGAAATATCTCGGACAGCTATAAAGAAATGAACCCATCCAAAATTTTCTCGCTCGCTATTGTATCCTATACTTTTTCAATTATGCAAAAGTTTACAGAGTTCCTCCTATTCTCATTTCTGTGTAAATGAACAAAAAGAACCTATGTTATCCAAGGAGAGGGGCAAAAAATTTCCAGCTCGCTATGCTCGCTAATATATCCTATACTTTCTCAATTTTGCAAAAGTGGATAGATTTCCTCCTATTCTCATTTCATCAGAAATTAAAAAAAAAATAACTTAATTATCTGAACAGGGATGCAAAATCTTTCGAGCTCGCTGCGCTCGCTCTTGCATTCTCTTGTATCTCAAACGTTTTCTGCATTAGTCGTCTCCTACATAATTCCTGGAATGGTCGAAAGAAAATCTAACCTACCCGATGCAGTGCTAAAAGTTTCGAGCTCGCTTCGCTCGCTCTGGCATTCTTTTAATTTTTATCTATATACTAAAACAATTTCTGTATTAATAGACAAAAAGAAAACCTATCAAATTCGAAATGGATGTCAAATGTTACGAGCTCGCTCAGTTCGCTCTTGAATCCCTACTTTTCTCAATTAATAGGCTATTCTATATATACCTAAGTCGAGAAAATTACTCCTTACATAAATCGAAAAACAAAAACCTACCATATCCGTGGTGTTGAGTAAATGACCCCGAAATTATCTAGTCGGCGCCATGATTGTTTTGTATAGGTAAATCCAGAGTTGGATTCTAAACCAAATTCATGGCTATGGCCCTATGCGACCCCCCGTCCTCCAGTCTTTGGCTGGAACCGCGCTGGACCATATATATATAATATTGGGCATTTAGGATAGATATAGAAGAAGAAAAAGCAGCAAGAAGAAACAAAACTTTTGTTTTGCCAACTATTGCCAAGTTTTGACGTCAACTTGGACATTCAACAGGTTTCCCCCACTTCGCCGACAATTGACGCTATAAACTTTACCTCTTTGTGGAAAACCTTCAAGTTTAAATTATTTGAGAAATTCTTTTGTATTAAACATTTCATATAAGTTTTTATTTTAATTACGTAGTTACCTACTCGGTTGGGGTTGGTTTGGCAATCTTTCACGTTATGTAATATTACTAAACTTTTCACGTTCCTTTAAACTATGTCGAATGTTAGAGTTACGACAAAAACTTGGCAGTTCTTCGAATTGCGGCCGTATTTTTGAGTAATTTTTGAAGTGGATTTTGGAGTGGCTGACGTATGAGAAGGTAACTTGGTGAATATCTCTTAGATGCGAGAAGCATAGAATCAGTCGTAACTAGGGCCAAGCTTGGAGGATGCCTCGGTCCAGCACCTGTTGCTGAAAAACGTCCGTCTTTCAGCTGATAGGTTGATAATGCCATTCCTACGATGTGATTAAGTAAATTTACTCGGAAAGTGTGAATAGAAGTCAGGTCCTACACCTACTGCTCCTCAAGCCATCACGATTTCCAAAAGTTTATTGCGGATAGCTACCTATTTCTCGCTGCCAGACAGCAAATAAATACTAACAAAATCTTTCAACTACTTTACTACTTTTTACTTACTTTTACACAAACATGAACGTTAGCATTCCTGCAGGGTACCTACCTCCTCTACACAGTCTTCATCGCTTTAGATTTTTTTTTTTGCGTTCATCTATTTATTTACAGAACGTGCATTATCAGGTAATTATTTCATAATATTTACAAATGTTTGCGGAAACCAGATTATTTCCTAGACTTAAAGAATGTTAGGTAATAGATTTTCTTGTAAATCTCCTCAGTGGCATCATCTAGAATTCTAACTAGACTTTGACCTCGAGCGCTAGAAATTGTATCGGTACCAATCGGTTGGAATATACCTACTTAGTATATTTTCGGCTTCTGAATGACTACGCTACCTACGTCAGTAATCTTATTGAGTATCTACATGTAAAGGTGCGTTCAAGTTGTCCAGCATACACTGCAAGGCATACCAGTTGTAGGTATATTTAGGCAGTGGACACCACGCCGACACCGCCGAGGCGTCTCCGAGCTGTGTGTGTGTCAGACCAGACCATCTGTGGGTGTGTTTATCATAACACATCGTCTGTCTGAAAACTTGCAAGCGAGTTTTCAGACAGACGATGGTTCTAAGGCCCTCTCTCATCGGGAGCAATCGCGTTTAATGTAACAACCCCAGCAACCCCAGCTTTCGCCAAGGTAGTCGCTTTCCAGTAAGTTTTCCCCCACTCGGTCACTAGCGAGCCGTCGGCAAATCAGATGATACCGACTTGATGGAGAAACGCACCGCTGAAGGCATAGCCGAACTGAGTCGTACCCAATGTTCCACAGGACTACATCTGCTGAAGCTGCCACGGCACTCTTAGTAAAAGTCGCATGTACCGGCAGCACCTACTCTACAAATGTTTGACAAAATCTTTGTTGAATATTTTATCTGTAGAGGCTTGTAATTAAACACTCACTGATGAAAGCAATGCTCGAATCTTATCTGTTACAATACAGTTGAATACTTCAGGTGTGGCCTTGTCCAGAAAAGTCGATTATTTCGCGCGTAATACGTGCCTACCACTATGTTGCTGGGTCCAGGCGGAGCGTTTAACGGGCGAACATTTGAGGACAGATTCTGTAAGACAGTAACATGGAATTAAACTAAGTTCACGCGTAAACTGGACACAACCAAGAAATGTCTACTTCTCTAGTATCTCGACTCGCGCACTACAAGCGTTTATCACGCGCGACTCGGAGAGTCTGGAAAAGTGCACGTGATTTATGACCGTTCTATTGAATCACTTTGATTGGGTGTCAATTTAGTTACTTGCTTCCTTCAAGGAGGTGAGTCTACCCGTCATATTTAACAACGTTAAAAAAATACTTAAAGAGAAAAATAAAACCAGTTCAACAGTAGATATGTATGAATAGGTTTGTATGGGCTATGCACCGCTAGCCTATCCGGTTACCACTCTCGCGGTGGGAGCATAGCAACCACGCCACGTGTCTTTACCATGTTCGCGTAACGTCAGTGTACAATATTGTTAAATCGCAGAGATTGCAGAGAACTCGTCGCTTAGTCGTGGCTTCTCACAAGTGGTACGCACGTTCACAAATTGCCTTGCAACAAACACGTGTCGAGTCAGCAAAATTCGCCGTCACCACGAGCAATACAACATCAGCCATCACCCCGCATCACCTATAATTGGGACACCGAAGAAAATTAGCACGTCAACACCAGCTGGGACTTGGTTACTCGGCTATCGTTATTGCAGCTCTGCAAACCATCAGCGGTAACCTAAGCATACTAAAGGTGCCCAGAGCCCCTCCGAACAACTAGTTTGGAGCTTGTTACCCCTTGTTAAGCCGGTCCTACATATTAAGCCAAGAACAAGCCGATGAAAATGAAGGTTTTATTTGTGGAGAAGAGAAGAAGATGTTGTCCCAACATATTGGTGCATCCTAACTCCTACCTCCTTGCATACAGAGAAGATAATGCAGTATCTTCCTACGGATAAAGCCAGTTAACCTGAGAGTTGTAATGTTGGAATCGCGTTAAGTTCTTTGTGGTGCGGGTTCGGACTCATTGTCTAGACATTCATAAAGGAACAATTTTGGAGGACGGGTGTCGTGTTTCGGTGTTTTCGCTAAAACCTACATGACACCTCGACTCAGCGCAATACATCTACGATTCAACGGACATAGTGGTAGTAGGTAATGTAGGAATCATTCATTTTTGAGATTAATTTGTGAATTTTATCCACTGAACTTTGTTGCCCTGAAAATAAAGGAATTAATATATAAAATGTCTTTGACATATTTTGGGATCCTGGGTCCCAAGATATGTCAAAGACATTGTATACCGTATTGACATTGTAAGATATTGTATGCCGTCCAATGGTCGGAGACCCCAGGGCCTGGGGTCTCCGACCATTGGACGGCGATACGAAATCGCAAAAGCCCGTTAGAGACTTTAAATGGAATGAGGAACCGACCGGCGATTATCCCTTTATGCATTGTGGGGACAATTTATAGTGCATACACGGATATCATGATAACAGGGGTATGACTAGGGAGTCATACCAATGTTATATCTTACCAAATGAAATGGCAAGGTGCGACTAGCACACTCAATAGTTGGCCCCGCAAATCGAAACTAGCACGTTGTGACAAGAGGGTAGCGCTTGAAGAGCGGTGAGGTATTTCACGGTCAGGACGGACAGACTGACCATTCAAAGAGGAATGGTCGACAGAAAATCTAACCTATCCGAGGCACACTTACAGGTCCAGATCCTAATTCGACAAAGTACATATTAAATAGACCTATTATAAAAATACATAACAAACCTACCTATACCCTACCTGCCTACCCTACCTTTATGAAATTTAGTTTAATAAAAGGACTGACTGTGGTTTTCCACCACACAAAGTGACTGGCAGAGGAGGAGGTTAATCATCATCATTACCTTATGTAACATCCAAAGATCACCCTTTATATCATTATGACGTAACTAAGCAGCTAACAGCTATGTAGCACAACTTTGTTACCTGATATACCTGCCGAAGCCACCACGACCAACTTTTCATAATATCCAGATACTTTCCTAAAAAAGTTAAGATTGGGTTTAGCGTTTATAAAGGGACGTAATATGTCTGGCGGTCTCGGGATCTCCCTCTATTATCGGATCTTTCAAAAGGCATCGATGCCTGCCATCTAGTGAGGTTTTTCAATACTATTAAGCTGCATAATCTTTTGGTACAGAATTTCAGATGTCGCCACATACGAACAAAGTGAAGAAGCGTGACCCCTCCGCGCCGTTTTCAAACGTAAAAACGTCAACCTAATGGCAAATTAATGTTAATTTGACAGGTGACATTCACAAAAACCCTAAATCATCCTTTTTCACTTCGAACGTTCAAAAATTTATAGAGTGAGGGCAAGGAGTTTAAAATCATAACATCACGCCTGTAATTCCCGGAGGGTTAGGCAGAGGTGTACCTACACACACATTTCGCCAGTTATGTTTAAGTACCATGTAATACGGGGCGAGCCTATTGCCATCAACCGGGCACAAATCCAGACTCCGTGGCTGCTACTGAGAAATTCCTGATAGAAAACCCTATATAATTCCTATCAGGCTATCGAAAAACAATTACATCACGAATAGAGAACAGCAGTAGGTGCACAAAACATAAGAAAGTTAACTATGATACACAATGGTAATGGAAGATTTAAGATCTAATAGTCTACTAAACTATGGTACAACAGTAAGACATCAAACATTCACCTATAGTTTTTGTGTTGTGATTTTCAGGTTCCCACCAGCAACTACCTGAATTTAATTATTTTACATGGAACAACTGCCTATAAGACCTCCACAACCCAGTTTAGTACTGGGAAATATGATCGCCTTGGTAAGACTGGTTGTCAAGTGACAGCCAGGATCAACATGCTTTCCCAGGCACGAAGGAAACTTGATACATAATGGGTGGTCACCCATCCACAGATTACCCTAAGCAAGTTCGACTTAGCCTGAAGATCGACCTGCATGGCTGTTATTATTTATCCATGGGTTCTTCTCAGCAGATCAAGCATGGCAAATACCAGCTCATGGAAATCACGGAACTCTTCTGCTGTTTGGCACTGTGTCCAATATTGAAATTCGAAGAAATTAAGGATCCCTTCTTCAGAACACCTCGTCCTGGGTGTTTAAGGCAGCAATTATGGCATCATTTGGCCTAAAATATCCGAGATTATAACGGATTTGTAAAATTAAATTGGAGCGTATGCTACCATGACGAAAAAAGGTCGTAAAGTGACACGTAAAAAATGACAGTTGCCGAACAAAACCATCGCAGATAATAAAAGACAGCATAAAAATCGTTCCGAAATCGACTTGTTCCTGAAAAGCATGTAACGATTTTAAAAACTCTTTAGAGTTTTCTGTGCCTCAAGGACTTCAATTGTGAAGTGTGACATTCTGTGATGTAAGTGCTTAAAATAATTGTATGATGGTGTAGCCTCTCGTGTGCCCGAACGTAGATCAACGCTCAAAACAAGTCAGTGTTAGTCTGCCGGAGCGTATATCTACGCGTAAAACTATGTAAGTTACGTTGTTAGTTTAAAATATATTTTTTAAATATTAACACGGCCTGCCGCGCGCGTACTGTTTTCCGCGGCAAACAGCGCCTTTGGTGCGCATTGTCGCCCGGTATACGAGGGGGTAGTAGGTCAGATAAATGTGTCACAAACGTGAGCACCTGTTGTAAACTAAGTACTGATGCGAACATAATATATTTTTCAATTAAATATACAACTGCAGTGTTTTAACACCTTCACCAAAAAAACAGTGTGTCATATTACCAATGTGGGTTGTGGAGATCAGGTAATACTGGTATTCAGCTGCACCAATAACACTGGAAGCCGCTGACCACATATTTGGGAAAAGGCTGGGCAGATAAAATTAGGATACTGGACAGATTTGATTTTGGCAGTAAAGTAATAACACTCACTGCTCGTCTGTCCTATGTCTGTCACTATGTCTCGGCAAGTAAAATGACGAACATCATCATACTATTGATGTGAATGTAAAGATAAAATACCTAAAAAATAAAAAGACTTCATTTTGAGTATGTTTATTTCCACTTTCTCATATGTAGGTCCCGTTTTTATAATTCAATATATTTACAAAGCTGTTAACACCATTATGTCATAAATTATTCCTAAATGCTATCAAAACATTGATATTTTGATTTGGTCTTGAACTGGAGACTTGGGAAACACTAGTGTGACAATGCATAGGACAAAAACATATATTTTCGTAATGGCAGAAAAAGACATCACACTAAAATATATCTAATTCTTTGTCACTCACAAAAAATACATAGAAAATTGCAAAGGTGACCTTTATAAATTGCAAAGGTGGAATGTTAAGCCATATATTTGATAATGTAAGTCCTGGATGATTTTCCAAACTTTTTTACAGCGCTAATTCACTTACCAGGTAGGAGAATACAAACATATATACATAATATATAGGTAACCTGTGAAGGAAACAAGAAATCTTGAAGGGCAATTTCAAGACTAGGAAGAGTGATGAAATATGTCGACAATAGGGGCCCTTTTTATAGGTACTTTTCCTATTGTCATTTGCAAATAAACATGATAAATTGTTGTTACTTGTTGAACTTTCATCAACTGTAGATAGTGTCTAAATGTTGTCATTAATATTATCATCAATTATATGACTGTTCTTTAATCGGAATGGTTAACTTTTTATGTAAGTTCTAGTCTCGTTAAATCCCTGCAACATTTAAGAAAACTACAACATACTTATAAGGTAATAATTATTGTAATGCCTCGAACTCCTAAAATCTTAAGACTATATAACTACTGTAGCACTACCTTTAAATATTTTTTTGTGAAAACGCATCTTAGAACTGGCAACACCGCCCACGACTCCAAGACGCGCCAAGCCAACCGCTAGTGGACTCTAAATCGTGAGTGCCGAAGTCACGCTCGCGAAACGCTCTCAGCTAAAGTTATTATTCTTTCAATTGTTTACCTGTTTGTGCCATACACTGTGTTTTACCGTTTACATTATATACTGTTTACCGTTTAACGTTGTGAACTTTATTGAAAAAGCCCAAATACAACCCCTGAGCAAACACTTCTTACAGTGACGCCCAACTCGTGGCCAACGTTAACTCAGTGAAAATTCGTAAAAACTATAACAGTGACTAAAAGTGCTTATTACTATCGTGCTAACACAAACTGTGAACCCTTTCCGATAGTGATAAATCTCCAAACAGTGCAAAAACAAACTGCAAAACTTTGGGCGAGTCCATTCTTCCCGCCAACATTGTAACCGACGCGCGACGCGCGGGAAAGTACCTACGCCGCGCACAGTGTTTTGGCGCGAATAATACCCAAGCTCAACGGTTCGAGTTGTGCAACGAGAATTAACGAATACGTATTTCGTTACTCTCGTACCGTCCATATAACCATCACCCGTGTTGATCTGGTTGTTCGAGCGAGAAACAGACGAGCTAGTGCCCTGTTACTATGCCGCCGAAGCAACCCAGAAAACCAACAGGAAGAGATGCTGGATCGGAATCTGACACGGACGCGGAAGTGAACAGGTCGGTGGTACGTGTACCATCATCACCGAATATCATCATGTCTGAAGAGATGCTTCAGACCCTTGTGTGCAACATCACGAGAAGCCAAGCGGAAGCAAATCGCATTTTAATAGAAAGCGTTTTGACGAACAGAGATCATGAACCATGCACTTCACCTCCACGGGTACCTGACGCGCGTGATAATACCACGCGGCGCGCGGGCAATTTCGCAAAGTGCACGGCGCGCTTTGACGGATCTTCAAAGAACGCGGAGGAGCTCGAAGCATTCATCGACGCTATTGAAGTGTACCGCGACTGCACCAACATCAGCGACGAGCACGCGCTGCGGGGATTGCCTATGCTGTTAGTCGACGAGGCCGCCATCTGGTGGCAGGGAGTGAAGTCGTCGATAACGTCGTGGTCCGGCGCGCTGCAACGTCTTCGAGGCATGTACGGAGTGCCGCGACCGGGTTACAAATTGTTTCGCGACATTTTTCGTACAGAACAAGATAGTGAACGGGCCGACGTATTCATTTGTAAAGTGCGCGCTTTAATCTCTAAATTGCCATATGTCGTGCCGGAAGTGATGGTAATAGACATTGTTTACGGATTGTTACACCGTAGGATAAGGAAGCGAGTGTCTCGCGACGAGGTGAACGATTTGGAACAGCTATTAGCGAAGGCCAGGTTTGTCGAGGAGTCGTTGGCGGAGGTAAGTGCTTCTATCCCTATCCCTGATAACAACGTAAACATCGTTAAGTCCGAATCCGTTAAAAAAAATAACGATAGCGATGGGAAAAAGCGCGCTAGACCGAAATGTACTTATTGCCGGTTTTTCGGTCATTCCGTTGAAAATTGCCGTAACAAAGCGAAGGAGGGCAAGGTCATCGACCCTCCTGATAAATCGAGCAAAAGTTCCGAGTTGCGTTGTTACGGATGTGGTCAGCTGGGAGTGGTACGTTCGAAATGCAGTAACTGCAAAGATGCGACGTCTTCGAAAAAGTCGGATTTTTGTAGCGCTCGGGTAGCCGACGGTGACGATCCGCGGCCACTGGTGGAAATTCAGGTCGTGAATCGCAAGGGAGTTGCTATCTTGGACACTGGGGCTACTCATTCTATTGCGGGCCCCATGCTTTACAATTTACTTTTGAAAGCCGGCGTTCTTTTTATGGAAAATTCACGTACCATAGGGCTTGCTGACGGATCGCAGCAAGTAGGTACTGTGCTCGAGTGCACCACTGATGTAATATTACAGGGACGCGTCGTATCTACTATGTTCATTGTATTACCAGACGCGCAAACCCGTACATTATTAGGCAGGGACTTTATTCTGAAAGCGGGGATCATGTTAGATTTACCTCAGAGCAGCTGGTGTTTTAACAACAACCCGGGATGCTGGCATCCTTTCATTACTAGTTTCGTTTTATCTACCGGCGGCCAAATGGAGCTGATGAAGGTGGAAGCTTCGAACCTTGTGCTGCGGGATGATGAAGGCACCAAGTTGACAGCCGATCAAAGGATACAACTGAATGCGTTTCTGTTGAAGAGGTCCGACCGCTTTGAAAGGGGTGGGCCACCAACAGAATACGCCACGCACCGGTTGAAGATTGACCCACATCAGGAACCCATCGCCTCACCACCTTACCGGATGTCTCCTGGTAAGAGAGCTCTGCTGGAACAGGAGTTGCAGAAGTTGCTAGATACTGATGTAATAGAAGAATGCGAGTCTCCTTGGGCCGCCAACGTGGTCCTCGTGACGAAGAAAGATGGAGGGGTTCGGCTTTGTGTAGATTACAGGAAGCTGAATGCTGTAACTGAGCCTGATCGCTACCCACTTCCGCGCATCGAAGACGTTCTCCACGCAGCTAAGAACACCAGTTTTATGACAACCTGCGACCTGCGATCAGGTTACTTTCAAATCGCTGTGGAACCGGACGACCGCGATAAGACTGCATTCGTAAGCCCGCTCGGTTGTTTTAGGTTCAAAAGGATGCCAATGGGTTTGAGGAATTCAGGAGCGACTTTCCAGCGGCTTATGGACCGATTTAGATCTGGCAAGGAATTGGCCGATGTTTGCATGCTAACGTATTTAGATGACGTCATCGTCCTGTCCGAGTCGTTTCCCAAGCACCTGGAAGACCTGAATGCTATCTTCAACCGGCTAGAGATGTACAACCTACGAGTGAACCGTGAAAAAAGTTGCTTTGCTCGCGAATCTGTTAAGTTTTTGGGCCACGTTATCGTGCCAGGCGGGGTGAAGGCAGACCCTGATAAGACAGCAGCTATCGCTAACATGTCCCCTCCTGAGAACGCGAAACACGTGAAGACATTTTTGCAG
Source organism: Standfussiana lucernea (assembly GCA_964057025.1). Lineage (NCBI taxonomy): Eukaryota > Metazoa > Arthropoda > Insecta > Lepidoptera > Noctuidae > Standfussiana > Standfussiana lucernea. Next base: position 4,928,689 of record OZ059784.1, read on the forward strand.
ACGTCAAGTTGGTTCCGGCGCTTCATTCCCAATTACGCCGATGTTGCTAAACCTCTGACGGATCTCCTCAAAAAGGATAGCAAATGGACCTGGACCTCGAAGCAACAAGATGCCTTCGATTGCATCAAGAGAAAGTTAATCTCCGCTCCAATTCTGCGTCAGGCTGACGAATCGATGCCGTTTTCGTTGAGGACCGACAGCAGCGGATATGGCCTCGGAGCTGTACTGATGCAGGGGGAGGGGCCCGAGGAAAGACCAGTGGAATACGCCAGCCGTTTGTTGAATAGTGCTGAAAAGAACTATAACACAACGGAAAGAGAGGCGCTAGCAGTTGTGTGGGCGGTTACAAAGTTCCGCGCATACATCGAAGGATCAGAGGTTGTGATAAAGAGTGACCACCAACCTTTGCGATGGCTCATGACTGTCAAATCACCAAGTGGTCGTTTGGCAAGGTGGGCCCTTACCCTCCAGGAGTACAACCTCCGTATAGAGTATACACCCGGCAAGTCAAACGTCGTCGCTGATACTCTCTCGCGACCACCTTGTGCTGAGGAAACGGATAGCGATATTCGCTACGCCGAGGTGGATTTCCCATCGAGAAGCCCAAAAGACGTTCGTGAGAATCAGCTAAAGGACCCTGACGTGCGAAAGATCATCGAAGACCTTGAATCAGCCGACGATCCGTTTAGGGGGAGAAGTTGGTCTGACCGCGGCTTTACCATGTCAGACGGTGTTCTATATAGATACGGACCTGATGAATGTGAAGAAGAGACGGGATGTCTTGTTATACCGGAGCACGAACGCGATAAAGTCATGGCAGAATATCACGACGCACCGACGGCTGGACATTGCGGAGTAGAGCGCACACTGGATCGAATGAAGTCGAAGTATTACTGGCCTGGTATGCGGCAATACATCGTTGGATACTTGAAAAAGTGTGTAGACTGTCAGAGATACAAAGCCGATAATAGGAAACCGGCCGGACTACTGCAGACTCCCGCAACTAATCGCCGTTTCGAAGTGATTGCCGTGGACCTTTTCGGTCCGTTACCGGAGACCGCTGATAAGAACAAGTGGATTCTTATCGTAGAAGACACCTGCTCACGATGGGTAGAGCTGTTTGCCCTACAGGATGCTACAAGCTTGAACTGTTCCAAGATCCTGATCTCAGAGGTTTTCCTGAGATATGGTGTACCTAGACGGGTCTTGAGTGACAATGGTGTACAGTTCATAAGCGAGGTAATGCAGCAAGCTTGCCATACGTTTGGCATTACTCAGTCGCTGACACCAGTATACCATCCTCAAGCGAACCCGGTGGAAAGAAAGAACCGCGATCTCAAACCGCAACTTGCTATTCTGGTAGGGAAGGATCACAACACCTGGGACACCCACTTATCCGCGATACGCTTCGCGATGAACTCTGCAGTGACCAGCAACACTGGATTCTCACCGGCTTACCTGACGTTCGGACGAGAGATGCGTGCACCGGCCGACGTCATCGCTGATATGCGCACCATTGTAGAGAGCGACAACGTCGTGACGAGCCTTACCCCTTACCTTCAGAGGATGTCAACCGTTCTATTTAAAGCTAGAGATGTGCATGAAAAGGTACAAGCGAATCAGAAGCGCTACGCCGACGAGGGGCGTAGCCCTGCGCCTGATTACTCGATCGGTGATCTGGTGCTTTTGAAGACCCAAGGGAGTAACGACACGACACACGGGCAAACGCCAAAGTTCATACCGAGGAGAGATGGCCCATACCGTGTTAAGGAGCCCTTAAGCGCAACTACTTATTTGTTGGAAAGGGTTAGTAGTGGTGAAACGTTAGGAAAGTACCACGTCTCTCAGTTGACCCCATTCGTAGGCGACGTAGCGCCAGTCCCAGTCAACGAAAAGCGCCGGCGCGGTAGACCCAAACGTTATCTTGACTGACTCAGACGCGTGGGCGCATGTCTGGGTCAGAGGGGGAGGATGTAGCACTACCTTTAAATATTTTTTTGTGAAAACGCATCTTAGAACTGGCAACACCGCCCACGACTCCAAGACGCGCCAAGCCAACCGCTAGTGGACTCTAAATCGTGAGTGCCGAAGTCACGCTCGCGAAACGCTCTCAGCTAAAGTTATTATTCTTTCAATTGTTTACCTGTTTGTGCCATACACTGTGTTTTACCGTTTACATTATATACTGTTTACCGTTTAACGTTGTGAACTTTATTGAAAAAGCCCAAATACAACCCCTGAGCAAACACTTCTTACACTACTATGTATACCTATTAAGACGAGGTTATCCAGATAACGCGATTTTCTATTGTTTTTATTTATAGGCAACACGGATTAAAATTTTAAAAAAAATCCTACATACACATGCTGTGTACATAGTTCATACTTTGATCTAGATATTTCGGTCGTTTGATACACGATTACTTGCACTTTACTGCATCCAATTAAATCGCAGACTGGTCTAAATCATGGTTTTATTGTTATTTCATTTGAGTTGTATTAGGCTTTGAATAATAATATTTCTACCATAAGGGTCGTAAAAAATGTGAGGAAAATCGGTCATGTGAAAAATATATAATACATAAGTAAACCACTAGCTCCAAAACCAAGCGTTTTTATCTTTTCATGCGCTCGCACCGTGTCGTTTAGTCACGAGCGGAACGCGTTGGAGGTCGGACGTGTGCCAACATTTTCGGATGCCACCCCACCGCTATAGCAGTTCTGGTACCAGTTGACCCAAAAAATGTTTGTAAATAATACCTGTATGTAGGGTTGAAAACTTTCAGTGGGGCAGTAAAGGGAACACTCTTAATTTTACCACGGTTTCGGCTTGTGCCAATCGTTCTCCTTGCCTCCCGTACACTCTTCTAAGCCTATCGTTGCAGAAAAGACACCCTCGTCTTATCCGAGAAGAGCACAGCCTTCCAATGCTCTATTGTCCAATCAACATGGTCGCGGGCAAATTGCAACCGGTCTCTCCTATGCTGTGCAGTCAATTTTGGCCCTGCAGCAGTTCTATGGGCAGCAATTTTCTTCTCCCGTACCTTCTCCTAGGCGAGGAGACGCTCACTGAAGTTCTGCATACAGATCGGAGCTGTTGTTGCATAGCTTTAAACATTCAGAAATAAAAAGTGCTCAAAAAGCCTAATATAAACTTTCTGAATTAGGCGACTGAATTAGTCAGAGATGTTTTGCATTTTTTTGTAATTTGTTAGAATGGACAAAAGCTAATCTAAGTCATCTCAAGTGGGGTTAAAATTATGGAGCTCGCTTCGCTTGCTCTTCTTACATTCTCTTCACTACATAGTATAAAACAAAGTCTTTTCCCGCTGTATGTCTGTCCCTATGTATGCTTAGATCTTGAAAACTACGCAACGGATTTTGATGCGGTTTTTTTTTTAATAGAGTGATTCAAGAAGAAGTTTTATATGTATGTAAGTCCAGATAAACGGCACTGACAAGTTGTGCATCAGGGTTATAGCGAGGGCCGGTGGGCCGGGCGGTCCGAACTATGTATAACTGTTTAGAAAACTTGAAGTTTCAGAGGAACAGCTTTTACGACGACAAAAACGGGTTTGAAAAAATAAACAATAATATACATCCCGCTTTAAATAAAACTCAAACTCAAAGCATTTATTTCGTTTGGACCATTACAGGCACTTTTGAACACAATGTCAAAACACAAAAAAAAAATAACTAAGCTACAGTCCCACACACAGGGCATAAACATACATAGATCGACTATACTGCAAAGTTTCGTGACCTAATATCAAGTTTTTAATTGAATATTACCCATTTATAATTCATTTTAGAGGTAACTCTGAAGTATTTTTCCGTCGAGAAAATGTTAAGGAATCGTGTTTTCGAAACAAATAATACTTAGTAGTCTTCAACTTTGCTATACATTTATAATAATCACAAATTAATGCTGCAGAAATATTAAAACGAGAGCCATTCAATTTTCACAATTTGGGGTTATTCTGACCCTCAACGCGCGCGTTTCTCGCGTATCGTAATTTGTAACATGTCGCTACTCCTTGCAGGGTCAAGGGTCAGCGATGAATGCCTACGTGAGAGTCAAAGTGGCGGGTGTACCATAGCAAATCAAATTATACCAATTAACAAAAAAATGTACCTATAATGTACTATTTTGTACCTAGCTCTAAGAAATCTGTACCTCCTTTAGAACGAAATTATTTCGCACCCGCCATATTGATGTCAATATGGCGGGTGTACCTTAATACTTTATTATTTAACCATTACTCTTAAAATATAATTACATCAAAAAAATTTACCTAAAAAGTACCTCAAGTATAAAGAAACACACACTGCCTGGTGTATATAAACACGATAATTATCATGATATATTGAAATAGTTATATATACATTTATATCGGGTGTAAAAAGTCAGTTTCCGAAGAAGAAAGCCACATATTCTACCCATTATTTGGATCATTTTTTTCCACTAGACCCCATACCTGGGAATCCACTGGTTCTGGAGATATTGAAGGTCAAAGTCGCAATTTTTTTATTACTTTTTACGAAAATGCACTCCAAGTGTTATTACTAAACTTTTTTCCGAACAAAAATTACTAGAATTTTAGTTCTTTTCGAAATTACGTGTTTGAAGTTACAAAAACGCAATGAATATCAAACATATCCGACAAGTACCTACGTGGCTTAGAGCGAAGGGGCGGGGTTTAACTTTGCTTTCCTGGGTTCGCAGACCATTGCGCGAAATAAAAAATCGGTTTTTTTTTCATAACTAAAAATAAAAGTCGTTTCTCAGCAATAATTTTTGCACCAAGCTACTTTGTTAGATGTACAGTATGCGTAGTTGACGGCTATGTAATGTGTCTTTTTGCACCCTGTATGTGCCTAGATCAATAATATCATAATCATAAGAATAATAAACAAAAGTAAACGAGACACCGTTGTTTTATTTCTCAGGAACTATCCCACTGATCAAGTGTGTTTCTTTTTACTTGAGGTACTTTTTAGGTACATTTTTTTGATGTTATTATATTTTAAGAGTAATGTTTAAATAATAAAGTATTAAGGTACACCCGCCATATTGATATCAATATGGCGGGTGTACCTTAATTTCGAAATAATTTCGTTCTGAAGGAGGTACAGATTTCTTAGAGCTAGGTACAAAATAGTACATTATAGGTACATTTTTTTGTTAATTGGTATAATTTGATTTTCTATGGTACACACGCCACTTTGACTCTCACATGCCTACGGCGCTCGGATTAACCTCGCCTTAAATGCCTGGGACAAACATATAAATATACTACATAAAAATGCTTTAGCCAGTGACAAAAACAACTTATTTATTATTGCCAAAATCAATAATTATAATCAAGATTAGCTTATTAGAATAGAAATAATTCGATTGTCTCATGAAACCGTTTATAGAGAACAGTAAAAAAAAAGGGTGCACTATACTCACCACACGTGGACATCACATTTTCAATAAAATAATACACTCTCATAGTATAAATAACGATATATAAATATATTTCATACAAAAATCACACACATGTTAGGGCCTTACGTAGAAGATAGATCATATGAGGGCACATTTATTTATTTAAACTATGTATATAGGCAGAATTAATGCCACAAAGCATTCCCTACCAGTCAGCCTTTGAGTTAAATAAGAATTAACACATTAAACACACGCAAAAATAAGCGTGTGCCGTATTACTGGTAACTTAATTCTATGTCCACATAGAATGACACATACAGTCCGACCTCTGCATTGCCCCTAACTTAAAATAGTAGAATTTTTAATTCCCTTAATTTATAAATAACATTTTATCTGTCGAGTTTAAACTCATTGTCAAGATAGCTGTGTAACTTACACATTATAAATATATGTATAAAAATTACTTAAAAATGCACATAAATCTTTTGCTACTTAAAAATATCAAGAAGTACTTAACTACAGCGAGTTTATTTAAAAATTGAATAGATTTTAGGTTAGTTGACAGTTTACGAGAAAACGATTATAACATTTTATCTAAAATTATTTACAAAATTATTATTATTATGGATTATACATAACACAATTCATAAAGTATTTTGTTTAGGTACAGTCAACTGGCTTATGCAATAAACAGTATAACCAGAATGTTTTTGGTCACAAGAATACATTTTGCGAACAAAAAGCAGATAGTGGCTGCCATTTCTAAGAAACCCTGCAACGAATCTTTTACCATACAATATTTAATAAATACTACTGTTGTATATTTTTATTTTATAAACCACTCATTATGTTCTAGACGATAATTACATATATAATTGTCAATTTAAATTAAAACACTGGTTGTTATTCCTAAACCATAGCTTATTTTTTTTTTTAAGGTTCAGTCTATGTGCTGTATGTTGTGTGTTACCCGGGATAACGCAAAGATTCTAGCGATACCATATTGGTGGAATAAAGAAACACACAATCATACATACCCTGAAAACATGACACTCCTGTTTTGGGCAGTCGTGTAAAAATAATCATTGCATAAGGGAAAGCTCAATAGGCTAGTTGACCAAATTTGGTTAAATTGGTACTATCGAATGTATTTTAAACGATACGATAGAGTTCAGCATATGAGTAAATCCGAAACTTTTCTTAGTAAGTAAATCCGAACATTTCTGTGCTTAAAGTGTTTAATAATAAATAATTATTTTGTCCTCCGAGTCACATTCACATTACAAGTCTATTATGAAAGAAATGGGGAAGCGCGGCAAGATACCCGATTACGTGACTATTCATACATACTCGATGGCATACAGGGCAACTAAGTTAATAGAATCATACTTCATGGAGCACACTACAAAAGCCAATTGAATAGAAAAAAAATACTTTTTTCTCTTTCGGGCACTGCGGCGAATCTCAAAGGAGACTAGCCATCAACGCAGGATGTATTCGCCAGCACAGATGCACTCTCTCTTCTCTCAATCTCCTAGTCTGATGACCGGAGATAATCTAGAGGCGGTCCAAAAAAGTTTTCAGCAAAAGCAAGCTCACGCCCGTTTTCACAAACTTTTATTAAAATCATATAATTTACACAATAAATTCGTATTTATCTATACTTACTGATATTATAAAACTGAAGAGTTTGTTTGGTTGAACGCGCTAATCTAAAAAACTAATGGTTCGAATTAAAAAAAATTTTTGTTGGATAGCCCGTTTATCGAGGAAGGCTATAGGCTATATTTAACATCACGCTGCGACCAAAAGGAGCGGAGCATCAATCAAAAATATTACGCAGACGAAGTTGCGCGGGTCAACAAGTTTAATTATAAAACAATATTGGCGGCGATAGAGGTATAACTGGCGCGAGTAACTCGCCTGTGCGCATCTATATGCGGCCAGCTCACCAAATTGGAACAAACTGAAATTGAGCAGCAACACAGTACAGAAAAGTGCATTTAATAAAGATATTGAAAAAGATTACATGGCAGCGCCCTAAATCACCGGCCGTGCCGTCGACTTACGTCACGGATACCCAAAATGGTAATAGTGATGAAGTAAGCAAAGAGACAATGAAGTCTCAAGACCCGATGGATTGGATTAAGCTTTATTTTTATATTAAATTCGTCAAATAATCAAATGCGATTAGAAGTTAGAAAATATATCGATAACGTCATGCTAAAATCATCCAACCCCCAGGAAGTCTCCATGGTTGTATATTTGGCACTCGTCACAGGATCTCTTAATTATGTAGAATGAATGATTAATATCAGTATTATTACTTTAGACTTACAATAGTAATAATATTTTTCAATGCCTACTCGACCCAAATGTATAGGGCAGCTGATTGTATATTCGCGACTATGTTAGTCCGATGCCCAATATATATCCTTTACTACTTACTGTAATAGTTTACCTACAAGGCAATACCATAAGTGTGGCGTATGCAAATTAAATAATTTATATAAATGCCAGTGAAATGCATTGTGTATTCCTGTAGAATGGGAATCGAGCTCCTAAAATTGGTTTAACTAAACACTAGTACTATATCAGGTCATGCGGAAACGTTTGGAATTCCTGATATTTCATTAAGTAATGCATGATTTCATTTTTTATCGCTTATTCTAAATTTGCTAGCTTCTATACTGTGTTTTATCAGACATCATTTCCCCGCCACTCTCTTCTGGGACTGCTTGCCTTTGCTGTAGAACATGTCTAGGAATAAGCCTGAAAAATAAAGAAAAAACTATGTTAAGGCACGCAACCACGAAGTAAATATACAGATGGGATTTTGAGATGAGGTAGTACTGACAGGTACCTTAACTGTTATGGCTAGAGGATAGGGTTTTGGAAAAGTATCCATAACATTCTAAAAAATTTCGAACAGCGTTCACAGATTTTACAGAAAGTGTACAGTCAGCAAGAAAATGGCCAATTATCACAAAAAAAAAAACATTCTGATGTCTGACAATCCTGTTTCATATAAGCACGAAAAAACTGTGTGGGAACAACTGAGACATGAGTGCTCATCTATACTAATATTATAAAGAGGTAAAATTTGTTTGTAAGTTTGTATGTAGGGGGTAATCTTCGGAACTACTGATCTGATTCTAAAAATTCTTTCACCAGCGGGAAGTTTCATTTAAGAAGAAAATAAAATAGCAGTATTCGTTTTTAAAAAGCTTTTGCCGGAGCCAGGAATCTAATCTGTTACACTGATTATGTAAGCTTATTCTTATTCACTACCTACTTCATTACAAAATAGAAATTGTTTTGTTTCTATCACCCACTGATTTGTCGTGACAGCCACTTAATTTGGCGCTAATACTTACCTAAGACTCCTGTAGCTGCAACGGTTGTGGTACCTGCCAAATGATTACTGCCCCACCTCAAAATTCAACCATGTAGGTATAGTGAAAAGAAACTAACGCCAACGCCTTGTTTTTTGAATAGAGAATATAAAGCTAAACTAAGCGACCACGTGGCGCCAGATTGTCACCCAGTAAACAAATCCAACTGCCATAAGGTATGTCACAAAGAGTCAGCAAACCAACAACCACCAAATCGGTTGTGCTATGTTATACTATAATAAAAGTTTTCAATTTTATTATGACCATAAGACAACCAATGAGGTCTGAAATTCAGGTTGTTCTGTTTACATACTCAATAGTGCGATCTCTTATAATTTAAACAGATGATAAAATGGTTAAAAATGATATAAATGACAGACTGTACCTACTTCGAGCATTAAAAACCCGTTCATTATAAAGATACATTTCGCACCAAGTCATACCTGCGAATACTAGGACAGCTCCGAACCACTGCCGCGGCAGCAGCACGTTGCCAAATATAATGACGGACATCAGCACCGTGAAGAACTTCCTCGTCGTCGTCACCACGGAGCATGGCAGTGGGCCGTATTCTGCCACCTGGAATAATGAGATGAAAATTAAACTTGCGTTTAACTTAATTAAAATCCAGTTTTGCTTGTCCTATTTTCTTTTCTAGCTCATAGTGTACTCGTACCAGGCAAAGGCTTCCTGTTTAGCGCATAGAAATTGTCAAGGATTCCTTCGCCCTGAGGCGGGAGAACAGGCAGACTCTATTAACCACACAGTGTTCCTCAACTACCTTTGACCGCGGTGCTGGAGTACTTGCCTAGTTCGTCGCGAACCCCCGGACAGGTATTGTTACAGAAAGCTCAACACTACCAACCCAAATGGCACTGCATGCTTCATCGCAGTACATTTTGTAACAAGTCTAAGTACTAGAACAGCAGAAAGACAAGGCGTATCTGTAACAAATCAGCATAAACAAAGAAGAACCACTCATACAGCATGCCCAAGAAACACACATATCAAGGCATTACTACTAAGCGAAGGGGTAGAGAGTAATGGAAACTGAATAAGGAGAAATTATGAATGCAAATTTTGATCCTATATCCACATTATTTGTTAATTAGATTCACACCCGAACAACCATGCGATAAAAATATTATTCACATTTTTAATACCAGGTACTATTAAAGGACCCAATGATGCCACCAACACAGACACATTCATAATAACTGCTTAACACATTGCAGATGAATGAAGTGTGTAGAGAATCACAATATTTCTGACTAAGAGTGCCGTATGCCAGACAGTCACCTGCAAACTATAAACACTTCTTAGCGTGTCAATGGCCATCAAAATTGAATCAACCCTAAGAGTTAATTTGGCACTTTCAATAGCGTCCCTCAGCTCCTATAATATACAAGCAACAGGACAGGCAGGACCAGATGTTAAGTGTCCCATCGTTTGTGGAACTATGAAACTCTACCTAAACAGGTTTTCCTTGCTACGACCAACCTGTGTCTGCAGTCTATTTTAAAGACCATAGCAGTTGTGTCCAGGAGGAAGATTCTCAGCAAGTGGCACAAATGTGTTGGGTAAGGAAACACGTTCTCCCCATAGCTTGAATCTTTCCTCAGAATGTTTGCCAGTGAGCAGGGACACACACTTTAAAAAACTGTTATGGCTTTGCAGTTTAGCGGCTTAAAGATGTAATTAAGTAATGGGTGTTGTGTGTCAGAAACCATTTTGGTTCTTTCACTAGGGCTTGCCACTTCTCTGCAAACTACTGGCAGCTCTATACCTGCCCGAGGATACAGCATCTGCACCGAGGTTGATTTGAGGCAACTAGTTATGATCGTTAGATCGTATGACGTGTTTCAAAGTTGTGTCTACTAACTTTGCATGGGCTGAAAGATTCCACATGGGGCACACAAATTCACCCGCAGAAAGGGTTAGCGGTAGCCCAGTAGTAAGCACAATATGAAGCGACTGTGCACCTTCTGCTTGATGTTTTTGCAGTTCTTGCTGAATGTAAGTGACCTGTCCAGAGTAATACTAAGATATTTCGATAAGTTATTGTGGTCGATGAATACCCCTCCCCAAATGAAGTTGAGTTTGCAGCCCACAAGAACTATAGACAACAAGTATTTTTAGAAATTAATAATAGAAAGAACGGTTGAAGTGTCAACAAGTCTGTGCGGGGTTCGTCAGCAATAAAACAATCATTTAAAAATAGTCAAAGTTACACTTTGGGAACTGTAGTGTTACAAAAATCAGCAAAACTACATCAGGAAGACACAAGAAAATAATCCTTGGATATTTTCAAGATCTACTCATTAAAACCACATACAAATACATACTCATTCCACATTAAACACCACCCACACACACATAAGTGAAGCTCAAATCGTCAAATCTACATCTACATTTGAGGTTAGATTAATCAACACCATTTAATATTATTCAACATTTAATATAGACATGCAGAAACAGACAAATGAACTAAAAGAATCTCTTACAAAGAACATAATGGATCGAACAGATGAGAAACTAAATCCTATGATGGAAGAAAATAAAAACAAAAAATTTGTAACCTGGAGAACGAGATCGATTTCGATTATTTAAAAAAAGAAAAGAAAAGAAAAGCAGCAACATAGTCATTAATGTATTAGAAGGGAGCGAACAATGGAAATTAGAACTATTTCAAACCATTTAAGAGATCCAATCAAATTACGAACACCAAACAAGAGAAATAACACAATCTCCCCCAAGCCGACTGGCCCTCGTGGGGGATAGAGATTTTTAGTTATCGTATCACACAGAGATCCTTGTCAAGTATCAATTTCGCAATTCCTTTTACTTGGATTACATATTTTTTCCAGCTATTTTGTTTTCAAAACCAAACTGCTGAACCGATTTTGATGAAATTGAAATTTGAATTGAGAACCTCCTCCTTTTTTTGAAGTCGGTTAAAAATTATGAAAATCTTACAGAACTAACATTTGCGTTAAAACAGATCAAATGGGACATCGTCGGCCTGAGTGGAGTAAGGCGAATGGGAGAAAGAATTATTTCCCATCCAGACTTCCTACTATACCATATAGGAACTACCCCAGGTCATCATGGGGTTAGTTTTATTATAAAAAACACCTCGAAAATTATGTGGAGAGCTTTATAGGAATATCAGAGCGCATAGCAGTGATGAATCTCAAACTACCGGGGTACAAAGATTCATGGTCCATCATACAAGTATACTCGCTTACGGAACAATCCGACACGGGATCGATAGCCTCATTCTACCTAGAGCTAAATAAAACAATCCAAAATCACGCTCACAAAAACCTTGTTGTGATAGGAGACTTTAATGGCCAAATTGGAGAACGACAACCAGAAGAAGACAGTCCTGGGACCATTTATGTATATGGAAAAAAGGCCAGGAGTAGAAACAGAGAGAAGCTTATAAACTTTGCACAGGAGAATGGCTTGAAAGCTTAAACACAATGTTCAATAGACAGAAAACAAAACAAAAAACGATTTAGGTTTCATAATGACTAGCAAAAGCAGATACTTCTCAAATATGAAAGTCATAAGCAATTTCAACTTTAATACCAACCATTGAATGATTCGAGCAGAACTGATGACAACCCCGCCAAAAAACCCAAGACCAAGAAATAATGTGATGAACACAAAACCTACCAAACACCAAACAGCCCAAATAGCCAATTTTATAACGTCAAACTTATGGACTACAATAAGTTAGAAGCAACAATTAAAACATCTATTCAACAAGAGACTAATAGCAAAGACCTATGTGGCAAGTGGATGACTGGCAAAACCATTAGCCTACTTAATCAAAGAGCTGACCTAATCAATGGAAAAATTACTAACGACAGCCGGAAGCAAATAGCAAAATTTAGCAAAGAAATAAAATAAAGTAGTAGAAAAGATAGAACTAAGAGAAGAATGGAAACAATAGAGAGACACATTTTACAGACAGGAGGAATAAAAAAAGGCATATAAGGAGTTAACTAAGGACTGGATCGTACAGATGAAAGGTAAAAATAGATTGAAGAAGAATCGAAGGCAAGGAATACTAGGAATTGCTACATCATATTACAACGAACTATATGAAAGTACCACAGCAGAAAAAGAAATAGAACTGTTAGAAATCTCATCCGTACCCTGCATCATGCAGAAAGAAGTGGAATTCGCTATAGAATCTCAAAGAGATGGTAAAGCTCCAGGACCCGACGGAATAAGCAACGAAATACTAAAATAAAGCGAAACAGACAATAACACCTATTCTGAAAGAAATCTTTAATGATATCATCAACACAGAAACGATTCCACAGAAATGGACTCAATCTAATATTATCGTTCTGTACAAAAAAGGAGATCAGTACGATATTGGAAACTACCGGCCCATTAGTTTGATGTCCAACCTGTACAAAATATTTGCAAAGATCGTACTCAAGCGAATGGAAGGAAAACTCGACGAACAACAGCCAATAGAACAGGCAGGTTTTAGAAGAGACTACTCAGTTCTTGATCATATCCATGCTATTAGTCAAATCATCGAGAAATATGCGGAATATCAACTTATATACTATCTAGCATTTATCGACTATAGCAAGGCATTCGACTCGTTAATACTGTTACGTCAGTTGCTTTACGACAACATTCAAGATTACGCTCGAGTCTAGAATGTTCCACCATGGAATTATCTAGAAGATTCGAGAATAATCCTACAATGTTGGAACTTTCTGGAAAGTTCCAGAAACCTTATTAACTAGATTTTTATTCTTACCATATAGAATATGAACATTTGCCCCAAAGCGCCGACGATGGCTAGGCCAACGAGGTATATTATTACTTCAGGAAACGTCGAAACAAATACGACGAACTTGAATATTTCACCGCTCAAAAATACGCCCACCATTAGAATCAGCGATGACCTGAAACGTAACAATAAAATATGCTGATGTATGATAGTGTAAATGGAAGATTCACCTGTTTTCAAAGGTACTAAAAGGTGCGATTTAAGGTAAGGTCAAACCAGTAGCGACAAACTGCGGACGCAGCTCCGGATACCCGACCCTCACAGATAACGCCTTGTAGTAACTGTTACTGTCAGATGTCCACAACTAGTAAGCAATCTGACGAGACAAGGCTGTCGCAGCGCGGCTGGCGATCACCGGGCATCGGCATACGGGCCCGTTCTTATGTGACCTAGTAAGCGATTGCTTGTCCGTACCAGTTTGACGCTTATAAAATTTTGGCGCTCGAATTACAGGGGAATTGACAGGAGGCGTTGTTGGTCAACATTTTGTGAAAGTTTTTCGTGAAATTATATTAAAAAAATAAAACAAAGCGGCGATGTCAGTTCCGAAGATTTTTGACTCGCTCTTAAAAGTCATTGTATTAGGGGTTAAAGTATGACATTACCGATTTATACTGCAAAATTAAAACTCGTTTTTTTTCAAGATGTAATATATTTATTTAATCAAAATATCTACCCTCATTATCCATACATTGCTGCCATCTAATCGGAAGTTCATTTATAAATGCCTTTGCGATAGAACTCTGGGGATCTAAATTCGACAAACTGTGTGGAAGCATTTTGTTCTGCAGCCTGGGAAGAAAATTTTTTACCACGTAGAAAATTGTCCGAATCACGAAAAAAAATGGTAAGTAGGTATAATGTAAAAAAAAAATCACTCGATTATCTCACACCATGAAGGTTTAATGTCAATACAAAGTATCTATTACTAAAAAACAGCAATTTCATACTTTAACCCCTATTTTTATGTTTGTTTTTTGACCATGGACATGTTGCACGGTCGCACAGATAACCACCATAGAAGGCAACTTATGCGCGCCGCACCTTTATGAGGTAGCACTAATATAACTCGATGCGCGTATCTATCTCTTCAGTGTCGACCAGAAGTTAGACCGGTAGCAATTTAGAGAATTCAATATGTATGAAAGTTTCATTGTTACGGTTTACTTAAAAAAAAAACGACTACCTACCTATGCTGTTAAATGGTGGGGAAAATTATCCAGGACCTTGAGTTATAAAAAAAATAGGATAATATTCAACTGTTAAGTAAAATTATAAAATCAACCATTTTAGAAAGAGCTCAACTTTAGTGGTTGTGGTAGTGACTCTCGTTGATGTCTTTCCCTTTCACTCATTAGGTACTATTGTATTGTTGTCTTTTTCCCACAAAACTAATAGTGTCATGAGCAATACGTTCTTGCTTATCGATTAATCAAATATCGATGCTATCAATTTTTTCTTGTTAATTTCGACAAAATTGTTCCATTATATAAATGCATACAATTTAGGGTTCATTCCAAAAATAATCAGGTTTTTTTCGAATTCAACTGTCAATTAAACCATTGGCATGTGAAAATGTTAAAGTTAAAACTTTATGTTAAAGTTTTAACTTTTAATATAGAATAGGTTATAGTCTAAGGAACTGACCGTATTTGTCTATTAGCAAAGCACAACATGAATAGCAACAAAAATTATTTGACCCTCAGGTGTATTGTAAGTCTACGCAAGCGGAGCCTGGGCACAACATGAGCAGAGCAATCATGAGCAAGATGGATGTAAATTTCGCAAAACGCAAGTAACTCATCCCCAACTCAAAATAGATAATTAAGTTGAAGCTTTTTGTTTGTTCATTTGCCCAGCAATAGTAATTTTATTATTATTAAAGCAGGCAACGTACCACCAGTTGGTATTCATCATCATAGCATATGCAGAAGGTGCTGCTTCACTCTTGATGCGCTCCTGAAAACAGTTAGACATTTTGTTGATTATATTAAGTAAACATATATTTAAAAAAAAAAACATGTTTATTTTACTTTTACCTACAAATAATAGTGGATAATACAGTGAGCAATGTTAGTTTTGAAATTCTACAGCCTACGCGATTCCACGTTTAAGCAAAGTGAGTAAAATGTTGAGATGGTATAATCAAACGGTCTAGCCTAGTTTGTATGGAGATACAAACTCAAACTCAAACTCAAACTCAAAGCATTTATTTCAATTAGACCATTACAGGCACTTTTGAATGTCAAAACACAAAAAATAAACTAAGCTACAGTCCCAGTCACAGGGCATAATAACTTGTGAAAGTTCTGTAGTTGCCCATTCGAAAGCGTAGATCTCTATGGAGAAGAATGGGCAAGAAACTCCATGGACACTCTTTTAAATCATTGTTGTTACAAAGTCTCGGTTACATCATTCATGTCGAGATTAAACATTGTGAGAACGATGTAGAAAGACGTGCGAGTAAGAGCGTCCAGAATAAAAAAGATAAAATTAACAATTCAAAAATACAATAATCCATGGCAGCTGCGAGATGACCAGTCACAACTGACAGCGCCCGTTCACGAACATGACGCATGGATCAGCCATCATTCAACTCAACCATTTTGGAGGGAACTAAACGACCCGACACACGCGCCACCATCAGCGAGACATTTGAGTGAGCATGACATTCTCTCAACCGCCAGGGAAAATTCGAGTCAGTAAAAGATGTAAATGGTAGCTTTATCGTACATAGAACTCACACATGTGCTATGCAATTATATAATACTAAGAGACTGAATCTATACAATGCAAAGATATGTTTACAATCTTCTGCAGCTTCCACAATGACTTCACAAAGTAATCAATTAGTTTGCCCCTGTGGTTGTGGAGCAGGACCAGCATTGAGCCAAGCATTTTTATCATCAATGTAATCTCCCAACTTATAGTATGCTTGCCTACATACTGTGCGTTTTATACAAGATTTAAATTTCGTCTCATTCAGTTGTAGAATGCCGGGAGGAATTTTATTGTAACATTTTAAACAGTACCCCATGAAAGATGAGTCTACTTTAGCTAGCCTGAAACCTGGCTGAACTAGATGGTCCCTGGTTCTAGTATTATAGTGGTGTCTGTCGCCTCTTTTACTAAATAAATGCAGATTTTTCCTAACGTACATGATGTTTTCATAGATGTATTGGCAAGGTACTGTACATACAACATACAGGCCAACACACAGGCTGTACACACAGGAGGCTGTGGACACAGTAATCATAGTTCAAGTGGTTTCTGGCTGCCTATTTAATTATTTTGTTATAGAGCGGTCATCACTGATGAATACAACTTATATCTGAATATCACAAGAACATTTATAAAAATACGTTTAGCCCTAAGTACCTATATATTAAGAAATAAAATATTCACAACTCTTTTTTTTACAGATAGCCTTGTTGTTATTAGAATGGCTAAAATATTGTTTTGTTACATTTAAAGCAAGTAATAAGCAAGAAAATTACTAAGAATAAGTATAGTTTCTGACCATACATTATCAGTTTAGCTGTAAACTAAGGCCTATTGACATCACTTGAAAGAAAATAAACCTTACCTGTACAGCACCGGTCAGCCCATCCATGGTCAGTGACAAAAACAGCAGCATTTCCCCAATTCCCAATCCGGAAGACTCTTCAACAGTTTTCTTCCCTTGGTCTTTGTACATAAACATGATTATGCCAAGTACTATCAGCAGCACAAAAAGACACTTCTTCATTGGGTAGGACTTACGTCCAATGAGAACACCAAGTATCATCACTGGTATCGGCTTTGCTGCTTTACCAACAACCTGGAAATATTATTAAAGAAATAAATACTATGTATTAAGATGCACTGCTATCTCATAAAAAAACACCTAATCTACTTAGTGATTTCCAACTATGTTGAGTACAGCCTCCATTCTAACAAGATGCAGCTGAACACCAATATTTAACATGGTGCATGACTACTTATCTGATCTCCAGAACCCAGTAACAGGGTAATACAAATATAACATTGGATATAAATAAAGATAAGTACTAAGTTTAAGCTTGTGGTGTGACCCAGGTTTGAGAGGCCTGTGGGTAAGTAATAACAGCCGCATGGGTTAATTGAAGACTATTGTCGTTTGTTGAGGTGGGTCTCTGGATGAGCGATTACCCATTACATAATTATCGAGACATCTCTGTACCTCGGAGAGCATGTTAACCCATAAGTCCTGGTTGTCACTTGTAAATCATTGACAAACTTTAAGGGTACGCAGAAGCTTGAAAGGCTGTCAAACAGTCTTATCAACACATGTTGTGCAACTGGTTATTGTAAGATGGACAGGCAGTCATTCACAACTTAATAATATTTAATTCTGTGTTCTGTTTTCTAAAATTAATACTCTTAAAAACCGGACCAATGTGGATGGATGGTAACTTCCTCCAGTTAGACTGGAAGCCAACAAAAGCAAAAACAACTTTTTTGTTCTTGTATCTTTCTCTTTTTATTTTCTCATTGCTAACTTTTTAAAGGTCAACCACACAATAATAGTATTATAGTGGTTTATACAATGAAAATATGGATAGTTTTTAAACCGTAAACATTACCTGTGTTGGATAGTTGATCCATTGCAGAGCCATGTTTGAACAGACCATTCCGAGGAGGTATGTCAGTGCTGATGAGAAATAATACACTGTTCTGGTTGTGTCCACTTCCCTCTTCCATGATAACTGAAATGACACAGATGGTAATATTAACTTTTTTTAAGGAAATAGAATTTTATACTGTTGTACATGGTTATAAAATCAAAGAAATGTAGCAGAGAGAAACATAACAGGGGTTTTTGTTTAGCATCTTGCCAAGGGGTATTGTGTTATCCAGTTGGGTTGTGAAGGTCAGATAGGCTGTCGCTCCATGTTAAATTTTGGTATTCAGCTGCGTGTTATTGGACTGGTAGGAGTGGCCCAAACAAAAAAATTGAAAGTCATCATCTGCCTCCCAGATGGCGCATATTACTTCAACAACAGTGTATAAAATCAGTTATTGGGGTTTGTTTTGGTAAATGAAAATAATTTAGATATTTGGTGCTATCAAGTAAAATTTAGAAATGGTAGTCTGTATGCTAGTGATTTCAGCAAGGTAAATTTCGCACTTTGAAAGGTTATGGCCTAGGCCAAAAGAACTTCATTTTTCTTTAAAAAAGTTAAATCTATTAGGACTGACTCTGTGCTTTTAGGACTGTGTCCACATCACCTCCCATCATCTAAATACCATATATGTCGATTTAGAATTCAGAAATTAACAATAATATTACAAATTCGTACAGATGATTTAGTTCATTGAACATGGAAAGATGGCCTGATTCAGGGCTCCAGGAGTGTACTGTTACAAAGGTATCAATTGATTTTATTGGTAAGATCCATTACAACTGTAGTGTTACCCAGATATCTGCCCAGTTATAGTTCCAAATTGCCATTCCATTTCCATATTTAAAATAAAGGGATCTAACAGGACTAGAAATTCTAATAATTAAGGTATAATATTATGACTTACCATGAGAAGTTGGACGAAGACGTAATTCACCACACACTGTATTAGGACCAGTGAAAGTGTACACGTGAACTTTTCATTGTTTTCACCATATTTACCCCGCGTAATTTTCTCTTGTAACATTCCATAAATGAAATAACATACAAATATTGCACCCGCATAAAACAGAAACCTAAATTCACTGCTGCTTTTAGACATTTCGCCGAAAGGATTGCGCCACGCAGAAACTGAAACTAAAAAATAAAGTGATACAGTAATCACAAATCACTTTACAATTTTATCGTAGGTTTCCAATAACTTTAAACTACAATACCTTTATTTATGGAAGGACTCAATTTATGCAACTTTTGATTTTGTGAGACCCCTATATCCACTACTAAACTTGACATAGACCCAACTTAAGCACAGAAGCAAACAAACTTCGAAGCCGAACCGTATTTCAATCAATTCAAAATCAACCAAGGTCGAAAAGCAGATTTGATACAAATATCTGTCCTCTTTACTCAAAACCAAATAGAAAGAGAGAACTAGTTATGCTGTCATTCGTCCACGTGTTGTTGACAACAAGACAAGTTAGGATTGCTGAAAAATATCGATATATCGACATATCGATGTTTATTTGTCGGGTTATCAAGTGTTTTAGCGTGTTTTATTTTAAAGATAAGTAATATTTAATACAAACGCAATTCGAAACTCTCTAATCGAAAACAAAACAAAAAATATGTTTTCACTTAAAAAGTTTTCAAACTTTTTCAAACGCCTTGATTCGTTTTCGGAAAGTAAGTTTTCGTAATGCCAAAAAAAGACAGACATACGACTTTCCGAAATCAAAATCGAATTGAAGCGTTGTGAATACGAGGGCTGAACTCAAAAAGCTTTTCAAACTAAAAAAGGCATACAAATGCATAACGCAACAACCACAATCTAACCACAAATATAAAACCTACTTACTTTAAAACATAAGTTTTAGAATTTATTGTGTTCACTATATTAATAAAAAATGTTTTGGCTCTATTTAATCTAGCTGGTTTCAATACAAACAAGTTATGACTTAATCTTCAAAAGCGTGATACTTTGAGTGGTTAATCTCGTTTCCGAGATATAAATCTATCAAAGTTAGAATCTTTTCATTGATCTCCATCAGTAAAACTTTAATTTTTAAACTGAGTTTTTAATAACTTACACAAATACAATCAAATATACATTTAATTTCAGAAGATGTTGCCTAGTTTGCTATTGATTCAAAAAAGTTTTTGGCGTGTCTGTGATTTTGAAAATAATTTCCCCATGTTGTTGTTCGTTATACGACAAAATAAGTTTTAGGCGTAGAAATATCGATGCTTTTACCCTTCTGACATCCTTACAACTAGTCCAACCCATCTCGACGAGAATGTTGTTAATTTGAAACATAGCCTTTTGATCATAAAAACTATAAAACTCATGTAAAACATCCATGTTGTTAAATTTTTTTGTAAGGCTAGTGGGAGATTTCTTCATTAATTTTGGTTTATTTATTTTATGTTTTGGTTTTGCCAACCTAGCTCCGCTTTATGGGTATCTTGTTACCGTCCGCAACGTTTAGAAAAACCTTAATGTACCTACGCCCGGTTTTGTCGAATAATCTATCACTCTACCGTCCATCATCACTAAAATGCCAAAATCCTCTTTCTACCACTACCTTACAAAATTGTCTAGCCTAAATTCATAGACATGTACCAAGGTATAAGAAAAGGTAAGTACGAAAATTATTCAAGACCTTAAATCGTACCTGCATTCGAAGTTCTTTTAGATAATAATAGGGGTTAAAGTAATATGAAATTGCCGTTATATAGTAATAGATATTTGTATTGACATTAAACCTTCATGGTGTGAGATTATTCGAGTGAAACTTTTTTACATTAAACCTACCTATGACATTTTTCTTTAAAAAATGTGCAACATTCGATTTTCGAATTTCAATTGTTTTTTTTATTCGGCTTAGACGGACAAGATGGATACTTCGAAAATCCGTGTAATTTTTGAATACGAGTTCCGACGTGGAACTAACGCGGCAGAAACGGCTCGCAATATCAGTGCTACGTTTGGAGAGGAGACTGCTAATGAACGCACCGTACGTTTTTGGTTTAATCGCTTACGTAATGTAAACTTCAACAGTACCTACTTGAAGAATGAACCACGTTATTCACACAGGTGAATAACACTGAATTGAAGGAGATGGTGGAACCCGATCCGAGTAATTACCCGCACCATTCAGACCAGGAAACCCAGGAATTAGCCGAATGGTTTAACGTTACCTTACCTACAATATTGACTCATTTGCTTCAAATCAAAAAGATAAAAAATATGAAAAATGCGTGCCTCATGATTTAATACTATCTACTTTTACCTACGTTACTGTTAATGTTGTCTAGCAAATCGTTTATAGTTCTGTAGCAAATAGCAATATAGCAAGAACGGAACCCCTAATAATTTCTTAATTTCTTCAGCACTGTACGTACCTGCCGGTGTAGTGAAATTACGAATAAATAATTTAAGTTGACATGGGTAAGAGGTAAGAGTATTTATTTAATGCACAATGTACACAACCATAGAATTACATCTGGGCTTAAAACTAGTGCGTACATGACCCTATTTGGGCGCAGCAAGATTATTTAAAACTATCATTATTTTATATAATATCTACTAGCTGACCCGCGCAACTTCGTCTGCGTTACATTTTTGATTAATGCTCCGCTCCTATTGGTCGCAGCGTGATGCTATATAGCCTTCCTCGATAAACGGGCTATCCAACACAAAAAAAAATCGAACCAGTAGTTTCTGAGATTAGGTAGCGCGTTCAATCAACCAAACAAACTCTTCAGATTTATAATATTAGTATAGATATGAAACCATATTTAAAGTTATCTTGTGAGCACTTCATCTTTATTCATTAGTACCCGTTTGATTCAATAGATGTCGTTGCATGTATCTTAAGTAATGATGATGATTGCTACTTGAACATTTTAAATTCAAATATCTTTTGATTAAGAGCACGGATTGCAATGAAACAAAAACTAATACTTTTTTTAAGTTAAGCAAAATACTTTTGCATTAAAACTAACCACATTAGTTTTGTAATTTTCACGTGATAATTAAACAAACAAACATAGTTGAAGACTCACAGACTGCAGACAAACAGACAAAAATTCTAAAAATAGTAGAAATGGGTTCTGTTTGTTATCCTTTAACACCCCTACTATTTTTTTTCTAAATATTTTCAATGTACAGAAACGCCACGTCTACAGATTTATTATATGTATAGATTACTTATTATCTAATATGGCGTAAAATAGGAACTTTCACAGAAAGATATTATATTAATTAAACTTAAATCTAACCTTATACATAGAAAAAAGGAAATATATTAAAATTAACACACACATACATACATATATATTTTGTCTCCAGGTACTTCAGCTTTTCATCCTCCACATATTTCTGGACACTAGCATGTTTCCAAGAGCAACGACCTTCATCTAGCTTTCAACACACATATTGTTTTTGTGTACTATATTATACTTTCAGGCAACTTATTGTAAACTTGAATGCCTCGGTAATCTGGGCTGTTTTTGAACATTTGCAGTCTAGGTGCCGGTAGGATTAATTTATTTTTGCGGCGCTCTTTCCGATCAAAATTAAACAGATTTATATTTTTCTTAATAAAGGTGACAAAGGTGTGGAGGTTTAGGGGACCTGGTACCGCAAAATGGAATGAAAATAAAAACAGGAAAAAGGAAAAACTCTAAAAAGTAAAAAATATGTATGTAATAACTATGTATTTTCAACTTGATTATTTTACCTTCGATATTCCACCACTGTCAGACTTTGCACATATCAAGGATGTACTGGCAGCGTCAGGTGTGAAAGAGAGCTTACCCACTCTCGGAATAGTACTAAAACATTTCTGCACTAGCAACCCCCCAAGGCACACCTTAAGTAAACGGTAAAAATATTCTTTCTATAATGTGGATCCACACAGCCCGGCGGCACTTCCGGCGCGCGGCGGCTTGACCACAAGCAAAGCCGGTTACGCTGGCGGACGCGGCTGCGAATCGTACAAGTCATATTTGAGTATTGTTTTGCTTGCCGTGGTAGATGCGAATGTAACTTTTTATACGTAGATATCGGTTGACAAGATCGCATATCTGATGATGGAGTTCTACGTAACACTAGTTTGTTTCAAAAGATACAACATGAATCTGCACACTTACCACAACTACAAACATTAGAAGAAAGAAATAAAGTTTCATCGGTGATGACGCGTTCCCCATAAAAAAATACGAAACGACACCACTCTCATCGAAAGCCGTGATTTCGAACTGTTGCCGCCACTGCCGGCGGCAGGCCGTGCGGCCTCGCCGGCAAAATGCCGGCGGCTTTGCTCGAATGCCGCATATAAAGCCGGCCGGCCGCTGTGTGAATCCACCATTACAGCATACGTCTTCTATAGAATATATTTACTGTAACTATGAAATTATTGTTTACCTACGTTGCTCTAAGTAGCTTTTATATTTTTAGATAAGGTAAGCGGTCCATCATCGCGGCGACGATGTATAAATAAAACTAATACTATTTAGGTATGTATATAAATTATAAGAACCCCGAAAGGCTTGTTAGACTTTCGGGTTTTTATAAAGATAAAGATATATTTATTTTGTAAAAACATGAGTAGTATGTATACAGGTCTTATAAATAAATTAGATGTAGCTACATGTTTTGCCATTTAGGAGCGGCGTACAAATTTTTTTTGGCCTTAAGCCATAGGATGAACTTAATTAGTATAAAATTTAAAAAGTTGAGGTAATTACCTAGTTATATTAGATGAAGAAATGTATAAGCCTTTCGGGTTCCATAAAATTTAAATACATAGTTTAGTTTTTTTCCTGCTCACCTCTGTCCCAAAATATCCCAGAAAATCTGTCCACCTATAAAAAAATACAAAAAAAAAATATTCGTGTACATACGTTTTTGAATATGGAAGTTACACAGAACCATGTTGATGCTAGCTTGGTTTATTGACATTATAGAATAATATACCCTTTGACTATACACATGTATTATTGACACATTGTGTATAATCAAAGGATATACCTAAATTGTTTTATGATTTCAATATAGTAAAAATGGATCAATATAAATTGTGCTGTGTTTATCAGTTATGCTGAGCCTAGATAGTGCTGTGCAGGTGGCTCTTTACATACTAGTCAGACAAAGTTTGAGCGAGGAAGCGGACTTGAAGCGGAGAACATGAAATTAATTACGATGCTTCCAAGTAAGTGTAATAAAGCATTATTTTGTTTGTGCCTATGTACCTATCTGGTTGAATATAACATAGCAAGCTTTAGCAAGACTTCCTTCGTTATTCTAGAGCTTAGTGCAGCGCCATCTACCACTATTTTAAAATACTTTGTAAGAAAGGCTCTGTTACCCCGTGGCAACACAAGAGGGATGCACATGTTAGTTCCGGATAAAGAATACTATTTATTATTTAATATCGGTATTAAAAATATCCACTAACCTGTATTCAATACTTTATTACATAACCTATAAGTTGTAATTTGATATTCCAAGAGAAAAAAATAGCACAAACTTGAGTCTTCGGCGTTGAACTTATCAATGTTAGAATTTTGTGCGTGAACTAATTTTGTTTCATTCTGGAAGAAATTATTCATCACTTGTCATGTCAACTCTATATTTTATCTGTAACCGCTGGATTCCAATTGGAACTAGGTAAAACGGAACGCAGTAAAAGGCATCCACAACAATTACCAAAAGCAACTCTATCGTGTTGTACGAAGGCTTACTGTACAATACGAGTTATGGCCTTCAATTCTACAATAAAAAATGCTTGGCTATGATGTAGATTAAGTAAACGTAAAAGGTTATTTTTTATTGTTACTCCGCAGACGGAGGATTTCCGGCCTTAGGTAGAATTTAATATCACGTACCTAATAGTTCATTATTATTAAAATTAATACGAAGATATTTCAAAGTTCTCAATAAAACTGTTGGAAGTTATGTACTTTAATATAAGTTGGCAAGTTGTGATTTACTTGTGTTCAGTGTTGTTTAGTTCAAGTTTATATAAAATTTGTATCATTTAAGTACTGACAAAGTGTTAATTGTTTTGAATGACAGTAATATTAACATAAAGGTTTCAAGTGATAATTCATAGTATGACATAATTGCGGCAAATTCAAGTGTTGGTGAGTGATCGTTACAGGAATAAATTTCTAGTATGACTCATGATCCATATAACAATGGTTTCTGTTGTTATAACATGAACTTGTGCTAATATAACTTCACCTTGTATTTGTTGCCGAATGCGATAAAGTTTTAAATGATATTCCAGCGGTAACGGAACACTCAACTTTTTAAAAGTAAGTCAAAACTTGTTTTAACTTTTAAGAATTTATTTACTGATTACTGCTACCTAACTATTTGTTAGGTTCTCTAAAATATGTGTTTAGAGCTACCTCAAATGCTTGTGTTGATTACTAAACATGTGACAAACGTACCTAGGTATATAAAACGACGAGTGGCGTCATTTTAAAAGTAAATAAGTACCTAACCGCATAAACTAGGTAGGTAGTATCACTAAGCACTAACTTAATTTATCAGTTTGCTCCAGCCGTAGGTTTATTGCGGTAGGTAGACTATAGAATCAGACGTTCCTTTAATAGGTACTACTCTAAACAAATTAAGAGCCACTTGGTTTTCTTGCATTCAGATTAAATATGAACATGACCTTTGTAGCAATATGTTGATGTTACGAACTCTTCGACATCTAACATCTTTGGTGCTTGAGACAAAAAACATTACTAAAAAAACAAACAATTTTTGGAATTCATTTTAGATTTTTCTATAGGTTTTGTTTTGGTCAACGTCTTGGTATTCTGCAATTATCGTAATTTTGTTGATTGAGACAGAAAACGAGACATGCACACGATTTGTGACTAGACCTGTTACAATGATTCAAAACCGATATTCGCAGCGGTCTGTTGGTTTGCACCTAGCGAGAATGCAGTAACGTCAAGTTCCTTGTTGACTTCCTTCACTCCACCCTGAATTGGCTAACACATTTATGGTACTGACAGGACGTGTCACTGAATTAATATTTACTTTCAAAAGGCTAGGACTCTGTAAACCAAAAGTGCCGGTCATATAATTATGTGAGCGACTTTCCAACGACCGCGTCAATTAGATCGACTCCGCAGTTTCGTTTACAGCTATGTATTATGGTTTGGCAGTCCCTTCTCTCACACCGTATTTCATCGTAATTATGCCACGATGTTCCATTACGTAACGTTCACGACCTTGTGACGGAAAGGGACTTCTTGGTGGAGTTAATGAAACCGCGAAGATACGTCAACATAAAAAATATATTCATAAAAAAAGAAGTGGATAGGTAGGTCTATGGTCACGACCTTTCTCCAAGAACACTTGGGAGTAGCACAGAGTAGCTCTCCTGGCTCAGCCCGGTGTGCCATGCTGCAGACGCTAGGAGGGGTGACGATCAGCAGATGCTCGCGCCGAGCCGCAGATTCTTTGTGCGGCCACGCGGGTAAATAAAAGTACCCGATGCGGAGCTCGCGGATAGCTCGCAACGCCCAAACTTTTGATGGCGGAGCCGGAATTTGAAGAGCGTGATGCAAAATCAGCCGGAACTTTGGACCCCAGTATGGGGTTAGTAAGACACGGAATTTAGTGAGGTTTACTGCTAATAAACGAGCAAATAATAAGCTGCCTGCTTTGGCCCGAATAAGGGCGCAAACCACGAGTCTCAGGTGATAAAAATGAGGTGAACGTGAGTCTGCCTCGGAAGCAGAAATGGTAAAGAAATTTGAAAGCGTTGCGTATAGACAAGTCCTCACTTATTCGTTCGGATACACGAAATGCGCGCACAACACTAGTGAAACAGCTAATCTATGTCGTTTAGTAACTTAGGACGGCCCTAACATTTATTACGTCTATTATGGTTTGTTTTGACATTATAATGTTGAAATAAGATATTTAGGCAATAGAATCGCCTCCTATTACATGGGACTCAAACATAACTGGCGAAATGTGGGAGTACCTACTATTAGGTTCATCTCTGCCTAACCCTTCGGGGATTATAGGCGTCATGTCATGTTATGCTACGACGTTTCTAAAACTTGTAAGAGCACAGAGTCTTGAAGGTTATGATTAAGAAACCACATAATGTACTCTACATCTCTTTTAAACAAAGATTGTAAACCATCTGTGAGGCAGCTAATTAATTTATTCAATTTTGCGCCAACAGTTCTCTCTCCCTTATATTCCACAGCTCATAACTGAGAAACGTCGCAAAAGCCACGCATGACATACTGTTCGCCGTAGGACCGTCCGCTTTTGTTTGTCGACATTTCTATGGTATCTGTCTTCGTCTCTATAACAAAGACAACAAAGCACTCAAGTTTTACGAGTATCAATCCTCTCAGTCATCTCAGTGCAAATTGTTGCTGTGTGGCTGTTTAACAAATTCAATAAACAGCACCTAGCTCCTCCTGGGTAGCATAATAAAGCAGATCAATACCCTTCTAACGCGTGCTAATTAAAATTAAATGTTATCGCAAGGTTTAGATTTCGAGCAAGGTTCTTACCCTAGGTATCCTAAAGGACTTTCGGGATTGAAATCGTTACTTTTTCATATGAGTCAAACAAATGTACTCGGGCTATCGTAGTGTACTGCAGTGCAAAGGTCTCTTGAAGCTGCGACACATTACCTGGTCCACCGCCTAGCGGATCAAGCGTGCCCCGATCACCTTTTAAAAGTCGTCAAAACCATCTCGTAGTGCATCTCACACTATGCTTGCTTTCTGGAACCTAGACAAATGACAATCGCTTCCAAAACGTTTCGTCTATCTACAAGAAATTACGGGATTCATTAAAATTTTCGGTAGCGTACGTCAATCCCCTACACTTTTGACGTTTCCGTCATCGTTTTCGCTGATAGCATGTCACTTTATCTTCATCTATCGCTCTTGACTCCTTTGCTCCAAGGGCCATAAGCCCTTCGAGAAACATGACGAACCCTAACTCAAGCCTAAAATCTGGATGAGTATATTGCAAATTATTGTGTCGCATGCAAACAAAACATTGTGAAATGCAGAATGTATGTAAATAATAATTACGAAATATTATCATGAACATAATTCTTCTTCTTCTTAGTGTATCGATGGCAAAAAGTTCAAATGCATAACATTTGAACTTTTTGCCATCCATACGCTCACTGATGCAGTAAAAAGATCATCAAGTACGCAGGTGGTAGGGCATGCGGTGCAAGATGGAAGGTGTTTTATTGTCTGGGGAAGCACCGCGTACGCACTTGAGGTCTGAGTCGCCCATGAACCCCCATTTGCAGAGAGATTCACCCTTGTTTGGTATAACAACGTTTTGTCGAAAATCGCTCTGGCGAATAATTATTTTGCATAATTATTTATTTCTTTGAAATAATGTCATTTGACCGAATTTTCAAATGCACTCATTTTATTTAAACTAATGTTTCACTAGACTAATAATGATTTAGTCGAAAGGTCGTATAGAATATTCAGTTCATTAATAATTCGTTTCCTTTCATTGTCTATAAACTAGCATTGTTCCTTCATCTACTAAATTCATTAATAATTATTTATTATTAACGCGAAATTGTTAAATTGTTGTTGTTTAATAAATATTTAAAAGTATTTTTTCTTTGTTATATTCTTTGTAAGTTCTATCGTAGTTATACATAGGTAATAGTAACCTAAGTAGATATTAAACATAACTAGTAACTGATTACCACCTGTGCTAAGATAGGTCAATGGAGCCCCGATTCGCGGGGCTCCTATTTCTGGGTGATTAAAAAAAAAATAACCACGAAGGCTAAGGCGGGAACTCCGCTCCGCTTCGCTCCCGCCTTAGCTTTCTAACCTAATCTATCCGAGTCGGGGTACTCTGAGTCGGGGTGTTAACCATAATGACGTTTTTATATATATTAAACGTTAGACCTAACGATTTTCGATTAAATAAACAATATATGTACATATTAAACGTTAGACCAAATGATTTTCGATTACATAAACGTTATATCTATCAACGTTATACTAATTAAGTTTTAGAATAAATAAATGTTATATGTAAAGAAATTATATCAACAGTTGGTATATGTCACGTTGATTATATCTTATGAACGATGATGACCAAATGAGTTTATACGTTATGAGACGCACCCCATTACACCAATTGAATATTCGATAAAATACATGTTATACCACCTCAACATTACATCAAATGAACATTATACCTTTTGATCAATAGCGCAAATGTTGTTATCGCAAATAAATATTCGATGAAATGAAAATTGTGTTAATCGATATTATACAAATTGATTATTTTCTTAAACGATGTTCGAATTAGTAACATTACATCAAAAGTTGTTATACCAAACAAGAGTGAAACCTTGCAGAGATTGTCTTTGCTCCGCCCGACTTGGGTTCGAAGTCTGTTTAGACATTTCCAAGTCGGCCACGGCAACGCGTGCACAGGTGGAAGGTTTTTAGATGGATCCTTGAAGTGGTCAGGGGGCTTAAACTGCTCCCGCCAGAGATTGCATCTTGCTGTGGAGGCGTTGAAATTGGCTGGGCTAGCTGGCCCACGCACCCAAGAAAACTTTTACGACTTTGCAGCCTCTGGGGCACCGAGACGTGGCTGTGCATTGGATAGCGTGAGTCAGCTTGTAGCTTCGTCCTCTCGATTCGGGTGGCTATGGTCCTGCGAACTTTTGGAGGCGCAATGCCGGACAGTGGATACAGCATACGTACCGGGGTCGGTTTAAGGCAACCAGTAATTATCCGGCACGTCTCATTTAGAGCTGTATCCACTAGGTGTGCGTGAGCAGAGCGGTCTCATACTGGACAGGTAAATTCACCAGCAGAGAAGCAGAGCGCCATCCCAGTGGTTCGAAGAACTTTTGGGGAGGCCCCCCATATGGTAGATGTCAGATGGCGTAACAGGTGGTTTCTAGCATGCACTTTTAATTTTATACTTTGACAATTGTTTTTGTAGGTGAGTGACCGGTCTAAGCTTATGCCGAGGTATTTCGGGTGAGGGCTGTGCGCAATGGGCACCCCTTGCCAAGAGATGTTTAATTTACAACTCGCATGTCTGTTACGGAGGTGGAACGCGCATGGCTGCGTTTTGGAAGGATTCGGTTTCAGAACGTTTTCGGCATAATAGCGGCTGAGATCACTTAGAGCTGGAGAAAGTGCTGTTTCAATCTCCTCAAAGTTGGTTGCTTGACAAGTGAGTGCAAGTTTCGTCAGCGTACAGGAAGAGGGTCGTGTTTGGGCTAACTGGTTGGTCGTTAGTATATACGTTGAACAGTAGAGGGGCTAATACGCTACCCTGAGGTAGTTACCTACTCTATACTTACTGTTAAACAAATGTGGTAATTTTTATCAATAACTTTATTGAAGCCAATGTGTGTGCTCTTAGCACACAAATACTGCTGCGGCTGGATAATGAATCCATTACATAACCTTTACGACATTATATAGAACTGGAGCACCGGGCGCTCTTCCGAGCGGGAAGCCACGGGGCAGATAACGGGGATAACCTTTATAAAGAATAAAGTGATGTTGGCAACAATAATTTAATTTTATATAATTTCCTGTAAGCCCGATTAATAAGATTAAGACTAACCAACACCAGTCTCAAAGTCTCCATCAAGATGCAAATAGGTTTCTTGTGAGGTTAACTACGTAGAGCGGCTAGACTATTAAAAAGTTATTAGTGTTTAATTAACCACAAATATTTAATGGAAACTGATTCCGTCTCGTGAATCAACTCTAATGTAACTTTAGCGGTTACCTATCATAAGTTCGAAAAATATTTGACCGAATTTCATTTCGCCTAAAACTTTTCAACTAATATGTGCTTCGTTTTTTTTTACTTCGTCGAAGTCACGTCTGCCACTGTATCAGTTGACCTGTTATCAATTCGATTATTTTCGTTACTCCGACGTTTCATTTGATCGAAAAACTTTTTACCGAAGTTACATTTAGCCGAAATAACATTTGTTCGAAGTATTCTGTTTCCGAACATTCAATATACCACTGTTTTTGTTGTGCTTCAAGCATGCAGCATTTTAGCAGGCATATGGCAGCATGCAGCGCGCATCATGCAGCAAGCATTGTTTCTGTCACGGCTCCGGCGCTGCGGGGTTTGGGCGGCCCCACGCGAGCTTATCGTCGCAGATGGTTTTAACGCTCATCACCGCAGCTTCGGCTTGCAGGCCGGCTTCGCCTGCCATCTTCAGCCTCAGCGGCGGGCCTACAAACCACCTGCTCCTCAGCTCACGGGCCGCCCCACCCCTCCGCGCCTACGCGGGCTTAAATTACACTCTAGGGGCAAAACCGACAAGACTGCGTGAAGTCGGTTTTGCAGCGATTCGTTTCTGCCACTACATTTTTTTGTAGCACAACATATTGACTTTTTACTTTAATATTAAAAAAGACACTATTTTAATTTAATATTGAAAATGCTACCAAGTAACCGGCTATATATTTGTGACCAAATAATATTCCGTAAAATATTGTTGCGGTGTGGTGAAATATGGTAAATAAATCATTTGGCAAATGAAAAAAGTTCAAAAGAGGCTTCGGCCAATAGCAAAAAGTTATTTTGTAAATTGGGGAAATATAGTTCGGTAAAATAATACTTATGACACATGATATTTCGATGATCTAAAAAGATGTCAAATAATGCATATAGCAAAAAAGACGTCGGTCAATAGTTTTCGGTAAAATAAAATTCGAACATAAAAATTTCGGAAAAGTGATCGGTTTCCAACTTTAGCTTGTAGACCGTATTAATGTCACTGATATTTATTTTATTAACGAACCGTACGCTTGAGTAAATCCTACACCTTCAACAGCAATTAGCAATAGAACCTAAATACCTACCTAACTAAAAAAATAAAAATAAAATATTCAAAAATATAAATATAAATATTTAATATACATTAAATACAGTTTTTTTTTCAATCTATGTCAAGAGCACCCATGATTTTTGCCTGAACTAGGTAATCCAGTGTTTCAGGCAATTAGAGGTATTATTAGTTGATTAAATAATCCCATAATTATCATAATAATCTTATTGGCATCTATGAAAAAAGGTGTATAAAATATCGAGAAAGCAACAACTTATCTTCTTTTTTTTTGTTAGCCTATTGAGTGTCTCTGCTATATCTAGCCATGTTCGCCCCGCAAACAGGATCAGATCGTCACACCACCTTCTCCACGATCTACCTCTACGGTAATTTCCTCCGACAGGCGTCCAGTGAGTGACGATCCTTGCCCATCTGTGGCCACCCCACTTCTCACTTCTTCACTTCTGCTCGACGGTTTTTTCTCCAACATCTGTAACTTGAGTAATGGAGTGCAGGATAGTGTTTCTTACGCGATCTGTACGCTTAACACCTATTACGCTGCGCTCCATTGCTCGCTGACAAATATCTAGTTAGGACTTCTGTTGTTCAGTAAGCGACCAACTTTGTGCACCGTAGGTTAGGTTAGGACTGCACATGTCGATTAGTTTTCGTTTCAGCGTTATGGGAAGGCTTCCCTTCATGTATTCTTTTAGGGCCTAGAATGTCTTCCAAGCATTTTGGACTCTTCTTTCGAATTCTTTGTCCTGCCTATTTCGAAAACACACTATCTGACCCAACTTATCTTCTATGCAAAATAAAAGCAGAGTGACAATTTGATTTACTACTGAATTTAAAATATTATAACTGCCAACCAAAATGACCAAACTGCTCAATACGCAAACTAAAAAAAACACAATTTAAACAATTTTGTGTTAATGGTGACCTTATTTGATCAGAATATCTACCGCGCCTTAGAGTTAGATAAAGCCGTAGATATAAGCTTCTTATCAGTGCACGTTATGACCAGATTGTGGCGATATGAACAGAAATGCATACAAAAAATTGGCTCACTGCGTTTTTTATTTACTCTGTCTACATAAAGATATGGAATATTATCTTCCGAAGTAGGATCTATAATGAAGTTATATTTTGCGACTGAATCTGCATGCTGAACAGAGTTGGTATTGCCTGAACATATTTTCAACAATTCCAACACTAGAAAACGCAACAATATTATTTACAACTACAGTTTCTGTGGTGATATTATTAGTTTTTATGGCATTGATGTAAATTTTAAGTACAAAAAGTGCTTTTGTGCATTTTTCGATAGAGCACGTAAAAACGCATCTAATGATATATTAACATGTTATATTAACAAATAAAAATTCAAAAAATCGTGGTCTGAATTTTGTTATGGCCGTCGTCGTATAAAATGTATGCCTTTTCATTTGTGGCCCTTTTGTATTCAGTGAGGTAACAGCCAGCAGTTTAATAGCCCACTATGCCTAAACACACTAAACAGTATAAAAATACTACTGCTGTGTAAGGAGCAAACTAGAATCTGCAAGTGTTATACGGAGACCTTTTTATAAGAAATATGTTGATCTTATCGAATCCATCCAACGTAAATTTATTAAGCATCTAAATTATAAAACTAAAGTTGACATCCTAAATTACCCGGACTCCTGTCGATTTAAATACTCTGGAGAGAAGGCAGATAAATGACATGGTGTTATTGAACGACCTACTTAATAATAAATTTGACAGTCCACAATTGCTCGGCAAAATATACTTTAACGTCCCACTCAGACGCACCAGTCATACCACTCTGTTAACAGTTCCTTCGGCCTCCACTAATTAAAGGAATAAGTCACCTTTTTTGCATCTACCCGCATTATATAATGACAAGTTCTCAACACTTGACCCTTTCAATACCACACACAACTTATTCTTGTACCTAATATGGCGCCCAAAATCAGCTGCATTTCTTTTTTAAAATTTTAATGTAATCAGTGACACTTGTGGCCACCAAGGGGAATCTAAAAACGTACAATTGATTGAAATTAGTTCATCCGTTAAGGAGTTATGAGGGAACTATGAAACGGACATACAAACATACAAGTCAAAGACATAACCCTCTTTTTGGGCTTCGCTGCAGTCGGGTAAATAGCCTTTAACCTTCGTCAAGGATTGGGCTATCAAATGCAAAAAACATTTTTTGAATCCGACGACTACTTGGTAATTTCTGATTTTATTACATTTTTTCTAAATATCGAATTGAATTTATCAGTTAAATTTCGATAAAAACAGTAAAAGCGATAGTTTTCATTATAGAACTGATATTTGGCACTACTTGATATTGCGGTGCGGTCAAGTGTAAAAAAGCTCCCCACATTTTTTTTGGGGAATTAACGATGTTTGTGTTGTGGCTCTGAACACAAACGTGTGGCGTAAACTCTATCGACTTTTATTTTAGCTGTTACTTGAATGAAGAACACATTTGCTATAATATCAGTAATGGTAAAGCAAAAGTTAATACTTTTACTGATAAATTATCTCCGTAAGGATTTAGGAGTCACTTTTCGTATCTAAATGAAATTAATATACTTATTTAGTTCGATCCTTTAGGATCGATCCTTGATCTTTTAGCATAATACTTCAAAAGCTATATGAACATAAAGGTGGCTCCATAATCTAAATGTTTGGATTGAGGCACCATGTTAGACCTAGGAACATCATGGATTCATATTTATCATAATTTGGTATGATTTTGTAGTATTTGAGAGACAAAATCTGAGTTCGGTAGTATTCAAATAAAAAAAAAGTTACTATACATATATGTGGCATATATACATATGTGGCTCCTCAGACCATACATTTGACTCGTCATGTTTTCAAAGAAGCTGTAGTTTAATGCGCAATTTCTTCATAATTTAGTAGTAAGTATATTTAGATTTGTAGGATAAGAGTCTGTAATCAATAATGAGTTGGGAGCTATGCCACATTTTAACTGGCTCCTCAATTGAGATGCTTCGGTAAATAGATTTGACTCTAATCTACTATACTTGTGACGAAATTTCGAACAAAAAATATCTTATTTTTAACCGACTTCAAAAAAAGGAGGAGGTTCTCCATTCGGTTGTATGTTTTTTTTTTTTTTGTTTTTGTTACCTCATATCTCCGTCATTTCTGAACCGATTTGAAAAATTCTTCTTTTATCTGAATGGATCTACTTCTCGATTGGTCCCATAGAAATTTCATCAAAATCGGTTCAGCAGTTTGGTTTTGAAATCAAAATAACTGGAAAAAATGTCATCCAAGTAAAAGAAATTGCGAAATTGATACTTGACAAGGATTTGTGTGTGATTCGATAACTAAAAAGGGTAAAATAAAAACTTTTTTGCAAAAAAAAACCGACTTCCAAAAAAAACACTAAAGAAGTGGAAAATAACTTTACTTTCGGAAGTCGGTGGCAAAAAAGTCAATGAAACAAACAATAGTCACCGACTTCCGAAAGTAAAGTTATTTTCCACTTTTTAACCGACTTCTAAAAAAGGAGGAGGTTCTCAATTCGGTTGTATGTTTTTTTTTTTTTTTTTTTTTTTTTTTTTGTGTTTGTTACCTCATATCTCCGTCATTTATGAACCGATTTGAAAAATTCTTCTTTTATCTGAATGGATCTACTTCCCGATTGGTCCCATAGAAATTTCATCAAAATCGGTTCAGCAGTTTGGTTTTGAAATCAAAATAGCTGGAAATTTTTGTGTTTGTTACCTCATATCTTCGTCATTTATGAACCGATTTGAAAAATTCTTCTTTTATCTGAATGGATCTACTTCCCGATTGGTCCCATAGAAATTTCATCGAAATCGGTTCAGTAATTTGGTTTTGAAATCAAAATAGCTGGAAACAATATGTCATCCAAGTAAAAGAAATTGCGAAATTGATACTTGACAAGGATTTGTGTGTGATGCGATAACTAAAAAGGGTAAAATAAAAACTTTTTTGCAAAAAAAAAACCGACTTCCAAAAAAAACACTAAAAAAGTGGGAAATAACTTTACTTTCGGAAGTCGGTGGCAAAAAAGTCAATGAAACAAACAATAGTCACCGACTTCCGAAAGTAAAGTTATTTCCCACTTTTTTAGTGTTTTTTTTGGAAGTCGGTTTTTTTTTTGCAAAAAAGTTTTTTTTAGTGTTTTTTTTAGAAGTCGGTTTTTTTTTAGCAAAAAAGTTTTTATTTTATGTATAAAGGACATCACCCAGATTGGACTAATTTCAAAAGTCAAAAGCCAATAAATATAAACGTATTATTTGGATAGAGCATAGCATAACATAATAAACATTTTTATTATTACACCTAAGTCGTAAGTCAGTCCACTGAGAAGTTATTCAACCACAAAATACATTTGCAGGGCTATTGCGTATCTCTGTTGACAGTTAATAGTGATGATCACTTGACTGAGTGTTCATCGATTAACTGTCAAAAGGTTAGTTTCCTACTAGCTATCAATAGTGACCATCTAATATGACGTCATAGGTGCCCATCGTCGCTGATGGGCAGCATAACTCATTTTAACAGAGGCTTTCGTATCGATATTTCAAACATTGCGATTGTGCATACATAGTGGACATCAAATTGATGATCACTTAGTTTGAAGTGGCTTTCGTAAAAGACAATACTCAAAGTGAATATAGTATTTTATATATCCTTGTACGTATAGTTTATCTTAGTATTTAATTACAATTATATTCAAATTATACACCTACCACTGTTTGTGTCTCCATCACGCAAAGGTTAAATGGTAGAAAATGCCTATGACATTAAGTCCGCCTCTGTACATTGCGCTTGAAGTGTTAAATAAATAAATAAATATCTGAGATCATCCAGATTGGGCAATTATATTATTATTCTATGGATATAAATATTTTTTATTATGCTAACCAAGTTCTATATCCAAGTTCTAAGTAGATAAAAATGATTACAGGACGATTCACCGGCGATTTGCCTTGAAATATGAACATGTGGAATCATGTGTGTTCCCAGTTCTCGAGAAAGACCATGTCACGTTGTACTGGGATCGGCCTATCGTCTGACTGACAGGACTAATGTCGCCAATAGACCTGATATAATGGTGATAGACAGATTAGCGCGCAGAGTAATGATAGCCGATTTTACCATCCCGCATGAAGAGAACATCGTGAAAGCTGATAAAGGGAAACAAATAAAGCACCTCGACTTGGCACACGAACGTTGTCGGCATGTGGAATGTGAACTTGGCATTCATAGTGCCGATTGTCGTTACGGCCAATGGCCTGATGGCCAAGAGTCTCGACGAACAGCAGTCTAGTCTCGCTAGGCATTTGGATCAAGGGCCTGATTCAGATAGTACTTCTCGATACGGTCCGCATTGTGAGGAGGTTCCTGTCTCTGGAGCCCTGCTTGGACCCTGCTCCCAACACCGGTGGACCAGTATTTTTATATTTTTAAAGGATTTTTTTTAACGTTTTATTAAGAAATATTTAAAAATGAAACAAATGTGAAGAAAAGACAAATATTAACGCCCAAAAAAATTTGGCCAATCTGGGTAATCTTAGATATTTTGTGGTTAGATTACTTTCATTGGTCTATAAATAAAAATATATTTATTATGTTATGCTCTATCCAAATAATAAGTTTATTTTTGTCGGCACTTTTGAAATTAGCCCAAAATGTATGGAGGGTGTGTGATCTCCTTTATACTACATAATTGTATTGTATGTATAATCCTGCCATAAAAAAGTAAATATCTACGAAGTTAGTAGCTATTACTTAATTTCCTAACAAATAGTTTTGAAGGGTGTCCATGTATAAATTATATAATAGTACATTTTTATATAAGTGGGGAAACTTTTTTATTGCGGCCGAGGCGGAATTCACACACGAGTCGCAGGCTTTATGAAGTCGAGAACTGCAATAACAAATACGCACGCGTATTAAACGACGGTTTTCAATACACTTTCGAAGAAATATAATAATAGAACTAAAAGTATTTTTGTCATGAACTATTAGGAAATTAAATCATTTGTCTTTTTTCCGCGTTTTGCTTTCGCCAGGTTGAAGCAGAGGCAAAGGCATGAAGCCGCTAAACAGCCTGATATGAAAAATAGAAAATTCAAATACATTTTAATTTAGAACCCAAATAAATGTAAATTTGTTGATGATAAAAGCAAATTATTTTATAAATATATGACGGCGTAAGCGATGGCTGAGCGATAGCGCCGTTGTCATTAGGGTTCGGTGGTACCGGGTTCATAATGAAATGTTAAAATAATAGTTTCGGTTTCGGTACACAAAAATCACAGTTTATTATTTAACACAAATTTACATTAAATAACACTAACAAATAATCTCCACAAAATGGGCAAACCGACAGTTTCGTTCTGAAGGAGTGACTTGGTTGGAGTTCCGAGCAAAAGTGATCTCGGCACAATCCCCACTCTACAAAACGACTCTGTCCACGTGCCGCCATTAAAACAACATCTGACTTCACGGCGTTTACCCCTACTACAATGGTCAAATCAGCAACTTGATGTTTAAAAGTTATCGCTTTCTCCGACACGGCCATACTGACAAGTCACACGTCCTCGTGTGCTGTATTACCTGGCGACAAAACAAAATGCATTTGTAGACAATATAAGATTGCTCGGCCTACCTGACCTCAAACAAAGGACTTGCATTTGAAGCGACACAACAAGATTTAGAAAAGTCAAATGAAATAAACTAGAACACAATATCAATGCACCAAGTAAAAACAAAGTAGTCAACTTATTATCAGCCCTTCTCGCTGGTAATGTCTGATACATCACACACAGCCCTTCTCGCTGTCGTGCACACAATAGATTGGACAGTACCGGTCCTAAGACCTGGCAAGCCCAGTACCAAAAGTCAGTATCAGTCCTTCACACTGATAAGCCCTAAACAGGACGCATGTTACCGGGCCTTCTCTCCGGTAAACCGTCCGCTTAAGAGATACTTTGTGCATTAACATTAATCGGAACGAGTTGATGGGCCTTCACCCGCATCATCTAGATCCAATTCTTCACTAATTACGTCTAATTTGCTGGGGATATGACCTTGTGGCATCCTTCTTATGCGATCATGAGCATACTTGTATGTTCTATTACCATTCAAAGATTTTAAAAGATAACGATCACCGTCAAGTACTTCTACAACTTTAAACGGTCCCTTATATTTGGGGTCTAATTTAATCTGATTCCGTTCTTTATTTTGAATTAAAACCAAATCACCAACACTGAAATTAACTACTTTGGCCTTATTTTTGTCAAAACGGGCTTTTTCATAAGCCGCACTCTTCTCAATACCGTCCACCGCGTGTTCTCTCGCTTCTGTTAGGTCAATTCCGGTTTCATCATCGTCATTATAAGCCATTAGCGTCAGAGGCCTAGCTACTTTTCCTATCAAAAGCTCTAAGGGGGCTTGATTTCGTAACACGGTTCATTGTGCAGTTGATAGCCAACTGTACATCGTCCAAAGCATCCTGCCACGACCTTTCCGACGTCTCTACCGCGGTTAGCATACCCTTTAACAAACTCATCTCCCTTTCGACTTGACCATTCGCGCGACTAGATCCCGTAGCAATTAAATGCAAGGAAATGTTGTGTGAATCGCAAAACTCCTTCAACACTTTGTTGGCAAAGGAACGACCTTGGTCGGCGATTATACGACTAGGAGAGCCAAATAAAGCAACGCTGGACTTCAAAGCTTTAATAGTGCTGGCTGCTCATGGAGACTAAGCCTATGTGGGCGACGTTGTACCGTACGTGCTGGATCCACTAATCGAATGTTTAATTCACCCGTAGTCACTCGAGTTAACGGTAAACCATTGATAAAAGCATTCGAATACTCATTCAAAAGGGACGTCAACCGGTCCTTGTTTTCGTTTGAAATATCAGAATCAACATTGTAAAGATCAATAAAGAAAATCGCAACAACCTACATTTGTAACTTTCGAAATACGTAGGGTAGATTCAGTTAAATGTACCGTATAGCCAAGTGTCAAAATATCGCGTCCGATCATAACATCGTATTTCATACAATCGTCGGGTAGTACGTAAAATAAAATTGACAGTTCGTTATTGTCGACCACAACATCACTAAGAATTTGTTCAGTGCTAAAAACATTCGAATTATTACCGATACCAATTACTTGCACGGTTGAAAGTGAACGTTTGCCCGAGAATTTATAAGCTACACTTTGTTTAACGAGAGAACACTCGGCGCCGGAATCAAACAAAATGAAAACGACTCACCGGATTGTTCCAATTGCCCGCAAACACCTGCTATTTCGCAGCTATCGACGCGTCGCTCCGCCGTTGCGTTGGCAGCGCTGCCCGCCGACGATGACGCGCCACCCGCACTGCCGCGTTGGCAGTTCGTAGAGATGTGTCCGGCTTCTCCACAACGGAAACACGTTATTCTTTTGCTGGAACCCGACGAAGTCGCCGCCGGTGTAGTTTTCTGGGCGTTACCTCCAGCAGGCTGCGTAAACTTCGAACGACAGTTCACCGCTTTGTGTCCCGGTTTTCCGCACTTATGGCACGTGAACATAGTGGAAGTTTGTGGCTTTAAACGCTTTGCATCAGTGGCGCCATCACCGGTACTGCGATCGAACTTCCGCTTCTGGCTTGCACTCGCCAGAGCTATAATAAGCGATGCACCCTCCAGTGGACGTTCGTCGAGGCAAATATCGATAGTATCGCACCAAGCACGTGGATCGGTATCTGGTAGCTCCGGATTAATTTCTGGCAGCATGATCTGAGGTGCCACTGTTGGTGTCCTGATGGCTTCGATCAGCTGCATCATGTTCTTCTGCTGCATCTCGAACATAGCACGCCAGTGGGAATCGAGTCCAGATCCCACTTCTGATGACGGCGTAAGCGATGGCTGAGCGATAGCGCCGTTGTCATTAGGGTTCGGTGGTACCGGGTTCATAATGAAATGTTAAAATAATAGTTTCGGTTTCGGTACACAAAAATCACAGTTTATTATTTAACACAAATTTACATTAAATAACACTAACAAATAATCTCCACAAAATGGGCAAACCGACAGTTTCGTTCTGAAGGAGTGACTTGGTTGGAGTTCCGAGCAAAAGTGATCTCGGCACAATCCCCACTCTACAAAACGACTCTGTCCACGTGCCGCCATTAAAACAACATCTGACGTCACGGCGTTTACCCCTACTACAATGGTCAAATCAGCAACTTGATGTTTAAAAGTTATCGCTTTCTCCGATAAATATAAAAATAAAAAAAAAAAAAAAAATATATAAATATAATTAAAAATAAAATAAATATATGATATATATTTATAAATATAAACATTATCAACATCATAATCATCATTATCATCATTTTTATTTTTATTTATTTTTTATATATTTTTTTCATTTTTTTTTTTTTTTTTTTTATTTGTTATATATTTATATGATATATATAAATGTTTATTTATGATATTCTGTTCATAGCACAATTTAAATGTTCATTAAATATGAAGGCCTTAAAAACATGCGCCTTTTTGCTGTGAAAATAAAGCAATTACAGCCGACTATAGAATAGTTGTTTAATTTTTCTGTGGCAAAATCAGACCAAAAAAATGGCTTCGTGGCTTTTAAAAGCACAAATATATTTTTCAATACACTAAAATTTTAAAAACTATTCATCCTGGTTTCATTCACATATAACATGGCCACCCTTAATAGCGTATTCTCAAGGAATACTGAAAGTATTTTTTTTTCAGATACCAAATATGTACAATGTTGATTTGTACATATTGTACCGAAAATAAAGAATTATTCCGTGAAGCACACCCAAACGAAGCACACCCAGACGAAGCACACCTAAAGTATTCCACTTAGCACACCCGTAGGTGGGCTTCAAATAAAAATTTAAAATAATTAATTTCCTATTCCACGAAGCACACCTACGAATATCTCTCGCATAGTGCGGGGACTAAGAAATAAAAACGTGTTGACTATTAGCGCATCATGTATACGTCTTATCTATGGGATTTATATATGAACATTATGAAAACGACAAGTATTGTATCACATTATTATAATGAAACTGAAAAATGTTAGATATTTAAGTTAGTCTTTTAAATAATAAAAATCTGAGCCATCACGGGACGCCTGGCAGATGTGAAACATCGACATTATTTTGTAAAAGTAATATGCAGAAAAGAACAGATTGCGATAGGAACTAAAGATGGTATAATGATAAAATAAAATATTACGATTATTTTCCAGAAAATGATGACTGTTTATTTAATAAACATTTATTTTCATTAAATAAAAAACTTTAAGAATTTATTTCAAATCGTGATAACTTAATTCGTTTAATCAGTGACTTCGGTAATATTATAGTTATTTCGATGTTGCCTCTGACGACGGTATTACTGTGATAGTTGGTCGATGGTAACTGAAGTATGTTACAAAAGTATTGGACATAACATTATCAAGATATCTAATAAATACAGCAGCTATTGTTGTTCCGTATCTGGTAGTAGGTTCTCTTGGATTGTTGTTAATTTGTAATTGAAATTCTTCTTGGAGGAACGTAATTAATGGCGTTGATTCATCTTTTGCAAAATTTACATTAAAATCCCCAGCTAAAATTAATGGTAGTTTATCTTTATTGGTTTTGAAATTGACATCATAAGTAAATGGGAATGTGAACTTGTAGTATATGTATTCGCAAATGTACGGTTTATAGGGCGGTCGTGAAATCGCTAGGCTATAGCAGTAACACACTCGCATTCTTTAAAACAGAACGTACTACACAATCAATTATAAACCTTATTCCATCAAGCACAGCGTATATACCATGCACCGTACAACTTATATACCCACACAAAAACAGCGGTTGTTATCGTTGTGCTGTGCAAAACCAATTTATTTTACATATACGCTAGTGATTGACTAAATCGGAAAGTTATCGAATTTTACATTTATTATTGCACAGAAAATGTTTTGGGGTTTCTTTTGGGAAGCTAAAAAGGTACAAAATCAACTTATTTATCATTTACATATTATTATATCCTAAGCTACTTCTAAACCTCACCATATATGAAGCAGCACCCTGATTGCGTAAAACTTTTTTTTTTTAAAGAAACCCTAGTTAGTAAAGAAATTGTTAAATACAACATTATTTTTAGTATATGTAAAAGCTGGATATAGTTTGTTCAGAATAAGTAACTGAATCGATTCCAATAATTTTTACACCTTGTTATATTTTGTCCAAAAAATATTTAAAAAAGGTTACGGGTTGGACACCGAGCGACACTAAATACCTATCCACAATCATACGCGCACAACGCGCGACGCGGACGCACAGCGGGGCGGGGGTAAAACAACCCCCTCAGTCGCCCGGATGCTACAAGTTGAGGCGCACGCGTCATG
This sequence comes from Standfussiana lucernea, assembly GCA_964057025.1. Taxonomy (NCBI): domain Eukaryota; kingdom Metazoa; phylum Arthropoda; class Insecta; order Lepidoptera; family Noctuidae; genus Standfussiana; species Standfussiana lucernea. Next base: position 4,972,321 of record OZ059784.1, read on the forward strand.
CTCCCGTCCCGTTATATCATACGATCGCGAGCGCGCGCCCACCGTTGGCCTAACAGTTGTTTCGGTTGATCGTATGTAAAAAGTGAACCCATGTCTTTCTCATACACAAACGTTCAGTACACAGATGAAATGGTACGTACACTAGCGGTTTGTGGTGGTAATGGCAGTGCGGCTGTACGAGGAGAAATTCGGCATCAGACTATCGTGGAAAACAATGCTTACCGGCACACAAAGATGTAGGGACTAGGGTCCCGGTGAACCTACAGCCTGCTGTGGTTAATTAAGCAATGCGATGTTTAACACTTTTCATTCACTTTGAACTTTAAGTGGTTGGCATAAGGTGCAACAAATCACATTGAATTTTAATGATTTTATCACTTACGGCTGCATTTACGATTGAAAGTACATAATACTATCTACCTACACTTGACCATTACGATAGTCCAAAGCCTGCAAGTGTGATGGAAAATGTTATCACCAGTGGATTAAAAATTATTATCAATGAGCGCACGACGACGCTGGAGGCGCGGGCGGCGCTGGCCAACGGGGGCACCGCGTGGTGAGCATGTTTTTGTACGGACAACCAGGTAACATAACAAACTTATAACTTTGTGATTTTTCATGATACAGTTTTTAAACTTTGTACATAGATTCTTTACATAAAAAAACTAGACACGTGTTTCGGGTTTCGCATATACTAAAACTAATATTGTATATGAAAACAAACACACACCCATGCATAACAAATAAATAGCATGAATATGTTGACTTATTTTAAGCAAAAGTCACTAAAAGATTAGCTGAACCATGCCATGCGTTATAGTAATACGCATTCAAAGCTATAACGGAAGTAAAATGCAAAAACCTTAAAAAGTAAGGATAAGGCATAATATACGATAATTCAAAGCCAAAAATATTCCACCGATTATTAACCTTAAAGTAAAAAAAAAAATATTGGTAGTCTTATAACTGTTATTGTAACAATAAATTCATACTCATACACAAACAGAACTAGACGCCCTGGATAGGAAGGTCCGTACATTGTTGACGGCATATCGAATGCATCACCCACGATCTTCGGTTATGACACTGTATATCCCACGGAGGTGCGGAGGTCGAGGCTTTTTAAACGCTAAGACTCTCCACAATCGCGAGATATGCAGTCTCAGGTTATTTTTCCTAGAAACCGACGTGGGGATGCATCGGGATGTGGTCGCGGTGGACAAGGGCCTCACCCCGCTCTCCTTGGCTAAAGAGAACTGGCGCAAACCTGTAGTACTTGACACTAACGACCGCAAGGAGGTATGGCAGAGTAAGGAGCTCCACGGACGCTTTTTCCGGGCCCTTCATGGGCCCGATGTAGACCTATTAGCGTCCGTAGCCTGGCTACGTTCCAGCGACCTCTTCGGAGAAACCGAAGGTTTTGTCTGTGCAATGAAGTTATGATGACGAATAACTACCGGAGATTTATTGTGAAGGACGGCACGGTGACATATGTCGGGCATGCCACCGTCCGGGCGAATCAATTCGTCACATTATCTCCGGGTGTTCTCGTCTAGCTAACGGTGAGTACTTGCATAGACATAACCTTGTAGCCAGGATTATCCATCAGCAACTTGCTCTAAAATACAACCTTGTGGAATCGGAAGTGCCGTACTATAGGTATGTGCCCGACCCAGTTCTCGAAAATGGCAATATTGTCATATTGCCTGTACTGGGATCAATCCATCATCACTGACAGGACTATTGTGGCCAACAAGCCTGATATAGTGGTGGTGGATCGATCAGAGCGGCGCGCAATGATTGTTGACATAACGGTCCCGCATGACGGGAACCTCGTGAAAGCCGAGAAAGATAAACAAATCAAGTATCTTGACTTGGCTCGCGAGGTTGTCGACATGTGGGAAGTGGACACGGCGATCATTGTGCCGATAGTCGTTTCAGCCCATGGCTTAATTGCCAAGAGCCTCGACCAATACCTGAGGAGGCTCTCGTTAGGCGGCTGGATCAAGGGCTTGATTCAGAAAGCGGTACTCCTGGACACGGCTCGTATTGTTAGGAGGTTCCTCTCTCTGGAGCCCTGACTGCCGGTAGCTTGGACCCTGTTCCCGATACCGGTGGGCTACTATTTTTTATATTTTTAAATGTTTTTTTTTTGTATGTTTTATTAAGAAATATTTAAAAATGTAAAATAATGTGTATAGGAAATAAATAAAGAAATAATTCATACTCTAAAGTAATGGTAAACAATAGATGCGCTTGCAACCGTGTGATCGAGATGCCATCGCTCAATATTACTGCTCGTATCTAACAGGTAGACGCACAGTAGGAAGTTGTGCACATTACATTTCAATAATATGGTAACTAGGGTTGGGCAGGCACATAGAGTTTAATCCATCGGCAGATCATCTAAACGATATTATTATTGATATTGATTGAAATGTTAGTAAAGATATTTTTAACTGATAAAAGCTGTTTTATTTTTTAATGTATTTTTTGCACATGGAATTAAAACTAGTATAAGATGTCAAACAACAAAAACTACAATGTCATAATAGCATTACTTTGCAGAAATATAGCTTATTTATGGTAGGAGAAAAATATTTATAGCAAAATAACCCCATGGATTCTTCACTAAAATGAGTTAATATCTTTATATTTAGTGTTGTACAAGTATATTGTAAGTGATCTCATCTCTGTTGGTGGGTGAGCCCAGACTTCATACATTTTTGCCCATGGTCCTTTAATTAACTTACTTTACGAAAGTTGGTTCTCTACTACGCTGTTAAATAGTAAGTAAAATACATTATTTCACATCAATCTTCCAACCGGGTTAAAACGGTTGACCTATTGAAAAATAAACTTTAACAGCAATATTTCATTCGTCAATAGATATTTTTGTCGATAGCCTACGTTAGTAGATCTGCACAAGCACATCACTAACTCGTCGCAAGAAGCAGCGGCCGAACAACGCGATGCATCCACTTACTAAAGTATAGTTTCGTGATTTTTACATTGCTTGTCCAGTCACTTAGCGGCAAACTTAGGTAGTGGTTAAGGAGCAATGTATTTGTTGCAAAAACATTACAGTCGTTGTGATTATGTATTTTGAAAACAAAAATAACATAGCAAGAGCAAGAAATATTTTACGATTTGTTGTTTTTCATGATTTTAAAGACAAATTAGTAAAATACTTGTACTAACACATGGTAAGTGATTCCATGATTTACAAAGCTTTAGTTTAAACTTCGGTTTTTACATGAAACTACTGAACAACACTGCATTCTTATAATTTGTCACGATCGCGGTCGAAAGTGCACTAGTTCGCGGAGACGACCATTTGCCTATGACATGGTCAGTGACCATGTCGCATGGACACCGAAACGCCCCCTTGCCACTTCTGTTTTTTTTTATATATTTCTATGGTTAAGGGCTATCTATTAATACACGAAATCTCTTAAAGGGACATTGTACTCATCATTGTGAACAACTTTTACTATGGGACCAACCCGAAAATTGCGAATAAAAATCTGCTGTAAATACATTTTGACGAGTTATGCGAACATACTCGTAATTGTAGGGAACAGTTGATTTTTTTTTTAGATTCAGAATTGGACCCATAATAAAAGTTCTTCATAATAACGAGTACAGTGACCCCTTATGAGATTTAGTGTATGAACTTATATAATATAATAATAATATTGTTGTTAAAAAATTCTTAACTAGAATATCAAGAATAAATTAATAATCAATAGCAATATCTCTTTCATTACAAAGCATCATCAACAGCCAGAAATCACCCACTGGGTATAGGCCTCTCTTTTCTTGTGCTTATCTCCACAGTCCTGTGCCAACCTCATCCACATGATAATACATAGACTTAATTAAAGCATCCTTTAAGTGAGGACATTTTGTGCAAAAAAAAAACAAAATCTATGCAGTAATTGCTTTGCTCATTTTTACTTCCACTTGGCAACTTACATTTTATTTTAAGAGTGGAGATAATATATGAAAGAGTTTTTGCTTTTATAATTTTTTCTCTTTACGTCTAATGCTAGAGAGATAAAGATTCATTTATATGTACATATAAACATGTAAACAAACAAACACAAATCACAACAAACAAAAACAACAAAAAAACAAACATGTAAATATGTGTTGTTAAACATGTTGAGATCAGAGAGAAAACTTCATTGCTGAGTTGGTAGAACGATGTTTCAGATTTAGTTTAGGCCATAACATCTTCGAGAAATCATCATCTTCATGCCCTTGTCCCATGTTATTTGGGGTCGGCGCAACACGTTTTTTTCTTCCATTCTCCCCTGTAAATATCTTCGAGAAGTATTGGCTGTTTCAGTCGTTTTGGTTCAGACTCCGTACGATGAGATGAAAATCGACGTTCCTGAACAGCCCGTTATTAGTTTTTGGCCCTTTTTAAAAACTAAAAAGTTTTAGCGTTTTCATGCTGAAAATGCTAGCTGAAAAACTATGCTCCCCTATCATAAAAAGTATTTGTACCAACAGAATAATATAATATGTTTAATAATGATACCAGCGTAATTGTACAGCAAAACGGCTCGTAAAACGGATTTCGAAGTGCAAATAATTTAACAATTTAACTCACAACATCTGGCGACAAAGCGAATGCGATTTATTCATAAACTGAACTAATTGGGTTTCCAATACTTAATTATAGGCGGTAGATTAGTCCCTTTTGATTGCAATTGCTTCGCCCATTAAGAATATAAGGAAAACTCTGACTTGGAATGTAACTAAAAGATGTAAATATGTCCTGGTAGATAGAGCTTTTGTTTATAGCTAACCGTTATAGTCAACATCTATACAAATAACAAAAATCTCTCTTTCGGCGCTTTCTGTGAACCAAGATATCTGGAAACAGTGGTTTCTATGAACAAAGTTTATGGCAAGAAGTGCTATCTTTGAACAGAGATCTCTGTCAACAGTGCTTCCCATGGACCGAGATACATATCTATAAGCAATGTTTTCTATCAACAAAGTTTTCGGCGAAACGTGCTGTCTAGGAATAGAGATTTCTATTAGCTTTGCTTTCTGTATGTAGTCGTATCGTACAAGCGTGATTCTATCTCAGGCTCCACGCTCATGTAGAACAACTGTGGAAAATTTCATCAAAATTGGTTCAGTAGTTTAGGAGTCGAACAGACGTTGATTTTATATAGTAGATGAATTAAGAAACGTCGGGTGTAGACGAAAAAAAAGACACGTGGCCAGCCGTATTTAATAACATACATATGAAGGTATCAGAAGTAGCGTAAACGGAAGAAACATACAGATATCCAATACCCGGATACCGCAACATTTTAATGACATCCAATATTGAAAATTAAGTTGGCAAGCTTCCAACCCATGATTGCACATAGATTTATACCTCTCTATATGTCTATTCTCGGCAAAGCTTGTGTTATCAGCATCGCTAGTGTCGTTTTTGGTAATTCAAAAAAAATATTAATAAGTAAAGAAACACTTTAAAAGCACACTGTGCCTACGGAGGAGTGTGAAATTTAGCATAGTCAAAGTTCATAATATGGAAAAGATAAAGAAAAAGTTATAAAAATAATTAATTACGGTCGTATTTCGAGCAGCGGGCCATCACTAATAAGTTATTATTTGCGTATTTAGTGTTACTTTTGTTGCGATCACGACAGCATTCTGATATTAATGAAATTAATTTTCTCGTCATCATCGTTAACCCAGTAGTGAACGACTAACTTATAACTGCCCTCCGGACATTTTCGGTAATGAGATTCCGATAAATTCCCAATGAAACGCTGCCGGCGATACTCAGGCATCTGCCAGTTACTATAGTGTTGAAATGAAAATTGATAAGGCCGGGACTTCAGGACTGAACGGGATTCAGCCCCCGTATTCACAACGCTTCGATACGATTTCCATTTCGGAAAGTCGTATGTCTATCTTTTTTGGCATTACGAAAACGAGCGAAATAGACATACGACTTTCCGAAATCAAAATCGAATCGAAGCGTTGTGAATACGGGGACTGAAGGATGGCAAGGAAACACTTTGACTAATCTGTAGATAATAATATCATCAGTTGAATTCATCTAAGTAGTGAAGTAAAATTTACAGTATGAAAATTTGCACTAAACGTGTTACTAATTAATTCTGTTATATTACAAAACGTAGTATTTAAATGGCCCGAGCAAACCAGAAAACGCCAACACAAACCTTGTTCAGCAACTTGTTTAAAACTCTAACTCTTTGATTATACACATGTCTAGATGGAGTGTCGCCACAATATAAATATGGACAGTAGGGAAACTACCTACAAACGCTCGAAACGGCACACTCACACAAACATGCGCAACGACGAGACTCCTAGATGATCGGCGCGGTGCTCTCAGTAGTATTGTATAGCGGGCCGGTGTCCGCAACTCCACGACCAACGCGCGTATTTTGCGTAGGGGTAGGAACTTTATTCGATCCACCCCAGTTCCCCGAGAAAAGCCAACAAAGCCTTGACGTTGCTGACAATCTCGCGTAGAGTACCTTAGTACTTTGCCCTGTATGAGGCAACCTTGGGCAGTGCAGAAGCACGTGGGCACGTTGGTGATCAGTTTAGAGCGGGGCCATCAGACCACCGCCCCGTAGGTAATCATGGGCCGGATCACCGCGCAGTATAGCCAGAGTATAATTTTGGGGCATAGGCCCCACTTCTTACCTATCATCCTCCTGCACTGCCAAAAGGTGATGCAGGCCCTGTTGAGTTTGTTGTCTAGGTGGCTACTCCAGTTTAACTCACTGTCCAAGATGACACCCAGGTATTTGATTTCGTTGGTTAATTGGAGCTCTGTATCGAAAACTTTAGGTAGGCGATAATGGTCTAGTGTACGTTTTTGGGTAAACATGACCAGTTCCGTTGTCGTGGGGTTCACTGAAAGGTCGAAGTCCCTGCACCACCGTTCTACAATTCGTAGCGCCTGTTGAGTGAGGTTGCAGATTGTCCCTGTCACTTTCCCCGAAATGAGAATAGCGAGGTCGTCTGCGTACCCGATTGTGTAATAGTAGTGCGCGTTGAGTTTAGTGATAAGATCTTTATCACCAAGTTCCAGAGGAGAGGGGATAGCACTCCTCCTTGGGGACAGCCTCCAGCTATCAAGGCCATCTGCTGGTCATCTGTAAGGCGAATCGCTCGTTTACTTACCATGTTAGTTATCCAGTCTATTAGTATTTATTTATTTATTTTGGATTACCAACGAGTTACATTACATTATCATTCATTTAATTAAAACTACTACAGAATACATTGTCCTGTAACGAACACTCAATCATAGGTAACCACAGCTTGCACATTATCAAGTACACATGCTCTAAATACATAAATAAAATTAAAATTAGAAATACACTAAAATTCGGAATAAATACAAATAAACAATCATGCTATTATTAAGATTAAAATATCCAGAATACAGTCAAATGAAATTAAATAGTAATGTCACAATGAATTGATGGTTGAAATTGAGATCATAATATAACTCAAAATAAATTAAGATTCAAATTAAAATTATGATTAATATTATTATTTAATTCATTAATTGATTATTGGAATGATAACTCAAATGTCCTCCAACTTAAAGTGCTCATATAATTTACTTTTAAAAATATGTTAAGACAATTAAGTTGCCCTCGTAAGGGGAGAGTTGTCACCTAAGTTGGTTTTGTGCATAGGTTGTCTGAACAGATTATAGGTATGGGACCGGGGTAACCTGCTTGGGACATTGATAGATATTTTTGACAGAAGGTCAGTATTCATTTTAGATGTCATTAGTTTGTGAAGGAAACATAAATCCAGTACTTTTCTGCGATTGTTGAGACTTTGAAGTTTAAAGTGGTGAACACGGTCCTTGTAGGATTTTAATCGTGTTTTAATTGTTTGCTTTGTAAAGATAAATGATACAAGAACCTCCTTTGGACTCTCTCAATACGTTGCTTATGAACGTTATAATGAGGTGACCTTCCCTGTGGACAGTATTCCAGATTACTGCGAACCAACGTCTCGTATAGAATAATTTTAGTCTTAGGGTTGATGAACGGCTTTGAGGTCCTTAATACAAAACAGTTTTTTGTTTGCATTTGATATGATCTTATCAATATGGTTATTGTACGTGAATTTCTTGTCCATCAAGATTCCCATGTCCCGGATACTATTCACTTCCTTGAGAGTGCTGCCCAAAATTGAGTATTTCGTGCTATAAACTTTTTTATTGCGGCAGAATTTTATATGAAAACATTTTTCAAAGTTTAAACTCATCCTATTTTCTTTGCACCATTCAAGTAATCTGTCTTAGTCAGCCTGTAGTAAATAATAGTCTTGCATAGATTTTATAGGCAGAGTCAATTTGAGATCGTCTGCAAATAGATAAGATGCTGCGTGATGGAAACAATGGATAATGGTATTTATAAAAATATTGAAAAGTAATGGCCCTAGGTGGGACCCTTGGGGTACCCCAGATGTCACATGAAAATCATCAGATCGGGTCCCATTCAAAACAACGTACGACATACGATCACTTAGGCATGACTGACTAGTACCTGTTCTACCCCGTGTCGGGAGAGAGCGGTGTTGATACTGGAGAAGTTTGTTTTATTGAAGGCTCCTTCGATGTCTATGTAGGTGCCCAGGCAGGTACCCTTATGATGATCTTCTATCCGGCTGACCACTAGGTGGAGAGTGGATTCTGTAGACTTACTCGAATCGCCACCTCTCAGCTCTGTCTCGAAGATTTTCTCCATGGTTTTTAGGAGAAAGGAGGTCAGACTGATTGGTCGGTGGGATTTGGAGTTAGTATAGTCACTCTTACCTCGCTTAGGGATGAATATAACTTTCACTTCCCTCCATCCTTTTGGAACGTAGCGAAAGGCCAGGCACGCTCTCATTAAGGGAACCAGTCTACTAGCGACAGAGGTCCCTCACCACTGCAGTAAGGAGGGGAAGACCCCGTCCGGACCGGCTGCTTTGAAAGGATGGAAGCACTGGATCGCCCAATGGACTTTCTCCAGTGTTATCACTTTGTGTGCGTAACTCCAGTCCTTTGCTGTTGGTGTTTGAACTGACTCGTTCCAATCAACCTGTGCGAAGGCGCATCCTGGGAAGTGAGTTTCAATAAGGACGCGCATCGCTTCTTCTGGTGATGTGGTGAGTGTATTGTCAGGTTTTCGGAGAACAGCAGTCGTCTTCTTCTGTGCCAATATTTTCCTTACCCTATTTGCTTGTTGGCAAGTTTCAATGTTGCCACCGTATTTGCGCCACCCAGTTGTGCTCCTTAATCGGATGAATTTTTTGTAACATGATTTGGCCGCGTAGAAGACGTCCCAGTCCCTGTCATCGCAGGTGTTCATGGCTCTGTGAGAGCCGTCCTTACCCTCCTGCGCTTGCGTTCCAGATCCGCACCCCACCATGGTTGCTTCCCTGGTGTTGTGGAAGGAGTGGTTTCTGGACAGGCTGATTGGTAGCTGTCTATCATTGATTTCTTAAGATGACTTACACGTTCGTCGATCTGCGACGTGTCCTCGAAGGTCATCTGGTGGTTGGTTAGCGCAAGCTTGGTTACGAGGATGCGTGTGTAGGCACCACGGTCTGTGTTGCGCGGGTTGTGCTGTGGCAGTGTAGGTGTCACACAGACCTGTATATCGAAGCGGATCCACCTGTGGTCCGAGCAGGAAGCCTCTTTAGAGACCTGCCAACCGGTGGTGATGGCCGCTGCGCCCTCTGATGCCAGAGTAAGATCAATAATAGTGCGACTACGTCTGGTTACGAAGGTTGGTTCGATACCTGTATTTAGTAGGGTTAGGTTTGTTGTGAATAGGTAATCAACTAAAGCCTTACCCCTCGCGTTTTGCGTGTCCATACCCCACAGAGGATGATGAGCGTTCGCGTCAGCACCAATGACCACCTCCAGCCCGGAGCTCTCGCAATGTCTTACGAGGCGGGCGAGGTCATGCGGGGGCGGCTCCTCGGCCTCAGGCATGTATGCCGAGGCGAAGATGACAGCAACCACTGTGTCTACACGCTGTATAAGCAGCCTAGCTGCAGAGATGTCCCTGCAACAGAAATTAGTTAGTGGCTGTGTTTTTATGTTACCTGTCGTATAAATGTACGATCTTGGTTGATCGTGTTCTGTGCTAACTAGGGGCTTACCGCTTAGATTGGAGAGACCTTGCATGCGGCCAGCCCTTATCCACGGCTCTCGGATCAAGGCAATGGCCGTTTGTTGAACCTCCAGCCACTTACGCAGCTGAGCCGTCGCGGTTTGGCTGTGTTGGAGGTTTTCCTGCACGACTTTACAAGTTGACGAAGGGAGGGCCATCGCTGGTCGTTCCATCTTCATCACCTCCTAGTCGCAACCCGGCGAACAGATCGCCCGCGTCGAGATCATCCCCCTCCAGGTCTGAGGCTGAAGACAGAATACTGGCGTCGATCTCTTCGCCCGATGAGAGCACGGTGCCCACGCTGGTGGCGGTAGGGGCGGCTGGCGCTGCAGGAGCAACCGCGGATGTTGCCGCGATGTTTGAGGCGGGAGCAGTTTCCTCCCTCCGTGTCACAGTGCATGTTTCTGTGGCCTGGTCTCAACCCTGAGGGACATCGACAAATCTGCAGCTCGGGCCCTGAAATTTGACGTATACCGTCCCCATACCAAATGAGAGACGGCGCTCGGCTCTCATCAGAGTCGGAATTTGGTCCTCAGGGACACCGACCACCACAAACCATGCATTGGTTTGTTTGTCGGTATGCAGGAGAACCCATTTCTTAATGCCGACCCAGGAATTCTGATAGCACAAAGCACGCCCAATGTTGTTCGGCTCTGCGAAGATTCCCTGCTCATCTGGGATGAGTATGCCGCATCTGACTCGCTGCTGGATTTCCGCCTGCCTCCTGACCACTAACGCGGTGTTAGTGGGGGAGGCATTTCAGAGATCAGTGTTTTTAACCAGGCTAGGGTATGGTCGCTGCCACACCACTGCCTGAGGGCTCCACCGGTAAACACCGGCCTTGCTTTGAAGGTCGGTGCGGGTGAGTCCTGTACGGCAGCTGATGACTCTAAGATTATCTTCCCCTGGATAGCCGCGAGCACCTGGTTTGACTCCTCCTCGCTGATGAGCCTCGTGCTGCCGCAGGTGACTGCGACGTCAAGGTCGGAGCTCGCAGCTTGAGCATAGCTACGGTTGGCGGCCCGTTTGGATTTATCAAGGCGCGGCCGCTTGTGCTCTCCCCGAGGTGATGAGGTCTCGTTGAGAGCCCGCTTGGCCGCGGCCTGATCCATCCGGACGGGTCGCTGTGCTGAGTGCTGGACTGGTCCCTCCGCGGTACTAGTTGACGGTTGGCTCGGTCCGGGTCGACTAGTGTCGGCCACTGCCTGCGACCGCATGCCTGCGCTCTCAGTAGTAACTGCCGCGTCAAAACGAGTGGTCACGTTTAAGTTTATCTCCGCGATCTTTTAAAAAATGCCACGAACGTATTGCGTAGTATATGGCTGTTTGAACTCGGCTGCATCAAAACCGGAGCTATCGTATTTTAAACTTCCAAAGATCTATAGTTCTACAAGTTGTTGTGTGTTAATATAATTTTTTTTCCGTGTTTAAACTATCGTCTTTCGCTGAGATTAACCGACTCCATGAGATTACCTATTTAAATTGTATTTATAAGCTACTTATTGAAATTCGATTGATTGATCGCTACAGAACAAAAATGTAAATAAAAAAAAAACTATTAAAAACATTAAAAGTTACAACCCTATTGCTTCAATGGAGCGTAGGTAATTATATCCTCAACTGGGCTTAGTTCCTATACTGTCCATATTTATACTGTGGTGTTGCGCTGCAATCGCAACAGAAACAACTGGCCAGATTTAAAGCGCTTGTGTGTGTATTACGCACACAAGTAAACGCAGCTTCTACTGTTTAACAAGCGCGCGCATTACTGGCGGGGCGTACTGAGTGATACCAGCCCTCGAATATTTCCCATTAAAGGAGGGAAAAAAATGTGTTTTGCTTTGAGAAAATTATCTATAATTCGATTTAAATTCATTTAATTATGTTTTTTTTTTCAGAAGATTGTGCATATGAATTACTAGTTAAAAATATTTGGGATGAAAAAGACATTGCTATTGAAAGTTATTTATTCTTGATATTCTAGTTAAGAATTATTTAACAACAACATTTTATCTCCTTTATTTATTTTTCTTCCTTATTTTTTTCGTCTACCGGGCATACCTCCTTGTTTCTTATATCTATGGCCTTAGCCCACTTGTATATTTTAACAAGTCATTAAACTGAAGAATCATCTATACTTATAAAATTCAAAGTCCTGACTGACTGATATATCAACGCACAGCCCAAACCGCTGGTCCTAGAGACATGAAATTTGGAGGATGTATTCTTTGTGAATAGTAGGTATCCACTAAGATACGGTTTTTCTAAATTCCACCCCTTTTTTGTGGTGGAAATTCATCAAATGACCAATCCCGCTCTGGGTGGGGCTTTCGCGAGCATTACTGCTTCGCAGAAGGAGGTGACGGCTTCCCATGCCCTCTCGCTCCGTACCATGGCCTGGACCAGGGCCGGACGCGAGAGATCGCCACCGCCGATCGCCTGCACGAGGACATGGCGGTGCTCCGCCCAAGCTGGGCAGACCTCCCCCGTATGCTCCACCGTGTCCTCCGGGCGATCCACGCAATGGTGACACCCGGGCATTTCCTTCTGCTTTATCCGAAACAGGATACTCCCGAAACAACCGTGTCCGGTGAGGACCTGCGTCAGGCGGAAGGTGAGGATGCCGTGGCGCCTCTCCAGCCACTCCTCAAAGAGGACTTATCGCCGCAATTGTGGCGTGCCTAGCGCTGGGTTGCGACAGTCGCACGCTTCATGTCGCCATGAGATCCCGCCGGAGCTCTGTCCGCTGTGCCGTGATTTCTCGCGGCAGCGGAGTTACGCCCCGTTGTTTTGCCTCCTCGCGCCACTCCCAAACGTGCACGAGGACTTTTGCCTCCAAATCCCATGGCGGTAATCCGGCAAGGAGGCTCGCTGCCTCACCGGAGACCGTGCGATATCCCCGGACCAGCCGGATGGCCATGACCCTTTGGGACGCGTTCAACCGGCGAACTGATCGCCGCCTCAGGAACCGCGCTCACACCGGTGCCCCGTAAAGGGCCATGGACCGCACGACCCCCGCGTAGAGACTCCGGCAGGAGGCGTTTGGACCCCCTAGATTGGGCAGGAGCCGCTTCAAGGCAGCCTCGGCTCGCTCCAGTCTGGGAGCCAAACGTCGGAAATGCTCCACGAAGTTGCAGCTGCTATCGAGGACGAGTCCCAGGTATTTCATCGTCGATTCGACTCCGATGTGAACCCCTCCCACCGTAATTTTGGAACCTGACAGTGGCGCGTTCCGAGGACAATGAAAACACATGGCCTCGGACTTGTGTAATGCCACCTCAAGTCCCAATTGCCGGATCCTGTCAACGACTGCCGCAACCCCGCGTGTCGGTATTTCGGCCGCCGCTTGGTGCGACCTCCCCTGCGCCAAGACTAGCGTGTCGTCAGCGTAGCCACCTGCCTCGCTGTAAATTGCACCCCTAAGAGGGTGAAATGGGAGATTGAATTTTCTATGAAACTTTATATTTTCTGGGTCGATTGACTCGAAATTTGGTGTACACACTCTTCAAATAAAATTATGAGACACGTGAATCACAGTTTTTCCAAAATCGTCCCCAAACAGAGACAAATAGGTCTTCGAAAATTACGAAGACGGGCGCATGGCGCACTGTGGCGCAGGCCGTGCGGTGCGTAGCGCGGGAGTACTTACCTATTAGTAAGTAGGTAGGATTTTTCAGAGGTGTCTGTAAATATATGTGAAATCCCGATTTTTGCGTTGGCTCGTGATACACGACATTGAAATTAAATACATATTATGTAATAGTATTCTATCATTTGATTGTCGTCAACGGTGTCCAATCTCAAACCAAGGTATCAATATTTCAAATATATAATGTAATTGATATTACTACGACCTATTAGCAAGTTATAAGTAAAAAAAAACATGGGGGGCGGCGAGCTGCTGCCCCCTAGAGGCTCAGGATTATTTTTAAAGCGATAATTTTTTTTTCCTGATGCCACAGAATTAGTAAGTACGTAATAAATTGTAGCGTGCACTAGAACCACACTCGAGTGAGTGTTTATTATATTTTTTAAGGCCAAAAATGAACCTTTGTGTTATCTTAGTACCTCTGCAAACTTACACATCTTTTTGTCTTTGAATTAACGCGCGTGGTCCGTACTTTAGTTCGTTCTTTACTCCTGCGAAAAAGTTTTTATCACCGAGGCTTCTTTTTTCTTCCTCTGGATTGGAACCCCTATTAGATTTTCACATGATCGAGCGATATGAACAGATGCTTAAATAAATTAGGAGCCACTTGCCCCGAGGCCTTAATAGGCAATTATTTTATACATCGGTTGCAAAAAATGGAGCATGTGGACAATTTGATTCTCGATTCACTCGCTCTAGCAGTCTACTTTCTCTTGAATGTTATCTTTGTCTATAAGTCGCCCATGTAACTCCTGTATGAAGGGTCGGAATAATTCTGATAGTGTTTTTAAATTTTTGAGCTCGCTTTTCTCGCTCTTGCAAACTACGTTCTCTTAAATTTTGATGGAAACAATTCTAACCTGTCCAAGGCAGGGTGTAAAAAATGTTCGTTATGAATCAGTGGACTCAGTGATAAACAATGATGACGCCATACATTACCCGGTTGAATTTCTTAACACATTGAAGCTTCCCTCTCTCCATTGAGGTCTACCAACTCACATATTAGAATTGAGAGTTGGCGCCCCAGTAATGTTGCTGTGTAATTTAAAACCGCCAAAATTATGCAATGGCACCAAGTTGCGAGTGGAAACATTGAAATGTTTACACTGACCGGTTGGTCCCGAGGGGAGTCTGTGCTTATACTACCCCTTCTACCCCTTCGAGTTCAAAAGAGTTCAGTTTCCCCTCAAACTCTGCTTTGCCATGACCATATATAAGTAAATCTCAAGGCCAAACTCTTAACTTATCAGGGGTAGACTTAAGGGAGAACTGCTATTCACACGGCCAGTTATATTTACATACGTGGCCTGCGTCAAAGAAAGCGCCTGGTAATTTTAGAACCTGAAGGAAAAACAAAAATATTGTTTAAAGTTTAAAGAAATACTGGGGTGGTTAAAGTATTTCGTTGTAAACAATTTTAATAAATATTTCTTATTCACTTCTGGTTGTCTCTTAATTAGATCTTTTCACACTCGCTTTGAGTTCTGTTAAAACCATAGAGTTACTCTCATCGAAGATATTAGTTTAGTTGGAGAACTTCGTCCTTATTGGTTTGCTTGGGATATTTTTAGTGCGTATGTTCAATGTGAGGGAGTGAACAGACATTGTAAGCGCTTTTATAATGTTCATTTCTGAAAAAAAAAACGGATTTGTTTTATGTAGGCCACGCGGGCGAAGCCGCAGGCAGAAGCTAGTTATATGTATATTATCCAGCACTCCGGTTAAATGGTGGCTTGAAAAATACTTTTTGGATCATGATTAAACATTTTTTAAATTAGCTAACGCTGAAATGAAATTTTACATTCAATTAACAGCAACCCTGTAAACATGGCTGTCAAATGGCATTACATCTTTGGATAAAATTACACTTTATTAATTTAATTGTTTCTTTACAATATAGCTACCGATGATAGGTTACTTTTTTAATCGTCCTTTGTAATTCCTGCACACTTTTATAGCGCAAATCGTCAGTTTTATAAGTCACTGAAAGCGTGTTTACCGTACAATGACAGTGACGCTACTGAGCGGACGGGACGAGCTTATGAGCCAACTGTTGCCTGATATTTTTGGCGTTTTTACGCTCGAACTCTCTATCTAGACATGTGTATAATCAAAGCTCTTACTCTTACTCTACTTCAAACTTGGGATGTTATATGTATATATAGAAGTAAATCTTTCTGAAATGTAATAGAGCTTTATTCTTTTTTCAGGTAAAAATCAATCAAATCCTTCAAACGAAGTAACGAAGCACGTCGAAGTCTTGACACAATGTCAGAAAACAATAAGAAACGGGCTGGCAGTTTTCGAAAATTATTTCCAAATCTTTTCTTTTCTCACAAGTCTAAAGAGAAAAATGCAAATAAAGATTCTAACGCTAAAAGTGCCACAGAATCTTCTAAAGGTAATCAATATCAGAATCCTCGTTCGATAAGGTCTGATAAAAATGGTCAAGGATTGGAAGATAGTGAACGTATATATGAAAATTTAACAACACATTGTCCCCAGAGTGATAACGAAACGCGAAGCAACGATATATCAAGCCATCACTCGTCCAGCAGCACACTTGTTTCGGAGGGTACGAAAAATAAATCGGTCGACACCAACCAAATTTCTGAAGTAGAAAGTTTTTGTTACACGAACTACGCAGCAAGACCTCAAGTACCACCGAAACCGTACAACGAAATGGCACACTCACCAAATCACGTAAATAATTATGATAACACACCATTTCCGGACATTTACTATCATTCTTTGGAGAAACTGACTGATAAAATATCACCATTCGATGAAATTGAAATTTATAGAGCATCACAAGCACAAGCCAACCCAGCTTCAGTCGGAGCGGAGATAAAACGAGTGAGTACAAAATTTCTAATATCACCGAAAAAGGAAGCAGAAGTACGGACCATCCAGCCTACGAGGGCTCGCAGTTTGTCTTTTGATAATAACAAAGAAAATGAGCAAGACGTCAAGAAACCTAACTCCTATAAAAAACAAGAAAGTATCACAAAACCATACAACTATTCAGCTCCCACATCACCAATGCCAATAAGTCATAAAATACCGAACATGCCCAAAACTGTTTCCCCTTATGAACACGTAAGAAAGACTATGATTGAGACAGAAGAGAAACGAAATTCGTTAAGTAGAACAAGTCTCCGTAACAAATCGACGCCTTCGCCTCGATCAGAGTATAGTCAGAGAATGACGCCAACCTTACAGGAGAGTTCAAAACAAGATTCGGTTGAGAAAGAAAAAACCAGGCAAAAAGTTGAAGCATTTTACTGGCAGAAATTAAAAGAATTGAAGCAAAAGGAAGACGAATATTTAATCAGACAGTCTCTAAACTCTTCTTTAAAGAGTCCTGTAAGATTAAAAACTTCCGCAAACTCCAATTGTACCCAGAATTCTTTCTCATACGTCATGGAGCCTAGGAGTTGTAGTCTGCCGCGAGGTAATGACCTTAAAAGTTACTCTATGAATCAGCCAATTTACACCTCAAAGCCGTTTGCAAGAGGTGCTCCTGAGAGACGAACAGATATATTCATTAAATCTCGGACTTCGTTTGATGATCACGAAATCATTTACCGCCATCCGGAGAAACTTATTGCAAGGACAATGTCACCCGTGTTCCAAGAACGAAAATTGCCAATTTATTATCGTGGAACTATACCTCAAGATAATCGGAATCTAGGTCAGTCGAAACGCGTCAGTTTTGAAGAACGAAATGGAAAAACTGGAAGTGTTGATAAAAGTGATGGTGAATTAAAAGTGAACGCCTATAAAGTGCAAGACCGACAGCCTCGCAATAACAATAAAGTTAGTGAATTATCATCGAGAGTGCCTCCACGACCCCCTGTTCGGACAACTAGTGTGGGTGGAGGAAAAAAAATGGGACATAATAAAAACGTTATTCATGTAACCAGTGCTGGACATTCGCTGTGTTCAGAGTCGGAAAGTGGTTCCGAAGCTGGTGAAATACAGAGGATAATGCAAGACAATGCACAGAAAGGTAAGACTATTTTTAGAATTACCGTTGTGAAATTAATTGTGTATTTTTTGGTTTTGCGAAGCAATAAGGTTGGGCGTTGCGAAATTTTCAGTTTCGTAATGACTTGCTACTATTTAGATATTGTAGTGTTACTAACATATTATATCTATACTCAAATCGTTGAACAGATTGATCCATAGAGAGGTTTTAATAGAAGATAATTCTCAATGCGTTTTTCCTTCGGCATGTCCGTCGTTCATTAGGGCTTGAAGAAATTCAAAAAGGAAATTATTTCTGCCGCGCTGCGAACAAACACAGCTTGCCTGGTCCTTTTTTTATATTGCATTATTCAAACTTGGAAAACAATTTATATTTCAAGAAGTTGTTTGTGTCGATCTACGGAAAACTAGATCATCTGCGATTGAAATCTTCCTGAATTAGGTTGTTTGTAAAGTGATTTTATTCTTAAATCTTTCGTCTACAATTATTATGTTATAAGCTCTTTGAGGAAGCCGAGTACAACTGAAACACCCACCCAACGCTCACACACACCTTTGAGATCTATTGTTTTAAGCCAGTATTGTTAACGATAAAATATTTAAACTTCAAAGTTTAAATATACAACATTTTCCCCATTCAATAATTACCTAGAATGTTATTGTTATCTACGGACTGCTTCGTGTAAAAGTTGTATCTGACATAATTTTCCAATGCGGTTTCTTCTATTAGTACTTCAAGATCGAGATAAATTGGAATGAAAGCAGTTACTTAGAATCTGCCTCGTGCGCTACAAAAAAAAAACCACAAATGAACGAATGCACTAAAAAGTAAAATACTCGTTGCAGTCGTTTCGTTTCGCCAATCATAAATTTCAACTGTTTTTTGTACGGTACAAGTCAGCTCCCAAAGTTATAAGGAAACTTCTTGTTAATGTTGCTATTTTAGTCTCTCTCTAGCACACTAAGGTTTGTTACGAGAGAACTCAATTTAGAATTTGAACAGAAAGTACTAGGATAACAGAATTATGAAGGAGATGCTGGTGCCACCGTCTTCAATAATACCGTAAAAAATTATTAAGATCTTTGTATGTCATAAAAAGAACTATTTATCTTAAAAGATAAGCAATGTCTGTCGAGGTCGCTCCGTGGTTAGGTTAACCTTTAAGTATTTCATATCAATACCGTTCGGCGCTTCAGAAAGCAAGCACGTTAAATCGTTGGTCGTGGCTGTCATTCCTAGATCTTTGACAGTCGTTACGGGTAGACAGAAGACCGACTACCGGTCTCACAAACGAGTTTCAGTCCTATGACAGTTCATAGTAGATAGGTTAGGTACTTCACACTATTTCAATTATAAAAACAGTCTGTATTTTTGTTTGAAAGTATCAGAGGTATACAAACCATTGTTTGTATACCCCTGATACTAACAACTAACTTCCTTCTAACAATTCTAGGAGGTACCTACTATATAACATCAATGATTGAAATATCACCTTGAATTTATGCAAGCCTAGTTCTTTTGGTTGGGTATTTACCAAAAAGACTGTTTTGTTACAATAAAATTGTGACTTTTTATTTCAATGTTATAATTTTTTGAATACGTGTAGTTTGTTTGTTATTGGAACTATTATTTTGTTTACTTTTATAAGTCTCTCGTTTTTTCCCTTGTTTGGGTATTAACGGTAAAGTAAAAATTATTGAGAGTGTACAGAATATTAATTGTGGTATTTCTTTGTAGTTCTCCTGGTTCCTAACTGTACTTGCCGAACAAAATTTTACGTAACGAGACTTAATGTATGAAGATCAAAATAGTTACGAAACGGGATGTAGCCTCTCGAGCATCCACGAAGGAAAAAGCCAATGACTAAAATTGGTGCCTATTTTTCTGACGGCGACGAACGAAACTTTATGTACGAGTATTTAGGAGAAAATAACACAAACGAATTTTTTCATAGCGCTACAGCTCATTTGTACCTCACCTAAAAATGTTTTTTTTTTTTGGAAAATTTAAAAAACTGACTTCCAAGAAAGGCCAAAATGATTTTAGATTCGGAAGTCGGAAGTCGGTGGCAAAATGTCTATCGATCTAACAAAAGTTACCGACTTCAGAAGCTATTTAAAGTTATTTTACACTTTTTAGTGCTTTCGTCTGGTTCTGGTGACTAGACTACCTAACTTTATCTTTAAATTATGTCAGTTACGGACAGTCTACGAAACGAGACTGTTCAAGCAAGTATTAACATTACAATAAAATTCACATCTACATGCTCTATTTTAATACTCACAGATGGGCATTAGTAAGTATTAGAGCTTTCAATAACACTTACACAACACTAAAATGATTAACCCTTTATCAGGCAAAGGGAATATTTCTCCACCATATTTTTCAGCTGAATAATTAAATAATGTGTTCCTGTTAGTTATTCTATTGTTTTACACAAATTATTACAAGACTTTTCAATCACTCACTAATTACTTGAAGAAAATAAAAACATGTAAAAAAAGTTGAAATTTATTATCTACCAATAATACTTATGCCTATTTAGCATTATTTTCCGATTGCTAAATTGTTACGCCTGTTAAAGGGTTAATATTTACACTTACAACTCTCGGCGCTTGGCCGAGCCGACAATATCGACAACGTACTGTTATTTAGGCATTCGTGTAGAATTGTAGATATCATCTAGTGTTAGTGAAAACGGGCATGAATAACACATTTTGAAGGAATCTCTTTTAAAAATATTGCGTCATGCGATGTTGAAGTAACTGGACCCAACATGAAAATCCTTTCACGGTTTAAAAAAAATTAATAAGGTTGTGGAAAATTATTACTTGGCATAAATTGTTTGCAAGATTTTTGAAAACATACATAATTTCATCCCCTTAATTATCCCCTATATATCGCCAGTTCCGATTATTTTATGTCCCAAGTAATAATGACTTACGAGCTTATTGCTTATACTGCATCAACCGAGCACAAATGCTATTGGGAAATTCCTGATTGATAAATCTAAGAACTGATAGGCTGTGAGTAGTGCATCCGTGTTAACAGTTGGGGCAAATTTATATAGGGCATAGGATGAGCAACTTATTTTTTTTGCATAATGTTTCGATATGATTTTTCCAATTAAGCTGTCTATCTATTATAAGTCCTAGTAATTTCGCACTGTCTACGTCATTAATTAAGTTGTTTTTGAATTTCACGTCCATTTTTGTACTAGGTTTTCTATGACCCAAGTGCATAATTTGAGTTTTACCTAGATTAATTTTTAAGTTGTTATTGTTAAGCCTTAGCCTTAATTTACATCACCTTCGTATTGGTCAGGTTTATTACTAGCTACAGTTACCGTGCTATCATCAGCAAATAGGGTTATAGGGTAATTTATGGTTTTTGGCAGGTCATTAATATTAATATAGATTAATATAGATTAGAAAAAGTAAGGGACCCAGAACACTGCCCTGTGGTACGCCAAAGTATGCAGTACGTTCTTTGGATAGGTATGTAACTTTTCGTCTTTAAATTTAAGTCTCTCAGTTATAGCAGTTTTTTGTTTTCTATATGAGAGATAAGTCATTAATAAATCCAGAATATTACCTCTTATACCATAGGAGTACAGTTTGTTTCTTAAGATATTATGGTACTACACGCCTGCTATGGAGCAGCACTGGCCTTTTAAAAACACGAAAAACTCTACGCAGTTGTGGAAACATACATACATGAAGCTTATCATGATTTAAAATATTTACATCATCATGCGCCTAACCTTTCCCCAATTATGTTGGTGTCGGCTTTCATTTCATCCGCATTTTACACTCATCAACCCAGTTACTTGGGTAATACGAAACGTCTTGGTTAGACTGGTCATCAGACTTTCGAGCTTCTGAGTTTCCGAAACGATGGTCAAAGATCTGCAAATGACAGCCTGGACCAACAACTTATTGTGCATCCTCGGACCGAGCTCGGCAAGCAGTTCTTAACCTTGAAAATCGAGCAGAGTGGTTGTAATTATTTCGCCGCGATCCCTTGAGGCCACAAAGCATTCAAAAATAAATGAACTCACTACAAAACTTATGCATATACCAAACATCTGTACTCCAGAAACGTCCTCCCTGCTTAAAGTCAGGTCTCCCCTCTGTCACAGGTTTGCCGTGTTCCACAAATCCGGCAAAGTGCGAGTTTCTTTGTTTAAGAACATAAATCCAAAGTTTCTTTATCAGGTCAATGTTACATCATATTCAATCGTGGTTACAACAAAGAAACTGGTCAGAAGAGAGTATTGCGTTGGCAAATATGAGATACACCAAAAAGTCAAATTAATATTTATTGCAACTCACGATTTTCCGGTCTGGCATTGCACGCCCGCTGAAGTGCAGCACTGGCCTTCTGCTGGATGTTGTGTTATTCATATTACTGAACAAATATGAAAGCACCCCATCCACCAAAACGACAGAGCTTAATGTTCGACGATCTTGATGGTGTCATAGTTGCTCCGCTCTATTATTAAATTACGCCAATCATATGGGTCAAACAACAACGTTTCCCAAGTAGAGTATAAATTCTCACAAATCGTGCACTTAAAAAGGAACGTTTAGAACGTTACTTACAAATACTTACAATATTTTGCTTCCGCTTCTTAATGAATACACAGACAATGGATCTTCGTCTAATTCTGGTCTGAAATAGCTCAGTGGTTTATCACATGTTTCGTTGACAAAATCGAATTCCACATCGTCGGCACATTCTTCATCGGGTAAATCTTCAGGCGTTGGCTGTTGACTTAGATGCATGTTTAGGAGTTTTCAATTATGTGCTATGAAGCATATTTTGCCGGCCCTTTCCGTTGTGAGTTTATTTCTTTTAGGCGTGTGAATATTCGAAAATGTAGAAAAACTCCTTTCCACAGAAGCAGAAGTCGAAGGCATAGATAAAATTTTCACCGCAGTTTTCCCTAAACTCGTAAAAATAGCTGCCACAAATAGATACCAATACAATTTGACAGGCAACATTGGCAATATTGCCAATACTGCCGGCAATATTGGTAATATTGCCACCAGGCACATCACTAGCCCCAACTTAAATTTTTCTTGCAGTAGTCGCCACTGTTTGTAACCGTTCAGCTAAACAGCGCTAATCACTCCCCTGGATGTCTGAAGACTCGGCCTTTCATGACACTGTCATGTAGACACATTTTGAACTCATCGGTTAACCAAATTGACTCTCATTGCAAGGCACTCCAATTGAGATGAGTCCGAGAAAATAGAGGCGCACTTGCAGGCAATTTCGGACTCGTGGCAGTATTTTTCACCATAAGTTTGGCTTTGGAATCAAGCGACTTCTAACTTTCCACTCGCCATGAGCCTGATTGAAAAATATGAATTTATAAGTAACTAAAAGCGTGCGTTGTGTCGCGAATCGACATAGCGGGAATCGACGTAGAGGTAATGATTCCTATATTCTTCCAGTAATACGAAAGTGATTTAAAATTATTGGTATGAATATATGCTATTATGGTCTGTGGATCCATGTTTACTGTAGTGAAGCATGGCCTTTAACAATTTGACACGTATTGTACTATCCTGTACAAATACAGATACATTCCATAAAAGGACCAAGCTATACCTTCGCCGATTGCGATATTGCCGAACCTTGCAGTACACTGCTCTGTCTAGCACTTTGAAAATAATGCTTAAGATCGATTACGAGAACCAATATAATCTCCAGAATAACTTATAAAAACTAAACCGGCCAATTGTGAGTCGGACTGACACATGAAAGGTTATGTATCACTTTATATGTAACAAAAAACGCCGAAATAACCAAGTTTCTTGTATGGGGACCCCCATCAATTTTAACTTTATTTTATTTGTTGTTGCCATAGTATTACATGCTATGTGAATATCTCAAGTGTCTGCCTCTTAGGGTTCAATAATTGCAGCTCTATTACAGACGAACAGATAGCGGAGCCTTGATAATAAGGACCCCACCCTTTGCGTACGGAACCTTAATAAGCGATGCTAAGAGGAACAGTTGTAATCATTTATAATTAATATTGGTTTGAATACTCACGATGTACATTGTACAGGTCTGGCGCTCCATGTTCACTGTAGTGCTGCACTGACCTTCAGAAATTTTAAAGATATATTGTGTTTTACTGTACAAATATGTACATTCCAGATGTCCAAAGGTCAGAGCTCAACCGTCGACGATCCCGCTATTACCGGAGTTAGTGCACTGCTCTGTCTAGAAAATAATGCAAAAAAATCGTTTACGAAACACAACACAATCGCCTAAATAACTTAACGAATAAAAATGGGATAAAGATTCAGTAATAATAATTTGAAAGATGAAAGGCCCCCAAGATGTAGCCCGTGCAGTCCGTCCGTTGCCTAACTGGAAATCTCCAGGGCCGGATGGGCTGCACAACTTCTGGATTAAGTGGTTTGTAAGGTCGCACGCTCGTCTGGCGACCCTGTTCCAGTCAGCCTTAGAGTCAGGGTTGCTACCCGAGTTCCTGACAACAGGTATAACCCATCTGCTCCATAAATCGGGTAGTACTGCGGAACCCAAAAATTATAGACCAATTACTTGTCTACCAACGGTCTATAAAGTTCTTACATCCATTTTGAGAGCTAAAATCAACCAACATATTGAGAGTAATTCTATCATGTCTGTCTCTCAGAATGGATGTAGGAACGGGTCCCGTGGTACTAAGGAGTTGCTCCTCATTGATATGGCCATAAGCCAACAAGTTCGCCGTTCCCGGAGAGATCTGTCGACATGTTGGATAGACTATAAGAAGGCCTATGACTCGGTGCCACATACATGGCTGATGAGGGTGCTAGAGTTGTATAAAGTTGATGCAACTCTGCGCACCTTCCTGATGTCGTGTATGGGGCAATGGAGGACAGTCCTTCGCTATCCAGGATGTCGGCAAATCCAAAGGAATAGCGAGCCGATAAGGATAGAGCGAGGTATATTTCAGGGCGATAGTTTGAGTCCACTTTGGTTCTGCTTAGCCTTGAATCCTCTTAGCACGCTGCTGGAGGATTCAGGTCTAGGCTATCGGTTGAGGAGAGGTGGTCAGGTTATATCTCACCTCCTTTACATGGACGACCTGAAACTCTTTGCCCCCAACGATTTGCAACTGATGGAGCTACTGAAGGTAACTGAAACTTTCAGTAGCGCCATCAGGATGGAATTTGGTGTGGACAAATGTGCGGTCATGCATGTAAAGCGAGGGGAGATTGTGGAATCTGTGGGAACCCAACTCTCGGATTCCATAAATCTTAGATCCCTTTCAGCAACCGAAACCTACAAGTATTTGGGTATGTCGGAAGCGCTGGGCATCAATGTAGCTGACATGAAGCAATCGTTGAGGGAGCGCTTCTTTGGCCGCCTGAGAAAAGTATTTAATAGTCTTTTATCAGGCGGGAACAAGGTGCGTGCGTTCAACGGTTGGGTCATGCCGGTTTTGATGTACTCTTTCGGCATACTCAAATGGACACAAACAGAACTAGACGCCCTGGATAGGAAGGTCCGTACATTGTTGACGGCATATCGAATGCATCACCCACGATCTTCGGTTATGAGACTGTATATCCCGCGGAGGTGCGGTGGTCGAGGCTTTTTAAACGCTAAGACTCTCCACAATCGCGAGATATGCAGTCTCAGGGAATTTTTCCTAGAAACCGATGTGGGGATGCATCGGGATGTGGTCGCGGTGGACAAGGGCCTCACCCCGCTCTCCTTGGCTAAAGAGAACTGGCGCAAACCTGTAGTACTTAACACTAACGACCGCAAGGAGGTATGGCAGAGTAAAGAGCTCCACGGACGCTTTTTCCGGGCCCTTCATGGGCCCGATGTAGACCTATCAGCGTCCGTAACCTGGCTACGTTCCGGCGACCTCTTCGGAGAAACCGAAGGTTTTGTCTGTGCAATTATGGATGAAGTTATGATGACGAATAACTACCGGAGATTTATTGTGAAGGACGGCACGGTTGACATATGTCGGGCATGCCACCGTCCGGGCGAATCAATTCGTCACATTATCTCCGGGTGTTCTCGTCTAGCTAACGGTGAGTACTTGCATAGACACAACCTTGTAGCCAGGATTATCCATCAGCAACTTGCGCTAAAATACAACCTTGTGGAATCGGAAGTGCCGTACTATAGGTATGTGCCCGACCCAGTTCTCGAAAATGGCAATATCACACTGTACTGGGATCAATCCATCATCACTGACAGGACTATTGTGGCCAACAAGCCTGATATAGTGGTGGTGGATCGATCAGAGCGGCGCGCAATGATTGTTGACATAACGGTCCCGCATGACGGGAACCTCGTGAAAGCCGAGAAAGATAAACAAATCAAGTATCTTGACTTGGCTCGCGAGGTTGTCGACATGTGGGAAGTGGACACGGCGATCATTGTGCCGATAGTAGTTTCAGCCCATGGCTTAATTGCCAAGAGCCTCGACCAATACCTGAGGAGGCTCTCGTTAGGCGGCTGGATCAAGGGCTTGATTCAGAAAGCGGTACTCCTGGACACGGCTCGTATTGTTAGGAGGTTCCTCTCTCTGGAGCCCTGACCGCCGGTAGCTTGGACCCTGTTCCCGATACCGGTGGGCTACTATTTTTTATATTATTAAATGTTTTTTTTTTTTATAGGAATATTTAAAAATGTAATTAGTAAGTAAGAGAAATAAATAAAGGAAATAAATTTGAAAGTATTGGTATGAAAACTCACGATGATTCGGTCTGTTACTCAATGTCCAGTGTAGTGAAGCAGTGACTTTTAGAAACCTGAAATGTATTGTATTGTATTTACAGTACAAATATGTACATACAGGGTTACTGGTAACTCGACGTATTCCTTGCAGGACGTCATAGTACGAGTAGGGTTAAAATGCAACGAATTAAGCCACCAAATGTTCTACCGAAATTCAGTAGTCTTTGAGTTAATTCGATTTTTTTTTAAGTGAAAAATCCCAGATTAAATCATTTGGGGCCAAACTAAACGTGTTTTACGGCGCGATTGTGCTGAAATTTAACCTATTGTCCTAGTGGATGCCATAGCAGACCTTTTTTAATAATTAAAAGTTCAAAAATGCCTACAACTTAGGCAAAGATTACTAATCCAACATTTAATACTTAGTAAAATTTGCCACCACTTCAGAAAAAAATTGCTAATGCAAAAAAAAAAAAAACTACGCCTGATGTAATTGGCGCCGGGAGAAAAACTTTAAACGCCATAATGTACAATTACTGACAACATCTTCTAATTCAAGAGATATAGGAGGCGTCAGTGATTGACATTGCCCGGTTCCTATAATTTAAAAACGATCCGTTTTAGTTACGAATAGTAGTTTTATATACGAGGCGTAAGCTAAAACCGTTCCTATAAAAAACGTCTCGTCGTGCAACTTACTGACGGCTTGCTACTAACGGATGGGAGGGTACCGGTAAGCGTATTGTATGGAGATGAGAGTTTATGGTGTTCCTATAAATATTTTAAACGTTCGTAGACTGTCAAGATGACTATTCGTAATGTCATTTGGTTACCTGCCAATTTCGGTCGGTTAGAGTAGAATTTTTAAAGTATTTCACTGTTTTCGCTTTTGAATTTTGAAATGTCGAGTTCAGATAGTGATAGAGAAGTGTTCGATATTATATCAAACTAGAATAGAAAGAAATAGAATAGAATATATAAAGAAAGAGATTTAGCTACAGCAGTGCTCCATAACATTTGTCGTTCAAAGAGTTTAGTAGATGTACCTCCAGAGATAGAAATACCTAATACAGAGGCAGTGCCTGTAGTCAATAATGCAGATGAAATTAATAATTCTATGGAAAGAGACATATTGATTGCAGAATATTTTAATAAGTGAGTATTACTTCAATTGAATGATGATGTACCTACGTAACTACATTATCATCCAATGATGTATAGGTAGTACATGTACTACCAGAGGCCTTTTCCTTTTTTATTTAATATCACTACATCAAAGTTCTTTAAATTTTTCAGTTTACACTAATGGATGGTGATATCAAGAGTAGGAGCAATAATGAACTGCTAAGTATTAGTTCTCTGAAAAATTTAATGAAAAGTAATAAAATAAACAATTAATTTATAAACTATGTTTTATTTTACAACAACTGTAAGAAACTTAGCCTAATATGGCACAAATATCCAATTAAACCCCATCAATAATTCATACCATTTAAATATTATTATTACAATTATTTTCCTTAGTAGCTAACTCCAATTTTAATATCTTAAGCTCTATGTCTAATGTTTCTGTCTTTTTATCATAGTATTTTGCATTTGACGACCCGAATGGCGCAGCGGTAGTGAGGCTGCCTTAAGTTCATAGGGTTCCGGGTTCGAATCCCGGTAGGAGCAAGTGTTTGTGTGATGAGCATGGACATTTGTTTCCGAGTCATGGATGTTTATATGTATAATAAGTATGTATTTACAAACAAAAAGTATCTATGTAGTATATCAACTATCTGGTGTTCACGACACAAGCCTCGTTGCTTAGTGTGGCACTAGATGGCGCTGTGTGTAATGTCCAGCGATATTTATTTATTATTTGCCAAATTACGTTGGAGCCGTCCATCATCCTGGTTCGTTTTAAACTTTTTGGCTGTAATAAAGAAAGCTCTGATTAGGTTTCGCTATTACAAATATTTACATTCTATAATGCACAGGTTTTAATTTATTAAAAAAAAAACGTGTTTTCATGTGGATGCATTTCATACAAACTTGTGTAACTTTACATTCCCATAGGAATGGGATTCATGTGTGTAAACCGCAGGGTACAGCTAGTAATTCATATAAACTTGCCTTTAAATTGTTCATCCTTATCTTGGCAGCTCTCTTACGCGCCGCTTTCTTTAAATTGTCCCATTTTAATTTGAGTTGACTTTGCTGACGTGGTATTTGACCACTTTTAGAATTAAACGTGTTGGTCAAAGAAGTCCAAGATTCCTCTTTAAGTTTATTTGTGGCAGCATTGGTCTCTTTAGTTGTTATTATAGCGTGGCTTTGTATCAGATCCACAAGTAGGGAAACCTCATCCTTGCTCATAGCCTTCTTTGTTTTCTGTAACAGAAATATCCCTGAAAGAAGCTTTACCGAAGCAAAAACGTACAACTTTGTAGAAATAGATCAAATAGCTGTTATCTGTAGGTACTCACCGGCGTAATATCCATTTCAAACAATGACTTCTATTTTAATTTAAACGAAGACGTTTATAGTACAACAACACTACTGGAGCTGTACTGTTGTACTAAACTTCCTACTTACAAAACTATTACTATTTAATATTTGGTTACAGCAAACAGGTATCGTATTATCAGCGTAAAGTAAAGAAAGATGCAGAAGCAATGCAGAAAATTTGAATGTCGCGGGCTACCCTGGCGCTTCCACCTTAGAAGCATTGATTTGAGGGACATTTGTTTGACGGATATCAAATGTCAGTGTCAAGCGCGCGCTGAACTGTAATAACGTTCCGTTCCTACTAATGTAAGCTGCGTTCAATTGTGATTGGTAAAGAAAAAAAATATATCACGCAGATGCCTGCGATGGTATGGTTAGTTCCACAATCTTATAAAACTAAAAGATTAATTTGTATGTAAACCTAACTTATTTTATCTTGAATTTTGTGTTATTTTAAATTTCAATTTTGCTTATAACGAAACGCACATCTGTGAGTGAAGAGGGCTCGGTATTTCAATGACCAACGGACGTTCGTCGAAAGCAGTTAGAGAAAGTAAATTGTGGAACGGTATTTACGACTCGTAGTCGGTACTCGAAAAACGGATAGTAGTTCGTATACAACGACGATTCGTTAAATATAGGAACCGGGCAATATACATCATTTTAAAGCCGGGCGCCGGGAGAAAACAGTTAAACGCCATAATGTACTTGCAGACAGCAAAATTTTCTAAATCAACAGAAACAAGGAGCGTCGGTGATCGAGACATACACCATTTTAAAGCTTGTTAGAAAATAGAAAAGGGTGTTTCTTTGTTAAGGACATAAGCAAATCGGAATACAAAAGTTAAACACGGTAATGTACAATTACTGACGACAAAATCTAACGACAATAAAATATAAGGAGCGTCGGTGACTGATTTTATTCATTGGTTTAACGCCCCTTGGGTTGGTACGGACAATTATCCTGTAAGAATACTATCAGGCATCCCTAAGGATTTTGCTGTGTCAAAAATTTGGTTTCGCTTTCATCAGTCGCTTAGGTCACCGAGATTTTCAGGAAAATAGTCTAGATGGCTGTGAAGGTAGTGAAGCTTAATACTCATGTTGCATCCAAGCTGCTGGAAGTGTATCAGCAACTGTTCAACGTGCTGAATGTAACAATCATCATGATGATTGGATGTTTCACGCCAGATCATTCGAGATTTATACTTAAAAGAGGGTCTTTTTATTTGCCATAATCGCAAAGACTCGATACAATTTTTACATACCAAACTAGGTATCCAGAGCTTAGCATTCGTCGGCAATGGAAACCCAAAGTAGTCCAAGTATGCATTTTTCACGAAGTCCGACACATTCAAACGGATTTTTTTTTGTCATATATTCTCCACAAATTACTCAAAAACAATCAGGACTGTTTAAACACGACCTTCTTGAGCAAGACATAATGAAATTTATACAGCAACTAGTTTGGTTACACCGCTAATGATAGAAATTATCGACTACTCATGCAAATTCAAGATGGCACCTATATCGCACTAACTAGAGCTGCTACAAAAAATCTGAGGGTAGATTTGAAATCAGCGCACCCAAATTAGTAAACAGCAGTAGAAAAATCTCATGCTACAAAAAAAGGACAATTTTGTTTTTCTGTGTAATTGAAAAGCATGAAACACAACAAGTGATTTGAGTATCCTAGAATCAATCTTTAGAAGTTTGCCCGATCTCCTTTTGTCTTACTGAACGGACCGTTACCTAACAAACATTGCGTAGGTTTGCCATTCAAAAGGACAGAATTTGCTGTGCGAAAGTGCGAAGTCTGTCGGACACTGGGAAATACTGCACAGCTCTGCCTCGATATAAATAATTGACTAGTGAAACTGAACACACATGTGGTGTATGTCAGAGCTTCTCTTCATTTTGCTGCCGAAAATGTTCTTAGGCGCTGTGCATATCCCCATCGCGCCATCTTCACGCTAACTTTTCAGTTAGTTTTTTAGGTGGCATTTTTCTAAAACAAAATAAAAACAATAAATTCTAATGTATTGAAACTAGCTGTCTAATTATCTGATCATGTAATAACGAATAATAACTAGTAAGTTGCATATACCAAGTTTTTCAGACACACGGATTTTATATATAGAAATTTCGAATGTACTGTGCAGTGACGAACACTGGGATGATATCTTCCCACTTAGAGACTCAATTTCAATCGACTCTACCAAGGTATAAACGAAAGATTCTGAGCATATTGTACGTTTTATGCAACCGTAATATAGTCTAGTTTACATAGTTAAAACTCAAATCTGCTTACCTAATTTTTTATCAGCACTACACAAAAAACTAAACAATAACGGTCGTTTTTGGCGGTAAAATCACGTCAACTGACTTTGACGTGTGTTTACCATGACATGTAATAATTCTCTTAAAAGCGTTGCCATTAAAAAAGGTTCTCTGAAATGTTTAGATTTCGTAGATAAATATTACATTGCATTAGGTTTAAGCATATAAAAATAAAACACGATTTACTTCAATCTGAGATGTGGGAAGTATAGCTCCCAGCGTTTTAATAAGGGAAAAAATGTAAAAAATCTTAGAAGTTAAATTTGACCCAGTTTGGAAAAGGGTTTATTATTGAAGAAAAGCACAGAAAGACAAGACTATTCATTTATTCCAATTAGGCTTGTCAGCTATTTATAGCTAACGTTAATTACCTATCAAACTACGTCCATTCGCAAACCTAGGTGTTCGTGGAGAAGAATGTACATGAAACTCACATGGTATTTTTTTAAGTATTTTGCCAGGAAAATTTTACGTTGTCCTGAACCATTTCCCAAGTTACAGCAATTTATCAGTGTAGATATACAATAAGAAATATAAGCCATATAATAGCTAAATAACTAATAACAGATAGTAATTAACAAATCCTGTGTAGTCTCGAAATATTTAAAACTTCATTCGATAATTTAGCAATTTAGTAGATGAAACCACTTTATACTCGTATATTGAAATTGCAATCATCATCTTCCTGCCCTTGTCCCATTATACTTGGGGTTAGCGCAACACGTTTTCTTCTTCCCTTCTCTGTCCGACGACACGGCATCATTTACTCCACTACAGTATAAAATCTAATAAAGGCTAAGTGTTGCCAAACAATATGGCAACTCCGTCGCCAGTCTCGTGCACATCACCAGCTAACAGAGTTGAGGAGGAGTTTTTGATGCCCTTTTATAGTTTGTTGTTAGTAATTTTATTTTATTTTTTTTCATCTTTTTTAATTCTAATAATGTGTATAGTTAGTTTACTAAATGAAGAACTGCTACACTTTTATATAAAATGTAGGAAACATTATAAGTAGGTATCATTTCATTATTACTATTTATCAATATGAAGTCAATAAAAATTTAACTTGATTATTCAAAAGTCACAACTATCTTTCGTTTGGCAACCATCGTTTAAGCCGCAATAAAAAATATTCGTATAAATACATCAGGATATACAACATATTAAGGAAAATGTAAATTAGGTTTATTTGAAACTAGCGGATACCCGGTGTGTGCTACTACGCTATAGTGCCTAATGCAATGTTTTAGTGGTCTAAAACCATCTTCGCATTTTTGCCTTTTCAATGAAAGTTAATTTGGGGCACATCGGTTGGATGGTTTCAAAGTTTATAACGGACATAGGTAGACAATCTTTCTTTTTTTTTAGGTTTATTTGAAAATACAACCTTTCTGTTGTCAAGATATTAATTTAGGATGATTATTAATTTAACAATTGGTATTTTTGAAACTACATTATATTATTTTTAATAATTTGACCAATACTGAGAGTGTGGTTAAACAGCCATAAATTCAATCATATACATAAGTGTATGCCAGCACACGCAGGAACGTTTGTTGCACGCAACCTAAAGAATATCGAAGAAGATGTCTTCCGACAGTCTATAAAGTTCTTACATCCATTTTGAGAGCTAAAATTAGCGAACACATTGATGACAATTCCATCATGTCCGCTTCTAAAAATGGATGTAGGAACGGGTCCCGTGGTACTAAGGAGCTGCTCCTCATTGATATGGCCATTAGCGAACAGGTTCGCCGTTCCGAAAGGATCTGTCAACATGTTGGATAGACTCTAAGAAGGCCTATGACTCGGTGCTACAAACATGGCTCATGAGGGTGCTAGAGTTGTATAAAGTTGATACAACTCTGCGCACCTTCCTGATATCGAGTATGGGGCAATGGAGGACAGTCCTTCGCTATCCAGGATGTCGGCAAATCCAGAGGAATAGCGAGCCGATAAGGATAGAGCGGAGTATATTCCAGGGCGATAGTTTGAGTCCACTTTGGTTCTGCTTAACCTTGAATCCTCTTAGCATGTTGCTGAAGGATTCAGGTTTAGGCTATCGGTTGAAGAGAGGTGGTCAGGTTATATCTCACCTCCTTTACATGGATGACCAGAAACTCTTTACCCCCAACGATTTGCAACTGATGGAGCTACTCAAGGTAACTGAAACTTTCAGTAGCGCCATCAGGCTGTAATTTGGTGTGGACAAATGTGCGGTCATGCATGTAAAGCGAGGAGATATTGTGGAATCTGTGGGAACCCAGCTCTCGGATTCCATAAATCTTAGATCCCGCTCAGCAACCGAAACCTACAAGTATTTGGGTATGTCGGAAGCGCTGGGCATCAATGTAGCTGACATGAAGCAATCGTTGAAGGAGCGCTTCTTTGGCCGCCTGAGAAAAGTATTTAATAGTCTTTTATCAGGCGGAAATAAGGTTCGTGCCTTAAACGTTTGGTCATGCCGGTTTTGGTGTACTCTTTCGGCATACTCAAATGGACATAAACAGAACTGGACGCCCTGGATAGGAAGGTCCGTACATTGTTGACGGCATATCGAATGCATCACCCACGCTCTTCGGTTATGAGACTGTATATCCCGCGGAGGTGCGGAGGTCGAGGCTTTTTAAACGCTAAGACTTTCCATAATCGCGAGATATGCAGGCTCAGGATTTTTTTCCTAGAATCCGACGTGGGGATGCATGGAGATATGGTTGCAGTGGATAAGGGCCTCACCCCGCTCTCCTTTGCTAAAGAGAACTTTCACAAACCTGTATTACTTGAGATATGGCAGAGTAAG
Source organism: Standfussiana lucernea (assembly GCA_964057025.1). NCBI lineage: Eukaryota > Metazoa > Arthropoda > Insecta > Lepidoptera > Noctuidae > Standfussiana > Standfussiana lucernea. The sequence continues at coordinate 5,006,526 of OZ059784.1, forward strand.
GAGCTCCACGGACGCTTTTTCCGGGCCCTGCATGGGCCCGATGTTGACCTATCAGCGTCCGTAGCCTAGCTACGTTCCGGCGACCTCTTCGGAGAAATCGAAGGTTTTGTCTGTGCAATTATGGATGAAGTTATGATGACGAATAACTACCGGAGATTTATTGTGAATGAGCACGGTTGACATATGTCGGGCATGCCACCGTCCGGGCGAATCAATCCGTCACATTATCTCTGGGTGTTCTCGTCTAGCTAACGGAGAGTACTTGCATAGACACAACCTTGTAGCCAGAATTATCCATCAGCAACTTGCTCTAAAGTACAACTTTGTGGAATCGGAAGTGCCGACTACGACTAGTTTGACTATAGGTATGTGCCCGACCCAGTTCTCGAAAATAGCAATATTACACTGTACTGGGATCAATCCATCATCACTGACAGGACTATTATGGCCAACAAGCCATGATATAGTGATGGTGGATCGATCAGAGCGGCGCGCAATGATTGTTGATGATGATTTTACTAGACATTGAAAAAGCCTTCGATTCTGTTTGGCACGATGGCCTTTTACATAAGTTATTAAAACATGAAGTACCTACTTGTCTAGTAAAACTCATTCAAAGCTACTTGCGTGATCGATCTTTCTCAGTTTATATAGGAAAAGACCATTCTGCTCCCAAAACCATACCAGCAGGTGTGCCTCAGGGTTCGCTCGTGGGTCCTTACCTTTTCATACTGTTCCTGAATGATATTCCTAAACAGGCTCACACCCACCTTGCCATCTATGCCGATGATACAGCAACATTCTCGACAGACAAAGATGTTGACATAATTGCAGGACGGCTACAATTTTCATTGGAATTACTCAGCCAATATTTTAAGACCTGGAAATTGAAACTAAATTCTGAAAAAACCGAAGGTATACTATTTACCGGTAAACGAACACTACCCACCAGACTCGTTAAAATTGATGACTTCCAAATTACGTGGCGCGACTCAGTAAAATATTTAGGCTTAATATTAGATAAGACGCTTAACTGGAACAAAAATACCGAACTTACTATAAGTAAAGGTGCAAAAGCCCTTAATTCATTAAAACCAATTTTAAATCGTAAATCCATTCTCAGTCCCACAACTAAACTCCTCATTTATTCTACATTGGTCAGACCTTCCTTAACCCTATTCTTGGTACTGTATACAATTTGATACGTTGTTCTTTTAAAAAATCTAGACATAAACCGAGATATATTTTTAAAACTTTTATTATTTTAGGGGATGCAAAATATAATTATTTTTTTACCAAAAATGTTTTTTCACTATTAGTAACACTGAGAAAGTAGTAGACTCCAAGATGGCGAACCGAAATAACGCGTCTACGCATCGCAAGGTAAGAAAAATCATTTTAAATTGTATTTTGCAATAATTTTAACCGTAAGTGATATAATTTGAATAGCTTAGAATATTTTACTAGTCAGTATTATATTTTGGTTGATCAAAATCGATTGTAACTATATTTTATTCACTGGTTTTTTCGAGTGTATCAGATCTGATACATTGCCAGATAACCAATATTTTAGATATTTTTGACTATGTATCTAATATGTGACATGGCCAGAGGTGTGCACAGAGACATTTATTAAGTTAGTATTTATATTTTATCATTACAGGTGGTTGGTCAACTAACTATGCAGCAACAAAATAGAGCTCGACAACTTGTGGCTCTCGTACCGAAGCCGGGGGCAAAATCTGATTTGGACGAAAGCGAATCTTCGGGAGATGAACTCCAGTATTACGTAGGCCCAGCGAAGTCCGACAGTAGTTCACCACCGCTCTCATTACCCTCTTCGATGGAAAACCTCCATCTATTATCAGATGACGATACTGAGGTAAATGATATTGCTGCTTCAACATCTTTGGTACTATACCAACAATCATCGCCGATAACCAACCCTGGTTCGCCAACAATTTTATCGCCAAAAGTGTCTGCAAATAGACAGCTGCATTCGTTTGAGACCACACCATTATCTCCAGTGCCATCTACATCATACCAAGTAAGTTTACCATCCCCACTGGCAACGTCCCCACAAATTCCCCCCCGACCACTAGTCAGTAACTTGATGCGCCGTAACCAGCTGCTGTCTCCATTATCAGCGGCTACCCGCTCAAGTAGACCTAGAGTTGTCACGGTACGGCGAAGAATAATACCACCGAAAAGATTAGTACCAAATTGGCGTTGTTGCAAATTTACTGGTTCCGCAGAAGTAGAAGATATTTCATTTGAGCCTCGTGAAGAAAAGAGTGCCATTGAATACTTCAAGCTGTTCTTCTCAGACGACATCGTCTCTCTCATAGTGGAACAAACAAATATCTATAGCACACAGATAAATGGTACATCTATAAACATTACAGAAGATGATGTCAAAGACTTTTTGGCAATCCTTTTGAATATGGGAGTCGTTAAAATGTATGCGTATACAGATTATTGGTCTAAAATTCTACGATACAATAAAGTAGCCGACATAATGACTCTTAAGAAGTTCCAATTACTCAGACGTTATTTACATTTCAATGATAATCTAAAAGACGATGGTGATAGGTATTATAAAGTGAGGCCAATTCTTCAAAGAATTCGCGAGAACTGTCTACAGGTAGAAGAAGAGACGCGTTTCAGTATTGATGAAATGATGGTGCCGCATAAAGGAACGAGAGCGGGTACCCGTAAACAGTACGTGAAAAATAAGCCAAAGAAATGGGGTTATAAAATATTTGTGCGCGCCGGTGTCTCAGGAATCGTGTACGACTTTTTAATTTACGGAGGAGACGACACATTTAGGTTTCACGTATTCACTGATGAAGAAAATAGTATGGGCCTGGGTGCGAAAGTTGTGCTAGCTTTGACAAAGTCTATTCACCAACCTGCATGCAAAATCTTATGCTTCGACAACTTCTTCACTTCTATTGAACTCCTGCAATATTTGCGTGACGAATACGGTGTATTCGCCTTGGGAACAATCCGAGCAAACAGGCTCCGAGGAGCGGAGAAAAAACTACCTACTGATAAAAATTTAAAAAAGAAAGGCAGAGGATCTCACGCACAAGTAGTTTGCAACAAAAACAAGATTGTTGCTATTAAGTGGTATGATAACAAATGTGTTACAGCTGCTAGCACATTTGTAGACGCACATCCTATTCAGACTGTGTCTCGTTACAACAAAGACCAAGGAAGAAAAATACCCGTGACTTGCCCAAACCTAATTAGACAATACAACACTAATATGGGTGGAGTAGACTTAGCAGATATGCTGGTTGCTCTGTATCGTACGCCGTTCCGAGGTCATCGCTGGTATTTGCCAATCTTTTCACAAATGCTAGATATTTGCGCAAACAACGCCTGGCTTTTATACAGGCGTGATAAAAAAGCCAGGCATGATACAAACAAACAGAAGTCACTAAAAACATTTAGAATAGAAATACTCGAAAGCCTACGCAAATACGAAAGAACTGAGACAAGCGATTTCGCTAGACCTCCTTCCAGCTCAACGATACAGAAACCAGTAGCTGAAAGACCTCCAGATGCTGTGAGATATGACCAGGTTGGCCATTTTCCCAAAATAATAGATACCAGGGGAAGGTGCATGTACTGCACAAAAGGACAAACAAAATTCTTTTGTCAGAAATGTAAAATACGTCTGTGCTTATTGCCCGAACGTAATTGTTTCTTAGACTACCACTCTAAGAAGTAAAAATTAAAATGTTAGGAAAAATATTTAGTTTTAATTCCGCGAGACAAAAATCGAGGTTTGGATGCAGAATGCAGTCCCACTCTTCCTTTTTTCATGTAAATGCAAATGCAGGATGTGGTAATGCATTTGCATGAAAACAGGAAGAGTGGGACCGCATTCTGCATCCAAGCCTCGATTTTTGTCTCGCGGAATTAAAACTAAATATTTTTCCTAACATTTTAATGTCATGGATTTCTGCTGATTCCTAAGTTATGGAATCAGCGGAAATCCATGACAATAAAATGTAAACTTACGTATTAAGTAGTAATGTATGAAATTGATCTCACTTTAATCATAAATAAGACTCATTAATTAGGTAAGACTTAAAGGCTGATTGTGACTGATAATTATGTTGATTTTTAGAAGAATTTATTTTGTACTTGTTGATATTGAAAACAGAATTTGTATTATTTTTATTTTTCCTATTCTAAGCAATGAGTCAAATATGATACATAGTTTTTTTTCTATTGATTGTTATGAACCTGGCAATGTGCCTAATGTGATACATACAATAAAACGTAAACTAAACAATTATAATTTTTTTTATTATTTTTTACCTTTCCAATGAACACCTAGGAACACAATTCAGGCACTATTTTTCAAAAATTCTGAAAAAAAAATCTCTGCCAAGAATAGGGTTAACCTATGCAGCACCTGTCTGGTCCAGTGTGGCTGAAACTAAGTATAATAAGCTTCAAACTATACAAAATAAAGCCTTAAAATTCTCGTACAACACACCATTTCGCACAAACCTTAAAACACTACATAAACGCATACGGTATCCTTTTCTGAAAGATTTTATAATTAAGATATCACGTAAATTTTATTTGCACAAAAACCCATCACACCGAAATATATTAATATCATCAATTGGTAACAGTAGACTGACGACACTGCCTTACGCTCGAACATACAATCGATATCGACTCCCCCATCACTATTTCCTTCGTGACGTATCATGACGATAGCTCGCTTACTAGCCGACGTCGCTTTACCGGCCGTGTATTCGCGATCTTTGCACAAAACTACCCGCTACTCATTTTATATTGTTATAACTTAGCATAACTTGTGTTTTATTTTTTTATAAAACGTACATTTTGTACCCAACTCAGTGCAAATATTATGTGGGTCCTTACTAAGACCTCCACATACCTTAAAACTAAACGATGTAAATCAATAAGCTAAGTCAACACAAAATAACGTAATACAACATGTTTTGATGTTTATAAAGGCGACATATTATTTAGCCTGTGTAACAAAATAAATCCTAACTTGTGAACAAATAGAATAAGATCATTTGTAAGCAGCTTGTATCAAATTATGTGTAAATAAAGACCTTTAAAAATCAATCAATCAAATCAATGATTGTTGATATAACGGTTCCCCATGACGAGAACCTCGTGAAAGCCGAGAAAGATAAGCAAATCAAGTATCTTGACTTGGCTCGCGAGGTTGTTGACATGTGGGATGTGAACTCAGCCATCATTGTGCCGATAGTCGTTTCAGCCAATGGCTTAAGTGCCAAGAGCCTCGACCAATACCTGAGGGGGCTATCGTTAGGCAGCTGGATCAAGGGCTTGATTCAGAAAGCGGTTCTCCTGGACACATCTCGTATTGTTAGGAGGTTCCTCTCTCTGGAGCCCTGACCGCCGGTGGCTTGGACCCTGTTCCCGATTCCGGTGGGCTACTATTTTTTATATTTTAAAATTTAATATATTGTGTAAAGGAAATAAATAAAGGAAACAATAATTACGATAGTCATTTGGCATAATCTTCAACTTCAACCGAGGGGTTAATGAAAGATAATTCTCGTTTAATTAATATCCAACTTTTAAGCCTTACGTTTAACACTTCATTTTTTCAATTTTTACAACAAGTAATAAACCCACTAAAGCGACTCTATCGTCGTGTGTTGCTGGTGATGCCATCATCACGACGATAGGCTTGCAATTACGTAGGTGTCTGTGTGTCCTCTATGGAACTTGGTTTTGCATGAATGTTTGGCATGCTCATTTAAAAGATTTATTCCAGAAATCCCCACCGACAAATCCCCACCAGTGGGGATCGTTATTTTTTTTTCCAGAAATCCCCACTAGTTATATAAACTCAGTCTAGTGGGGATTTTTGGAAAAATAAGTAACAATCCCAACCAGGTGTTGTCGTTTCAAAATTATTAAAAAAAAATGCAATTTAATTATTTCAGAGTTAATTATAAAATTATTTGTACAGTAAATATTGAAAAACTTCAGTCACCGGAAATCTGGTTTATCATAAATGCAATATGCATCCAGACATAAACAATATACACCACTAAAAATGAGAATAGATTTTAATGCATAGTTCTACTGGTAATTTTTTATTGCTAGTTTAACAGTCGCGTGTAGGGTAGTTAGACAAAATATTTGTTGTTGTTACTTCACGCTTTGTTTTATGAAAGAAGTGCTAACGAAAGTCACCGTCGGAACCCGCGATTACAAAGAAGCAAAGAAAAAGACCAGTTCACCTTAGATGCTCAACTAGAGTTAATGCATGGCAGCATTCCATTGCCACTTTTTTTTTTGGAAAGAATGAGATAAATTCACAATCGCGATTAATGTGATCCTGTAATGTTTAAATAACTTTGGTTTGAATATTATTAATAGTTGTAAATATTTATGATTTTCGTTTCAATACAAACAATATATAATAAAAGTTGATTATAATAATTTAATAATTTTTGTTTAATAATTTAGAAACAACACCTGGTGGGGATTTGTCGGTGGGAATTTCTGGAATAAATCATTTAAAACTGCCATGCATAATCTAGCGTGTATTGATAAAATATGGAAATAAATAAGTTCTGTTCACACTCGGTATCTGTGGATATAGAAAAATGTGTCAGATTTTCGTTTAAAAAGTTTATCTCGGACATAAATTACTGACGAAACTAACCGCGTTCGAAAATGATTTTCATCAATTTATAGCAACATGGCGTCCGATCACCATTTTGTCGTTACATAATTAGCGGAATAAATTTTCCCGTTACACTCACTTCTCTGCTCGTGCGGTGTGCGGCGCGCGGCGTGTTTGCACGCCACCCTCTCTGCATCGCCCGGGTTGTCGGCCAATAAAGCAATTATATCAGTTGAATACACAGATAACCTCCTCTAGATTCCGCATAGTATATAGACAACTTATGTTCACCGCACATTTGTGGCTTAGCACTAATATAACTCGATGCGCTTATCTATCTCTTCAGTGTCGACCAGAAGTTAGACCCGTGATGACGTATGTATGAAAGTTTGACTGTTACGGTTTACTTAAAAAAGAAACGACTACCTATGCTGTTAAATGGCGAGGAAGATTAACTAGGACCTTGAGAAGATGGTATAATATTCAACTGTTAAGTAAAATTATAAAATTAACCATTTTAGAAAGAGCTGAACTCACGTTGATGTCTTTCTCTTTCACTCATTAGATACTATTGCATTGCTGTCTTTTTCCCAACAAATAATAGTGTCATGAGCAATAAGTTCTTGCTTATCGATAAATAAAATATCGATGCTATCGATATTTTAGTTTTATTTGGACAAAATAGTTGAATAAAATATAAATACATACAATGTACGGTTTATTCTGAAAAAATAATCAGGATTTATCCGAATTCAACCAATTAAACCAATGGCATGTAAAAATGTTATAGTTATAACTTTTTTCATTAGGAATATTCGGTAATCTATTACATATTGTAATGAAATAATATTTTTACTCCATAAAAAAGGAACATTAATATAAGTACCATTCTGTTTCAAAAAAATATCGACGTTAGAATCTAGATTTAATGTTATTGTCCCATTACTACGTCACCTTGAAATAGCCAATCGGATTTCACTTGTCACTACCCGCGCACCGCGTGCCTGCCTCTACATATGTATAAACTGGCTTGTAGCTACCGCCATAACCTAATAGACTTGTGTTCAATTTTTCCTCAGAGTGAGAGTTATTGAATCTAGTTATTGCAGAATAAAACTCGTCGTGACATCTAGGACTACGCAGCTTCACAATTACAGAGCGAGAGCGTGACTTGTTGTTGTTCGGCGCACTGATCGGTCTGTCACCACTATATCAGGCTTATTAGCGACAATACTGTCAGTAACGATAGACTCCCAGTACTGCGTGACATGGTGTTTCTCGAGAACTGGGTCGTGCACATACTTGTAGTACGGTACCTCAGATTCCACAAGTTTATATTTCAAGGCAAGTTGCTGGTGAATAATCCTGGCTACTTGGTTGTGCCTGTGAAAGACGCCGTTAGCGAGACGAGAATAACCAGGAATAATATGTCTGATAGACTCACCCTGATTATCATCATCATTACCATTTTCTATTCATGCTAGCCTAATAGGTACTTTTGTTAACGACGACGATATTTGGGAGAATAGCCTTGTTGTTCCTCTGTTGGTATAAGTTATAATTTATGTAAACAATATATTATGAATTTATTTGAAACTAAAAGCGTTTCACTCACTTTTTGTTTTAAGTGTAATTGACCAAGGAGGTCAAGCGTAAACTTTTTAAAACTGAAAATTTTATAAAATTAATGTTGATATACATATTGCAAGGACAAGCACTACGCTATCGATGCCGCTTTGTTTTTTTTTATTGCTAATGCGGACGAGCGGACTTATTATGTGCTAATAACGTTATACTAAGGACATTATTATTACCTACTCTTTGACCGCATTATCCAATTTTACAAATGCATGCAATATTTGCTTGTAGTTCCGAAATCAAAGTTAACGTCTTACATATAGGTATCTCAAAAACTGTGCCAAATAACAATATTACAAGGTCATGATCGGTAGTTTTACCGTAAAACCTTACAAGGCAGGTAAGGACACGCCACCGTTGATAAGTAGTGAGAAAATTTTGCGACGAGTATTAAAAATGAAAATCGAGCGTCTTTTCTTAGAAGTCTCGAGCGGCGCCGCGTGTTGATGTTATAACGGTTTAAAGTGTCAACCTCGACGCTATAAAGTCTTTCCCCTTTACTACGTTACTCACTTCGACGATATGTAGACACATTTGATGAAGGTTTAACTGTATAATGTGTTGATATTTTCAAGGAAAAAGAATGGTGTACACAATATGTATGTACGTGGTTGTGATGTGAGCAATACAAGTTTGTATCTTTTCCCTTGTTACTCGAGTAGGCGTTATTATAACATACTAGGGCAGAGCGTTCGAAGAAAAATCGTTACATTCAACGAAGATGTTCTAAAGACATATACGCAACCCTTATAGATTCCTGTCCGTCTGTCCGTCTGTCACAGCCATTTGATTTGTTGAAGACACGAACCTTATTTTCGCCTGATAAAAGACTGTTAAATACTTTTCTCAGGCGTCCAAAGAAGCGCTCCTTCAACGATTGCTTCACGTCAGCTACATTGATGCCCAGCGCTTCCGAAATACCCAAATACTTGTAGGTTTCGGTTGCTGAGAGGGGTCTAACATATTTGGAATCCGAGAGCTGGGTTCCCACAGATTCCACAATCTCCTCTCGCTTTACATGTATGACTGCACATTTGTCCACACCAAATTTCATCCAGATGGCGCTACTGAAAGTTTCAGTTACCTTCAGTAGCTCGCATCAGTTGCAAATCGTTGGGAGTAATGAGTTTCAGGTCCTCCATGTAAAGGAGGTGAGATATAACCTGACCACCTCTCCTCAACCGATAGCCTAGACCAGAATCCTCCAGCAGCGTGCTAAGAGGATTCAAAGCTAATCAGAACCAAAGTGGACTCAAACTATCGCCCTGGAATATACCTCGCTCTACCCATAGCGGCTCGCTATTCTGATTAGATGCTGCGCCAGAACGAAGTCATGGCGTCATCATCCGACAGGTGCGTGTCAGTCACACCTTGGTCCGGTCGCTCCCAAGCCCTATAAACCCACCTTTCATCTCTTTGGAATGTGCGATACTGAGTGTATCGTTCCACTCGTCGCTTATACCTACGAATACGGTTTGCCCATGCATATACTTTTTGCTTCAGGAAGCCGATGCGCTCTGTGACACGGGAGATGTAGTCTCGAGGACTGATATCAGTCTCCGAGAACGCCCGCCTCACAAAGCGCATCACTCTAGGGCGTATTGTTTATATTATTATATATATTATATATTATGTCATATATAAATATAAATAACATGACGAGAATTAGACTTAAACTTAAATAAACAAGTTACACTGTGGCATTATTTTTGTCCCTAAAAAACTCTTATATACTATAATAGCACTTCGTCATTAAGAATGAGTTTAATTTGAATTTAAATATTATTGGACTATTAATCATTTTTAGTTCTAATGGATTGCCATTATTGAAGATTTGTACAGACTGAACTTTAGACCTATGTCTGATAACATTTAATTTTGGCTGCAGATAATTAGGCAAATCTTTCCTGCGCGTTTCTACCCTAGTTTCCCTTTCTTCCTTTGTCTCGTACTTATCTAGGTTTTGGTGTGTATATTGCATATCGCCCACCCTGAAGCAGATTAGTATGCCGATGAGTGCTCTGGCCCCACCAATACGGCGCTCAATCCTGCACTGCCATTCCGGTACGGCTGGTTTAGATCGTGTAGCTCTGTCATCAGAAAATTTGACGCGAGCTACACGACATGCCGCTACAGCCGCACAATACAGAATTGACTGAGTATCATTGAGGTCTTCGCAGTTATCAAATTAGTTTGACAACTTAAGAGAGCCTAAGACATCTTACACGCGGGTCAGAACCAAGGATGTAAGGTGAAATTTAGAAGGAGAAAGTGAACGAAAATGTAGAAGTCAGAAACTTTCGGGTGATTCGACAGGTGTTAAGAATGGTGGCTTTTTGTAGCATGTAAAGTGTATGAGTAGGCATCTGTAGAGTGTTGAGGCTTTGTGTGAGAGACTTTGGTATAATACCAGTAGATGAGAGAACAATGGGGACTATATGGACAGTTTGTGCTTTCCATTGGGTTTTAATTTCAATAGCAAGATCTTGATATTTACTGAGCTTTTCGGATATTGTGGTTAGAATATTATGTGAGTTAGGTATTGCTATATCTATCACATAGACTGTTTTATTGGTTTTGTCGTGAACGGCAATGTCGGGTTTGTTGTAATGAATTGTTCTATCGGTTATTTATAAACTATTCGTTATTTTCTAATGCTACTTCGGGCATTTTATAATACGGTTCCATTTCACTAACTAATTTATGTTTAAATGCTAACTGTTGATGTATGATTGCAGCAACTTGGTCATGACGGTGTTTATAATCGGTTTGTTCTAATGATTTACATGCTCCTGTTATATGTTGGATAGTTTCGGAGTCATTGTTGCAATGTCTGCACAAGTCAGTCGGCTGATTTGGGTCTGTAATTTCGAGTGGCTATTATTTGGTCTTGTATGGCCAACATAAAAGCCTCCGTCTCGGGAAACAATTCTCCTCGTTTGAGCCATTCGTACTTTATTTTATCGACGTGTGGCTGGCTCAGGAAGGCTCGATGTCTTCCGTGTAAGGCTTTTTCAGACCATGCTGTTATTTTTTGTTGTGAACTTACGATGTGTTCATTTATTTGTGTATTTCGGTTTTGTAGGTTTAGTGGTGTTAGTTTTTTATCTGTCTCCGTTACTAGCTTGTGTAGATATGAGTTTTCTGATTTGTTACGAAAGTATGCTCTGAGTGAAAGGATCCGTTTGCTGTGTAAATTGTGTATGTCAATTAATCCTCTCCCTCCTTGGCGTGGTAGTCGTTGTATGCATGATTTTGGATGATGTTTTCTGTGTTTGGTTAGGAGTGTATGGATAGTCCGCTGTAGTTTTTTAGTATCAGCCTTTAACCTTTAAATTATGTGAGAACATAATTTATCGGAATTACGTGTTGATGGCTTTAATTGCGTTTCTTGAATTCAGGTTTCTTTTTAAGATAATGTTGAGGCGGTATGAGAATTTTTGGTCAGTTCTTGATTTGACATCTTTTGTTGTATTTGTCTAGACTGTTTGAAACCTAGGTATTTGTATGTACTCTGTTCATCTATCGACTCGATCGATTCTCCTGATAGAAGTGTATAACTATTATTTTGGATTTTTCCTTTTACAATGTACGCAATTTTACATTTATCTACTCCGAAAGACATACAAATATCGTCAGAAAATAAAAAAAGTAAATCAGCAAGTTGAAAAAGCGCTTCTTTTCCTGCTGCATATAACTTTATGTCATTCATATACATAAGGTGTGTTCGCGTGTATTGTGTGTTATTGGTTTCCAGCGTGAATTCCGCGACAGAGTGGATTGAGTACCATGCAAAACCACAGCGGACTTAGAGCATCTCCTTGAAAAATTCCACGTCTTGTACAGATTTGTTCAGTAGTTACAGTTGAGGTGGAGGAATTGATTTTAAGAACCGTTTGCCAATTCTGCATGGAAGTTCCTAAAAAATGTTTAAGTGTAGGGTGAATTTTATAAAGATTTAACACGTGTAGCAACCAGCAGTGCGAAACTGAATCAAGAATTTCTTTTTTTTTTCTTTGCAGTCGCATTAGGGTAAACCCTGTAATGATAGTTTAAGGTGTTATAAATAAATAAAAGCCTTTTGATAATCTATAAACATTGTGTGAATATCCTTTCTGCTTTTCACAGCGCTGTTCATAGTAATGGCGTTAATGGTAAGTTGCTATTGATTATTCTTACGGCAATCCTTTTGCTGTTCTGCCAAAATGTTATTTTTTGTTAAATGCTCGTATACTACATCGCTTACACAGGCTGTTAGGATTTTAAAGCAGGTTTGTAGACAAGAGATTGGCCGGCATTTCGCTGGGTTAATGGTGTCATTTGTGTCTTTAGGTACCATATCAGTAACTCCATGTGTTATGTATTGAGGAAGTAAATGTGGTGATTGGATGAATGTATTCAAATGATTATGTAAGAAAAGATGTATGTTCGAGAATTTCTTATACCGGTAGTTGTGGATGTTGTCAGTGCCACGGGATTTCCAGTTGTGTGTGCGTTTGATGATGTCTATGAATGTATCTACAGGTAATTCAAATTCAATTTCTGTAATTTCTGGTGTAGTTTCGTTAACCCACGGTGCGTTGTTGTTTTGGATCTCTGGATTTTCCCAAATGTTAGCCCAAAACTCTCGTAGTGTTTCAGGTGTAGGTGTCTCTAGGCTTTAGTTACTTTAGTCTTTGTTATAAGATGTAAGATTCCTATAAAATATTTTTTCATTTTTGATAAATTTTGTGTTTTGGACTTCGCGATTCGTGCATGTTATGTACCTTTTAGGTCTACACGATGCAGCGCTTAATTTTTGTTTTAAAGTGTCCAAAAAGAGTGCTATTTGTGTATTTGGGTTTTCGTGTTGTGCGTGTAGCTGGTATTTTATCTTTACTTCTTCTACTTCAGCTATTAACTTTTGACTTCTGCAACCATTAACGAAATGTGTCAGCTTACCTATGTTTGCTCTTAGATTTTCGATCTTCTTTTCTAATCTGACTTGCCAATTTGGTTTTCTCTGTGTAGGTCTGATATTTTAGCCCCGTTGCATGTAGCTGCCGTCCATCTGCACTGTAAATTATGGTCCGCAATTTGGTGACTTCGGTATCGACATTTACATATTTAGAAAGAATGATGGTAATAATATAAGAAACAATGGCAGAAAACTTTCGAGAAGTCTTTTGCTTGGGAATGTATGGTCTATAAGTGGGATGTGTGCAGTTAAAATTTAGCTGAGCTTGATGAAATCTGGATTCAGTTTCTGGGTTGGTTTCTGGGGTGTTATCAAAATTAGTTAGCGTAGGTCCAAATTGACCAACATATATATTAATCAAGAAATTTTCGTCATCTGTATTTACGACTGTCTGTGTCTGTACTATTGTTTAAGATAATATTTGTCGTTAAAGTATTAATAAGTGTATCAGAGAAGTTAGTATTTGTAGCAGGTTTTTCGGAATTGTCCTCGGTTTTTGTGTTCCAATGTTCATGATTTACATCTTCAATATTTTGTGTGGTAGTGTTACTATACCCTAATTCTGAAGCTACCTGGTTTTTAATTTCTTTGAATCTTTTATCGTGTTTATATTTGTTATTGCTCTCACTTGATCAGAAAATGTTTGCTCAGTTATATGCGCTAATTCTGGACATTTATTTATGAATTCCTCATGTAACTTTTTTCTATAGGCTGTTTTATTTGTTACTAATTGTATGACGGTGAAGTATATTCTAATTATTGTTTCATTGTATTCGTTCGTCCATCTCATGCGTTGGCCGGATTGTGTACAAGGTTGTGTAGAGTATTGCTGTATTTCAGTGTGTATCATTTGTAGGTCGGCTCTGACTTCCTCCAATCTGATCTATTGTGTGTTGTGTTAATAATTTATTTTGTACTATGGCTCTACGCTGGTCACCTATTCTTTGTCGACTGACTTGCATAGCCGGGTATTTTTCTAAAAACTTAGTGTGAAGCGATGGTAGGTATACATTTTGTCTGTTTCCATACTAGTGAGATGGAGATAAGTGCGTAGGATAAATTTGTTCATATCAATGATCCATTTCCTACGACTTGTTGCAGCTTTAGCGGAGGATACAGTATCGTCGACAAAATTTGTGTCCTGTACAACATTCGCTGACTATATACTTATTGATGAGGAAGAAGGCGTTGGAGTGACGCGGAAAGATTGTGATGGCGAAGGAATTGATGGGAAAAGAGATGAAGGAGTTGACGAAGATGCAACCATCTTCGTCATTAAGTTTCGTCATCTATTTGAAGCATGTTTGCCTGAAGTTGTTTTTTGTTTTGGATCTAGTATTCATGTTAATCCCACGAGTAGCTAGTGACTTGGGCCTGGGCCACGGCAGAGCCCTGCGTTCACTGCGGCAAGGGTGAACAAAACTAGAGGTCCCTTATTATCCAGAGTTAGCACAATAGCTACTAGCCTCTACCCTAGCCATGCAGCCCTCGGCGTGTGCGACCTTGGCTTGGATTGTATCTCTTTTAGTCTGTACCCTCACTCTAGACCCATCTCCTCAAAGTAAACCCTACCTGCATAGACCTAGGGCTCATCAGAGCACGCAAGCTCCACCATGACGTCAACGTAGAGAAACGCGGTGGGGTTATTATTATTTCCTTTACTTATTTAAATCGAACACAAATGATTCATATTGTTGTTAGTAACACTGATAAAACTATGTTAGTAACATCTCTAAATTCATTAAAATTTAAAACAAAAATAAAACTAATTCATAAACCTATGAAAAACAGATTTAGTTTTGCTGTTGAGTGTAAATATGTGTGTTTTGTGTGTATTTGCATATGAATCAGTGTTAAAAATATTGTTTAAACTACGAGTACAATTAAACTACGAGTACATTGAGACAATTATAAGTTGCTGTAAAAAGGTCGAGCTAAAGTAAATCCTAAGATCTACCAAGTTTTTTCAAGTTTGATAAATTCTAAGATTTACCAGTGGTAAAAACTGTTCTGTGATAACTAATCTGTGTTTGTCTAGCATACACTTCAAATTTCACAATGAAGAACCTACAAAATGAAACCAGTAATTCACTTAGCTCTTTCAGGAGATGCAAAGCTAGATCTTGTAGGGTTATTATACAGTAATAGGATACGCAAAAATGTTATTACGCGAAACGCCCAAATGACGTAAGTCAGCACTACAGTATACTATACTAACAGAATACCTCTTTGAGATAATAGCTCATTATATCTCAGAGATCCGGCGCGGCGTACCTCTATTTTAGTAGTCAACCGTCTGACGCATTCAAAACTTCGCGGATGCGCTACTATCGAGGTCAAATAAGCATAACTATAGAATCAGTGGGTGCTGGAGATACATTTAGTTGGCGACATTCAGACATAACTGTGATTCTGCTATTGTGGAAGTTAAAGTAGATCAAAGTTAGCTTTGCATCAGATTTCACCGCTGCGGCCTCCTCGTCTCGCCCAATGCAGCGCGCAGCGGCGCGGCAGTGAGCTCGACCCTGTTGGAAATGGTTTTTTTTGTAGAGGACATAATTGTTTATTAGGCGTTAAATGTTTAATTAGATAGGTTGGGTACACCTAAACGAAAAACGTGTTGGTTTCCACTTTGAAATAGAGCTATGTTCTTCGTTTAAAAAAATGGAATTTATGGTAAATCATTTGTCTAATATCTAAAAAAATTCTTTATTCTAAAATAATATTAATTACATATTTGATGCTCTTCACAGCAAGTCCTTTTATTTGATATGTCACAGTTTGCAAAACTTCTTTTAGTAATTTCCTAATTTGCCCCCTAAAAGTGACCCTAATATTCAAATATCATCAACTGAATTGGTCCAGTAGAATCGAAGCAAATTGGCTGTGACAGACGGGCAGACTGACAGATAGACGTACGGAACCCTAAAACACAGCACAAAACGACAAAGCCATCCAACTTATAACGCCCTACTTTGTGTACGTCTTCGGGGTTAGGTAATAAAGATTTATCGGTATCAGAAAAGCCGTATCAATATTAAAAGAGGTTGGGATTCTGATCAGACGCTGGGGTTAATAAACCGGGTTTTGTCGCATTGATCGTGGTTTACTATCCAGTACCCCTTGAAATATTTGCCGTTTGAAATTTTTATTTCCAGAGCAAGCTGTCTTTCATATTTCATATCATCATATCATACAGACGGATTCATGGAAAAACTCTTCGGTTTAAGTTTTTCCATGAGTCGCAGTAAATAAAGAACTTTTTTCATTCAAACCTATGTAATTTCTCTATTTATATCCTCAATAACTCTCCAGTTCACATACGACGTGAATGCCTCATTCAATAACAGCATTAATTTACAAAACTTTTTCAGCGAACTGTAATTTACGCGGGATTTATTCGAAGGAATGCTCTTCGATCTCTACGAAACCCACAGAATGTAAACACTGAAAATTGAGTCATGATTTACATAATGAATTTTCAATTATGAACCGATTCCGTTCAAATTTCTTAATGATTTGTAGTTTTTGATGACACTACAAACTACAACATAATAAAGCCCTGGAGTGAATAAAAGGAAAAGGCAGATGTTTTTGTGAATAAACTGTAATTTTATGGGTGTTTTGGTACACTAGTAATTTTCAGTTTACGTTAATTTTTACAAGCTTTATTTAACTTGCAATGTTTGTATGTTTGTTTTGGTCAAATCTTGCAAGTGAATGTTAAAACGATTTTGCATATACGTTTAGTTTGGATGACAATGCATGGCTAGCTAAGTGATTTCATTCTAAATCCAATATAGCGGATTCCCAAAGTTGGCGGATTAATTATTTTTTAACACCTCTATCTCCATGATATGGGTTTCAATTAAAAGGGTTTGGTGTGAAGAATACGAAAAAAATTACGTCACATCTGTATTTAAAAACTTGTTAAAAAAAAGTTTTGTTTTAAACTATAAGCTTGTTATGATTTTTTTTATATTGTCGTGTCATTCAACATAGGTCTTTCAATAAAATCGAATTATGTATAACAAAAATCTATCGACAGAAACTATGTATTTTGACAGCAAAACCGGAAAAACGATGGACGATATGCAATCAGATTAAGGAACTAAAATATTCTTTACTAAAAATAATCAGCCAATTTTGAAGACAAGAATATAAAAGTATTTATTGGCTGGATAGATTTTGCAATATAGCCTCTGTTGTCTCGTAAGAAATGCTGAAACAGAACTCGGATTTGCGTTGAGCGTAAGTTACTCCTGATTTACCCCTTAAGAGCGAAATTATGAACTTTAAAAAATACTTACATATTAAGCATCATCATCTTCCTGCCCTTGTCCCATTCTACTTGGAGTCGGCGCAACACGTTTTCTTCTTCCATTCTCCCCTGTCAGACGTCACGCATCATTTACTCGTTTCCCTTTCTTATCATTCCTCACACTATGCACCCATCTTTTCTTTGGCCTAATAAGCATATAACCAATATTACTTTGCACTAAAAACGGCTGCTTTTAGTCAAAAAAACGTTGTAAACCTGCGCGAATGTTTCGATGGGCTGACAATTTTCGTAGACTGGGCCCGATTTTCAAACACCTACCCATTCAATGAGACCCCACTGAAAATTGGGTTATGGTTCGTAGACTTTCTTTCTTTTTCACCACATGGCATCTGTTTGTAGCGATAATAGTAGAATTTTGATTACTGTCATGTCCTGTATAGACCGGCTTGCGATTAGGTAGCGTACTTGTTCAGTATCGTACGTTTTTGTATAGCCGTGCTAATTGTGTTCTTACTAGGTAACTCGAAGGAGTTAGTCTAGTTGCCAGTAGTATGCTTCTACATAAATATACACTTCTACATAGAAATGAAAGTTTGATTTTGCTTTTAAAAATGAAACATTTACGAATATACAATTTTGAAACCTACCATCGGGTAACTTTTGAATGCATGTCATTACCTCATGACATTGCACTATCACGTGCTGGCTATCTCTAGTAGTAAATACGAAAACGTCGTACGTCGTAGTCAAAATACGAATTTTGAATGAAATATTTGGCGGCGGTGGCTAGTGGAGGCGAATGGGGGCAAGTGGGGGTGAGTGGCCTGCCAGCGGGTGGGCCGGGAGGATGACGTGTTTGCCGTCGCGGCGAGCGTCCCGCCGGTCCCTACTACAGCCGACAGAAGCTATGCGCTCTATACATTAAACATACTAACGAGTAGGTCAACTGCGGCTTGCTTACATGTTTATTACCCTCGTCACAAAACTGATGCTTGTTGGAAATTAAACACTGATGAATTGCACTGATAAAATTTAAGTCTGAGTCGTTATCTAATATTTCTTCACTCAGACGAGCTGTAGTCGCGACATCGTAGCCGTAATCGAAGCTCCACATAGTGATTGATGGGATCTATCGCCGCGCTTGCAGCACTTGATAAACGAGTCTTTTAATGTTTCATATAGTATGTCAGAAGCTTGCGGCGGTGGTGTCGCACCCGGGCTTGGTACCGCGCACCCCTCGCCCTCCCCGCGGTTGTCTACGCGTCTATTACGGCGCCGCGCCACCCGACAGAATAGAAGTCACGAAGCGTCTTCAGCTGACTGTGGCTCACGCCTTCAATTTTCCATTTTGTATTACGTGCTCTATCAAAAACTATAGTTTATTCTTTAAAAAAATTAAAAAAAAATTCGTTACGTCTAACACTTACTTTCTACGATGATAAACCATGGAAAATTTTTAAAGCTTTCAAGGTTCTACGTTGGAAAAGCTTCCAAATACCAACTATGTATAACAAATCTTTTAGATCGTGTTGCAGAAATATCGAGAAAAGCTCAGAATTTTTATGTCTGTAATTTTAGAGGATAGTATTTGCCTCTGCAAAAGATATTTAAGTTGATTTGTGCTGGCCTCAAAATTACATTTTATAATCGGTCTTTACCTAAGAAGTTGCTGTTGTACAATACTGGCCATTTGAAACGTAATGTATATACATACGTAATGTATATACAGCCATACGGCTGGCAATAAATTCTAAATTCAAATGAATTTTCTTAAAAAAATACGGAATTCAATTTTCAAATTCAGTAATTTGTTTATTGATTTGTGTTTTGTTTTGATAAAAATACGAGTAATTATAGGATACGAGTTCCGTCGTGGTAGTAATGCCGCACAAACGGCTCGCAACATTAATTATGTGTACGGAGTGAACACTACAAACGATCGCACGAGTCCTTATTGGTTTGAACGCTTCCGACATTGAAATTTAGATCTAAACAATGAACCCCGTTGTCGCTCGAAACCTTCAACAACGACGCGCGACGTATTAAAGGCGATAGTGGAAGCTGACGATACCCAATCTACGGCTGAGTTAGCAGCAGCTTTTAACGTTAGCATCAAAACAATATACAATAAACAACATACTCAACTTCTACTTTTTCCAAAATTTGGACAACTTTTTGGCAGGGAAAAAATTCAATACCCGAGAGGCAGCACAAAATGCCTTTGAAGAGTTTTTTGGCTCCCGTACACCTGACTTCTTCAAGACATTGACATTGACAAATTACCACTGCGCTGGTAGAGATGCATCGATAGCATGGTGCATATTTTGATTGATAGAAATAAAAAAATATTTATATAAAAATGACTTGTCTTTCTGTATACTAAACGGCAATTACGTAGGTAAAGACCACTCATTAGCAGACTCATTAGCCTTTCCAAAATGAGCAAGCACATCATGCTGGTCTGGAATTGTACTCTATAATATTTGAAGATCACGTTTGGTCTTTACCTGGAAATATTCAATGATAGCATTTTTTTTTGACGAAACGGTATTTAAAAGAGAAGCATTAAAATGATCCATGGTAGACTATTTGTATTTCGAGATATCGCAGAACCATCCGAGAACAAAAATTGGTGCAATAACGAGTTCAAATAGGTTGGTTTATGTTGAAGACAATTCTTGACGGTAATACTTCGTTTCGTTCGTAATAGACATAGTAGCAGGTGAACTTGTTTGTCTACCTGCTGTAGAGACTGGAGTGTCTGCGCTAGGCCAAGGATGCGAAGCCGCGTAGATACCGCGTAGCACTGCTACGAAGCCGCGTAGATACAGCGTAGCACTGCTACGAAGACGCGTAGATACAGCGTAGCACTGCTACGAAGCCGCGTAGCTCCGTGTAGTAACTGTACACTGTACACCGCGTGGATACCGCGTTTCGCGCAGACGCTCTTTCTCACCAAGAGTATAGTAGCCGCTAAAATGAATAACAAAAGACAGTCGGTGGCTGATTTTTATTCAAATATTTTATATTGGACCCGGATATCTACCCGGTTTTGAGCCGGTAAGAGTGCATGCGCTGCGTGAACAAGAGCTCATAATTTTTTTATGGTAAAAAATATGTCTTATACTTCATTCTGCGCCGGCCAGGCACGGGGACGCGCCGATGAACCGGGGTTAGATCTGCTGTCGTGAACAGGTGCCCTAATTGGTCCTAATTGTTTTTGTAAGCATTCCAACGTGTTTTATTACGCTTCAACTGTTTTGTTGGTGAACAATTGATTAGCAGCAATACATACTCTAACACATCTGTCTAGGGACCGATTTATTTGAAGTCTTGAAGACATAGACAAGTGACAATCCAATCAAATCAGTGTTTCCATATAAGAGGGTTTCATATTATTAAAAAAAATGACTATCATCACAATTGGCAAGTTATTCGTTTCGGTACCTTAAGTATGTCAATCCAATATATTTTTGATATTTCTATCATCAGTATTTTTGACAGAATGTCACTATGTCTAGGCCCTTACTTCAATAAAATCTAAACCCTTATATACAGCTTATTTTTAAATCGTCAATACCCGAGTGATTTCGAAATACCACCTTAACTAGTAAAGTATTGATTGCAAATACACAAAGCGGCATCAAATGGAATGCAATATGCTTAAAAGTCCGGTGCCGAATGTATACAACTAGAATAAAAGCTGCGTGGGAACCCAACGAACATCATTTAATAATCCGAACTGAAACTACCTACCAACTCATTTTCTATAGGTCAGCAGCACATTATACTCCAGCTATGCAGCAATTAAGCTTTGGTAATCAGTGATGTTCTGTGAATATTATGGTTGGCAATTTTTGTTCTAAAATAAATTCAGTTTTTCGCGAAAACGTCGCGGCTTTATACCGAAATGATGCTCGCAATTTCATGAAATAACGAGAGATTTAAATGGTAAAATATAGGTTATGTCAGTGCAAAAATGATATTAAAAACATGTTTTGGAGGGTGTAACAAAAGGGCTTTGAGATTGGGCCGAAAGAGATACTTTAGTAGATTTAAAGAACAAATTGAAAATATATTAATGGCTAGTGTAGAAATAGACTGCAAAACATTATGGCGTTTAATTTATTAATTTTATTTTGTTCCCAGGTAATATTGTGTTTAGCAGTGGAAGTTTAATGTTGGCGATCTCTGTAAGTAAAACTACGATTGACGAGATTTGAATTTTCTGTTTTGAAGGATGCCAGCTTTGAATGTTGCCATTAAAGTTAAATTCTCAAAAAAACAACGTTACATATGTATGTACTTTACTTTTTTAATAGCAGCAGACACTAATTAATAATTTATTTAATAACACAAAATATGTTGCAAATCCAATTAGAGGCTGGCTAAAGCTAAGAACTCTTGTGTTTCTAAAGACAGGATGAGTCTTTTCCCAAAATGGCTTAGATTTGATGAGACTAGACTGATCAGCTATCGCAGCAGTATAAGTGGCTTGTCTTGTAACACTAGGTGGCAAACGTCTCATGATACTTACTATTTATCACCACCAAAATCCTATTAATAATTGTCATTAAAGACATGAAGAATCCATAAAATCCATCCATGCTAAATAATAACAGCCGCTCGGGTCGTCAGGTTAAGCCGCGCTTGCCTCGGAAAGCACGTTCAGCCGTTGGTCCCGGCTGTCATTTATAGATCTTTGACAGTCGTCACAGGTAGTGAGTGACCCGAAAGTCTGACAACCAATCTTAACAAGGGGTATCGTATTACCCAGTACGAACTGGGTTGTGGAGGTCAGATAGGCAGTCGCTCCATGTAAAATAGTGGTATTCAGCTACATCCAGTTAGACTGGAAGCCGACTCCAACATAGTTGGGAAAAGGCTAGGCTGATGATGATGAAAGACATGAAGAATCCATATCCTGTTGAATATGGTAACTCCATTACTGCCGTCACAGTTTCCACGTTTTGATAGTGCCAATAAATGCGTTTAGATGTCGGATTTATAAAAATATTTGTTTATTAATTTTTAACTTTATGCCGTCTACTAAATAAAGAAAGAAAATATGTTACATGGAAAGAAAGGCCCCGTAATCGCTTTATATAATGTACATACTTTTATTGCTGAACGCTTCCGAAATTAAGAGGGTCCCGTTTCGCGTATCGTCTTCATGATTCTCTTTGATGATTGATAAAAAATATTACTAGTGAATACTTTTGTTGCTCGTCATTAAAACTAACCCGAGGCATAAGCTGAAATGACGAATGAGCGTAACAAGCATTCACTCCACCAGAATGCAGCAGAACAGTGTTTAAATTGGTCACCAGCTGCCCGAAACCTTTTACAAAAAAATATTCATTCACGAATAACACAAACAAACACAAAATAACAAACAGTGAGTTCCAAAACCAGGCTGTCCTGCGGAATTCCAAAGCCGGTAGTGATAAAAGGGCTGTGTAAGTTTCCGTCTGGATTATTACACATGTTTAAATCAAACCAAATTGTTCAATGAGATAATGTAAGCCCCGCAGTATCGGCAAGCGAACGCTTCTGGCATTACTTTGCATCAGTCTGTTCTCTAAATTCGGACTTAAGGGCCAGAATAACTCCAAAGTGTGAAAATTGAATGGCTCTCGTTTTAATATTAATGAAGCATTCACT
Source organism: Standfussiana lucernea (assembly GCA_964057025.1). Lineage (NCBI taxonomy): Eukaryota > Metazoa > Arthropoda > Insecta > Lepidoptera > Noctuidae > Standfussiana > Standfussiana lucernea. The sequence continues at coordinate 5,029,737 of OZ059784.1, forward strand.
TTGTGTTTAATATTAGGTCTTTACCTACGAAATTGCCGTTTAGTATACAGAAAGACAAGTCGTACAACACAAATCTTATGTCAATGTCAAAAATTATCGAGAGAGATATTTGTATACATAAATGAATTAAGTATTTTACTTGTAATAACAAGAAGATATTTTTTTTAGTAAAAATATAACAAAGTAGCTCTCGGCCTGCGATTTAATCCGTGCCAATTTCGTACTTCCCCTTAGAACTAAATCTTTTGGAAAAATAACCATCTTTGTGACTATATTTACCCAAACAAGTGTTTTAGTTAAGTTTATTAATCGAAGGAATGCAAGTGTTCCTCAGGTATCCGGAACAAAAGATATTCATTATTTTAAGAGTTAAATAATCAAACATTTTGTCAGACCCATATTTGAAAAAATATAAAATGTATAAATCAGAAACTTGACGTAATAAATTAGGACATGACCGCCTCATTGGCCTAGTGGCCACTAGTGCGACTGCGGAGCGTGAGGTCGTTCGTAGGTACGATTAAAAAATATCAACTCGACAGTTTCCATAAATATGACTAAAACTTTGAGATATCTGATTTTTTTTGTACTCGCATAGAGCTATTTCGACAAAAAAAAAAAAAACAAAATGGCTGCCACATAGCGGGGAATTGTATTGGACCCAAGCTTAGAGTGTAATTGTACTTTAAAATTGTTTATATTTAAGTATTTAGAATATCGCTAGTCCATGTCCGGACACACTATATAAAGATTGCAGCTATTGGGCACAAGTCATGGAACTAAAATTGCAAAATTTATATTTGACTTACATGTTGCCAAAATTATGTAATCCCAGACATACTAGAAATATGTCAATAAGAGATTTAATGGATTTTCGTAATGATGAGGAATTTGACACAATTTGGGAGCTAGCAACAAAATAACTGATACCTGATGATCAGAAATAATTTTGGATGTTTAAGATTTTCACAAATCGCATGCGTTTGTTACTTTAGCTTTAGCGGTTGGTCGACTCTTCACGTGACTAGAGTTGACCAATTTTTTGATTTAAGAATGGGCATTGCCATCCAATGTGCCACATGCACCATTCTTCTGGGAACATTTCCAATTGACAGCGATGCGGACGAATTTCTTGATGTCCTGTAATTTCTCTTTTCGTCTGTTATTTTTTTTTTTAAAGTGGCCCACACTAAGAATTTCTCCTGTACCGTGGATGCGTTTACAAACATTTAAACACACATACACAAACAACCAGACCCGGAACAACTACCTGTAAGCCATACAAATATTTATTCCGTGTGGAAATCAAACCCGCGACACGCAGCGCAGCAGTCAATCGCTCAGCCACTGCGCCAACCGTGCCCGCATTATGTGCGTATATAATATTATTACTATTATGTGAAGTCTGTGTAATAGCTTGTAAATTATATATATATATGGCTAAAGATGGGCGTGAAAATAAATAAGATTAGTCAGCTAAACTGAAGTGTAGGCGATACCCTTTGGAAAAAAAATAAGAATGTTCACGGTGGCTTAAAAATACAATTGTTACTTGGCGATTTAAAGTGAAAATAATCTTAAAACTCTGAATAGAAAATCGAATAAAATCTGAATAGAATATCTATTGAATGAAATTTTAATTAAATGAAGAGATTCAGTTACACGTCAGTCTGAGATAGCCCGACGGATGGACGGACATGGTGAAATAAGGGTTCCTAGTTTACTATTTTTATATACCACGTTTATATGTAATATATCATTTTTAATACAAATAGAAGGTTTTTAATAAAATTAATATTGTGTTAATTCGTTTTAATACTCATCATCCTTCCATCAATAGTGTAGTTCACTCTAAAAGAAACGTTTTGAACGTGCGAGAGTGATAGAGGCTGGGAAAGCGGGGGTAAAATTTGAATCTGTCATCCCGTGCGCCCTTGCACAGGGGTAGAGTGTGCTTAATTACGAATTTGCCTCTGTTATACACGTAGCTATTGAACTTAGATACTGAGAATTAGTTGAGAGGGTAGTGCTTCTCTAGATTTAGTGTTTCACCGCGAAACAATATATAGACGATAATTTTTTGAAACGGTGATCTTCTTTATTATAAAAGTCTTTAAAACGAAATCAAGCTGCGCGTTAATCTAACAAAGTACGCCCGCCATAAATTGCTACTTTCCTCAATTTTATTTAGCGCAAACTCCGGACCAAAATTCATTGTTTGGCTCGCTTTACATAAATTTCCATCAAGGCAATTGAGGCGCTAGACTGCAAACTTAAAGGTTTTCTTTCATAAATAACATCATACTTCAAAGTGAAAATAGAAACACATTATAAAAGAGATGGTAAAGGTAATAACTTTCACCACGTTTATTCAGTTCGTAGTGAAAGTAATGAGCCTAAAAAGTCTACTAGGGAGCGAACGACAGAACTGACACTTGTTATGATTTCATTACGAGTTTTCTTAGGGGAAATGTACACTGTCAAGGGGTGAATAATTGAACAATTTTATTTATGCGGCGACATATGTAGGTACGTTTTAACAGCCGCTCGAGTCGATCGTCAGGTTAAGCCGCGCTTGCCTAGGTTGGTCCGTGGATGGGTGACCACCATAGATATAATAAACAATGACACAACAACAAAAACATAGCGCCCCCTCCGCCGCCCTGTCCTTTTGCGACGAATCGAGTCAGCGAGGGAATCTTCTTCCCTGACGCGCTCCGCCGCCTCTTTCTGCGAGATGACGTCCTCGCAGTAGGATGCTACCGCCTCCCATGCCCCCCTACTGTCGACCATGGCCTTGGCCACGGCCGGCAAGGAAAGGTCTGCCCCTTTTGCTGCTGCGAGATCACGGTGCTGCATCGCCCAAGCAGGACAATGCTCGAGGTTGTGAAGGGCCGTGTCCTCGCTGCAGCCGCACTGGTAACACACGGGAGTCACCTCCCGTCTAGCCACCTTGTGAAGGTATTTGCCAAAGCAGCCACGCCCTGACAACACCTGCACTAGACGGAAGAACAACGTCCCGTGTCTTACCCTCCACAGCCTCACGGCTTGGGATTGGGCCTGGACCAACTCAGGCGGCGGGCGTTTGCCACTCTCCGCCTGCAGGTCCGCGCCTCGTCGGTAGACGTCGTCGAGCACTTGCGCCTCCAAATCCCACGGGGGTGTGCCCGCCAAGGCGCACGCTGCTTCCGCAGATACGGTGCGGTTGAAGCAGTCAAAGGGTTGCAGTAAAAGCGAATACACAGCTTACGGAAAGAATACGTATATTTTTAGAAGGCGAAATGAAAAGCACAGAAAGAAAGCGATATGCACAGTAGAACGACGTAGCACGTCTAGGTACAAGTCTTTAGGAACACTAGGTAAAGTTCATATATACACGAGGTAATGCCGAATGTTTATCGGATACGAGCGGGAGTGACATGCGCATAAGACTAGTGATGTTTCTCGACTAATGCCTGCGAGCGGCGCGTGTTTAAAAGAGATACCTAGACAAGGCGAGGGCGCTCGCTCAGGTAACCGGTCCGCATTGATCATAACTACATAAAAAATATCTAATTACAAAATCATCTGTTTGTACTGGCGTCTTAATTTTTTATTTGTACTATAATTTAACTTATATAATATTAGGTTAGAATTAAGTTTTTGATGTACATATTCATATATTAAGTTACGCCTACACGCTACACGGCAACCGCGTATGACCCTGACTACCATGACTCTCTGCGGCGCAGTAGAGCCTTGTTCTGTGCAGTCAGGGACTCGGCCCACACCGGGGTACCGTACAGCGCCATCCAGCGAACCACCCCCGTGTACAGCCGTCGGCAACCCACGTTCGGCCCGCCCAGCAGGGCTAGACAAATAACATTTCTGTTAGCGTTAACGTCAAACGCCAACGCCAAAATGTATGGCAATGACAGTACGTGCGGAAAAGTCACGTGATGTCACGCTAAGTTCGTAGACAAATAAAAACTGGCAACGAAACGCTACCGCTAACGTGGCGTTAGCGTGGCGTCTCTCATACAAAGTGACGAGTAGACAAGTGGAGTTTTTGACAAACGCAAACGTCAATTTTGGCGTTAAACGCTCACGCTAGTTAGCGGATGTTTGGACCCTGCCGCTAATGGTGTTGTGGAGTGTTTTTATAAGTGAAAAGTGTATTTTTTTTTGTTAAAATGCATTGTCTGAGGCTTTTATGGGCGGCAAATAATGAAGAAGCGTGGATTAAGCGTCAAATAAGACAAAATCGGCGGAGTGTGGAGGTTATCGCCGATATGTCGAAGTTGGAGTTTATTCAGCGGTTTAGGCTGGATAAACGAATATTTTCGAATCTCTGCAGCGATCTAAGGCGCCTAACTTCTCTAAAAGGAACTAGGGAAATTTCACTGGTTCTGGAAAGTTCACCGAAAATAGTGCAAGTATAACATACACAAGTGAAAAAATATAAAATGTAGCAATTACAGTGTATGTTAGTGAAATCTGCAGTTTTGGCCATTAAATATTTCAATCATTAATCAAGAGAATATAATTATATGTGTGAGCTGTGAGTGGATGTGTCATTTTAATACATTACATACTCTTTTCCATTTATCTGCTTGTTTGTGAACACCACTCCCTACAGAATTTAGAAGTTCAGTGAGCTCATTCCACTGATGTTCAGCTCTTAGTCGCCCTTGAGAACCTTGCAGAGGCCTTCAAAGATCACCATTCCTAAAAATAATAGTGTTGATTATCATTAGTACATTTTATATAATTATATTGATATACTTTCTGACGGTTTTAATTAGCTAGGTCAGTTAGACCTAGCCAATTCAAAAGTGCCCGGAAATGATTTCATTTAACTAAATGCTTTGAGTTTTTGGAGGCATAAGAACGCTTTGTTATAAAATAAATTTACAGCGTTCATAAGAATGAGGTCATGATTCCTGTTTGGCTCTATTGTTTAGTGATTAAAGTCGAAAATACGATAGAATGCTGTTGTAGAAGTAAAGCCACTTTATAAACTGATAGCGTTGAGAGCTCCACTTGAACAAAAATGCCAGTGAGGTCATAGTGTAAACAAATGAACCCAAACTATACGAAATGTTTCGTGATTATCATTGATTTTTACTTACCTTTCCATAAAATCTAACATTATTGCAAATTGTTCTGGACTCGCACGTAGTCTGATTTCCATCTAAAATTGAACATAATACATACATAAATTGAATAATATCTTTTTCTTGAAAAAATCTTTCTAACTTCTATATCTTTAAAACTCTGATCCACTTTTTAAATTACACATTACTGACATTAATATTGACACAAATAATTAATCATAAATATATGTAACATACATAATTACCTTTAAAGTTTACACTCGAAAAACACTGCACGCACAACTTATTGAAATGGTTTCAAATTACCGCCAGTAAAGACGCGTTTGACGTTGACATTGACGTTTGGGCTCACGCTAACTTCCATAGAGAAACTATCGTGTTTCCTTTCGACGCTGCGGAATAAGCGCTTGGCGTGAGCTTGGTTCATTGTCTACCATTTCACTCACGCTAACGCTGAGTCCGTAGCATGTGCGGAAACACGTACGGATGTATTTTGTCTAGGCCTGCAGGTTCGGCAACAGCCGGCTGAGGGCGGACGCCGTGCCGATCAGCTTCGGCGCAAGCTGAGCAAAATGCTCGCCAAAGTTCCACCTCCGATCCAAAACCAGGCCCAGGTATTTCATGCTTGCCCGTAGCGCTATTGTTGCACCACTAATAGAGAGGTGTGCGCCAGCTGGGGGCTGGCTTCGGGGCGCATGAAATACCAGGACCTCCGTCTTTTCAAGCGCCACCTTAAGGCCCAGTGCCTCAATTCGTCCCACGACGAGGGACACGGCCTCGATGGCAGAGCATGCCGCTTCTTCAAAGTTCCCTCCCCGGTCTAACGCGACGGCCCTACGCACAACTTGGCCATCACTCGTAGCAGACGAACCGCCCCTCCAGGTAATCTGCTACCAGCTGCCTCAGATAGACGGCCACCTGATGGTAGCGAAGCGCCTCCTGCCATGCAGCTGAACGGCAGAATGTTAAACAACACTCCACCCTGTGCAACCGTATCTTTCGCCTCGGCAAGATGGCGTCTATGGTCGAACGCCCTGCCCGAAAGCCGAACTGGGCGTTTGACAGGATCGGGCCGACCGCTTCCAAGTGCCGGACGATGCGGTTGGCGAAAATCTTCTCAAGCACCTTCCCCGCCTCGTCGAGCAACACAATCTGCCTGTATGCTGATGGAGACTCCAGTGGCCGCCCCGCGTTCTGCAGCAGCACCAGTCGACCTTCCTTCCTGGCTTTAGGGAACCGTCTCGCCGTCAGACAGCCATCGAACGGCTCCCTAAGCCTATCTTCTAGCGTTGCTTCCAGTGCCAGGGCCAGCGCCCTTGCAGGCACCCCGTTCGGTCCGGGTGCAGTCCTCTTGGACCGCGCCCGCAGGATTGCCGCCCCCATCTCCGCCTCGGATATTGGAGTAGTCTCCGCCTCTATTTAGCATTTCGCAATTCAGCCATGGTCAGCAATGGGTGATCCACCCGATTCGGGAAAGTGTCTCCACGATCCTGACAAGTAACTGGGCGCGAAATTTCTTCCGCGCCGCACGGTACGGACGCCCTCAGGGATCACGGTTTAGATCCTCCAGTGCATCAGCTCTCGACTGCACCTTCGCCTGACAAATCGCCAACTGCAGAGTCCCCCGAGCGTTGCGGTATGACTTATGCAGTTGGGACTGAAGCATCTCCAGCTCTTCATCGCGGTAGTGTAACCTGCGTACTTGCGAGTAGGTCCTCCGGGCAATTATACAAGCCGCGCGGAGGTCTGCTATCTTCTGGGACCACCAGTAGACCGCCACTTTGGAGGCTGTCTTCGGGAGCGAGGCATGGCTGGATCGCTATACGGGCTGATCCTACAGTAACATACAATTTTAACAAGCAATTTAAATAGAATTATGGAACTTGGCTTGAAAAATATATAAATCCAATTTCAGAACTTTTCCTCATTTCGTTGCGTTTTTTCTTTAGAATTAATTTTGCCGGCGCATCCGTTCGCTTTCTAAAAATATAATAGACATTTTTTCCCGCTATGAATATTCATTATCTGCCTACCCTTTTCCCAACTATGCTGGGGTCGGCTTCCAGTCTAACCGGATGTAGCTGAATACCATATTACAATAATATTTTACATGGAGCGACTGCCTGACGTCCACAACCCAGTTAGTACCGGGTAATACGATACCCTTTGGTAAGACTGGTTTTCAGAATTTCGGGCCAATGACTACTTAAGCCTCAGGCACAAGCACACAGGCGCGGCGCGGCACGCGGCGTTAAAATCTCCGTAGAACAATTTCTATGAAAACGCGTGCTAGTTTTCACACTGGCGCGTCGCGACGCGTTCCGTTTCAGATAATTTAATAACTTTTCGATAGCGCCGCGCGTGACGCGGCTTGAAGCGCGGCGTGTTCGCGGTTTTTAGATACGTTAGGATCGAGTATTGTTCGATAGGATCGAGAAATACTCGATCCTAACGTATCGAAAAACTCTAACCTAACCTATGCCTCCAGGTGGAAATCTTTAGTGGAAGTTCTCCAACCTGGGGAAAGTGGAGGGGTCTATCAGACTCGTCGGGGGCAGTGGACTCTAATGTGACCTCGCGCGAGTCATGAGTTTAAAATATCTAGTTAGATTTTAAGTTTTTTTTTATATGTTCCCTAATTAGTTCTCTATAAGGTTTTCAATTAAGATCTCAATACGTTAGGATTGAGTTAACGATCATCGAGTACTTGACGCCGTGCGACGCGCCGCGCGCTGAGGCGTCACGACGCGCCTGTGTGAACATACGCAGGCGTTTTCATACAAAATGTTCTACGAGTATTTTGTTTTTTGCCGCCGAGCGCTGAGGCGTCACGACGCGCCTGTGTGAACACACGCAGGCGTTTTCATACAAAATGTTCTACGAGTATTTTGTTTTTGCCTCAAACAAAGGCGCGCGCCACCCCGCGCCTTTGTGTGAGGCTTTGCGGCGCGGCGACACCGCTATGTCGCAACGCGCGACAAAACGCGCCTGTGTGAACGAGGCTTTACAACGACTGTCAAAGATCTTATATTATCCGGCTATGATTATTATTGACATAAATTTCAAATAATTATACTGAATATCTGAACGGTTTACCAAAATACTTAGAAAAAACAATCAATAAAATGGTATCTTACTGGGATAAAAAAGGGTGAACATTTGAGTTCAAACGTGAATTAGTTGCGAATCATCTAATTTCCAGATCAAACATAATTATGTTAAGTTAATAAACAAACACGCCAATCGACCAAGTTAGATTACAATTTTACATACATTCTTAAATATTATTGTCTTGTTAGATTTTTACCGTTTTGCTCTGCGCTGTTCCTCATTTTCCTAAAGATTGACTGGCTTTGCAATGTAACCGGTACCAATAGCAAATTACTCCAAACATTTTTATTTTTCGGTTGGATCTCATTATTCGTTGATGAGTTGCATGTTTTTGTCTTCAAGACATATCGTCAAACACTTAGATAGACAAAGATGGACTGGTTTTGCAATGTTAATGTTACCAATAACAAATATCTTTAAACTTGGTACGATTATTCCCAACTGGTAAGGAGTTCCACTCTTCATCTCCGGAACCCATCATCTGATCATCAGCATATTTAAATGGGAATAATTCGGAGACATTCCAAATACACTAAAAAAAAAACATTAAAATTGGTTCATAAACAACGGAGTTACGGCTGTAAGTCCATTAAAAAAAAAACATACAAACGAACATAGTACCTTTTCCTTATTGGAAGTCGGTAAAAAATAGCTTAGACTAATTTTTTTTCTATTTGGTCTAAACTCTCGATCCATCACTAAATATGGATATTACTGATTAATTTTGCGATGGATCGCACTCATCTCACATCACATGTAGGCATACTTACTTTACACACACACAAACTTGCTCACACATTTACACAATTACACAAACATATACTCACACACACACACACACACACACAAATATAGTTTGTAATTATAAAATATTGAAAGTTGATATGAAAGGGCGGAGTCTCCCAATACAGGCGTTACTTTGCTTAAAGGGAGGCTCCAATCACAATTCTGTTTATGTTACTTTGCTGAAGAAATAAATGTTTTTTAATTTTGTTTTTTTTTTTTTTTTTTTTGATTTAACAAGGATATTACTGAGCAATATTCCGGTTCTAAATTCATAGCTATACCGAGTAAATTGTCATTGCAGCAACATTTGTATACAATTAATAGTGTTTATTCTGTACCTCAAGTAAATTACACCCCGTGATAAACAAAATTAAATTTTTGTGGCTTTTTTCAATAAAAACAAAAGCATATACATATATTTAAAAATTATATATACATCAACTATATACATTATAATAATTAAAATAACTAAAATAAACTAACTACAAACTATAAAAGGGCATCAAAAAACTAATCCTCAACGCTGTCAGCCGGTAATATGCCCAAGAGACTGGCGGCGTTGCCACGTTGTATGGCAACAGTTAGCCTCTAGCCTAGGTAAAAGACAGCCCTTGGGTCACGGGAAGCGTCAACTAGGAAAATTGGAAATTTCCTTAAAAAGGCTGTGAGCACTCGGACCCCACGGCCCCAGAGTTTCAACCCCAAACGACTCGTGAATATAGTTTCCACAAGGATTACATATTCACGCCGCATGTGGTTCTCCGCAGCCTTTTGTGTTATTCAGTATTTTACCAGCGTAAATGTTGACTCTCCTGTAACCACCAAGCCAAAAAATCGGATTCCGAATAGCTTTGAGTATTTAAGCTTTAACGAATATTTATTTAATTTTCGCTCTGAACTATTTTCCACAAAAAAATAAAACGTTTAGATTTCACGAATGGTAGGTACCGGTATTTATATATTTTCAGCTGCATGTTAACAACTTTTACAAATGGGAATAGAAAAACCTCTACCTTCCTCCTTTCCTTCCTCCTTTTAGATTTATTACAATTCACTCAATATATTCAGGCCTTGTGCTCAAAGGTGTGAACAAATTAAATACACCGAACAAACGAACAATGGTAAAATGTTAAATACTGAAAATTGAATATAGTTTTATTTTATTTTTGTGTTAAAATTGAAAATGCAATGTGTTTAATATTACTTTTGACCGGTAGTTGCACAGTGGTAGCTAAGTAAAAAAATAAGCATTATGGTGATATTCTTTCTAATTCTTTTTACAATTTACCGCCATGTTACTTGGACACAAGCATTCATGAAGCATTAGATCGATACATACACACTTGTTTTGCTCCCATAGCAATTTTCCCGTTTCCGGAGGGGAGCTGAGATAATGACGAGCCTGGGCCAATTGCAGGCAGGCGAGTGTATTCAAAATAATATTGAAAAAAAAAACTGGCCAACAGTGAATCAGTCACGCACAATTTGGAGTTCAGTGTTCCGTCCCAAACAATAGTGATTGATAAGTCTATTGATCGGTCGCCGGCCAGCCGGAGTTACTGCATTGCAGGCAGTATTGGGCAAAATGTAATCTAACTACATTACTAACTACGACTACATTAAGTAATTAGTAATCATAACTACAAACTACATAAAAAAATCGAAAAATGTAGTTAAAAATTTTGACTACTAACTACTAATTGTAGTTGCAATCACGATTACTTGATTACTTTTTATAACTACAGATTTAAAATGATGTTGCGTCAAAAAAAGCAAACACGCGCGATAATCGTTCATGTAAGTACATGAACGACTATCGCGCGTGTTTCGACTTGTCGTTTGGTAGGTAGGTAGTTAGTCTAACAGTGTGTAGGTACGTCCGTTTGGTTTGCCACTATTGTAATTTGAAAACGCTACTGCGCGTGCGCCACTTAGTTATTTTATCGTATTGCTAGTTAATTGTGCACTATGAACGAGTCAGATGAGTGTCTGCCACTGTGCAATGAAGCTTCTACTTCAACTTCAAGTTTTAACAGCTTGGTGGAAAATATAACCGATTTAATGACATTATTGATTTTTCTACCGCCAAAGCACAAAATGCAGCGATCGCTGCAATATCTTTACCACGCTTTAAAACCAAATGGTTTACTTGCATTCCCATAGAAGAGCATCAAAGTTTGAAAACCTTTTTCAAAGCAGCTATTGCAAAAGAAGTTTCTGAAAATGCTGAATACAGTTCAGCAATAAAGAAACAAGACAAAGATGACTTTTTTCAATTTGATAGCTCTTCTTCAGATACTGAGGAAGATGTATGCCGAGTCCAGAGGTCAAAAGCAGATCTGATTGTTTCTTGTTATTTATCAGATATGGATCGAGAACTAAATTGTCTTCATAGATATCCAGAAGTGAAAAAAGTACTCATAAAATACAATACTCCATTACCTTCTTCGGCTCCAGTAGAAAGACTGTTTTCATACTCAACTATGATAAACCATCCCAAATCCCACAGGCTATCGGATGAAATAATATAATATAATATAATTTATTCAATAAGTAGTTTGTACATGGTATACAAAGTTGTCTTATATAATCAGAAGTTATAAATAAATAGAACCAGTACACATATAAAATGGGTCATTGGACTCCCTTTCCTAAACTAGGCAGAAAAACTGTCTGTATCTTAGGAAAGAGTATCCATTTACAGTGAATCTTATTACGGTTACAAAAAATTTGGTACGTGCAGTAGGCGAACAAAGTACTTATGTTAAATTAGTGTAAAAAAAAAAAGAACAAAAGATGAAATAAAAAACATGAGTGTGTGTGGGTATATGTGTTTTCGAGTGTATGGACGTGTGTGTGTTTGTGTGGGTGTGTATATATAAATGTTCGAAAAACGTGTAGTACTAAAAGCTAATTTAAATGATTAACCCAATCAACCTTTTTTGTTTATTAATTTGATTCGCAAATAATTTTAATTAAGTTGATGTTTGCTGAGTAATTTAAATTTTTGAATACTTGTCAACAAAAAGGAATTAAGATCTGATAAGTATCGGTACATTTAATATCTACAGCTTTAATCCTTGCATTTGATTATTCATGAAAATAAACATAGGTATGTGCAATCAACTGTTTTTTTTTATGCAGCCATATTCCAAAACATTTATTACTACCACATTACATTTGTTTATTTAATTGCAAAATATAAGTTCAGAAAACTTAAATAATCAGTAATTATAACTACTAGATTGCAGCAATCAAATTAATAACTACTTAATGTAGTTTGATTATTGTAGTTAAGTTACATGAAATCATAACTACATGTAGTTAACTACTTTTAATCGTAATTAGTAACCAGATTTCAAAATTGTAGTTAACTACGCCCTATACTGATTGCAGGTTATTAATAATCCTGTGCTAGCTCATCATCAGCCGAGCCTTTTCCCTACTGCATATGTTGGGCTCGGCTAAACTCTAAATGAAATAATTTCAAGAAAAAAGTATATTCTTAATTATACTCTATAATTTTACTTTTACTAAAATAATTTTTTCCAAAAAGCCTTTCAACTCTTTCACTGTAGACGAAAGAAAACGACGGAAGAAAAATTGTAGCCGTACAATTTTTCCGTAAAACACGACTTAAGACTGAAATTCTCACAAAAGAAGGCTCCGTTTGCCTTTTAAGCGGAACCCTAAAAGCCTTAGATGAGTTCCCTGTTCGAAGTCAAAGGGTGCGTAACTAAATCGCCGCTCAGTGTGCCTTTTTTAATCGGTTTAACTAACCGTTAAAAAAATGGGAACGCCGCAGAATGTGTTTTAGCTGCAGAATAAAATCATCGTTCATGTTAGTGGCTTGTGTGTGATAAAAACCAGTGAGCCAAAATGCAAGGTGTTATTGTTTCACTTGATTGCATTATGAAGGTTGTCTGTTACAAATAATAATTAGATATTGTTGTTAGGGTCCAAATGTTATGAGAGCTTCTCCCTTGTAGCAATCGGATTTTTTGGACAAAATTGACCAAATTATTCGCAACACTGTTACATCCATATTAAGGCCAGTACTCGTATATTCAGAATCGACCTATTTTTGATTCAACATTAAACAATCAAATATTGTTTATTTTGATCTGATAATAATGTATGTTGTAGTTTAAGAAACATTCTTAATTATTCTACGGTTCAAAACACGATATGTACAACTTGACCCGATCATAAAAAATCGAAATGATGTTAATTGTTTTTTTATCGTTTTCAAGTCGTTCTTGAAGTAGACCAAACTTTTGCTCCTAAAAAACATGTCAAAAAATAGGCAATGATGTTTGAAATAATATTCTATGGTTACTTTTTCTCAAAAAGTTTTTATTGTTTAACAAGATTTATTATATAAGAAAGCGGTCCGTGCAATTCGCTTCATGCAGACTCGTCTGCATAGACAGGTTAAGCAGACGACAACCTCCTAGGTTGAACTGCGAGATGACATTCACAAAAAAAAAAACGCTTCGCTTCAGTAGCCCGCCGCGCGCCGAGGTGGGACCTGTGACGCTTTTTGCTGACTCGCTGCCTCGCTAATCGATCGAAATATACCAATGATATTTTTTTATTTTCCGTGTTTGTATATTAGTTTTAAAAATCTGTCTATAAGTATTGTTGTAGGTTCTAGTATTAATATTAATAGTTTAAATAGGTAGATATTAGTTTAAGTTGTAATTTAATATAGTGGTATAAAAAGATTAAAATGGGGAATAAAAACAGATGCAAAAGAAAATATCCAGGATTTAGCTGCAGATGTTTGATTACTTATTATTTTTCTTCGAATTTATAACTAGATACTCATAAAAGATGACGCGACCGACCAGTATTGTAGTTTTATAGATAATTAGATACCTACTTGCTTTCGTCACAGTACTAGCAGTTGCAGGTATGGACGACGACACGGCAAGCTATAGGTACATTCCAGTATAAGCTGACTTCTCATTGTATGAAAAACCTATACAATACAAGGTCAGCTAAAACTGGAAATATTTAGCTTGATAATAATGTCGTCGTATGTAATTTACAATTATAGTAATATCAAAGAAAATATAAACTAGTTGATATTTTTGTTTTTAAAATTAAAGTGTGACGCAACAGTAGCACAACTACAAGAAAGACCATTTATGCTGAAAAAACTTTTTAGGGTTCCGTTGTAAAATGGCAAAAACGAAACCCTTATAGATTCGCCCCGTCCGTCTGTCTGTCTGTCCGTCCGTCCGTAGGTCACAGCCATTTTACTCCGAGATTATTGATACCACACAGTTGAAATTTGGAGAGTAGGTGTCTTGTATGAATCTCTACACAAAAGTGGTGTAAAATTATGAAAAAAATAAAAAAGGGGTGGCTATCAATATATATAACTGAGGGTTGATAAAAATAATTTCAATGTTTATAACTGTGTGGGGTGACTATCGACAGGACTTAAAAAATGATAGAGGTTCCTTAACACTTTTTTTCTGAATTCAATATTTGATATTTGCTTCAAAAGCCCCTCTAATTCAAAAATCTATAAGGGTTCCGTTTTTGCCATTTGGCAACGGAGCCTACAAAGTATGTACGGCCCTAAACAGTATTTAAGATACCTTGATGTCATTTTTGAGAGCTATCGATAGACACCCCACACAGTTATAACCTGCAGTTATATTATGGTAGTTGTAAATTTCAAATCACAGATAACCTCCTCTAGATTCAGTATTATAAAATTTTGTTTAAATTCGAGTTCACCGAATGTAGCGGTAGACACGCGGTGCGCGGGAATTGAAAAGTGCAATCCGATTGGCTATTTCAAGGTGACGTCACCGGCCGTAGTGATGAGACAATGACATTCAATGTAGATTCCGACGTCGATATTTTTTTTAAACAGTGATATATTAATGTTCTCTTTTTATGTTGTGAAGATCCTACTTCATTACGATATGTAAAAGATTAAGTACCAAATATTCCTAATGAACAAAGTTTTAACTTTAACATTTTTACATGCCATTGGTTTAATTAACGGTTGAATTCGCACAAAAACTGATTATTTTTTCAGAATCAACAGTAAATAAATAATTTTATATTTTAATTGAACTATTTTGTCCAAATAAACAACAAAATATCGATAGCATCGATATTTTATCTATCGATAAGCGAGAAAGAGAAAAGAGAAAGAAAAAAGGGAAAGACATCAACACGAGTCACTACCTCAGCCACTATAAGTTGAACTCTTCCTAAAATGGTTGATTTTATAATTTTACTTTTAATCTTTTTTATAACTCAAGGTCCTGAATAATTTTCCTCACCATTTAACAGCATAGGCAGTCTTTTTTTTAAGTGAACCATAACAATCAAACTTTCATACATATTGAATTCTCTAAATTGCTAACTTTTGGTCGACACTGAAGAGATAGATACGCTACGCGCATCGAGTTATATTGTTGCTAAGTCACAAAGGTGCGGCGCGCATAAGTTGCTTTTTTGCGAAATCTAGAGGAGGTTATCTGTGTTTCAAATCCAAAGGTAAAATATAAATCTTTGTAGTAAAATAAAAACAAAACTTTGTCAAATAATAGCAATATCAATAATAAATATTATTGAAGTATATTTTTTCTTGATTTTTAAATTCGTATCACTAAAACAATATAAAAAAATACTTTTTATTTAAAAAAATAGAATGCATGAAAAAAAGCACATTACGTGCCTAGCATTTGAACCTCCAATGTTATGCACGGCAAGCGGTCGTGAAACCTTCGGTCTATAATTCGTTCCTCGCTCAGACGTTATCAATTTCTCTTTGATGTCTGTCTGTTCATACATTGGAACAGGCGTAAGATCAAACATCGAAACGTCCTTCTCTTCGTTTGCTGTCTGGTCATCGTAAGAAATAACTGTGAATTGTATTTTATGCCGGAGATAACACACAACGAGGAAGATATTAGACATATTTCAATTAGTCGAGCATCAATCATCCTGCGGTTGGCCAGTTGTCCTCGTGCATCGCCTAAATACACAGTAACAATACAGGATAGGGATGAAATTGTGTCTGCCCCCGACCCTTTAAGTGAGCATGGCGAAAGGTCATTCACCTAGACAGTCGATGTAACGTCCGCGTAAAAGCACACGACATACGAGGGTCCTAAATGTAGTAGGGTTGTTCAGGGTTTATTTCGCAACGTAATTACAGTTGTAAATACAGGCATTTTTGGCATCCGACCATTTTTTAAAGTAGTTATCCCTTAGTGTTGAATACACCTGAAATATTGAAAAAGTTGATGTCGAATTCTTACAAACTACAACGAATTGCTCGTTTACTATAAACAAATTTTTAATTTTACTATTTAGTGTAATTCTGAATCACGCTTCGTGAACGAGCCACTGTTTCGTTAAATTCGCAGTGTGAAAGAGATGAAACTAGCAGCCTTTTGAAGATAGTGTACCTCGCTGCTTCATCGATGCTTAGACAAGACGTATCAAGAGATGAAATACATCTCACAGATGTATCTGTATCGCATCGATACAACTTTCCTTTAAATTGCAGTTTTCCCATCAGTTTATAACGTGTTTCGAAATCATTTCGATTTTATACTGAAAACTTTTGGTATCTCCTACTTTCTATCCACTTCGCACGAGTGCAATCTACTGATGGCGACCTGTTGAAAAAATGATATTTCTGTGCTTCATTTAAGTTAAACACAAATGTTATAAACTCATAAATATTCGGCTTTAACCATCTATATGATGGTGAAATCCACACTAAAATGCATTGTGCATCTGAGAAGAACTAATCGGAAACTACTACAGATATAGCTTTTTGCACTGTGGCAGTCTAGCCGCTTTGCTGCCTTACTAGATAATTAAGTTATTACAACATTTTGCCACTCTATCTGAAACTGACGGCAGCGCTACATTTCCGCTTGGCTTAATCAACTCACTGGTAATGGGTTGGTACGGTACTTAATAATTAATGGGACTTGACAACTCTAGCGTCGGTCGATGCGAGTTTGCAAGAAAATCACTAGAGGGCTTACAATGGACCATGTCTTAAGGGCCAACGCAAACTGCCACACGAGGCGGTACTGTTTAATAGAGATGGACTGAAATCTGTTCAGATTCGGTAATACCGAAATTCGGCTGCTTTTACCGAATTTCGGTATGCGACCGAAGCTCAGTTTGGGGACAGAATAATTAAGTTCAAGTACCGAATATTCGGTTGAACAACCATTTAAAAATATGCAGGACAGATTAGTAGAATCTTAAGCCTCGTTCACACAGACGCGTTTTGTCGCGCTTTGCGGCATAGCGGTGACGCCGCAACGCAAAGCCTCACACACAGGCGCGGCGTGGCGCGCGCCGCGCTCGGCGTCAAGAAACAAAATACTCGTAGAACATTTTGTATGAAAACGCCGGCGTGTGTTCACACAGCGCGCGTGACGCCTCGGCGTGACGCGGCGTGAAGCGCGGCGTCATCGCGTTTTTTCTCGATAGGATCGAGAAATCCTAACCTAACCTATCCCTTTTCTCCAGGTGGAAATCCTTAATTAATGTCCTCCGCCTTGGGGAGAGCGGAGCGTATTAACTAAAATCACCCCGATGTTCAATCCCACACTTGCATCGGGGGGCAGCGCTATCCTGATGTGACTTCCGATGCCTGGAACTGGTGCTGACCCATTTGACAAGCAGGTGTCTGCTACGGCCCGTCTTAGATACGGGCCGTAATGTCATCGCTAACTCGAGTGCGCGTAACACCTATGTTCCTTTGTTCCGACAAAGAATAGAAATATCCGTGCAAAAAGTGATTCCAGTGATTTGATTTCGATAAAAGCCGATAGCATTAACACTATTATTGGCGTAGTAGTATTTATATTGTGCTTTAAACTGTAAATAACAACCTAGTGACAAAAAACAATCGGCATGTGTTCTTAATATACCGACATTATGTGTTGAAAACCAGCGAATTGAGTGAAACGCGTAAGTGACTCGAATCGCACGGCGCTTACGACCTTCTTCTCGCCGACTCGCGTCGCGTCGACTTGCTGCTGGGCCTTTATTAACGTGCGTTTTATTAACGTGCATAAAACTTTATTTATCACTTTTTCAAGTACATTTTTATTGGCTAATCATCAATATGAAGTGTGATTGTTGTTCAGAAAGTATAACCGAAGGAAGTTCCGTTTTTAAGTGCTCTTCGTGCCAAAAACCCTACCACCCTTCTTGTCTTACAAATTTGCTGGGTTCGGATTTTCAACAAAGTGAGCAGTATAACTGGCTGTGTCCGACCTGCAAGCCAAAGATGCGAAACGCAGATAACACCCCCGTACGCAACAGCCAAGGTGGTGATCCGAACATAACGCTGAGGAAAAAAGGATCATCGACAAACATATCAATCGATGTCACGCCCAAGGAAGCGCCTGTTACGTCATCCGAAGTTAATCGCATCATGAAGAAGCAGATAGACGATCTTATGCGGCACCTCAACGAAACTTTGGCGAACTACGTAAACAAAGAACTAAAGGCGATAACGGACAAAATAGAGGGACTTAAAACGTCGATGGGGTTCATGAACGAGAAGTTTGAGGAAATGAAGACGGAATTTTCACTGAACACCTCAGTAGTCACGGGCATAAAGAAAGAGAATGAGCAACTCAAAGTCGCCGTCAAAGACTTGACCGGGAGATTGAACCAGATGGAACAGCAAGCTCGTTCCTCGAATTTGGAAATTCAATGTTTGCCTGAGCACAACAATGAAAATCTAGTGTCTACCGTTATGAATATTAACAGAGTTATAGCAGGTGATTTAGCAGAGAACAGCATACATCATGTCACTAGAATTGCAAAACAAACCCCAGCTAGCAAACGCCCAAAATCAATTGTTGTTCAATTTAGCTGTCCGCGAGTTAGAGATAATTTTCTAGCTGCTTCTATCAAGTTCAACAAGAATAAAACTGCAGAAGAGAAACTTAACACTGCTCTGCTTGGTATTGGTGGTAAAAAAGAAAATGTTTTCATTGTAGAACACCTGTCTCCTGCGAACAAAGCCCTGCATGCTGCAACTAGAATCAAAGCCAAGAGTTTGGGTTATCAGTATGTATGGGTTCGTGGCGGAAGGATTTTTGTGAGAAAAGTTGATGGCGCAGACTACAAATATATTAAGGATACGGAAACGTTAGACAAATTACAATAGGCCAAATTGAAGTTTTTATAAGGTATTTAGATTTAGATTATAAATTTCGATCAGTTAAAAATTTACTACCAGAATGTCAGGGGTATCAGGTCAAAACTAAATGAAATTTATCAAGTGGTCGCCTGCTGTTCATACGATATTATTATGTTTACTGAAACTTGGTTACTCAGTGGTATCTTTGACTCAGAGATCATGGATGGGCGATATATCATTTATAGGCGAGACCGGACCATTAACATCTTTAATAACAAAACCGACGGTGGTGGGGTCCTTATTGCTATCTCTAAAAACCTTAAATCACACAGATTGGTCAATTTCGAGAGTTCTTGCGATGATCTCTGGGTCAAGTTATCACTTGGGGTGGGTGGAAAAACTAAAGACATTTATCTTTGTACGGTATATCTACCCTCGCCAATACAGCCCAGATTGTTGGAGCATTTTGTTGATAATACAAACAATGTGTTGGAGCGTGTTGGTGACTGCTTGATAGTAGGTGACTTCAATATGAAATCTATTAACTGGCTCGGAGCCGATGGCAATGTGATAAAAGTACCACAGAGGACATGTTCCAGTCTGGAACAGACTCTTTGGGATTTCGTTTTGCTTAATAATCTATGTCAGTATAATTGTTTGTGCAATCATAATAATAGAATTCTTGATTTAGTGTTTACGAATTTAGAAAATGTTACTGTAAGTCCACCAGTGGATGTTCTCTCTAAGGTTGATCCACACCACCCCCCTGTATTATGTGAGCTCTCTTTTTCTCATGTTCTAAAACCACAGAAATGTGATACTAAAACAAGATTAAATTATCTAAAGGCAGATTATTTGGCAATTAATACAGCATTAAAGAGGGTTGATTGGACGGAGGAATTGGTGTTCTCCATGACTGTCGATCAGATGGTAGACAAATTCTATAATATATTGAATGAGTTAATACAGAAATACGTGCCACAAGTTGTAATTAGAGAAGGGAAGTATCCATACTGGTTTTCTAAAGACCTCATTAAAAGACTAAACGAGAAAAACCGCTTACGACTTAGAATTAAAAAATACAAAAATCCCTTAGACACTATTGCTTTGGAGACACTGAAAAAAAGATGCAACCGTATGGCTACTTCCTGCTATAATGCATACATTGCTGATATAGAGGCTAAAATTGAATCGAATCCAAAGTATTTTTGGAGTTATTTAAAGATGAAGAGAGGTGGAGCTAGTAACTACCCTAGTTCTATGACAGATGGTGTGAATAGTTCCGAGAATATTAGTGAAATTTGTAACTATTTCGCAACTCACTTTTCTAAAGTGTATCGCGCTGATCAAAGCGATGAGCATATAAACGTACATAGCTGCCTGAGTAATAATATTTTGAGCCAAATAATAATATCCCAAGATCAGATCCTCAGACAATTAAAGAAAACAAATGTTAACAAGGGCGCTGGCCCTGACAATATACCTTCCTTGTTTTTGCATAAGTTATCAGATAGTCTCTCGTTACCGTTGTGTATATTATTCAATACCTCATTACGTCAGGGTATTTTTCCAAGCATATGGAAGGAGACTAGAATCGTGCCCATTTTCAAGAGCGGTGATCAGTCTGACGTAACTAACTATAGGCCCATAGCTATTCTCTCTGTACTGGCAAAAGTTTTTGAAGCACTTATATGTCCTGTATTGTCCAGACATATGTCACAACTTATAATAGATAACCAATATGGGTTTATGAAAGGTAAATCAACCGCTACAAATTTGGTGACTTATGCTGAAAGTATTGTTGAAGCAGTTGATGCGCGTGTTCAGGTTGATGCAGTCTACACCGACTTTAGCAAGGCATTCGACACAGTCGCTCACAATTTGCTTGTTGAAAAGCTGAAAATGTATGGTGTGTCGGATCCCTTGCTGAGTTGGTTCAAGTCATATCTGTCACAGCGGACGCTTAGGGTTGTGATGAATGGCTGCAGCTCAGATTCATACACAGCCACCTCAGGAATTCCCCAGGGATCTCATGTGGGACCATATTTATTCATCCTTTTTATCAACGACATATATAAGTGCTTTCAGAACTGTAAGATATATCTTTTCGCTGACGACCTTAAAGCCATAAAAGCTATTAGAAAGCCTGCTGATTGGGTACATTTTCAGGGCGATTTAGATAGGCTGAGTAAGTGGTGCGAGCACAATAAAATGTCTTTAAATATCAAAAAATGTAAGCACATCAAGTTTACTAAAAAAAAGAATGTCATACCCACAGCTTATAACTTCAACGGTCAACAACTTGAAGAAGTGGAATCTATACGAGACCTGGGCGTCCATTTTGACAAAAAGCTAAGGTTTGTTGAGCATATTGACAGAATTATACTAAAAGCAACAAAAATGCTTGGTTTTGTCATGAGAGAGTGCAAAATCTTTAAAAAAATTAAAACCAAAAAAATTATGTACCACTCACTGGTCAGAAGTCAACTTGAATATTATATATTAGTGTTGTCTGGTCCCCTAAATATGATGTGCACATAAAGCGTATCGAACGATTGCAGAAAAGGTTTTTATGGCATCTGACTTATCATTGCAATATGGGTAAAAGTCTCAAATCGTACCGGGAAAGATTAAAATATTTTAGGATTGTCTCGTTAGAGAAACGAAGAGACATGTTGGATTTAATTTTCCTTAAAAAACTAGTAACAGGTACTTTGAACTGTCCTGAGTTGCTCAGTAAAGTGTCCTTCCATGTGCCACGAAACCTACCTAGACGGTCTACTAGGAAGCTGTTTTGCACGCCAAAAAGCTATACAAATTTAAGGCAACATTGCTCACTGTGGAGAATGTATGCTGTATACAAAGAACACGACGAAGACATCGACTTATTTCATACATCAGTGCCTACTGTAAAGAAAATCCTAAATCATACTTCGCTTAACAACTAACGTAATTAAGTTTAATTCTGTTTGGCCTACCTTCACATTTTGGATATTTCTATTGTTTTAATTCTGTTTTAATTTGTTCTTATTCTGTTTTGTTTTTTTTTTGTTTTTTCGATGTTACACTAGCTGTTTAGGCGCATAACATAGTGCATGTAGTGCTCTTCTTTAAGTGATGGGGCACTTAGACTTAAGTTTTGAAATGTTATCCTATTTTTATGTAATAGTGTACTCATTGTTGAGGAGCCAAATTAAATAAATAAATAAATAAATAAATAAATGTGGGACTGAACATCGGGGTGATTTTAGTTAACACGCTCCGCTCTCCCCAAGGCGGAGGACATTAATTAAGGATTTCCACCTGGAGAAAAGGGATAGGTTAGGTTAGGTTAGGATTTTTCGATACTCGATCCTATCGAGAACGCGGTGAGACGCGCGCCGCGCTCGGCGCCGAAAAACAAAAATACTCGTAGAACATTTTGTATGAAAACGCCTGCGTGTGTTCACACAGCGCGCGTGACGCCTCGGCGTGACGCGGCGTGAAGCGCGGCGTCATCGCGTTTTTTCTCGATAGGATCGAGAAATTCTAACCTAACCTAACCTATCCCTTTTCTCCAGGTGGAAATCCTTAATGAATGTCCTCCGCCTTGGTGAGAGCGGAGCGTGTTAACTAAAATCACCCCGATGTTCAGTCCCACACATGTATCGGGGGGCAGCGGTATCCTGATGTGACCTCCGATGCCCCGAACTGGTGCTGACCCATTTGACAAGCGGGCGTCTGCTATCCGTACGCGCTTTACGGCCCGTCTTAGATACGGGCCGTAAAGCGCGTACGGAAATTAGGACCGTTTTGCGCGGTACATTTTTCGTAAGCGAAACCTTTGGACCCCGTTTTTTATTTATTTCCTTGTATAAATTATTACAACTTCTATTGTATTACCTTGCTATTTACATATATTACCTTATTAAATAATAATATTACACAAAACTAGACAGAATAAAATTATCCTAGAACATTATGTTCGAAAATCTGAGGTGGCTGAATTTTTATTTTACAATTTTCATCATATTTCCTAAATTAATTAACTTATTGACATGAATCCTTTTGTATTGTTGTTTTTAAATGTAAACCTATTGTTTGACACTACTTTCATTAAAATATCTGCACTAATTAAAATTCTCATTTTCAAGTTACGTAATTATATGAGACAAATTTTCTAACTTAATTTTTTGATCATTCGATTTGAGCATTCGCCGCCGCCGCCAGCGGCAGAGCTTCACGTGGTTCCGACCCTTTGATCTAGCCGCAACACAGTTGCACGCACGCGTCTTGTGAACTTGTTGCCAGTCTCAAATACTGAGATCGGAATGGATCGAGCTGTTAGGTTAGGTTGAGATGAGCGTTCACCCAACCCGCAGCATACACTACCTGCTTGTCAAATGGGTCAGCACCAGTTCCAGGCATCGGAAGTCACATCAGGATACCGCTGCCCCCCGATGCAAGTGTGGTATTGAACATCGGGGTGATTTTAGTTAGCACGCTCCGCTCTCCCCAAGGCGGAGGACATTAATTAAGGATTTCCACCTGGACAAAAAGGGATAGGTTAGGTTAGGTTAGGATTTCTCGATCCTATCGAGAAAAATCGCGATCACGCCGCGCTTCACGACGCGTCACGCCGAGGCGTCACGCGCGCTGTGTGAACACACGCCGGCGTTTTCATACAAAATGTTCTACGAGTATTTTTGTTTTTCGGCGCCGAGCGCCGCGCTTCAGGCCGCGTCGCGCGCGGCGCTATCGAAAAGTTATTAAATTATCTGAAACGCAAAGCGTCGTGACGCGCCAGTGTGAACACGCGCACGCGTTTCCATACAATTTGTTCTACGGAGATTTTAACGTCGCGTGACGCGCTGCGCCTGTGTGTGGGAGGCTTTATATTTTGCGAATAGAACTCACTGCTGGAGCATATGGGTCGTTATGTTTAACTCGCACACGATTCACTTAGTTTTAGTTTTATCTTCCATTCTGTATAGAAAGTCCACACACTTGATCTTTTTCGAGCATTAATTGCCTTTTCGACGTACGACTGCAAGATTTAAGGCGTGAAAAAATGTAAACAAATGCACATGTCACAGACGTCATGGATTAAGCAATACCAACAATAAGTGAAATGACAGGACACAGGCTGGGTAGAATGCGCGCGAAATTCAACCGAATTTGGGCTTCGGCACATGTTACAACCGAATCTTCCGCCGAACTCAACATTCGGTCCATCTCTATTGTTTAATAATTTATGTTTCATACTATGGCAATTGAAATTGAAATAAGATATACGGGGTGGAAGGGACACAGTACCGTTTAAATTACCGATGAAAAATTTCCATGTGGGGGTTCAGAATGATGTTCTGACTATGTGGTTTCCGTTCTCGCGCTGGTGTCCCCCTAAGGATATTTGACACTTCATCAAATATCTATATATCTATGAAGAATTTTCAGATAAATTAAATGGAAGAATGATAGGTTATTTTAAGATCTTTAATAAAAAATATTTCGTGATTTTTTCGTTTTAAATAAAAATGATATTTTTTTTTAATCGCCGTAGAAAATTAGTATGATAAAAATACTTCATTTCTTCTTATAAAACTATTAATTTTAACCTCTTACATTAGTTAAACATCAAGATCGATTGTTCATACTTAAAATTAAATTGTCAATGTCTTGCTGCGGTACGACGTCCCATGTTCTTTGCAAGTGTTCGCAAAAATTGTTGTTCCGTCCTCAAATTTGGCAGGAAATCTCTCAAAGCTCTTCGTTGTAACATGTCTCAGGCATGGTCGATAGGATTTAAGTCGGGCGACTGTGCAGGCCAATCCAAAACTTGAATATCGTGGTCTTGGAGAGCGGCCGACACCAGCCGCGCCGTATGGGAAGCATACGGCGCGGCTAATGGGATTCTATGTGGGACAATAACAGGCTCTACTACCTCCTCGTGGTATTTTTGTGCAGTCATGTTACTTTGGATCCAAACGAGCTGGGTTCGTCCGCCAAGACGTATTCCTGCCCACACCATGATTGTCCCGCCTGGGTATGAGTGGACTTCCTGAGGGTGCCGTAGACAGCTAACTCTCCCAAGAGTTCTCCAAACGCGTGTTCGTCGTGAATCCGGATGAAACCCAAACCGGGACTCATCGGTGAACAGCACCAAAGACCATTGTTCGTCACTCCATGGTAAATTTTCCCGAGCCCACGAAAGCCGCCGACCGCGATTGCCACGTCGCAATGCTGGAACATGTAGCGGTCTTCGAGCATGAAGATCAACTTCATGCAACCCCCTTCGCACGGTCTGGTCGCTTACCAGCAGCTGGTGGTCCTCCTGGAGCCTTTGTACTAGTTACATCGTTGTGATATTCGGTTGTCTTTTGGCGGTCATTTGGAGAAATCGATCCTGTCTTTGCGTAGTAGTAGCACGATATCTACCCGTGTGCCGTTCAGCCACATCCCCAGTACTGCGATAAAGTGACCATAACCTTGATATCACGTTTTGGCTAGTGTATAGGGCCTCAGCAATGACGCTTTGAATAGCACCATTTTCTAACATGCCCACGGCTCGTAACATTTTATTTCGGGTCAAATGACGACGTAACGTGACTCTTAAAGCTCACACGGCACATTAAATTAAAAAAAGAAAAACAATTTAATCACTTTTCATTAATTAATATTAACAAAACAATTTTAACTTTCCTTGACGCAACGAATTACTAACCATTTTGCCGCCGTATTTTGTTGTTCAATCTGTATATAAACTTTTTATGGAAACTAAAAAGATTTTAAACTATAAATTCGTAAATAATTTAGGATTAACCTCTAGGTATCCCTAGATACTGTTGATGTGTGTATAATGGTTCGAGCTAATTCTCGAACCTCTATATTATATTTTACAGATAAGTGTAAAATCTTTTAAAAAGGTCTTACTTAATACACCTTATCATAAAATTCCTGCCGCCCCGTCTGCCGGTTTTCACTTGCCGTAACTTACACCTATCGAAGTAAAATACACAGGATTTACCCCTAACAACTGACGTCACTTGATGCTGCAGGTACGTGTACCTATTCTCTACGTATTCAAAGTTTTTGCTAACAAGGTGTCTATATTCAGTGTAATTACATCAGCAAACTGAATAATCAACTTCAGTAAACTACTGAAACGAGACGCAGAACATTATACTGAAGAGAAAATGTAGATAAGGTTTCTAGCCGTAGGGTAGCCAAACATCAAACTAATATTCTATACTTCGGAATTGACTGTAAAATCTTTTGGATTGTGTTAATTACTTAAATACAATAAAAAAACAGGTTATTCATAATTCTAAGATAACTTAGATACTGCGAAAAACTTAAAAACAAAGCAAGGTTGATTTAGTTACAAGTGCGAATATCATTAGTTGCTCGTCGGTATCTACAAAACATAATTAATTCTAGGTTTTTGTATTACAAAAGCGACTAGATATTATTAAAACTCGTAGAACAGTTTGCAGCTACTAGCTGTAATCTCAATTAGCTGAAACATTTTTGTTTTGCTGACGACGTTCTCATTCGGGTAATGGGACGATTCGCACAAATTGAACTCGCCCGAAAAGTGCGAGTCGACACCTTTTAAAATAATCTTTTTTCAGTAGGAGATTAGCACGAATCTAATTTTTGTCTCTAATTTCTAATTTTTTTCAAATTGACACCTCCTAAAGTATGTAGTAGGCAATTCGCACACACATTGTGTTGCAATACAGTTAAGATAAAATACACTAGTACTCGTACAGAGTATTAAAAGTTAAATATTTTTAGTAACGCTCCATTCGACGAAAGAGATTTAAAAGTAAATATTTGAAATATCTGCAGATTTTCTAACTCTGTGAAACGGCATGAGAAAAGAAAGAAGTACTAGGCTGTCATACATTTAGGATTAATTAGGATTAATTTATTCTGTTCGCGACCCGTTTTGTGCAAGTTCTGCGCAGTAACTTTACGAAAAGTATTAGGCTAGCATAAGCTCAAGGTGATATGTATTTTAATCATTCTAGGTATGTGAGTGAGTGCCTGTTTAGCAATACTAGAAACTATGATTGATATACCACCTTCTATGCATGCAGGCCTAGTACTTTTTGTCACCAATGACGATTTTAAACTTGTTGTTATAAAAACAGTTAACTAAATAAAGTATTGGTTATGTGTGAAACTTGTTGTTATAAAACTTGTCAACTAAAGTAGTGGTTTAGTGCTCAATTCGAGAATCTGCGGTACTTGATCGAGGTAAGTCATCAGTATTTTACTACACTGTTTAATCCAGCGGGTGTAATAGGCGCCGAACCAGTATTTTAGTATGCTATGTAGGATTGCAGTCTACTCCACCGAGTGTGACGAGCCGATGGAACTGAAGGTGGGGTAGAATGCCCAATAATATCCTACTTATCGCCACGTTTTAAGGGGTAACTACTTATTTAATGCGTTGCTTTCCTAGTTTTAAGTAAAATATATATTATCTGAACTTCGATTAATTTTTCATGTTATTTCCGAGATAGGTGAGCACGACTGTATTTTAATTTTTTTACTCTCCGAAATAAAATATGTGCGAATTGCTTACTACATACTTTTGGAGGTGTCGATTCGTATATCAAAAGATCTAATCTTTTGGTATATGAATCGCCTACAGAAAAAATAATACCTATTTTTAAAAGGTGTCGACTCGAACTTTTCGGGCGAGCTAAATTCTTGCGAATCGTCCAATATCTACTTAAGAGTTATTTTTGAAAACCACGGTATGTAGTTATGCCTCTTTTATACAGTACAGCCGCGAATAAATAAATACACGTATGTGTGGGGCGTATTACGAGCGTAGTAAGTTACGTACCTACTCGAAAAAATATTTTTAAAAGGAAAATATTTTCATCTTATTGTGTGTTTTTATGGTTCCGTAGCCAAATGTAAAAAAAAACGTTATGGATTCGTTCAGTCCGTCTGTCTGTCCGTATGTCACAGCCATTTTACTCCGAGACTGTTGGCACCACACAGTTGAAATTTGGAGAGTAGGTGTCTCCTATGAACCGCTACACAAAAGTGATTTCAAATTATGAAAAAAAATAGGGGTAACATACATGTAACTGAGGGTTGAAAAATATAGATTCTACGTATATAACTGTATGGGGTGTATATCGACAGCTCTTGAAAAATGATATCGAAGTTCTTAAAATACTTTTTTTCGTAAGTCTGCTGATAAGATGGAATGGACACAAATTAAAATGTGGGTTTGTAGAACGTAAAAAGAACAAAAATTGGCTTGAATAAGATTTGACATACTTACATTTTCGAGATATAGGACTTTTTCGTGAAACTGCAACTGTAACTTTGTTTTTGATTAACATACTATTGTAAGAAGTGTTTACTCAGGGGTTGTATTTGGGCTTTTTCAATAAAGTTCACAACGTTAAACGGTAAACAGTATATAATGTAAACGGTAAAACACAGTGTATGGCACAAACAGGTAAACAATGGAAAGAATAATAACTTTAGCTGAGAGCGTTTCGCGAGCGTGACTTCAGCATTGGCGATTTAGAGTCCACTAGCGGTTGGCTTGGCGGGTCTTGGAGTCGTGGGTGGTGTTGCCAGCTCTAAGATGCGTTTTCACAAAAAAAATGATTTAAAGGTAGTGCTACACTATACAATACAAAGGAGTTAGAAGATTTTTCTATGAGGCCTGACCTGCCTTATTTCCAACCATTTTATTTTATTTTTAAAATTGCAGCCACGCTTTTAACCTGTATTAATCAATATCTGTTGTCATCTGTTAAATCAATATCTGTTGTTTTATCTTGTTGTAATCTGTTGTTTGTTGAGTATGTGATAAAATCTTCTAAAGCGTCACGTTGACGTGACATAAGCTAGCTATCAAAGTTAGTAGTTCTGCTTTCCTATCATCCATAAGAAGGCAAGGTATAAACTAGAGTTTTCTGAGTAACACAATAAAGTGAAACTAAGTGGGCAATAATTGTCACACTGCAGGTTCACGGCCTCTTCGATTGAGAATGGCTTCTTCGAGCTTGTTTTTGAATTCCCCTGTTGCTTATTGTTGGTACTTATACCATCTTATGTTATTCTTACCCATAGAAGTCATATTTGTGCATTTACTTCTTCGTTTTTTCACCAAATTCCTTAACTTCTAAGTTCTGAAAACCAACTACCGAATAATTACCAAGGAAGGAAGCACTTTCGACGGTCTGATATCTACGAGTATGTTCAAAATATCAGAAACATCAGGTTCAGTTGCTTTGCTTTCAATAGAGTTGCAGTGATCTCTAACAGTCTTCTACATCATTACACGCAGTACATTTGCAAGCTGTAGAACGTAGGCTTTATTCATTACTGAATGTGGTCAATGGGATGGCATTGCTACGAATTTGCTTGAACGCCTTCAACAGACCGATTGGTTCCTCGTACTACACACATCAAAAGAGTCTAGGGAACATGCCAACTATAACAAATTATTAAATAAATGAGAATAATGCTATAATTTTTATAAATTAACCATTTGACACGGATGTAATGCACTTCTGTGGCGATACGACAACATCCAGATTCCTGCATTTTAGTAAATCAACCAATATGTATTTTATTACCAAATAATAAGTGGATTGTGGAGGGCAGATTGACAGTCGCTCCATATAAAATACTGGTATTCAGCTGCTATCATTTCAAACTCAAACTCAAAGCATTTATTTCAATTAGACCATTACAGGCACTTTTGAATGTCAAAACACAAAAAATAAACTAAGCTACAGTCCCTGTCACAGGGCATAATAACTTGTGAAAGTACTGTAGTTGCCCATTCGAAAGCGTAGATCCTATGGAGAAGAATGGGCAAGAAACTCCATGGACACTCTTTTAAATCAATATGTTTTTACAAAATCTTGGTTACATCATTCATGTCGAGATTATACATACATGTGAGAACGATGTAGAAAGACGTGCGAGTAAGAGCGTCCAGAGTAAAAAGATAAAATCAACAATTCAAAAATACAATAATCCATGGCAGCTGCGACATGACCAGTCCCTACTGACAGCGCCCGTTCACGAACATGACGCATGGATCATCCATCATTCAACATTTTAGTGAGTATGACATTCTCTCAGCCACCAGGGAAAATGCGAGTCAATAAAAGATGTAAATGGTAGCTTTATCGTACATAGTACTCACACATGTGCTATGCAATTAAACAATACTAAGAGATTAAATCTATACAATGCAAATATATGTTTACAATCTTCTGCAGCTTCCACAATAACTTCCCATGGTAACCAATAAGTTTGCCCCTATGGTTGTGGAGCAGGACCAGCATTGAGCCAAGCATTTTTATCATCAATGTAATCTCCCAACTTATAGTATGCTTGCCTACTTATAGTGTGCGTTTTATACAAGATTTAAATTTCGCCTCATTCAGTTGTAGAATGCCGGGAGGAATTTTATTGTACCATTTTAAACAGTACCCCATCAAAGATGAGTCTACTTTAGCTAGCCTGAAACCTGGCTGAACCAGATGGTCCCTGGTTCTAGTATTATAGTGGTGTCTGTCGCCTCTTTTACTAAATAAATGCAGATTTTTCCTAACGTACATGATGTTTTCATAGATGTATTAGCAAGGTACTGTCATGATGTTAATTTCCTTAAACAGTTCTCATAGAGAATCGCGCCTAAATAGATTATATTATTACCTATTTAGATTCGAAGCCGACTTGATTTGAAAAAAACTATGGACAGATGATGATTGTACTTAATTAAGGCTGTTTTATAGCCATTAACCTATGCTATAATACAAGCTTTTATTTAGTTTCTCCACATTATTTTACCCCCTTTCCGACTTCTTATTGTACACACCTTTGGTTCTGTTGACAAGACATTTTTATAACAGACATACGATGATCTTACAGCTAGGATCATCTCCTCACGAGGGAACTTCTCAACAATAGCAAGACTACAAAAAATTGTGAACGCGTTCAGTTATGATTGAATAGTAGATTATTCACCAAGGGGATAAAGCAGTGCCTTATGTCACGGGCATATTGAAGCCCGAGCGTCACGAAGGATTCTGGGGAATTAAGAGTTAAGCTAGGAATCGTTCGTGCAGCGAGGGATTCAAGCTAGCCCACGATAAAGGCACCTTTATCCCGAAGAGAGTACGTTACTTTTCACATCTACTGTGAGAAAATGAAAAAACAAAATTACTAGAACATATATCAGAACACATAGTATATAATTAAGTTTTTTTAGGAATTACAGTAAGTAGACAGTTAGTATTTGCAATAAAAAATAACAAAAGTTAAAGTTAATATTTGATACATACTAGTCGTGGAATGACAAAGTAATGTTTTTATTTGGGACGTTCATTGATGTTGAGGTGGAATGTATTTGAGTATTATTCTTAAGCAAAATGTCGGAAGGTTGCGTTTGTTTGGAATCATCTTGGATCGTGAAGGTCGGTGAACATTGTGTGTTATGTAGAGCTTGAGGCAGTGAGCTAAACGTGAATGATTTTGATGACGTGGATGGTTGCGGTGATAAGCGTTTCCAAGTGTCGGTTACATTCGACGGCGCTTTCAAATCGAATGTTATCACCAATTCGGTTGCTTATTTTTCTCTTGTTTTGTATGGAGTTTTTTATGTAGCCCTCCGCTACAGTATCCGATTTCCAACCGCCATGCCTTTTAATCTGTGTTATGTCTGCTCACGAATCCGCTAACAGTGTAGCTGATGTTCTTCGAAAGCAATGGCCATACAAAAAACCTATGACTGTTTATATTTTTAGGGCGTAGAGCTATGTACTGTTCGATAAATCGAACGTATTGTCCACGGACGACAAATGATCTTTCTGTTTTTGTTTTTAACCGACTTCAAAAAAAGGAGGAGGTTCTCAATGCGGCTGTATGTTTTTTTTTTTGTGTTTGTCACCGCATATCTCCGTCATTTATGAACCGATTTGAAAAATTCTTCTTTTATCTGAATGGATTTACTTCCCGATTGGTCCCATAGAAATTTCATCAAAATCGGTTCAGCAGTTTGGTTTTGAAATCAAAATAACTGGAAAAAATGTCATCCAAGTAAAAGAAATTGCGAAATTGATACTTGACAAGGATTTGTGTGTGATACGATAACTAAAAAGGGTAAAATAAAAACTTTTTTTTGTTTGTTTCATTGACTTTTTTGCCACCGACATCCGAAAGTAAAGTTATTTTCCACTTTTTTTGTGTTTTTTTTGGAAGTCGGTTTTTTTTTGCAAAAAAGTTTTTATTGTATCGAGCAAATTTACTAACAATAGTTCATTGGAATGCTTTTCAATGTCTTTGATTTTTATTTTAACCAGTTCGTTTCAGGCGCCATTCACTCCAAATATAAATGCAACCTGTAACAAAAATATATAGTTAGGTAGTAAGATAAGATGAGTAAGTTAGAAAATAGATTTAAACTTTCTCAGGTTTAATTGGTCACTGATCAATGGGTTTATTTCTCAAAGTCAAACCATTTATTTCAATTAGGCCATTAGAAGGCACTTTTGAACGCTAAATAAGGAAATAGCATTTAATACATTTAATCTATCTTTTGTAACATGTAGTATGGTGGATGTTATGATTCGTCGCTACATCTAAAGATCGCGCCCATGCGAAGGTCACTAGTATAGTAGGTATATGTATATAATTGAGTAGCTATTTTATTTACAAAAAAAAACAATCGTTACGTACTTACTTTTGTGGCTAGAAAGCTGTGGTCAGGGGCTTCATTCAGAAACGTTTCTATATTTTGGGCTGTTAAAACTTTTGACTTCTTTGCTCGATGACCTTCCGATTTTCTTTTCAAAGATGCCAATAACTTCGTATATGTATTGATTTGGATATTATGTTTGATGCTTATGGTGGATCTGAGCTTGGAATAGACGCACCATAGGCCACTTGGCTTATTTATAGATGACAAATGCTGGAAATAAACTAAAAGCACCGATTCTGACACAGATTTGAAGCCTATCGCTGTTTTCTATAGGTGAAAATCGTCGTAAGCTTTCATATATTTTTCTTTTGATTTTTCCGGGAGTTAGCAATGCTGGCTACGGATTTAATAAACTCCGGAGTCAAATCACTCTCGTCACTCGATATGTTATTGATATTTTATTTTGTAAAACCAATAAAACTCTTAAACAGAACAGCGATTCGTACTAGGTACACGCGCCTTTTTTTAAATGGTTGTGTTCTATTTTTCTTTTTTTGTATTTTGCTCGTGGAGGCCAATTCGATTTTCGCACAACGAGGGGTGAAAGGCTATTTGGTTTAAGCGACATTTTTGCAACTTTACAGGAGAGCCATTTAAAGTTTAAAATTTCCGAAAAAAAATCATAATAAAAAATCTTCTTCAGCTATAATTGGAATGGAATAAACTTAATTTAAATTAATTTGAAAACGTCGAGGTGTTGATGCTTATACCAAATAAAACGGACCTTTAATTAAGAAGATAAATGTCGCTTAATACGAATTGCCTTAAGCCACTATTTTTCAGGGAACGGAAAAAAGATTTAAGTGACTTCATGACTACAATTGGCTACAGAAAAAAAATACTAAGCGACTCTGCAGTATATTTTCAGAATAAGCCAAATGGCATGAAGTGACGCAGCCCAAAATTAACTGTAGCAAGCTATTTATCTCACCTGCCAATTGAGATTAAAATGACTGACTGGCTAATTCACTTAAGTAACATAATAGTATTGAAAATGTAACGTTGGGTGTAACATTTTAAGCGTCTAATATTAGTCAATGGCTGTTGAAACAACCTGAATATACCGCTATCACCGAAAATTTCAGGTGCTGATATTGAATAAATAAAGAAATACACAGAATCAGTTCAAGTATTTATTAAGTCACGTAATAATAATAAAGTAGAACTCTTGTACGAAACGTCTCAATGTAGGAACAATGTAAAAAAATAATAGGACCAAAATGTTTTAACGAACATGCAAAATAGCTAAAACAAAACGGCTATTTAGTTTAAGAAGCACCCTAGGTAGAAAATAGATGCAACTGAAAGAGCTTAAGCGACACTCCATGTCGTATTTTGTTGACGGACAAATGATTTAAGCGACATCACGACATGTTAATCGTGGAAATCAAAATGATTTAAGTCTCATGTTAATAAAAAAAGAAACAAGAAAAACGCTTTAACCGATATTGAATCTTTTATCTGTGAAAGGTCTACTGATTTATGTCTCGGTTCTTTAAATCATTGTATAGTTCAAGTACACTAGTAAAAAATTAATGCAAAAACGACGTCAGATAATACACTGCCACTTTGGAAACAACCCAAAAATAGAGTTGTTTGAAGCGCCAAAAAAGTGCTCAGATTTAAATGAATGCGGCATCATTCGACGGAGAAAAAATGCTGATTCCGAATATGTATATAACTCAATATCGCCCAAGATGTCGCTTAAACCAAATAGCCTTTCACCCCTCGACAAGTTCTTAGTTTTGGTACCTCTATGTAGAAATGACTACCTTTACAAATTTTTATTTGAGTTTCCAAATTCAAATCACATTATTGCCTGGCGGGCAGTAATGAAATTCCGTACAATAATACCGCCCTAGAGCAGGTGATGTGAAAAATATGATTTCTATCATGATCTGATGCTGCAGCCGGAATCGTCTCCTCATGAGAGAGCTCCTCAACGGTTAATAACTCAGACACGAAGCTTTGTACATGCGTTTAATTTTTATACATAAACATGATTGCTATCATAGTCTTAACCTGCAGCAAAGATCGTCTCTTCAGGAGAGAACTCCTCAATGGTTAATAGCAAGGAGATGAAACCGTATTTACGCGTTCAAGCTTTCATTAAATGCACTAAAAAGAAGATAATCTTTGGAGTAAATTAAAACGAAAAACAAGTTTTCTTAAAAGCTTGTCGTGTGTATAGAAAACGAAAAAAAGAAACCTCACCATCAGTCATCAAATATGTATAAACCATTCGAAGTTTAGACATGTTCTATTCTAAATGATGGTGAAAACCGCTTCGAAATTCATTGTATAGTTGGAAATAACTAAGCGGTCACACATACTGTAAGGCAATTAAATAAATTGCTGTTAAATAGTTTGATCACGTTGAGAGGATGAATGAGAGGCTTAGGTATTTTAAATTAAGAATTTTTGAGATATTGACCTAATCACCCCATCGCCATTTTGATTGCTGTGCCAAGTCAAAACTATGAAAGTGGTATAATATCGATACATATAAAATTCAAATTCCTGACTGACTGATATATCAACGCACAGCCTAAACCGCTGATCTTAGAGGCTTGAAATTTGGAGGGTGTATTCTTTGTGCAGAGTAAGTATTCACTAAGAAAGGGTTTTTTGAAATTCCACCCTTAAGAGGTTGAAATGGGGTTTTGATTTTTCTCTGATACTTTATATTCTCTGGGTCGATTGACTCGGAAATTGGTGTACACACTCTTCAATTAAAATTATGAGACACGTGTATCACAGTTTTTCCAAAATTAACCCCCAACAGAGTGAAATAGGGCTTCGAAATTCACGTAAACGGGCGTATGGCGCGCGTAGCGTGGGAGTATTGACCTATTACGAGTAGTAAGTAGGTAGGATTTTTCTGGGGTACACGTGTCTGTAAATATATTCTCAACACATTTGCTCAAAAAATGCATTTACAAAGCCTGTATACATTGTTCGAAAGTTAAAAATTACGCACCTTACAACTAACGTGCGGTAAAATAGGTTCTCTCACCTAAGTACCTATTTTACCGCATACCCCGTTGTATAGCACCGTGCGTATACTTTACGTTTTTTTTTTTTAATTTTCAAAAAAATGTAAGGAGTTACACATAACGAAAATAAATAAGCTGACTGATTGAACTCCTTGGAAGCGCTTTTGCTCAATACGTTTGTCTCACTTTAATACTAAAGAGTAAATGAGACGAAAAATGTAGTTCTAATTTTCACCACGTGCAAGTGGCGCCATTTGCAAATTCGCGCCATGTTCATATTATAAACGTCAAAGATTGATGCAACTTTCCGCCTGATATTTATAAACAACATATTAATATGAGTTCAAGCGAGGAATCTGCTATTAATATGGAATCTACTCCACCTGATATTTTGAATGCGGCGCAAATTGCAGAAAACGGTCTCTTGCCGCCAAAATCGCGAGAGCGCTATTTAATGATTTACAATAATTTTATAGCATGGAAGACTCGGAGAAATACTCAATCTTTCCCTGAAAATGTTTTGATGGCTTATTTCAGTGAATTATATATATGGCTATATTAATTTTTGGTAAATCTGGGGCGTGCAGACGACGAGAATTAGCCAACATAAATGTGAGCGATATCGAAAACCATGGGGACTTATTGCTTATCAAGATACCCGACACAAAAACCAAAATCCCCCGTACATTCACCATACATGGTGAGTTTTACGCAATTTGTCAAGAAGTATCAAGTTCTAAGAATTACAAACGCAAAAAGTAACACATTCTTTCAGAAGTACCAAAACGGTAAATGCATGCGGTAAGTCGTAGGCGTTAACAAAATCGGTAGTGTACCAAAAGAAATAGCCACGTTCTTGAAATTGGAAAATCCGGCTAGTTATATCGGTCACAGCTTTAGAAGGACCTCTGCAACATTACTAGCTAATTCTGAAGCCGATATCATTACACTGAAACGCCACTGAGGATGGCGCTCTAATAATGTTGCAGAGAGTTATATTGAAGACTCGGTGCACAATAAAATTTAAATAGGTGACAAGATTTCAAAGTGTATAAATAAAAATAATGGTATGGAACCGCGCCCTTCTACCTCACGCGAAAACGTCCAGCCACCGCCGCCTCCGGTGCAAGCTCCGCCGCCACCGATGTCAACGCCGTCGTCGCCGACGTGGCCGACGTTTACGCCACATTCTCCCGTTCAACATAATACGTGTGAAATTAATAATGTCAGTCAGTCAGTTAAGCTTCCAAAGCAGCAAATTTCACTGGATTTTAATAATTGTTCAAAAGACATCAACCACTTTGTATGGCGATTGGGCTTGAACATGA
Source organism: Standfussiana lucernea (assembly GCA_964057025.1). Lineage (NCBI taxonomy): Eukaryota > Metazoa > Arthropoda > Insecta > Lepidoptera > Noctuidae > Standfussiana > Standfussiana lucernea. The sequence goes on from OZ059784.1 coordinate 5,066,957, forward strand.
ACATAAATATATTGCACTATTATTGATTTTATTGAGTGGCTTACAGTAGGAAGAAAACATATATATATATATATAAGAAGTTTTGTATCAAATTGGTTAAATAATATAAATAAGTCCCTGTTCACGCGCAAGTCTTCATGTAAAGCGGGTTCATTATGCGGAGAAATGCTAGGGTTAACGTTTGAAGTGGGGACCGAGTCCGAAAGTGAGCCGGGGTCGTCGTTTAGAAAATCATCAGAATCCATTTTGAACAGCACAAGTCGTCAAAATAGCTAAAGTCGAAATAATATTCACAATACGATACGAAAAAGAGCGCAAACGCAAAGCGATAAGCGAATGACACATTTTGACATTGACAATTTGACAATCGGGTCTGGGTCAGTGTTGCCAGTTCTCTGCACTGTCAGTCGAATACTCGATTTGAAATCGATTCCATCGTGTTGTGCTGTTTTGTTTTGCGTAATTCTTTTGGTTATGGACCACGCCGCATTACAATAACAATCTTCAAGAAAAGCACGTGTTAATAATACCCGCTAACACGACGAAGAAAACCCAAACGAATTACCAATTACGAACGATTCTTACTATTTTTCCACGATATAGGCTAAACGACTTTCAACGTTTGTTCTACGTGGGCACGCTATAATCATGGTGGTAAGCCTCCTCTTTGAACAGTGTTAGTCAGTAAAAGTCTGACACGCCCTTCCGCTCCACCCTAGAGCGGGAGAAATAAATGGATGATTTTACCATCTCAAAAAAAATGTTGTTCTACGTAAAGTATCTATATCTATTTGTTCATGTAAGGTGAAGATGATGATGGTGATGCTGGTGATGAACCCTCCAACGGCCAGAGCAAAGCTTGGTCTTCCAGGAAAACATTTGAATTTTTCGAAGCTCTCGAATCGAAACATCAAAAATATCGATATAATTTTTTCTGTGTTTTATTCTTTAGGCAACCATAACTCAACGCCACTGTCACCATACAAATACAAATCAATTAAAAATCTTTTTTATTCGTTTTTAATATTATTTATATTGACACTCCCGAATAGGGACCAATGTTCAGTAAATATTATCACTATATTATTTATGAATTCCTTCTTTCCCAATAGTTGTTCACGGTTAGCCCATTTTGGTTGATGTCCTTTTACTATTAATTTCCAAGAGTAGTGACCTATCTGTATAATTTCTTATTTGCTATTAAAAATATTCTAATGGAAAAGTTTGTTTCATTACATGTTGTACTGTTTTCTCGCAAATGTGGTGAAAAACATTGTATGACACACGTGCAGAAATTGGTATTTACAAACTCTACTACTATACTATAATAGACTATGGTAAGCCCTCGACTTCGTCTCGGGCTTACATTCGTCTACTCGATTGTGAAAACCAACTTACCGCATTAGTATCATAAATAACTACTATTGCGAACGATTGCTAGGGGAACGCGAGCAGATGAAGTCAAATCGTGTGTGAAACGGTTTCATTTGTGGCCATCAGTGACTAAACTTAGTCTTACAAAATATGTGAGAGTCCACCTGAGAGGAGATGATTTTGCTGGACAGTTTTCAGATCTTTAAATCAAATTAGGACATTAAAACATAAAATAATAGGACAATAAAAAAGTTTTTGCAAAAAAAAATAACCGACTTGCAAAAAAAACACTAAAAAAAGTGGAAAATAACATTATTTTCGGAAGTCGGTGCCAAAAAAGTCAATGAAACAAACCATAGTCAGTATTTTTGTTGCAAAAACTTTTTTATTTTACCCTTTTTAGTTATCGCATCACACACAAATCCTTGTCAAGTATCAATTTCGCAATTTCTTTTACTGGGATGACATATTTTTTACAGCTATTTTGATTTAAAAACCAAACTGCTGCACCGATTTTGATGAAATTTCTATGGGACCAATCGGGAAGCAGATCCATTCAGATAAAAGAAGAATTTTTCAAATCGGTTCATAAATGACGACGATATGAGGTAACAAACACAAAAAAAAAACCTAAAACCGAATTGAGAACCTCCTCCTTTTTTTGAAGTCGGTTAAAAAACATAAAATAATAGGACATTAAAAAATAACTGACCGGATAAAAAACACCGCTCTGCGCTCCAGAACGCAAATTGCCGACGTAGTTTATAAAGTTGCAAGACTAAAGTGAGACTGGGCAGGCCATGTCTGCCGGATACAGGCACGAAATATCGCAAGACTGGAACCCTGAGACAGCTAGACGGTGTCGCGGCAGACTGAGGAGAAAATGGCGGGACGCCTTGGATGGGTTCAAGCACACCACCGTGAGAAGTGGAAGGAATGGGAGGGAGGCCTTTGCCCAGAAGTGGGACAATACGGGCTAACTTAAAAAAAAGGATATTGTGATACCCAGAAGTGGATAACAAAATAATTCTCCCTACATAATTAGGCACAATTGTGACCACTGTAGAAGAGCTTTCAGTCATATCTACCCAGAGATTAAAATCCACGATAAACCTGAATGATGGTTGTGCGAGCATGCCATCCAAACACCAAAAAAAAAAACCGGCCAAGTGCGAGTCTTACTCGCACAAACAGGGTTCCGTAGCACTAAGCAATATAATTACCATATTTTTAACGCTTATTCATATGTAAATTTACACTCAACAACAAAACTAAATTTGTTTTTCATAATACATATGTTAATGAAAACCAACGTTTCTGCTGCAATTTGACGAAAAAGTCCCATATCTCAAAAACTAAAATATATCAAATCTTATTCAAAACAATTTTCGTTGAAAGTTTTTTTACGTTCAACAAAGTTGTTTCAGATTTTTCCTCCTCTAACTTTAAAAATTAGAGGGAGCACAATTTTGACGACTTTAGAAGCAAATATCTCATCAACCATTAACTTAAGAAAAAAAGTATTAATATAATTATTCAAGACCTATCGATAGACACCCCACAAAGTTATAGACGTTCATGTTTTTTTTTCAACCCTCAGTTACATGTATATGGAGGGCAACCCCTATATTTATCTATTTCAAAATTGTACATCATATTTGTGTAGCGGTTCATAGAAGGCACCTACTCTCTAAATTTCAGCTGTGACGTGCTTACAGTGTCGGAGTTTGGGATATTTTCAGTTAGCATGATCAATGAGAGGGAGTGAGGTCGCATGAAATGTTTGGTTCTGGAAAATAAAAGTAATTTTATTTCATGAAGGCCGCGCGGGCGAAGCCGCGCTCAGAAGCTAGTGTGTTTAATAAAAAGGATGTCCTTTGCCCTTTATGCTAATAAAGGAAGATAAACTAAACTATAAATGTTTTTTGTTCAAAAAACATGTTACATTTAGAACATTTTCCGTCCCGTATATTTTAATCTGACATCAAAAACAGGCTCCATAACATGGTTACAATGATTCTCGCCTAAGTTGAAGGTCTAACTGAACGTTTGTGGCGTGTGTTATGTTGTGTAAGTTTGAATCGAACATTTCCGAGCAAAGCCGGTAATGAACTAATGGACAGGTTTCCGTTAAGTATCAACTGCCTGCAGCAATGTTACTTGATGAATGGCCGTGCATTTTCTATTTATATTAATTCTCGGCAATAATGAAAGAGAAAACGAAATTAAAACGGAAAGTATAATTATAGGGTTGTATTTTTTTACGGAGTGGTGGCAAAAGTTACACACATGTGAGATATTTTGATCTGACTGCATAGGGTGTATCCCTATGCAGTTTTATGTTCAATTTGAGAGGTATCGGGTTCCGTATGTTTTCTACACCAGTATGATTTTGAATACGTGCAAGTTCGGCAGGAAACAATGTTTTTTTTTTTGTTTTATTTGTTGTGGAATCAATTGTATTATATGGTCAGACAGCATCGTACAAAAAACAAGAAACTGATGCATAACAGAGGTCAAAAATCCTCGCCTTTGATTCATGTTAAAATAAGACTCCCTACCGAGGTTTTTAATAATTTCATACGAAAATCTAATAGTGTGCCATTTATTCTGTTTAATCTCGTATAATTGTATCAAAAGTAAAATATATAATATATAAAATATATGGCACACAGATACACAATGCATAATCAATTACGGGGTCGTGTCACACCAGGTGTGTCACAGATATTTTCATATTAAAGCGTCCCGTGCATCAAACTTAATCATTATTTATAGATTCATTTAAAATATTCTGCAATTATCATCTATTTTTTTTAATAACAACTTATGCGTTTGAAAATATGGTTTTTGAAACCGTTGCATTACCTACAGAAGTTTTCTAAAGAATGATTGTGTTTTACAGTATGACATGAGTGTTTAATCTAGTTATGTGAAAGTTTATACAAGACTTCATTAATCCAGTCGATATGTCGGAAAAAGGTGAGGTAGCTGGAAAGTATTCGGAACTTAATGGAACTTTAACAGGTGGTTTGGGGGTAGGTACACTAGGAAGACTATCCTAAGTTTTCGACCTCGAGGACCCAGTGCTAAAGGAGGGGGGGGGCTTATCAAAAAGCATTTTTTCTGTAATTTTTCAGTTTTTTACTTATCTACCTATATCACAAACTAAGCAAATTTTATGTACCATATTGGATGATAAAATTGAAAAACATTAAATTTTCAAAAATTTCGTTGATAAACCAGATTTTTAAACCCAATATTAACGAAGATACAGCTGATCAAAGTTAGTCAAAGTTTCTCAAAATGTAAAAAATAGCATAACTATTTACTACCATTATTTCTATGTTATTTATATTGATCAGTAATCAATATCAACGTCTTGGACAACCTATGATCCTCCCCTCCCCCCAAACGTGACGATGATACACTTTGTTTTCATTTTTCTTTCCAAGTTTTTTTTTTTTAACTTTGCCCCACACTAAGAATTTCTCCTGTATCGTGGGTGCGTTTACAAACATTTAAACTCACATACACAAACAACCAGACCCGGAACAACTATCTGTAGGCCATACAAATATTTGTTTCGTGCGGGGATCGAACCCGCGACACGCAGCGCAGCAGTCAATCGCTCAGCCACTGCGCCAACCGTGTCGTCAAAAGATAGCTAAAGTAATGGGATATTATATTCTTCAATAATTTTCTTTGAACGAATTCTCAACTACGACATAATCTACTTAACCTAAAAATACACCTTTTGATTCACTTTTTGCAACGATAAACTTAGTACTTAGGTCCGGATGGGGTACTGCCAGCGTTTTTAATAACGCGCACAAAACTTTTTCTATTTGTGCGAATTGAACTCCAACAAAAGCAGGAAAACGCGGGGATGAAGAAAAAAAAATGAACCTAGTTAATGGAGTTTTAGAAATGTATTGCGAAAGTTTGCCGTGCTAAATGTTAGCGTTTTGCTAATTGTGGCACGGAACACAAAAATTCACCCGACATCAGGCCAGGCGCATTCCGCAATTTAGGTATGAAGCTACGAGCACGTGACTGTCCCGTCTGGACGGACTTATTCAATGGGGCTGCCACCGCCGCCGCCCGCGTCATTCGCACACCGCAGAGTACATCGGTCGGTAATTACATTTGTTATTCTTATTTATGTCACCCGTATCTAGGTACTCAGTTAGAAAATTAATTATTATCATTATAGTATATGGAGGTACTTTCAAGTTCTATTTACAAGGTCAGGTTTAGATTTGATAAGTATAGGTCGGATAGTACCTATTTAGTTGCATACTACTATAACTAAACGTTATAGAGTAAGATTTTGATAACAGGGTACCGAACATACTTCTTATTGGCCCAATTACGTAGGTACTTCTTTGACCTTAGTAGGTACAATCGGTTTCCTTTTAAGGTGAGAGCGTAGTGGTAGCCCGTAGGTATTATAGTTTGCGCTAAACAAGATAGTTGAGAACCAAGACTATCATTTTTGGGTGTTGGCTCCTGGACGATCTTGTTCGCATAGTATGTCATTCCAGATTTGATACGTATGTACCTTGTACCTACCTAAACACCTAAAAGAAGAAAATATATTTTATTTCATAGACAATTAAAATTTAGGTGCACACTAACGTATGCTGAATGCCTATCTTCTTAGGTTAAAGTACCTACCCATACAGACATTGTCAAATAAAATAGTTTTCTAATCTACATATAACTAAGTAAGCACCGAGCCTAGGTTTATTTGAAACGTAATTGGTTCACAAAAGTACAGTACCTAATAGGCACATAACCGGTAAATTAAAATACTGATTAAATATTATTTAAAAGATGACAACCCTCACGTAGTCAGAGGGTATAAGAGTTACGCGATAGAAAGAGAGGCAACTTGTTTGTGAATATAACGGTAGGTAATTTATCGCTGTGCGGTCTGAATTGCACTTTATTGTGTCGATGACGTGGTAAAAGTCGCTATTTATTTAATCTATTTTGCGGAGAGAATCTTCTGTACTTGTACTATTATGTATTCTGTGCCCATATTAAAACTAAAGAGTTTCTTAACACGAAAATTGAATATAATAGCTGAGACACCGGTGCGCTTTCTAAGATAAATTGGTACATAAATCATTTTTAAGAAGAAGCAGGTACTAACTTTTTACTGATTCAGGAACAAAACGACTTTTTGATTATTATGGAGGATCGTTATTCGAATTAATCGGAAACTGAAGTAACCAATGGCTGTTATTTTGCTTACTGTTAGCATGCGTATAACTCCTCAGTTCTTTCGATCTTGCGCTATTGGATCCTTGAAAGGCAGATATTTATAATATATTTGAAATAAAAACATGTTTACGCCTGAAAGTGTCGCACAAATCAGCCAAAAAATTGTATTAATGGCAAGATATAAATGGAAGCTCGATTCAAGCCAATTCTGTTTGCGCCAAATTAAACACAGATTTGTTGAATGTTAAATAGGATTAAGAATGGGCTTTTAAAAATTTATATAATATTTTAACACTGTGTGCTATCGAGGATTTTGCAAGAAGCAGTTTTTGAATGATTGAACTGAATGAGAATGGCAAACATGAAGACGATTCCAATGTGTCGTAGCCATCCTCCGGGTCCCTTGAAAGCTACAGGTTCAGCTTTCAAGGTTGCTAGTCGGAGTCGTTGTCTTTCGATGGCAGTAAACATAATCTATTGAGAGCTCTTCGCATGGTGCTTTTTGAAGTAGTTACATCGGCCACTCGTGCCACACGGTCAGTGCCAGGGTATAATTTCGAGACTCGTCCAAGGCGCCAGCATAGAGGAGGAGCCCTTTCATCCTTAACGAGGTCGTCTAGTTTCAGTTCCTTGCACTGCACCTTCCATTTGGTACACTGTTGTAGGTCCGCGACGTACTCCGTTGATCGCCGCTTCCAGAAGTGCTAACGAGCTTGCTTCAGAACGCTGAAATCGGTCAAAACGCTTTGAACTGTAGTCGACCAGATGGCGATGGCAATGATGTCAGCGGTCTTCCAACTAAAAAGTGGCCCTGGGTAAGTGGAGATAGGTCTTAGGGTAAAGGACTTAAGGGTAATAAAAGTCAGCTATTTAGTATCGCTTCTATCTGAGCGAATAACAAAATGAAGTGAACATTTTTTGGAACTCTGTACAAAATAATGACCTTGGATGTACGATTATGATGCAGGTGTAACGTTCATAATAATTAAGCGCACACATAGGTAGCGAGTGCAGGTCGGGCGCGGGACGGGTGGGAGTACAGCTGGTGTAATTGCATGTATTTATTAAAAATGGATGACAATATCACACACAGAGCGTTCGCGGGACGGGCGCGGCTCGCCCGCCACCACAAACAGTGCGCGGGCGAGCGGGTGTAGCGTCGTTGCATTACGTCATAATACACGTATTCCCGAATAGGCAGTCATACTTAGGTCTTTTTTGAACTTTAAACAATAAAATAACAATAATAAAATAATTTAATTTATTTCGTGAACCCAAGTCTTTTTCCTTTCTCTTCTTTCTAATTTAATTTCTGATAAGTAGAAATAATAATTCTTCGTCAATGTCTGAATCCACCGATAACTTTGATAGCAACCGATGTCGCTATCTAGTCGAGTACGCCCGAACCGCGCCCGCGTTGTGCGTGAAGGCTATGAACAGCGCGTCTCACGCGACGGACCCGACCCGACCCGCGCCCGCTTTCTGTTTGATTTGGGCTTTAAATGCCCCAGTTGTGCTTCATACGTACGTACGTACGAGTACGTGGCTTTAGTTAATACTACTTTGCATTTTCTCGCTAGAGAATAGAGGAAAATCAAGAGCAAACACGGATAAATGACGCGCTTATAAATATATCGCGAATAATCGGATTAAGAGCGTTTACGCCGTCCATGCGCTGTTTGACTCCAAAACAGTACTTTTCAAACCCTTTAATACCATCAACCCTTTATTTTACAAAAATGATAATTACTAATAACTTTAGGAAATTTCGTTGTCTCAATAGTTGGAGAGAAAAATATTTCAATTAATAGAGTATTGGTAAATTCTATCAAGATAACTCAACAGAGGTTTTCTTAATTTCCCTTTTAGCGTCAGTTTCGACGCTCTAATTATAGGAAACCACTGGCAAACCTAATTAGATTTTTTTTTTACCTATTGCTAAGATCCTAAGGAATATAGTTGGAGAAGAAAATTTTTTGATTTAGGTATCTTTATATAAGAAATTAAAGTTCAAACAATGTGAAATATTAAGGAATTAAAATGATTTTTTCACCGATATATCTTACTTGATTTAATATAATAATAGCATAATATAATAGAAGAACATATGCTTTAAAACATCCAATTTAAAATTTCAAATAATTTACAGTGATTATTTTTCTATAAATATTTGAAAACTACTATAAATCACTGCGCGCGAGCAATTTCAAATCAGTCCGCCGCGAGGCTTTCTAGAGAGAGGACATGTCGCTCGGCGCTCTGCCTGACCCAAGTTGACCTTAGTCGTACTTGGAAGGATAGCGGACGTTTATAGTGTGATTAAAAAATCTTGGTACTTTGATGATTAAATTTTTTTATTATTATTTTTGATGACTGACAATATTTTTAGTGACAACCAATATCTACCCTATTTTTTTACCTACGAATTTTATTTATTAAAACTTTTACTTATTTTTTTGTAAATAAGAACATAAATTGTTTTTAAAGTTAACGCCAACCTATTGTATTTCCCTCATAAGAGGTGTCACTAAGAGGAACATCGCGTCAGGTTAAAATATAATATAAAATAAACGTAAGTAAATCCGTTTAAAGTGATTTATTTGAATAGAATAAGAAATATTTATTAATCAGTCACAAATCAATAATAATTAACGAAGTTCGGTTTCTTTCTAAAGTTTAGATCAACAAATTCATATTTGAATAACTAAAAAACGACTTTAATATTAATCATAATTATAGCTATACTTGCAATATATTATTGAATACTTATTTTATGCACTCGTACTTTAGTAATCCGTGTACGTTCAAATTCAAATTCAAATTAAATTTTACTACAACAATTGCACTCGAACGGATCATAGTGGGTTAGTTTGACTATAGCGCAAGAGAACGCGCCAGCGCTATGCACACAGGCACGCGCGCTTTTGTGTGCGTAAAAAATGCATTGAATTACCTAAACTTGACTTCGCGCGATAGACGTAAACGCTCTTAAAGTTCCCGTTGCTATAAAACCTTAGTAGCATAAAGAACGTCACTGCCATGGCGTATACCGTTCTGTTTCGACTTTTCACGTCCACAAAGTAGGTACTTATGTACGTTGATATGTGTGCATAGATGAATTGTACCTACACTGTAGGTACAATTCATCCAGTAGGCAAGTGTTTGTACTAAGTAATTGCCAATTTAATTGAGTAATATTATAGTGAGCAGTGTAGCGAAAATAAAACATTGTTAAAAAAATCTTTTTCATTCGCGTTTATAATTTAAACTAGCTGACCCGTGCAACTTCGTTAGCGTAACATGTTTGATTGATTTTCTGCTCCTATTGGTCGCAACGTGATTTTGTACAGCCTGTCTCGATAAATGGGCTGTCCAACACTAAAAATATTTTTCAATTCGAACCAGTAGTTTCTGAGATTAGCGCGTTCAAACAAACAAACTCTTCAGCTTTATAATATTAGTATAGATAAAGGAAATGATAATAAATACTTAACACGTCTATTATTTTTTATTAATGATCCGTGTAAAAAACATTTTTAAAAGCAAAGCATGGTTAAATTTGGAAATTTAGAAGAGCTATGATATAATTGCAATTGCAGCCGCTAATTTGAATTTTAAATTCGTTAACCTAAATTAGTTGCAAAAATTTACACACATTTTTTAATTGCAAAATTTAGGTAAGTTGTAAAAGAAACTATGTATATATCTAACTAAGCTAACATAATACCAAAAAAAAAAAACTGGCAAATCCTCCCTGTCCTGAACTCGCTCCGTGTGCTCTCTTTAAGCTCTCCGCCTTCAAAGTAGTTCCAGACAGGCGTCTGGAACGCTCTTTAGACGTATGACCATCTCTTGCGTTCGTCATCTTCAAATTATTACCTATTGCTTTTGGCGGATGGGCGGTGCAGTATCTTGCAGGCCTCGATTTTTTACGCGGAATTAAAACTACATTGGATGTTCTTTTATGTAGTACTGATAGAAATCAGTGCAAAAGTAGTAGTTGGAGTAGGACCCAAAAAATGATATAGGTTCTGTCTAGTTAATCTTCTACCATATATTTCTCAACAGGAAACAGATAAGACCATTATTTTATGGCATTCAAATAAAATAACTTCATCACCACGGCATTTGCCGGAAAACTATCACAGACGAATGTTTTTAATAATAACCAATTCATATTAAATAGGAAATGGTTATTTGACCATGGAAATTCTAGGGTTGACTCATCACGATGACTCTGTTAACCGCGACTTTCAGATGTCAATAAAACATTGACTATTTTTTTCATTCTGACAAGTAAATTTCAAAAAAAAAAAAAAAATTCTTTTCTAAGAAGACATAAGGTTGCAAGCCACCAAAGAAAGCAAAGAGAAGCTTTCATGAAAGCTTTAATTTTTTTAAGAAGCTTGCGTTCTTGGAAACACTGCAGTAGGTATACAAGGTGACAGGCACACCGACGCTAAAATGGTTACCACGTATTAACTACATCATTCCGAACATCATTACGAAATTCCATTTAGAGTTTCCATCGGTAATTTAAAAAAGAAGCAACTGTAATATTATACATTTTGGCCGAGCAGGTATATTTTTGTATGAATATCTCACACCATGAAGGTATAATTATGTCAATTCAAAATATATATTACTATAAAACGGCAATTTCATACTTTAACCCTTAGGTAGTATTAAAACACAATAATTGTTTCTACCTACTACGAGTATTGTGGTACTCGTTTGTGCGTCGATGTACCTTCTACCCTGTATTGTAGACTGTGGCTTCATGTAAATAATTAGCTTCAATATTTAAGTAACGTTTTGGTCAATGTAACCTTTTAACTATCATAATAAATTTTTTGTTAACACTGCACACACATACATAATGACGAGAGCTCATTAAATATTTTAGTTAATTACCTGCTTAATTAACCTGATTCATATTTTCACTTAAAATATTCGTGCATTCAATATAATACGATTCAGGCTCCGTTTTCAAGTTTAATATTAATTGGCGCTTTGATTGACCCCAATAAAAAAATTGTGTGCGTTACGATTGCTCCGCCAAGTTATCCAAACAGAAAAAAAAGTCGCAATTTGTCAAAATACAAAGGAACAAACCAAAAATTTGTCAAAGTAGAAATAAATTATAAGGGTTTTAAGTTGGCCGCGCGAACGTAACTTCGTTCGTAAAGAACGTAAGATCTTAGCAACTATTTGGGTTAGAGAGCTAATTCTTTTTGTCTATTGAAGACTAAATTTGTCAAGAATGGTCGAAAAAAGAATTATAGCTCTAGATCAGTGGTGGGCAAACTTTCCTCATGGTGGGCAAGAGAGTTGAAACAATTTCAGAGGAGGGCCAGAATTATACCAAAAATGCAGTATAATTTGAAATCTTTTAATCATAAAAATAAACATTACACACCATGTTATTTACAAATTACAATTTAACTTGCGACCCGCAACACATGAACTACGCGGCTAGTATCGGTGGCTCCTTTACCTATGCATCTATTATTCTACTTCATACTGCTGGTCCGTCAAAATATAATTACAGCGGGCCATATTGTATTCATTTTGAAAGACCGGCGGCGGGCCGGATTAAATCCTTTCGCGGGCCGGAGCTGGCCCGCGGGCCGTACTTTGCCCATCACTGCTCTAGATCAATATTTTGCGAAATATCCACCTTGGAAGTTATGGCCGCACAATCGTGCGCTTGTTGCTTCTTTATTGTTGATGATTTCTTTAAAGCTTAAGACTTCATGAAGTAAAACTGTTACAAGGAGAAAGGTCTTAATTTGTCAAATCTAACGAAAGCTACTACTCGTACCCTATACTCGTACTCCTAAAGTCTAGTAAAACAGACGAAATCAGTCCAAAACAAAAAGTCGAAACGTCGCCGCGTGGTCCACGGCGTACTATGTACAATAAAGCTACCTTTTACATCTTTTATTGACCTGAATTTTTCCTGATGGTTGAGAGAATGTTATGCTCACTAAAATGTCTCGCTGATGGTGGCGCGTGTGTTGGGTCGTTTAGTTCCCTTCAAAATGGTCATGTTGAATGATGGCTGATCCATGCGTCATGTTGGTAGAAGGGCGCTGTAAAACATAACAAATTAAATTACTGGGATAATTAAAAAATAAGTATGTATGAATTATTTGCCTCATGATTACGTGGCCTCAGTTTCATAATTTAATTTTTGATTTTAACTGTTCACTGGTTTTGAAAAAAGAAACACTTCTTAGTTCTGATGCGAATTGAGTTTATAACTTTTGGAATCAAAACTGATCACGAATATATGACAGCTGTACTATTAGTAAATGTTTGGTATAATTTACAATCACATACTTTTGAATCACTTCGACGCCACACAGTTCTGACGCGAACTCCGTTCATTAGTATTGAATTTCTGATTTTGATCACCTACTTTTTCTGTTGACTGTACCTACCTAAGGCGACTGATTGGCCATGGTCAGGTACGGCCGAGTCCAGGTAAAGTAAGTGTACATGCAAGTTCTTCAAAACCTATAATGTGAAAGAAGTTTTCCAGTTTCTGGGGTTCGCGGGGTATTTTCGCCATTATATTGCTGGCTATGCCACTAAGTAAGCAAGCATAGCAAGGCTGCTGAGGAAGGGTGAACATTTTTCGTGGGGCTCTGAGCAGGACGCTGCTCGCGACTTGCTTACCTAATGAACCGGTTTCAACGATATTGATCCCAGTTTGTTACAGAGCTTCTCACAGCCAATCAGCATTATCAGGATGCATGTGTAAATGATGATCGAAAGCAGCCACGTACGTTTACTGTTGGTGACTTCGCTGCTCAGACTACTGGAAGACTCCGGCAGGCGTGGCCCGTATAAGGTTGGCCGAACGCTGCTACACCACAGTTATGAGCTATAGTTACTAGCTGGGTCTTATGGTAAAAAGACTCAAGCCGCTGCCGAACATATAATGTATTGTTATGGCGTGGCGAGTGGATACCGGATATGTGCTCAGCTCTCTTTGAGAGCGATGAGATTTGTTATGAGCATGCTAACTTTTGGGCATCTGCTCTGTTCCGCGGTCATACTGGAGACATGCAAAACTTTTGGGCCTCTGTCGATAACAATGTATGACAAGTGATGGAAATCCGGATTCCGTCATTAGCGATGCATTGAATCTCTTGGGTTTGAAGCTGTTTCAACTTTAAAATCACTACTGGTGGTCTTTGTTGCTGGTGCTTGAGTGCACGCTTGCGCCTGGAACACTGGTCAATTTCGTGGACTCTAACTTTAGGGACGTTATAATGTTGATTAGGGTCGTGTTAAATAATTCTGATGTACTTAACCTACCAATGTACTTTTTGCTGATTAGGAACAATTTGTAAGAAATATAACTTTTCCAAGTTCTTCTGATCTCTAAGAATAAATTAATCACCCTTGTTGTTTTTTTAATGAGATAAGATGCGAAGAGAAAATGCGAGAAATGGAAGGAGTGGAGGGAGGCCTTTGCCTAATATTTCTTTGCCCAGGACTGGTACAGAGCAGGCTAGTAGGAAAAAAAGTATTCTTTATAAGTAGTGTACAAAAAATAATAGCCATGAAAATTCATGCCTTTTTTCACCTGCAGAATACAACGTTTGTCCTCTTTGAAATATTCACATATGTAATTCTAATGGTCAGTGTTTCACTCCACCATCTGGCGCTTGACTTTCGCCTCAGGCTACGAACGTAAACGGAATAACAAATTGCATTCTAACTTTATGAGCGTCAGTAATTAATGCGGGCTGTCTGTATGTTTTAGTTAAAAAAAGTGGCTTTAAAAATATTAAATTAATTATAGTACTTATGCTTTATAATTATTATAAGTACTATACTATCAATATACATATGTATAATTCCATGGAAACCGATATGAGAATCAAAATTTCCTCAAATTCCAACGTATTTTTTGCCATTAATTTCGTTCGCTATCAAAATGAATTAAGGAATGAATGCATGGCAATTTAATAAGTAAAGTTCATTGCGTTCCAAATTCAGATATTTGTTATTCGGTAATATCATTTCGCTCCGAGAATTGTAATGTTATAATTATGTTTCTTTTTCATTGGACATCTTGCACCGGCTGGCCTGAATTACCAATAATTTCCGGTGGGATTTCGATGATTATTATAATTATCATTATTTCAGTGCTAGTCCAATTATTCAACAATCTGTATAATAACAATCAGATTATTGAATATGATTTTGTTACAGTCCAAATATCATTATTCTAATGCAATAACATTTAACGCATAGCTTCAATATTTAAATGTGAAAAAATAATGCACAAAACAAAATCCTACATGATGCAAAAAATAAATTTTGTGCTATAAATTTCATACCCTCACGAACGTTCCAATTATAAAAAACTAATATTGCGGGGCTGCTTTACGTACAGCTACAACGGCGCACCGCGGCGGAAATATCTCGCTGCCAGCTATGTTTGCTATTTACATTCAAGTGACCGTGACTTAAATAGTCAGCTTGGAAAAGTCCCGCTTTAGAAGAAAATAAAGCCTAAACTTTCTTGGTGTTCTGACACTGAAAGTCAAGGTTTTCCCACGATGTTTTCCTTTATTGTGCTAGTATGGCCTAATATTAACTTAACAGTTTGAAGTTAAAATCGTGACTTTTTAAATGCCCGGATTCGATCCTGCTTCCTTTTGTAACCAGGGGGGGGGGGGAGGGGGGGCGGGCGTTAACCTCCACGCCGCCGTCGACGCTTGTCGCTCGGGTTTATCAATATTTCTAGGAATTTTGTCTCAGTTCTGAGCGGGACATTTATTGCCGGTGCAGTATTATTGTGTGCGGGGAGTTCCGTGCAATATAGGTCGGTAATATAGGTATTGAAGGGTGGGTTGAGTGCGAGGGAGGAGGTGGGAATGCACCGAGCGGCGCCGCGTACGGACGCGCCCGCGACCTGCGGCTGCATTTTCATCGCCTCATGGGATTGTTCCCGTGTAGGTATTTTACAAAATTTTGGTGTGAAGATGTTTGGGTATTCCACCGCGCAAGGTCGTCGCTCGCATCGATCGTTGGCGCAAAGCCTGCTATGCGCAAGTGCCGTACGTCCCCCTCTGCGCTGTTCGTACAAAGTCCAACATAACCGACTGAGGAGGTCGGTAGGTACATACGTTAATACGGCAAAAATACAAGCAGAAATTGTTCAGAATGTTTAGTCTCAAAGAGGGCGTCCATGGGCGCAGACTGCGCCCCCGAGCTTGTACCGGCGAAAGAACGCCGACCGCGCGTCAGTCGTTCCCACTTATTCGAAACTGTGATAAAACAAACACCAAACTAATAGTTAGGTAGTCACAACACTACTATCGTGTGTCGCCATTAACGTAGTATGACTTTATATAACTCTTAAGAATGTTTATTTTGTGGTTATCCATGGGTGTGGTTAAATGACTTCTTCTCACGTAGCGTGGCCGTAGGGAACGTGGTGGGACAGCCACGTGATCTATTACTACGTTGTATTAGCGCCTTTTCTCCACGAGCACTGCGATGCAACTGATTCTACGCATTGCCGTACACAAGTTTAAGCGCTAAATTTGCTTGCAGTATGACCCTAGCTGTCGATGCAGGCTGAAATCTACCTTACATTAAAAGTCTTACGGTCGACATTAGTATCGAGCATTTATGCCGTTTCATAAATCACTCGATGCGCTATATGTACCTTTATTATATTTGCAAGACAGCGCCAATACGCCCCCGGCGTGCATGTGCGTTGAGCTTTTCATTCATCCGCTACTACGGCGGCACTTGTAGTTATAGACGTTTTTAGGGCCCATTCATGATTTTCAGAAATATTCTCATTGCATTGCTATGTAGGTACTAATATTATTAAAGTGCTGCTATGTAGTATGGTACCTCAGACTTACGACCAACATGGAAGAGAAGGAATTAATAAAATTTATTTAAAAGGGAAATCGTTCACATTATTCACTCTTTTGTGCATTCATCCTTTATGAGGTGTGGTTTGCAAAACTGGATGTATGTGTGAATATGTGAGAGTTTTTTTTGGAAAATGTTCCTAAGGAATAATTCTGAAGTGTGATTAAACATCATTTTATAATAGCACCCATATTTAAGAATTTATCATAATAAAGAAATACAGTACTTACAGAAAAATAAGTTGACGAAACCTTTAGGAAAAATATTTCAATACACAAATCGAACGTATTGTAATATCTTCCATTATCAAACCCACGTAATCAAATATTTTCCCTAACATCTTAAAACATTAAAAATACTGTATTTACCGTTAACCGTTGGAAGCGCCTGTTTTCCATTCATGCTTTTAAAAAAGAACAAAAATTTGTGAAAAACAAACAGTTCTCTTTATGAGAAGTTATTACGATTGAGACAATTATAACATGCTGACCTATTAAAGAGTAGATCGTGGGAGGTTATAGTAAGAGAAGGAATTTTGCTGCTTCTCTGTAGCAAATAATATGAATCCAGGCAAAAGCACAGCTTAATTCTATGGGATCATTCATTGATTAGTGAGATATAAATAAATAAACTAAGTTATACCCATAGCGTTGGTCATACAATTCCTATTAGTGATGTATGTCTTAATAAAACTTACGTAAAGCTGCCACTCAGTCGCGAGCTTTGGCTAGCAGTAGGGTGATATTACAAACCAGCGCAGTAAAAAAAACTGTCTTTGCAAGGCAAGTCATAATCATTTAATGAATTCAGTTACAACTTTAAACGAATACTTACCACATTAAAAATGTAGTGGTATTTTAATTTTATTACTAGATTTAACCAGTAAAACATCTTCACATACAGCCAAAACGTATTCATAGAAAAGATTTTTAATTAATCAGCTCTACCTAAAATAACTTCGTAAAATATGAGAACACACGCCATAGTAGATTTGATTTGTAAATGTCATAATGCGAACACTTTAAGATTTAAATAAAAAACATTTTGAAATTGAAAATTCCAAAGGACCAGAACGTACGAGCGTCGAGTCGTACGAGCAATCAGCACTCAGACTTCGAAGTTGTTTGCGATTTACCTAATTTTAGGTTCAAAACAGCCTTTTAAGTTTTCAATAAATCGGTTCTTACAATCATCCTAGTATTTCCGCAACTATTAGAATTCCAATCATCTTGACACGTTTATAGTACCCAAAGTAGACAGGACAGACCTTGTTGAAAATCTATGATGAATTTATTAACGAAATGAACTTGCAGTAACGGTTTTACTTTTCTACCACCATTATTATTAGACTAGAGTAGGGCTTATGGAACTGTAAGCGCCACGTATCCCTGCTACATTCGCAGATGATTTCGAACACCAATAAAAATAAAACGAGTTGTAAATGAAAATAAGTTTTATATTTATTTTGATAAGAGTTAATACAGAGGCAAAAATAAAAAAAGAAACGTTATTAATTAAAAATGGGTTTTTTAAGTAACAACGGTTTTTTTTTCACAAATTACTTTGATTCAAGGAGCCATTTTGGTCAATTTTAATCTTAGTTCTAACATAGTCAAGTTGCCTGCCAAAATATAAATCTCAGCGCAATCGGTAACCCTTTACCGTCAAATGCCAAGATACTAAGCCACTTCTACAGAGTAGTTATAGTACACTGCATCGTCCCGTGTATCATTTTCTTTGAAGAAGAAATATAATAAAATTGCAGTTAAATCGAGCGGACTGAACAGACAGCCGACTTTGAGAGATAATAATACTGAGTTATCCGTTGTAGGCGTTCGTAGCTATGTAGCGCGTAGCAACGTAGCAGCGTAGTGGGTAGGCTTTCGGGTTGTTCTCGCGAAATTCGATCGATTGTCAGCCAAGCATTTCAAGGCGAAATTCTTTGGGCCAAAAACGCTTTTGGGCGGGATTTTATGTAGGACTTTTTCAGTTTGAATTAAATACATTTAGTATTAGAACTTATAATTCTAGACGCAATTTCTCTTTGAAAACTCATCAAATAAATTACAGATGAAATTTACAATTCATACATCATAGATTTATTCACCATAAAACACAGATTCGTTTTTTACGTGAATGGACAGAAATAGAAATAAGTACTAATAATTATTTTAGGTGATAAATCGAAAACAATTTGGTTTTTCTTTTTCGGGTAGATTGTTACGAATGTCGATTGGGGTTTCAACCATTCGGAATATGGTTATACTATAGTATGATTTCCTATCTCACCAAAGGTAAAAACAATACAATAAAATTTCCTCGATGCAACGTTTTGACTTTTTTCGGTGACTATGTACCTATGTATTAAAACGAATTTACTTTATGACAAGCCAGTTTTAGATTTAATAATCCTTTTAATTCAAGATAAGATATAAGTTTTGCCTCATACATCGTTTTATTCAAAACGCAGGTCAGTGGGTCGTCTTAGGGGCGGATTAACTCTCATTATCAAAAGCAATGTCATCACTCTCTTTTGTTAACAAATCAACCAGCTTGATCCTAGACAAGGGTTGGAAGATTTTTATATGAAGCGTGGCCTGCCTAATTTGCACCATTTTTATTTTATTTTCAAAATAGCGGCCACGCATACAACCTATATTAATCAATAGCTGGTATCAATACAAACAAGTTTTGGATGTGACAAAATCTTCTATTTTGAAAATAAAATGGCAGAAGTTAGCCAGGCCAAATAATTCATAAAAACAGCACAATTCCAATAGAATAGATATTAAAATCAGTGTTAAATAGGCAGATAGTTTGTGTAAAAAAAAGGAAGAAGAGTAAAAAGCCAAAAGACGGAGAGTAAGAAGTAAGTACACAAAATAATATTGTTTATATCTACATTCTACGTTTTCTAATGTAGTGGTCTGGGGGCTGGTAACCCACCAGTTAGTTCTCTTGTGGGTTATTCTGTTTCTGTAAGATTACACATTCCCAACCAATCCATTTCATCCACCAACAACAATTACAGGAATCAGATTCATTTTACAGCACATGCACCACTTTTGTGAAACAATTTGGTAAACCGCCACAATATCTTATTGCCAGCACAATATTTACTAGAATGTCTGATTAAATTTGAGTAGGTGTTTATAAAAATAAACATTATAAAACGAGTATAGAATTCGTTTTCAGATTCAAAATTATGTCAATATGTCAAGTACATATCACTACAGTGATAGAGCACAAAAAGGAATGGATTCAAATTGTGAGACAAGGTTAGTCTTGAAAAAGAAAAGAATTCACAGACGGAAATTTAAAGACTTGACTGTACTAAATACCAGTAATCAAAATAAATTAGGTGGTGATGTATAAATCAATAGGACAAGTAAAAATAATTGCGTCTTTGTACTTGACGCTTTCTTTGAAATATTTAGTTAGCGTTGTAAAAAAGAGTTATTAGTTCTGGGATAGGAGTAGGTTATGTAAACCACCAGCAACTTTTTTTTTCATGTATGTACACCGATTACTGCGTGGTTACTGGGCCGATTTACGTAATTCTCTTTTCATTTGGTAGAAGAAGCCCGTGTGGTAGTCTCATATAACTTTTATTAATTTTGCTAGGGTAGTTTATGAGTCATTGACTATAATACGTATTTTTTCTTTTTCGTCTACGTTGAGTACAATCATAATAACTTCTGGTTACAAAGTAAATTTAAGTATGGCAAGAATTTGTGTAGGATATCACAACTGAAATAAAATCATTTATGCGAAAAAAAAAATAAGTAACATCAAAAAGTCACCGTTTTCTGAAAGTAAAGTAATTTTTCACTTTTTTGTGTTTTTTAGAAGGCGGTTTGTTTTTTTACCGGTGCTCACATATAAAATCAGAGGAAACTGTAATACCGTGGACAAAAAAAAATGACGTATTACGTATAATTTACCATACACTTTATACTTCTTCATTAACCTTTTGACCGCCACGGTCGGCTATAGCCGACAAATGAAAAAATGCCCAACATGCCACCGTCGGCTATAAGGAAACGACATTTTTCAATTAGTTTTCGTCTGTCGGCTATAGCCGACCGTGGCGGTCAAAAGGTTAATAATACCAGTCGCGTAGCCTCGTCGCATTCTCGTGCCTCGTATGCTCTTAGCCGAATATTGAAATGAATTTCATTTAATTTTCAAATATATTTATTTACCATAAAAATAATAACAAAATGCACTTACCCTATGCTAAATTAACTCACTAAAAATGTTGACACTATTATGCTAGCAATTCGCCTTTCAAAGTTTATGTAAGTACCTGATGCATAATTAAACTGGTAATAACATAAACTTAACACACAATATTTATGGTTTTTGGGTTATAATGACAAAAATGTAAATTATTTAGTTAATTATAACTTACTGCTTGCATGTAGGTCAGTTGAAAATATTTGATTCGTTAGCTGATCACGCAGTCTATGTATGTAAACACAAGCAAACGCACGACCAGCCAACGATCACCGGACGGAGCCGCCCTGCCGCCCGGACTCCAGCGTATTAGCGACCGGGGCCGGGATGGCAGCGAGCCTTTCGGGGGTCAAGTGGCTGGTCGCACGCACCTCAGTTGGTGGGAACAAAATGTAGTGATACGGAAGGTGGTAAGTGCCGTATCTATCGATACATTGTAATATGTCTGGAGTTGATGAACATAGATTTGAAATTATGGAGTAATTGTGTTAATTTTGTTTTTATTATAAAATTTTAATGAAACTTTAATTACATTATCAAATAAGAAAGGAAGTTTAATATTTTTATGCAATTTCTCAAGATTTGTTTTACACTTAGTGTTGTACGTTATTTTTACCGCTTTATTTTGAATTACTTGCAGTAAGTGATAGTTGGAAAGACATGTGCTACTCCAAACAGGACAGGCGTACGTTATACAAGGACGGACAAGTGTAGTATAAATCCTCAGTTTAGTCCCGCTACTAAATTTGCTCTTACGGCTCATTATAGGGTTTAAAGCACCAAGTGCTTGGGCGCCCTTCAAACGTAAGTCGGCAATATGTTTGGACTTCATTCTGACCCCAAGATAACGCACACAAGCTTTCCAAGGCACAGCATGACCTGCTATTTTTAAAGCCTAGCACGAGAGAAAAATATTGCTTCAGTCTTATCCTCATTTATTTTTAGTTTCCATTTCTTGAAATAGTCCTGAAGTAAATCAATAGAATATTGTTGGCGGCCTATAAATCAAATCGGTATCGTCTGAAGAGGTATCGTCAGCGAAGCAATCTAATTTCGTTCGAGGTTGAATAGGGATATCATTAACAAATATAAGAAATAAATAGGGTCCTACAATCGAGCCCTGCGGAACGGCAGCTGGGATCTTGTGTGGTGATGAGATGATGTTTCAGATGTGTACTGGTTTTAAGCCTAGTCAACGTTTTACGGATCTAAAGGGCCTAACTGGCTTTATTAAATCAGAAGCAAAATTATAACCATTAATGACCGAAATGGATTTCGATACCTCAGCCTCGAGTTCGGACTCACAAACCCAGTTAGTGGGTAAGGCTCATATTGTCATAAAAGGCTTTAGCCAACGCGTTACATTGTTTAGCTGTGGTAGCCGTCAGTGACCCATCCGAAAGTTTAAGAGGAGGCATGTTCACAGATCTAGGTTTGAGAGATTTAGTTACACGCCAGATATCTTGACTGGGGTTATCGACTTTAGCCAGTTTAGCGCTCCATATGTTATCAAGGTGGTTACGGATAATTGTGCTTATGTGAGTTTGTAGCGTGTTTATATTACTACGGTGGAGCCTTCTAAGGTAACCGCTGGGCAGTTTTTGTTCAATATGACGCAAGTAGTTTGTATAGCGAATTAAATGTGTAATATTTATCGTGGGGTAGTTTGGTAGGGGTATCGTTAAACACAGCATTCGTGGACGGTATGGAAGGGTCTCTAGCATCAATGATAGTTTATTGCAAATGAGCGATGGCAGTATCAATCTCTTCAGTAGTGGTAAGCATCTTAGAACTAAGAGTTATGTTTTTATTGAGGTGAGAATGATAATCACTCCAATTGGCACAGTTAAATTGAAAGTACCGGGTTTTTGCCTTGCGACTCGGGGAGCCTCCAATGGTAAAGAATATGGGGTTCGATGACAATGCTACAATCGTTTCGACATCACTAATGCAACCTACATTTAAAGACAGAACCAAGTCCGGGCGCGTTGTTTTGCAATTGGGACAATAGTTCACTTGGGCGGGTAGACTTGGTCTGTGTATAACGTAGTCGGATTCCAGCATGTGTTTGAAAAGAGTTCTGCCTCGCGTATTAGTATAGCTACTGAGCCAGTGTGAGTGGTTGGCATAAAAGTCGCCCATGATAACAACAAGGGATGCCCAAGCCAAACAATAACTCAAGGTCACTACGAGGCAGTGGCAGATTGGGTGACTGGTAAATGGATAACACGATGTGATCGATTCCTGATATTTTGACAGTAATACCAACGACTTCAATATTAATAGTGTTTGGTAGAGCTAAGGCTGAATGAGTAAGGTTATTTCTTACAAGAATAGCAACTCTTTGCGCACGGCCAGAAACATGCTTATCTTGACGATAACAGGTAAAGCCAGGAGTAAGTAACGTTGAGCTTGGGGATAATCTAGTTACACAAATACTAATAATATCAACAGATAAAACGCCGATAAACTCCATCGGAGTTCCAGGATAGCAGGCGGAGTTCTGCAGAATCAGACATATTTACCAAGATGGGAGAATACCAGCATGAAATTGTCTAACCAAGACGTGCAAGCAGCAAATTGTGATTTTAATTTTTTTAATGCTAATAAGATTTCAAACATCTCCTTTGTAGTGACATCATTGATGTCAGTCATAAGGTGGTCTATGGGAACCTGATTTTTCATAGTTGCCAATAGGTCAAGATCTCTGACTTGAAATTATTGTTTGTTGTAACGTGGGATGCATCACATTTGGGAGAACCACCGTAGATTTCGGAGGCATGATTGAAGGTATGGTACGTTCTAAGGCTTTCTTCTTTTCGATGCTGTCCAGATATGCTATGCGGACACCGCACTTCCTGTAATTCGCTGGATGATCTTCATTGCAATTACTGCAATGCGCAAGCTCAGTGCGGTCGGAATTTTTTGCACAAGGCAATTGCGTGAGGAGCAACACACTTCACGCAACGAGGGGGCTTGTTGCAGTTGTAGGATGCGTGACGAAACTCTTGGCAGCGAAAGCATTGGGTGCCATTAGCTCGGTTTATCCTTCTGGTCTTCATGGGTCCAGTCAGTCTTCATATCCAGGATAATAGGAGGAATGTGAGCGATTTTCTTGACTTTGGTGGTCGCTTTGAGGCAAAATTCATTGCCAAAAGTCCTGATGACTCCACCCACGGGAAAATTAAATTAAAACCATGCTGAATGTTAGTACGGATGTTTATCCAATTAATTTTGTTCCGTTTCGGAATAAACTTAGTTCATCATAGATATCCATTTCCGACATCTTTTAATGTCGAACTCTTAGATTTACTGTGATGGGTCATGATAAACGGAGCCATCGGATCAATTCAAACAAGGTTTTATGGCCAAACTCAATATTAAAAAAATCTGCTGTGATTACATATTTTTATATTAATTCGACCGAGAGTATTTGCACGAAGGCACCTACAAAGTCTAAATGCGATATCAAGATTGCATGCAGTGGTGTCATAGTTCTTTGTTTATTTATCTGCCATAGAAATAATTATGATTGCGAGGCCTCGCAAACCACCCTATGAAAGAAAGAAGAAAACTGACTATTCGACAAATACACTTAAGAAAAGCCCAGGTACACACAATAAACTCTCAAAAATGAGCATCTCTTATCTAACCACGCTATTTTAAAAATGTCGCTTAATCTTTTGTCAAATTTCGGCATAAAGATCTGTTATTCAAACTGAGACTTGAACCTCCTTCGGAATTTACAGATTCTTGTAGCATTTTTTATGAATTACAAAATGTTCCTACCGGGCAAGATGATGCTTATTCCGAGCGAATAAACCTAAAAAGTGGGGGTTTAACAAGTAAAAGCTTTAAGATTAACCCAGTACATGCTTTACACATGTACCTTTGCAGATAATACTGCTATTATGGTTGTCTAATCAAGCTACAAAGCAGTCGAAAAGTTTAACTACGTGGATACCAAGTTAATGACTGAATGCAACGATAAAAGATCAAATTAAATGAGCCAAAATCAATAAATTCTCATTGAATTCACTAACAAACTTGTTACTTTTTAATGAAGTTTCTTCGATGAAATCGACGAAATGACTAAACATTAATCCCGGTCTACGTTCGGGCGAGCAGAAAATAAAATGAGAAATGGTTTTAAAACTGCGACCGGGCAGTGTAGCGTCTGGTCAAGATGTCGATTCCAGCTTTAAAGTTATAATACAGGGGCGGAATTGGAAATTCTTTTTACTCATGTTGAGAATACAAACCAGTGAATTCGTTTGATACGATCTTTGCATCTGTAGACTCTTTTTCTAACGTTTTATAAAGGCAACGTTTTTCTATTTTGTTCTGTTTGACGTTGTGATGTATTACACGCACCGCGAGGAACCAGGAGGTCTACTCTCTAAGCACGAAACCCGTAGTTTCGGCCGAAGATACGGGCCTTTCCTACTCCGTAACACTTACGGACATACGATTAGTGAGGGACCCGAACTAAAAACGAATGACAACACGATTGGACAGTTGTCCCTACTTCCGATGTATTATCAAAACTCATGAATCCGAAAATCATAGGGCGTACGGTTCATTTTGAAGTTTCGATCTACGTTCGTACGGGCCCGTATCTTCGTTGACGAACTTAGAGAGTAGACCCGCTGAAACAAGTTTCGTACTTGCTTCTGCATTGCAATTACTAAGTTACCTACCGTTTATAGCGTTTTTCTAGGAAACAATATTGAGTTACATCTGAGTTAACACGTTTTGGTGACGTTACATTAACCTAATTGTTGGCGTAAGGGCCTACCCCTTACGCCAACAATTAGGTTAATGTAACGTCACCAAAACGTGTTTTTTGTGTATTCGCTTTTTGTCACATATTGTAAATAAGCTACGCTACGGTTTACAATAAAACTTTTATTTATAACTTAATCTGCTTTTTGACTGCACGCCGCGCCGTATCAGTACCGTATTTATTTATAGCCTTTTTACCTGACTGCGTCGAAAGTCCAAAAGGAGAGTTATATTATGTATACAACACATAACATAGTATGTCTATGTATGTCCGGTTTTTGTTCCCTCGACTCGTAACTCCTAAACGGATGAACGGATTTGGGTAAAGTATGCGTCGTTTTGGTGGCGCGAGTATCACTGGCTACATTTAAAACCGGCCGAGTATGTAGCATACACGGGGTTCAGTAGCACTAAACAAATAAATAACAATATTTTTAACGCTCATTCATAAATGTAAATTTACACTCAACAGCAAAACTAAATTTGTTTTTCTTACTAAATTTCATAAAATGTTAATGAAAAAGAAAGTTACTGCTGCAGTTGACGCAAAAGTCCTATATCTCAAAAACTAAATATCAAATCAAAATACTTTTCGCTGAAAGTTTTTTTCTACAAACCTAATTTTTTTCAGAATTTTCCACTTCTTACTTTAGAAATTAGAGGGGGACACGTTTTTATGACTTAAGAAGCAAATATCTCATAATCCTTTTTAGTTTTTTTAATAACTTTTTTTTTTAACATTCTCGTTATCTACATCCTGGGTTCTCATCTAAGACTCAGACAATTTTAATTACAAGGTTTTTTTTTGGCGTCGAAGTACTCGTCCACATCGCTGCCACCCGGAAACGTGCACAGAAGACTGGCAGCATTGCCACGTCGAATAGCGATGCTAATTCCTGGGCCAAACCAAGAGGCAGCCCTCTAGTCACGCGAAGTGTCAAGCAGTTGGCTAGTAATTCCTTTAAAAAGGAAACGTGCTGTAAGGCCCTATGACCCGAGCGTTTCGACTCCAAACGGCTCATAACTGTAACTACCAATTAGGTTACAGTATTTACTCCGTTTGAGGCTGTCAGCAGTCGTAGCAGCAGTGCTTGCAACATGAGGTGGCGCAAGGGTGTCGACGCAGGTTGCGTCCCACACCAAAAGCATCATCTTCACGCAAATTTAGGAGCTAAATATCAATAATATCTTTGTAGAGCTTACTGCAACAACCCTTTGTCAACGATGCAGACAGCGTGTCGAGTCTACTAAAAGTAGAGTAGTAGTGAAAAGGCTAAAATAAACATTTTATTCCCGTCATCTGCAGTTACAAATAAATATACAGTGTAAATACTAGATTCTACGTCCCGTAGCACAATAAAAGAGCCACGAGTTTCTTCACCCATCAACTGCAAAAAGGGATCGTGTCCGGACCAACTTGGTACACAGTAAAAACATTTTATTGGATTGAGTGCTTTTGTAATTAACGTCCATATTGTTGCGAAATTCATGTGCATGTAACGGAATTTAAAAATCAAAATATCTTTATTGCATATTAGGTTAGTTACAGGTTTTAACAAAAAATAAAATTCCAATATGTCCTGCCTAAAGGCATACAATAATTATGTATTGGCATTAATTTTCCAATTAATTTACAGTTATTATAGATGTCAAAATACAGTGAAGCTAATACATTCAATCAATAATTCAATAAATCTTGGATCGTGTAATATACTTTATCAATTAAAATGTTTCGTAATTTATTTTTAAATACTGGAAATTCCTTAGTGTTCAGAATGTCACTAGGTATTTTGTTCTATATTTTTGATGCAATGCCAAAAAAGCTTTCGTCAAATAGAGCCGTTTTATGTGGTACACTAGAAATTTTTAACATTTGTATCTTTTCGATTTGAGTTTATCAAATAGATTTTCATTTGTTTTTATAAATACTGCTACTTCATAAATGTAAATCGCAGAGAAGGTCAATATTTTATATTCTTTGACATACTGTTTACATGAATCAGGAACACGGATACCAGCCATCGCACGTGCAAAACTTTTTTGCGTTTTAAACGCAAAAAAGTAGAAAAAAAAACAACGTTTTTAACACAAACCCTATTAGTAGCATTGCCCCAATAGATGACTGCATATCTCAGTGTCTACGAAATACAAGCATGATATGCGGTCAAAAGAATTGATTGATGAACAATTTTCGATAATTTATGTAAAGCATATGAGTACTGATTAAGTTTATTGCATATTGTGTCAATGTGTGTTTACCAAGTTAAGTCATTATCTATCCAAAGCCCTAGAAATTTAACGCAGCTGACTTGTTCAATTTTCGTCCCTTTATGATGAATATTGAAGTTGTTATTTTTATGGTTACGCCCGAAATTGACTAGTTTAGTTTTCCCTAAATTGATAATTAAGTTATTATCCGATAGCCAGTTAATTATATTACGAAGAGTCGAATTTGTCATTTTCAAAAGTATCAATATTTTGACCTGTACAGATAGCTGTGCTGCAGATCAGCGAAAAGGATCATGGGATGCTGTGAAACTTTAGGTAGATCATTGATGTAGATCAAAAATAGCGGTGGACCTAACACACTGCCTTGCTATTACCATATATTACTTTTTTGGACATGGATTTATGTTTTTGTTCGGTATTATTTATGACATTAATATTATTTATTACTACTGTCTGATATCTATCATTGAGATAAGTAAGATTCTAGAAGTTTATGGACGTTACCCCTATTCCATAACTGTACAATTTATTTAACAGTGTTCCATGGTCACATAATCGAATGCTTACTTAATATGATTGATCGGTTATTGTGTTTATCTCGCTCGATTCAATTATTGTGATAGCGGCACTGGAATTATTGCCGTATTCAATATTTTATCGCTAATTACAGACAACACAAATTGACAATAGTTTTGGCAATTCATTTACTAATGGGAAATGATGAAATAAGCGCTTATGGCCACGATATTCGAGCGCAGTAGGCAATTAGGCATTTTGCGTTACTTACCTCTACGCGTAGCTAGTCGCGCGAACGCACATTTCAAATGAACTCGCTGACCCCGCTGTGCAAAAATTTTGAGTCACAGTACAAATTGTAACAGTAGGTACAGTCAACTTCGTTTTACGGAATTTATGTATTTCGGGGGTTTAGTTTTTAGTGAAATTTAAATAAACTACATAATTTATTTTATTACTTACTTACAATTGGTTTTTTAAGATTCGATCTGTACGTCTTTCTGTCTGTCTGTCTGTCCGTTCGTATGTCACAACCATTTTTCTGCGAGACTATAGACACGACACAGTTGAAATTTGGAGAGTAGATGCCTTCTATGAACCGTTACACAAATATGGTGTAAAATTATGAACAAATAGTGGAGCCATCCATATTAGACCAAGACCAAACCGCTTTAAATACCATAATGGACGATAAATTCATAGCAGTATGCGAGTGGTCTAAAAATGTAGTTTATGGTGTAAATAATGAAGGAAAAATCAACCCGACTCAGTGAAACTTCCGGATGTGGTGGGGGTGTGGAGGTGATAAGGGGGGTATTTACGTTCTGAGGGGTAAATATTAGTTTTTTGCAAATTGCGGCTAAACTATGCCTCCTATCGAAAAAAAGCAAATGTAAAAGCTGTAGATAATAAAAAAACCTAAATCATTGTCACTAGGCATTATTCACCATAACCTCAAAATTAAATGAAAAACGTAAAAAAACTGTTAACAACGTTTTTTTTTTATTTATATCTTTCGCATTTTTTTATATTTAATTGAAACTCGCTAACTAACATAAAAAAAACGTTTAAAAACGCTAACGTTAAATGGTACCATTTTCACGATGAAAAGTACGTACCTCCTGGGCGCAAAATGTTCAATATCCACATTATAGTTTAATTTCTTTCTCGGGAATTTGAAAGCCGTGACTAGTTGAGTACAACATGTACTCTTATAATAACTTATTTACAATAAAAAATAACGATTTTTAAAAGTAGTTTCTTTTAGGTTTAGCGTTTTTTTAACGATATTTTCTACTTAAACATTATTATATTTTAATTCTATGTTAAAGTTGATAATTCAGCGAAGATAATGTGCACTGGTAAAATTCAAAAATCAAAACTTTGCTAATCAAATTTTTCGAGTGAAAATTGGGTCTTTTTTTCAATTTTCTTCATAAAACATTGAAAAAATAATATTTTGCTCTAAAAATATCAAGTCTTGTTTTAAACATAAAAAAACATCTTCACCTAGTTTCATCTAAATATAAAAAAAAATGCGGGAGATATAAATTAAAAACCATAAAAACGTATTTTAACGGTTTATTGCGTTTTTCTAGATAATTTTCAGGTTATGGTGAATAATTAATAATGAAATAAAATAAAAACATAACATTCATTTATTTCAGGCAAGCTAAACCCATATACAGAAAATAACAGTGACCTTAAAATTAAATTACAAATATAATTTAATTATTTGTAATTTAAGTTACAAATAATTAAATTGCAAAGAATTACATAATGCCCACTGATAAAGTTTTAGATTTTTTTATTATCTATCTACAACTTTTCAATTTAATTTTTTTCGGTCGTTCATGGTTTAGACGCAGTTCGCAAAAAAACGAATATCCACCACTAACAATTAAATTACAAATATAATTTAATTATTTGTAATTTAATTTACAAATAATTAAATTGCAAAGAATTACATAATGCCCACTGATAAAGTATTAGATTTTTTTATTATCTACAACTTTTACATTTAATTTTTTCGGTGGTTCATGGTTTAGCCGCAGTTCGCAAAAAACGAATATCCACCTCTCAAAACGTAAATACTAACTACTACTATTTTTTTTCTATTTCTTTTCAACTTACATTCTAGTGTCGGTCTTCAGGTGTTTCAAATTAAAGATTTGTCAAAATGAACACGTGCCAGAGTCGAATGTAAAAAATGTATATTATTAGGGGTTAAAGTATGAAATTGCCGTTTTATACCGCAAAATTAAAACTCACTTTTCCAAGATGTAACATATTTATTTAATCAATATAAATATGCCTTCATTATCTATACATTGCTGCCATCTAATCGGAAGTTCATTTATGCCTTTGCGATAAAACCCTGGGGATCTAGATTCGAGAAACTGTGTAAAAGCATTTTGTACTGCCTCTTGGGAAAACAATTTTTAACCACGTAGGAAATTGTCCAAATCACGAAAAAAATGGTAGTCAGTTGGAGCAAGGTCTGGCGAGTACGGAAGATGATGTATGGTTTCTAACTGCAGCTCCTGTAGAATAACAACGGTGTTCCGTGCAGTGTGAGGTCTTGCGTTATCATGGAGCAATAATGGTGAAGATCGATTCACGAGTCGGGGCTGTTTCACTGCCAGTTTCGCCATCGTTGTCGAAGTTCGGTACAGTAAACATCTGCTGATATTGCTTAACCAGACCTGAGAAAGCTATAGTGAATAACACCACGAAGAGACCACCAAACATTACTTTTTTATTGGTAAACTTTGCTTTAGGGCACTGTTGCGGCGTCTGACCTGGGGTCAACCATTGCATTTTTCGCTTAAGGTTATCATAAAGAATCTACTTTTCGTCACATGTCACAATTCGATCCAATATTCCTTCATTTCTGTACCGATTCAACAAAATGCGCAAGTTTCAACACGCGGTTCTTTCTGCAGATCAGTCAAATCATGAGGCCCATTTTTTATATTTTTTATCTTATTGATTAGATGCACAAGGTAACGTTAAACCATGCTGCAAATTCCTGTGTAGTTTCACTCGGATCTGCTTCCATCATCTTCTTCAATTCTGCGTTATTCACCTGTGTGGGCGGTCTTCCAAGTGGTTCGTTCTTCAAGTCGAAGTTTCCATTACGAAAGCGTTTAAACCAAAAACGCACGGTGCGTTCATTAGCAGTGTCCTCTCCAAACGCAGCATTGATATTTCGAGCCGTTTCTGCCGCGTAAGTTCCGCGTCGTAACTCGTATTAAAAAATTACTCGGATTTTCCATCTTTTCCGTCTAAACTGAATAAAAAAAAACGATTGAAATTCTAAAATCGAATGTTGCACATTTGATAAAAGAAAAATCTCATAGGTATAATGTAAAAAAAAAATTCACTCTTATATCTACACTAAGAAGGTTTAATGTCAATTCAAAGTATCTATTACTATAAAACGGCAATTTCATATTTTAACCCATATTAAAATGTCGGAATAAAATCTTGTCGTAGTAACGTTTGTCGAAGTTCCGTTTTGAGTCGATTTTTGTGTCATCGCTAATCTGCCGTTGGTGTGTGTCAGTTACGCAAGCATGAACAAGCTACTATACATTAGTTAAGTAGAAACTAACATTACTTAAACGTAGGTCCAAGGTTAAGTCCTTTTCACCATTTGGACAGACATCTAGGCTAGTAGAATTTAAGTTGACGAGAAATAGAAGTCACAAAAAACATGCACATATGTGTATGTCGCAGTAAGATAGTTAAAGCCGTGATTTAGCTATAACAATCACGCGCACTCACTCCCTTATTTTGTAAGAAAGCAAATAATTTTGTAGTCCTAATTCTGAAATTTGTGGTATAATATATCCAATGTTATATACCGGTGTCTGGTTGTACGTTGATAAAATATGATTCGCGTCTACTTGACACGTTGCGTGCCGCTTGGCACACAATCACACAATGATCGAAAAAGTAATAATAATATCAGGATCACAACGCGTTGCGTCGCGCCAGTGTGAACAGTCGCCTGCGTATTCATAGAAAAGTTACTTACCATGAAAAGTGTCTTGAAATAAAGGCAGATTATATTGAAAACTAATAATATTGTTTAGATATTGGGCCATGATTTTATAGTTCAGGCCGGAAACGTTTTGACCTTACCGCGTAAATCGCAGAATCGCGTCGCTCGTGTCTGTATGAGCATAGGCTCATACAGACACGAGCGACGCGATTCTGCGATTCTATAGAGAATGACAGAACACAATATGTTGTATTTTGCCCCATTGCGTGTGCAGGTATAGTTCGAAACATCGGCTACATCCTGCTTGGTAACTTTTCCAATTCATCAACTAAACAAAAACCGTGCAAAACAAGTGAGAAAAGTGCTTTTTTGTAACTATTTTAATCTTCATACATTCTTAATATGTCTCGTTTCGTCATCTATAAATTTCACCTGTTTTTTGTACGGTACAGTCAGTCAGCACTGACTGTACCGTACAAAAAACAGTTACAAGTTACCCAAAGTTATAAGGAAACTTCTTGTTGATGTTGCTATTTTTGTCTCTCTCTGGAACACCAAGATTTGTTACGTGAGAGACTGAGAGTTCAATTTAGACTTTGAACAGAAAGTACTAGGATAAAGAATCATGAAGAAGATGTAGGTGCCCCTAAAATCGTCTTTTTAGTATTTTTGAGTTTTACAAGCATTTATTATTATTATTATTTTACCTTTAGTTTTAATATTGTTATATTCCTAGGGATATAGCTATATCACGGACGCTAGGATTAATACCTATCTAACTAAACTAATCATAAGCATTATATTTGATTCAAGATCGAGCGAAGCGGGCTCGAGCCTTGGAGCACCCTGAGTCGGACAGAATAGGGTCGAAGGAGATGGCAGGGTCTAGAGAACGAGCGAAGCGAGCGAACTAAGACCCCGCCATGGCCTTCGTGTTAGGTTGCTTTAAACCCAGCAGACCGAAAACGTGTTTGCAAAATTCCACCTCAATCGGTTGGGAAAACTGTTTTAAAATCCTGTTCCAAGATTTGACCTAAGCAAACATACAAACATTGCAAGTTAAATAAAAGCTTTTAAAAATATACCTTTATTTACCTAGTGATTTAGTCCGTTTTCGTTTATACATACATGAAATAAAAAATAAAACAAACGAGGCGTAGTAAAATAGGTCAAATGGTTAAATATTTGATTGTTATCCGGCACTGGTGCCGTACAATGTCACTGCGGATCACCTCTTCTGCTTCTCCCTTTTGTTACCAGATCATAAATTATATAACAAAAGCGACGACGGATCCGTATCGAGTTCAGTGGGCCTTTTATGCATTTTCATTTCTCAGTGGGTCTCCGCTCCCCATCTCCTTTCCCCTTTCAAACTTGTTAATATTAAGTAAGCTCGTTGTTCTGCTGTATCAACGGTCGGTGGGGTTCTAATCCCACCGACTCGCTTTTAGCAGGTTTTGTTTTATTTTATTTTCTGGCCCCTGTGTACGTGTCCACAATAATAAACGCTGGAAATGTCCGAAGCTCGCGTTGAAAACAATGTGAAATGGAATGCATTTTTTCGCTCCAGTGTTTTATTGGATTCTTGGATATTTAGTGCACAGCACTAACGTGCTCGCCAAAAGCCGGCCAATACTGCGGCATTCCGTTTTTATACGGGGTGAAAGGGACACCGACGCGAAAACGGAAACCACTTACTCAGTATATCATTCTGAACCCCGTACAAATGTTTCGTAAGTTATTAAAAAAAAAATGCTGTTTCCTACAAAAGTGCAATACCTACACGGTCATAATGTATGGAACAGCTGTTTTTTTTTAATAACCGACGAAAAATTTACATGTGGGGGTGTTCAGAATGATGTACTGTATGTGGTTTCCGTTTTCACGTCGGTGTATTTTCCACCTTGTATTGTTCTTCTGGACGGGAGTGGTTTCCTTGGCATTCTACATATTAAACCATAGTTTCAGTACGATACCAAATTAATAAAATAATGAAGATTGGTGTTTGCGAATTGTATAAATTACCGGGAGTTAATAAATTTTTAAATCAAATTATGAAAGAATTTTCTGTAATTTGGAATGTAATGTTTGCCTTTGATAAGTTTGGTTTGGGTTTTTTAAATTATTCATATAATTCTGAGTGATTCAGTATTCTGATATATTTTTATTCTGATGACGCGCACGTTAACATTCGCGATACTGCTCGGTCTCAAAGTTTACGATGCAGATTTTTATCGAGCATGCTCATGAAGTTGCCGCTCTGTGTGTGCGCCGACCTAACTTTAGCGCGCGAGTCTGACTCGCTTTTTCAATAAAAGTTCCCGTAATTGAAAATACCCAGTTTCAAAAAAAGTGTCGCCGTTTGAATGTTTAAAAGAGAACATCCAGTTTGGTAACTATCCCGTTTGGACAACTAAACCAAATACCATCACAAAAGTGTCGTTTCGTAACTATTTTGATCTTCATACATTGAGTCGCGTTTCTTAAACTTTTGAGTATGGATGTATTCATTCCCGTTTGGTAAACTTTTTGTTCGGCAAGTACAGTTAGGATCCAGGAGAACTACTAAGAAATACCACAATGAATATTCTGTACACTCTTATTTATTTTTAATTTACAGTTATTACCCAAACAAGAAAAAAAACACTAATATGACTAATAACTAAGTAAACAAAATAATAGTTCCAATAATAAATAAACTAAACGTATTTAAAAAATTATAACTTTGAAATAAAAAGTCACAAATTGTAACAGAACAGTCTTTTTGGTGCATACCTGGCCAAAAGAACTGGGCTTGCATAAATTCAAGGAGGTATTTCAATCATTGATGGTACATAGTAGGTACCTCCTAGAACTGTTGGAAGGAAGCCATTGTAAATATACCTCTGATACTTATTAACAAAAATACAGACTGTATTTTTAATTGAAATAGTGTGAAGTACCTAACCTATCTACTATGAACTATCTAATGACTGAAACCCGTTTGTAAGACTGGCAGTCGGGCTTCTGTCTACCCGTTACGACTGTCAAATATCTACGAATGACAGCCGGAAACAACGATTTAATGTGCTTGTTTTCTGAAGCCGTTAACTGTATCGGTATGAAATACATAGAGGTTAACCTAACCATGGAGCGATCCCGACAAGCATTGCTTATCTTTTAAGATAAATAATTATTTTAATGACGTACAAAGATCTTAGTAAATTCTAACGGTATTATTCAAGATGGCGGCAAAATCTACTTCATGATTCTGTTCGCCTAGTACTTTCTGTTCAAATTCCAAATTGAGTTCTTTTGTAACAAACCTTAGTGTGCCCTTTATGTTTCCGTTCGTTCCTAGTACGTTTTGTTGGGTATTCACTAAAAAGACTATTTCAGCGGCACCAACATCTCCTTCATAATTCTGTTCTCCTAGTACTTTTTGTTCAAAATTCGAATAGAGTTCTCTCGTAACAAACCTTAATGTGCCAGAGAGAGACAAAAAATAGCAACATCAACAATAAGTTTCCTTGTAACTTTGGGAGCTTACTGTACCGTTCAAAAAACAGTTGAAATTTATGGTTGGCCAAACGGGACTCAATGTATGAACATTAAGATAGTTACGAAAGAGCACTGTTTTTCACTTGTTTTGCACGTCTATTGTTTAGTTGTCCAAACAAGAAAGTTACCAAACGGGATGTACCCGTTTAAAACAACACGTTGTCTTTTAATTGAATTCGGAATTCGGACCAGCGTACGATTTGATATTATGTCAACAACAAACATTGCGGTTCCGATTACAATGTCGCTTGCTAACGAATATTTTGAGTTCACTTTATTGCTTTGTATACATGGTTAAAGTTAAGTCGTTTTGATCCTCTTATGGGGTCATTGTACTCATTATAACGAACAACTTTTACTATGGGACGAACCCTGAAATCGCGTAAAAAAATCAGCTGTTTAGTACATTTTGACGAGTTAGGCGAACATAAACGACTTAAATTTAACCATGTATGTATATCGCAATCAAGTTGAATGCTTAGGTACACTTTGCAATCCTCTAAAATCTACATAGTTATAGCTCACGATGTTACCGAACCACTTTGCCACTTTGACAGAACCTAAGAGGGAAGTAAATTTCATTATGAAAATAGTTGCCTCAAAGTTTGAGTAGATACCGATGACATCAGATAGCTTTAAGTGTAGAGATTTCCAAATATCGTTACTTCCAGATCGTTAAGACTTCGCAATCAAATTTGATCACATGGCGATCGCTGTCTATGTGGAGACTGCAACTCCCAACTTGGCCAATTAAAAGTAGCTTAATACCGAAACTAAGCGGACGAAAGTTCGCACGTGCTCTACTGGCCACCGTTTCACGGTTCCCAACTCGATTATAATAAAATAAGTATTGCGATAGCAGCAACCCAACCAATCCTTTTACTCCACTGTTTGCATTGCGCAGCTCGCCTCGCAATTAGGGCAGGGGGATAAAATACTGACAGTGCGGAAAGTGGTGCAGCATCGATTACGTCATCCATCTGTTAGAAGTCTAGATCGACGAACCTAGCGCTAGACACGGCTACACAGCGACACTAGCACAGTTAAAAATTGTATAGTGAGTACAAATGTTGAATGGTTCTAGTAATAGATTGCCTCAGGGATCGTTTTAATTGAATAGCTTCAGTTGGTAAACAAGGGACTTACGCATATTGCTTCGGTATTGACAATACGTTGGATGTTGACATTCGTGGAAGCAATGCTTACCTACCCAACTATCTTATACGTTATATTACCCGACTGAGGATTGTAATATTTTTTCAGCCTATAAATGTATGTTTGTTCCTTTGTGGCACTCTCGAGACCAAAGGCGTGCAGATTTTGATAATTGGTGACGACCAGCGATATTGTGAAAAATAAAAAAATAATGTCGAAGTATGTTAAGTGGAATATCATTGGTATTTGAAAATCATCTTTAGGTTTGTCATATCATTTTCATTTCTAATGCCCATTTAGGTTTTATAACGATTTAAGTTAGTTATTCAAAATGACAAATCAAACAAAACTGAAAATATCAATCAGTGAAATCGTCTGTGAAATCTTTCACATTATTTAACTGAATAGCTGGAAAAGAAAACATGCATTTGGAAGTAGGCGAATGGGCCCCACATCTATACTAATATTATAAAGCTGAAGAGTTTGTTTGTTTAGTTGAGCGCGCTAATCTCTGAAACTACTGGTTCGAATTGAAAAATTCCTTTAGTGTTGGATAGCCCATTTATTGAGAAAGGCTATAGACTATAAAACATCACGCTGCGACTAATAGGAGCAGAGCATTAATCAAAAATGTTACTCAGACGAAGTTGCGCCGGTGAGCTAGTTGAAATATAAAATTATTAAAACATGGAATGGGTCCCGCCTGCTTCCAAGTGCGCTTCTTTTTTGCTTTTCTGTCGGGTTTTTAAGTTTTATTCGATGTTACACTAAAATAACCAAAGTAACTTTTTTACAACTAGGAATTTTATAAAACTTTAGGTTGCTTTCTGATAAATGTATTCGCATGAGCTAAAAGTAGGTACCTAAGTTATAATTCATGCTTTCTTCTACCACAAGAGAACCTACGTAAGTATTAGTTTCATAAAAGTCGAGGAAAAATAACCCCGAGTATTTCCAGCGGGTTTACGACTAAGTAAAAAGTGTTGTCATTTAAAAATGCGGGTTGAAAGCGTGTACCGATTTAAAACTAAGGTAATTTTAGGAATACGTTCATAACAAAACTTTCATTAAATTGCCCTTTTCCTTGCGTGCGTTCCACGCGGTTAAAACGGAATTTTTGGGTTGGGGTTGACGTTTACGGAAAACCCGCGGTTAGTAGTAAGTCAGTGCGCTTTTGAATGCACTCTTTTAAAAAAAAGGGAATCATCGAGACGACGACGAAAGTTGAAATTAAAGCGCGGTAAATATGTAATACGGAATGCGAAAACCTTTTTCGATCCCATAGTAAAATCTGGTTTTTCCCGGGTTTTACTTCCCGTAAAGATACTACAAATGACAGACCGGGACCAACGGCTTAACGTGCTTTCCGAGTGGGTCACCATGGGTGGACCAACGTAGCAAAGTACGGCTTAACCTAAAGATCTTACATTTATATTTCTGTTAATAATATTATTTGGTATGTAAAAAAACTTAAAATAGCATGAACTGTACATTCACGAGCATAACATACACAGGTAAACCCCGCCAAATTCAAAATCCTCTCCCGATAGTCGAGTGCAATTAGACAGAACGTGGAACGAAGTTTTTAATGGTCGGATTTTTATAGGACTTTTTTGTTTTTAGTTAACAAGTCCTGCCGAACCCGCTGGTAAATTTACAAAAATAATTATGACGTAATCATTTTATCTAGGATTACTTGCAGGCTTGGGTCTCTCCGCCCCATTTGATACCAATACCGATACCACTCCCGATTCTTAACGATAGATCCCTTTTGTCATGTTGTAGTACAAGTATCCTTAAATATTTTCTAATTTTTATGCCTCATCAGATAGTAGTTAAATGAGTCGATTTGATCAATAATTTGTACATTGAGATTAATACAAACATTAAAAAAAATGCCTTCATTAACGAATAACGATTTTCTGATATTTGCGAATGAATTTTTAGTCAATACACTCATTAATGTGGTTTTCTTGAAAATTTTTATGTCCAGTTATCCGTGAAACAGTATCAGTTACCAATTACAAAGAAGTCTTAGTCTTAAAATTCGGTATTTTAAAAATAATTGAATAAATTAGGTAATTATAAAAAGAAACTTGAAATAAAAAGTTTTTAACAAATAATTAAACCGACGAAAACACGAACTGAAAACTGAAAAATCTTTTAGTCTAGCTAAGCTCTAAAGTTAAAATAAGTTATTAATTTCGAGTCGTCGAAAGTTTTTGCTATAGGGCACTGTGCACTAGAGTAGAGTGAAAACACTCGATGATATTGCATTGTTAGATTAAGAAGGCAATAAGGAGTAAAATCACTCGCATGATGAACGAATCTAGGCGAACAAGCAGAGACTGAAAGGTTTATAGGTTGGACTTACCCTGAATATACATATTATATTTAACTTTCAAGTATGTAACAATTTAGTTACTCAGAAATATTTGCATTTATCGCTAAAATATTATTTTGATGTTTTTCCAATTACGGGCTTTCTTCACTGCCGTAAGTCTTCATCCTCAGATACTCTTACATGAGTATACTTGATGAGAACTGTAGACTCGCGGACTACGAGACTAGATAGAGGTCTAAAGTTGTTATTAAGGTGCATAAAAGGAGCCGAAACACGGGTTAGCTGCTGTAACCTGTTGAGAACCTCTTGCAACTGCCTTCCATCTCCTTCATCAGAGAAAATCCAGATCTCTATTATGTTGTATTGTCATCAAAACTACATATAAGTATGTGCCAAATTCAAACAGAATCGGCTCACAATTGAAAATTCTGAAGGAAAAAAATCAATTAACTCCTGGTTTTCAACCCTTAGGGTTGGATTTTATTTTTCAATTTTAAATGGGACCAACTTTGAGATATAATTGTTGTCTCTAATAAAAAAGGAATCATTCCAATTGGACTTCCCTGTAAAAAGTTATATGTGTATACATAAAAGATATATAGGTATATACATATCGAATTGAGAACCTCCTCCTGTTTTTTTCGTCGGTAAAAAAGCATTTCATCGACAATAATGAAAAAATAAAAACAAAAATTGGCGTTTAACGGATGCAAAACGGTCACACTATTACGCCACAATATAAATTCATCGAATTTCAAGTTATTTATGAACGGCTGCCTCGGACACCATGGCCTTTCGTGCAGTAGGAGTGCAGGTCGGATAGCAAGGCACGCCAGCATTAATGACATCATCGGTCGTGATCTTGTCACCGCCGGGGGGTCAGCCGTTTTGGAACCCAACGGCTTAGCGCGCCACGATGGGAAGAGACCAGACACTATGACCATAATGCCTTGGAAGTTGGGTCGGCCTTTGGTGTGGGATGCAACATGTGTCGACACCCTTGCGCCATCTCATCTTCCTGGCACGGCGGGCTGTGCTGGGGCGGCTGCTGCAGGTGCTGATAACCTCAAACGGCGCAAATACAATAACCTCATTGGTAGCTATGTGTTTGAGCCGTTTGGGGTTGAAACACTAGGGCCATGGGGTCCGATTGCGCACCTACTCTTTCGGGACATCGCCAAGCGGTTGGTCGACTCTTCTCGTGACCACAGGGCTGGTCTATTTTTGGGTCAAAGAATCAGCATTGCCATTAAACGTAGCAATTCTGCCAGCCTTCGGGGCACTATTCCTGTTGACAGCGCTGTGGACGAATTTTTTGACGTCCTTTAATACTTTTCTTGTTTTATCGTTACAAATTTGTATTATTATTTTAAACACAAAAAAAAATATAAAAAGAAAAACGACGACTATAAACTTCGTTCCACCTCTTGAGTATTTTTTGTCTAATTGCACTCGACTATAAAGGTTTGATTGAAATATGTGGTTTTACGACATTAAATACCTACCTTTCGTAACAGGTGTAATTGTCAAACGCATATTCATTTCTTAAATAAATCGTAGGTTATTTCACGAGAAATTCGCTTTTGAATACTAATTCTGGTTACTGAACACTATGGACGAAATTCTCTGTGACGATCGATGTCAACGCAGTGCACATTGCGGCTCAATTGCGGCCATGGAATAATAATATCATTGTTTGTTTGTACGTAGAGTGAAGATGGGTTGGTCTAGTTCTATGTTCGCTTAGTCTAAACTTTGAACTCGGGAACAGCTATGTCGACTTCCACTACGTCGACTCGCAATTTTTTTTGGTTTTGATGCTACGTCTTTTGTTTCACCTCGACATGGCTGTCACAGGGTACAGTCACATTAAAAACGAAATACTGCTGTAACGAAATTACTTCATTAAATTATTATAAAAATTAAATAATTTCGTTCATCCGGTGATACCTTATTTTGAATTAGTACATTGATAACCCACACAAACTACTAGGTACTTACTCTTTAATATTAACA
This sequence comes from Standfussiana lucernea, assembly GCA_964057025.1. Lineage (NCBI taxonomy): Eukaryota > Metazoa > Arthropoda > Insecta > Lepidoptera > Noctuidae > Standfussiana > Standfussiana lucernea. The sequence goes on from OZ059784.1 coordinate 5,108,311, forward strand.
CTTAATAAACTTATGATTGAAATACCATCTTCAATACATGCTAGCCTAGTACTTTTATTAGGGTAACCGCACAGAACTTAATGCAGCCTTCAATTCCTCTATGGTCGAAGGGACTTGATTTCTAGAGCAAATCCTTTCAGCTTGCTCAACATAGATGAATTTTTGAACATGAGAATATTGGTCACCGTTACGTGATACAAAACTTTAATTTGCAAAACTTCAGTCCGACCAATATCAAAGCCGAGTTAGATTCTACTCTGGAGGACTCTGCTACTTCATTTACAACAATAAAATATTGGGTGGCCGAGATTAAACGAGGTCATATGAGCTGCTAGAAGATGAACATCGTTGTTTTTTTTTTAAATACAGGTACCTAAAAATAGTATTATTCGTTTAAATCAGAAATGTTTGAAAAGTTTGAATAATTTCTGCCCCATCGATGGCAACATTAGTTTAGAAACAATAAGACGTAGCAGATAGTACCAGTGCGATATTTTTAAAGTTATTGTGGCTAAATTATTGTAACATGGTGTGTGTAGACCCTGTGGGCTACATCCAATGTAAGTATTCATACAAGAGCAAAAAGATGTGATCTCCTATTAAAAAAAAGATGTACATATGTGTTACAATAAAAGAATTTCAGGAGCCGTGAAGATGCATACTGCATTTAAAAAAAAATACTCGCCAGATATAACGCTTCGAAGAATCAGACCTTTAATCTGCCGGGGGTGACTAAACTAGGTTAATAGAAACAATGGAAATACCTTTGTTAATACCTCGTTTATTTTGTCAGTAGCTTCTTTATTTTACTATATAATTATATTAAATGATTATTTTCATATTAATGTTTTAATATTTCCTTTTAATTTGATATTATTATTGCATCTTTTTGTAAAGAAAGTAAATTAACTTCTGACCAGATGACCTTTATAAAAAAATTGTTAAATTAGACCTCAAGATTTCGGCATCGAAGGTGAGAGAATTTAGATGAAATCAAATATTATAATCCTGCGAAAAAAACGCGACAACAGAGCTGTAACAATATTGTAAAGGGTGAATAAACAAGTCTCTTGGAATTTCAACATGTGGTTAGCGTGGCGTCCTAAGAAGAAACTTGCCGTTTTTCCCGTTAATGAATGACTTTTCCCGGATGCACCAATAAATCTAAAGTGAGTGACAATCACACTAGGGAATTGTCCAATATCGAAATTCTGAAATATCAATTTGACTTAAAACACAACCAAAATGATGACCAAATATTGATCTGGTACGACGAGCGTGAGCGTGCGGCGAGCTTCGCGACCGGTACTTTATTTCATATCTGTTCACTCGCTCGCACCATGGTAGTGCGAGTATGGCGACTAAACGATCTTGATCTTCCGTAAAACAAACTTGTATACATTTTAATGTTTTAAATTATACTTTGTTTTAATAGGTATATTTTTCTTTAGGTATTTAAGAATCTTAGTGTGGAAATAAGTAATAAGAAATACACATATATATATATATATATACGAAAGTATATATTTATATATTTAAATGTATTTAATTTTTGTTTTAAACAATTTTGTTATTAAGAAAATTTAAAAATATATTTTATATGTTAGAGAAAGAAATGAATAAAGGCATAATTAATAATTTAATTGAAACGCAGTAATCGATTGTTAACCGACATCCGTAGCATAGTGGTCTATATTGTTTTAGCTCATTTACTAAAAGCATTATTACAAAGTAAAAGCCGACCACAATAAAACAGATTTCTTTGAAAACTAAACATTACCTTTTGACCATCCAATTCTGTATGGATATTAGACATAGATACTAGACAGACAAATATTTATGTCCAAAATCTTTTATGTGTACGTAAATAAATAAATAATATGGTTGCAACCTGTTTAAGTATATAAAACATACAAATGAAACTACTTTTTTATTATTCGGTTCTCATATCATATTTTTAGTTTAGGAAAATATTTCCCGCAACGGTATTGATCGAGCTTACAAGGATCAAAACTGCGATCGTAGTTGACGATGCTTTAGCACGCACACAATAGCAGCGTCTATACGGCAATCGACTCACACCACGAAAGTATCGACACGACGCAGCGCGCGGAATAAACTGACATAGATCCGACTTCCACAAGCGCCGGCGCCATTCTGTGCGCAGATGGCCGGCGTAGTGAAATATATTGTACTTTTATTTAATTAGTTAAAAAAGAATAGTAGCGATTAAAACAAATACTGTTTAAGAAAATGTTGAATATTATTTTGGTATAAATATTACGTCAACATGATGTACAATTTCGGAGATATTGGAGTTTGTTTCGAAGTCTTTTCGGTCAATAATTGAATTAGGTCCATTTTTTTTCTTTACAATAAAGGCATATATCATCATTGAAGTTGGGGATATTAAGAGCGTTTACGCCGTCCATGCGGTGTTTGACTCCAAAACAGTACTTTTCAAACCCTTTAATACCTCCACCCCTTTATTTTACAAAAATGATAATTACTAATAACTTTAGGAAACTTCGTTGTCTCAATAGTTGGAGAAAAAAATATTTCAATTAATAGAGTATTGGTAAATTCTATCAAGATAACTCAACAGAGGTTTCCTTGATTTCCCTTTCAGCGTCAGTTTCGAAGCTCTTATTATAAGAAACCACTGGCAAACCTAATTAGTTTTTATTTTTAACCAATTGCTAAGATCCTAAGGAAAATAGTTAATGAAAAACATTTTTTGATTTAGGTATCTTTCTATAAGAAATTAAAGTTCAAATAATGTGAAATATTAAGGAATTAAAATGATTTTTTCACCGATATCTTACTTAATTTAATATAATAATAGCTTAATATAATAAAGAGCATAATTATGCTTTAAAACATCCAATTTAAAATTTCAACTAATTTACAGTGATTATTTTTCTATAAATATTTGAAAACTACTATAAATCATTGCGCGCGAGCAATTTCAAATCAGTCCGCCGCGAGGCTTTCTAGAGAGAGGACACGTCGCTCGGCGCTCTGCCTGACCTGAGTTGACCTTAGTCGTACTTAGAAGGATAGCGGACGTTTATAGTGTGATTGAAAAATCTTGGTACTTTGATGATTACATTTTTTATTATTATTTTTTACCCTATTTTTTACCTACGAATTGTATTTATTAAAACTTTTACTTATCATTTTTTTTTTTGTAAACAAGAACTTAAATGGTTTTTAAAGTTAACGCCAACCTTTTGTATTGCCCTCATAAGAGGTGTCACTAAGAGGAACATCACGTCAGGTTAAAATATAATATAAAATAAACATAAGTAAATCCGTATAAAGTGATTTATTTGAATAGAATAAGAAATATTTATTAATCAATCAATAATAATTAACGAAGTTCGATTTCTTTGTAAAGTTTAGATCAACAAATTCATGTTTGAATAACTAAAAAACGACTTTAACATTAATCATAATTATAGCTATACTTGCAATATATTATTAAATACTTATTTTATGCACTCGTAGTTTCCCAACAAGCAAAAACGTCAGATAATCCGAAATCTATACGACTTTTAGTAATATAGCAGTTTTATAGTGGTGCTGAGCTAACTACTTGGGTCAGTTCAGTCATGTGACTAATAAGTCATATTGTAAACGTCGAATAAACGCCTACATAACTAAATTATGCGTCGTTATTAAATTGTTTCGGCCACAACGTTTACTCGACATCACTTTTGGCCGTATAAACGTTTTAGTCGCGTAAGAGTTTTTGGAAGACAATATCGTAGTTTGAAAAACCATTATATAACTATTACATGGCAATTATGATTTGTTTTATAGTAGTTTAACTTGAAACACGTACATATATGACGTTTTGGTTGCAATGTGACGATAATGCTACGTTTTAGTCATGTGATTATTAAGTCATGTTGTATACGCCGAATTAACGTGTACACAACTAAATTATGCGACGTCTACGACAACACTTTGGTCGTATAAATGTATTATTTAAACACGTATATGACGTTTTAGTTGTGATTTAACGATAATATATCTTATAATAGACTTAAAAGTAGTACAAATGTTTAACCTTTAATTAAAGTTTGGAATACAAAATGGTTCCGTATATACATTTTATTTTACAATGTATTCATTAGTACTGTCATAATAACTAAAGCTCTCCTATTTAGACACTATAAATTAAGGTTAGCAGTTAATGCTTTTAGTATTGTGAATGGTTTGGTACTACTATTAGTATTATTGTAGTGTTTTAGTTAGCACCACATAAATACTTTTGGTTATTCAACGAACTTCTTATAATTTATTTTCAAGTCGGTGACTTTTGTTTGTTTCATTTAGTTTTTGCCACCAACTTCCGAAAGCAAAATTATTTTTCACTTTTTAGTGTTTTCCTTGTTTAATCCTTGTCAGGTAACAATTTTATATTGTAACTAGAAAAAAAAACAGTAAGGTCATAAGTCTCGAGTTCGAACCCAAGACACGTACCTCGGATTTTCATAATTATCAGTATTGTATAATTATTACTTACTTCTGTGAAGGAAAACATCGTGAGGAAACCAGCATACCTGAGAGAAATTTCTCGACGAAAGCCAAGCTAGAGGCCCATGGGTGGCAAAGAGAAGAAGAAGACTAAAAAAAAAATACCAAAATCGCTTCAAGGGTGCCTAAAATTTGAAGAGTTCCCTCGATTTTTCCAGGATCCCATCATCAGATCCTGACCTGATGACTATGGGACCACCTAGGAAGTATATCTTACCAAACGAAAATAGAATTTTCCAAATCGGTTCAGGCTTCTTCGAGTAATATGGGAACATACTTACATAAAAAATAAAAAAAGATACCAAAAAATGGAGAACCCCCTCCTTTTGTGAAGTCGGTTAAAGACTGCTTGTAGTGTAAGTGGTTCCATAGGGGAAAAAAATTGCTTGCCTATAAACAGTAAGTTTATTGTTTTTTTAAACAATACCATATAAGTGACATTCATAATACAGAATTTTGAACATTAATGTATGACACAATTTTTAAACAATTTTCTATTTATTTTCAGATGACTCTGTTATACTCTGTGATAACACAGATATAGAAACTTCAAGCGAAATTGATAATGAAGACAGACATAGCGAATTCCGTGAAGACAAAAAAAATGGGAAAAATGTAACATTTCTCATCAAGTCATAAAATCTTTGAGCGTAATTATAAACAATAGACTTCCTAATTTTCTGCCTAGTGACTCTGTTAGTTTACATCACGTTTACACTATGTATTATGATTAAGAGATCAATAAAACAATGGTTTTCATATTTAATTAAGGAACCCTAAAGTCAGACATAATGTCGCGCATGTCTTGGTCTTAAGGTGTTAAGGCCAACGTTTATATGACCATTTGTCCAGTAAGCGTCGTGTAACTGTCATCTCATAACTAAACTAAGATGGATGCAACTTTTATGGGAAAATATATTTTCAATAAATAAACAATTATAATGAAATACCAAAAATTTCAGGAGCGCGTTAAAAACTTTACAACAATACATACAAACATTATCGAAAAACTAAATTCCCCAGTGGAACTACACTTAACATAGGCACAGAACATAGGTCAGAGTTAATATTTGTAATATCGTTAAAGTAATATTAACTATCTAATAAGACTTTAAAGTTTATGTTTAAAGTTTCACAGCAGCATTCATAGAAGCGCGCACGGTTCGCGCATGAAAGAAAAAAAAACGTCTGTATGACTATTATTTAACTTACACGTCATATAATAGTCTCGTCATAACCAGTACACAACGAGTTATTTGACGTTTATAAAACCTCTAATTGATGTTAAATAGTCAAAAGTTGACGTTATTGTAAGTATTGTAACCACTATACAACTATAATGTCTTATAATTGGGCCACTTTCGCGTCCCATAAACGTTATAATCACTCTTATATAACCGACGTTTTCGTAAAAACGTTTCCATGACCATAATATAACGTATTTTTGTTACTTGGGTTAGTAATCCGTGTACGTTCAAATTCAAATAAAATTTTACTACAACAATGGCACTCGAACGGATCAGAGTGGGTTAGTTTGACTATAGCGCAAGAGAACGCGCCAACGCTATGCACACATACACGCGCGCTTCTGTGTGCGTAAAAAATGCATTGAATTACCTAAACTTGACTTCGCGCGATAGACGTAAACGCTCTTAAGATGAAAAAACATATTTTGATGGTTTATATTCAATAGAATCTACAAATTAGAGCTCCCAAATCACGTCTCTGTCAGTTTTTGTCTAAACATGCATCGGGAGAATGATTATTACTGAATAAATTAATAGTTTATCTAAAATTCGCTTTATTATTATTCCCGACGCACTACGGATGGATGTATGATCCTTGCGTATATCTAACCAACAGGCTGCTCACGTAAAAAGACGTACAGTAGGCTCGAAAGAGCGTTATCTTAACAGGAAGTGAGCATCGTGCAAACCTGCGAGCCAGCACGTTCGCTCTAACCGACAACGCTCTCCGCTCCCGTTCAATATCGTCATCGTCTTTGAGATTGGGGGTTAATAAATGACCTAGATATTTAAACTTATGGTCCCTTTTTAAAGGTTCCCATAAAGAAAAACAGGTGGTACCCTATTATTAGATTATTAGGGCTCTTACCGCCAGCCTCAAAGACCGTGATCTCCGATTTCTTTACGTTGTATGCCAGGCCATGAAACCTAGCATATGCCTCACACTGGGCAACCAGCTTTCTCAACCCACAAATTGACGCACTCAGCAGCACCATGTCTTCCGCGTAACTGATATTAATAACGCAGATACCGTCTACGTAACATCCAACCCTGGTACTGCTGAGCTCGGCAATCAGTTCGTTCATATAAAGGTTAAAGAGCGTTGGTGAGCACAACCCACCCTGTCTCACCCCACACTCCAATCCGTATTGACAAGACAATGCCCCGGCCCATCGTACAGTGTTGATCTCATTTCCATACCAAAACTTATAAATATTTAAAATTACTGTGGGTAAATTAACACGTTCTAACTTCATAACACATCATAGGAAACCAGATCAAAAGCCTCAGATAGGTCCAGGAAGCAGGCATAAACAGGCGTCTCACGCTTCGCATAGTATTATATTAAAGGTTATTATAAAAAAGCTTGGCAGTTTAGGTATAGTACAATCAGGCTTCCTTCACTCGTTCGAAGTCATGCACTTAAAGTACCTACGGCTCGCGATGGCCCGGGCGAACAAAATCCAGTCGGTTGCCACGTGCCCGCTCGAGTGTACCTACACACCGCACCCGCTCGCCTTTACTAATGGCTAAATCTCATACTACTGTCGTACGTACACTGTCAAAATAAAACCACCAACAAATGTTTATCTTTTTTTAAATTACCACACAATAACATTAATTAATTATTTACTATATAATTTTGAAAAAACATTAACTAGCCGGCCAGGAAGCATGCCAAAGGAAGTGAAATTTACACATTTATGTACATGTTTTCCTAAGGAGTACTTTTTTAAGTTATTTGTGCGATGTACGATTAGATTTAATACTCGAAATTATACGGGAGGGTACAAAGTTTATTAACCATTTTATTAAAGTGAGGCATTTGTGATTTTATAATATAATAATAATAAAAATATTGTTTTAAATGTAAATAAAACTGTTTTTAGTCACCAATACTTTTGTGTATTAATTTCTTAGTATAGCGTTGTGTTCAATGACGCACGTGATCAGCCGACACCACGGCAGACGACGTAGTAGATACTCTCGGGTGAGTGCGTAAGGTACATTTTAGCGCGCACGAAGGCCTGTAATATTTTTATAGCGAATTATAGCGTTAAGTATATATGTTTCCCTACGGAGTGAAGTATCTATTCCGTAAGGAACTATTAATTAATCCGTGGTACAATTCTCTACCACCAAATGGTGTCAGAAACGTTCTATGAACCGTTGTTATGTGACAAATTTAGGTTGGTTGGGGTTCATTAAATTCTAAATAAGATTCAGGTCAACAAGATCCACGATATTCTTAATTAACAGCTATCACACAATAGTTCAGACGGACGGTAGGCAGCAATATAACCTCGAATCTAGTCTGCCAATTAATAACTGTTATATGCAGCCAAACGTCACCTCAAAAGTTTTGATTGCCTGTTGTAGTCTCCGGCTACCGATCTACTACAACATTGGGCTTTGACATTAGATTTAATAATTTGTTTCAGCTGTCAGAAACATACTGTAATGTTTACCTCATCTTTGATATTCAACTAAGTAACTTTTAAGGTTACTTTAATACATTTTGCTTTCTACATATATACATTCAGCCAAAAAGGTATCGGGAATGGATGATTTGTTTATGGTTCCAAATTGAATTTTTGTTTTTTCTTTTGTTGTTATATTGGCACAACTGTTTTCCATTTTCGCGCGGAGTTTAAGTTGCATCTGTTATTTAGATTCAATACAGTGCAGTATTTAGTTAGATCATATCTAGTTTGTGTTGCGAATTTCATAATGGACAAAAACATCGAACAAAGGGTTTGTCTTAAATTTTGCATCGCCAATGGAATTTCGTGTTCGGAGTCCCTGAAAATGTTACAGAAGGCTTACGGTGAATCGACTTTATCAAAAACACGTGCTTATGATTGGTACAAAGCGTTCAAAAGCAGTCGAGATGTGATGGAAGATTTGCCTTGCTCTGGTAGGCCATCAACGTCTTCAACTGAAGTTAACATAGCAAAAGTGAAGGAAGTAGTGAATGAAAATCCTCATTCAAGTTTGAGTAAGATAGCCGCTTAACTTTCTGTGTCTCACGAGTAGATCCGTACCATTTTAAATAATCATTTGGGTATGAAATATGCTGCCGCTCTGCTAGTCCCAAAAGACCTGGTGGTTATCATGATCAGTTAGTGTGTGTTAGTGTCATGATGTGTGTGTGTGTGTAGTCCGAGAGTGGGAAAGTGACAGCGCTAGACAGCTGTCTAGCGCCATCGCTTACCCACTCTCGGAATAGTACTAAAACATTCCTGCACTAACAAATCATGGCAACCTCCTGAATTTTCTCCAAAAACTCAATTGCATAAGAGTCGCTGAAGACATGCTAGAACGAGTTCATTTCGAGCACACATTCATAAAACGCATTGTTACTCGTGACGAGACGTGGGTATACGAGTTTGACTTGCAAACTAGTCAACAAGCTTCGGAGTGGCGTCTTTCAACTGAACCGAAACCGAAAAAACCACGCCAAAGTCGATCAAATGAAAGTCATGTTGACCGTTTTCTTTGACTATCGCGTTGTTGTGCACTCGGAATTCTTGCCGAAAGGTCAAACAGTAAACAAGGAATTTTATTTGAGCGTTTTGCGGCCTTTAAGAGAGCAAATTCGACGAAAAAAGGCCAAATTTGTTGAAAGAACTTCGCACAATGTCATCATAATGAACGAATTTTTGACCAAAAACTCAACAAATACCACCTTATTCACCAGATATGGCTCCAGCCGACTTCTTTCTTGTTCCTAAACTCAAATTAACCACTTCGTGGCACTACTTTCATTCAGTAGAAGACATAAAGGAGAATTCGCGGCGAGAACTGAACTCAATTCCGGAAAAAGAATTTAAAAATATTTTGATGATTGGATTATTCGTTAGCGTAATTTTATTGTTTCTGAATGAGCATATTTTGGAGGCGATAAAATAACTTTGAATGAATAACTAACATTTTGTGTATTATTGATCATTTCCCTGTACTTTCTTGACAGAGTAGTATAACAGTAGACTGTCTTTGAAATATTTCTTGTACGTTTGTGGTATTTCCTCAAGATACTTCATATTTTCCAGGAAAGTCTGCAGTTAATCTAAGTAACCCTTCAGAATCCTGCTTTTGCCATCGCTGGGGCTTTCTTAGAATCCAATGGCTTGGCTCGCGTCGCTGGGAAGAGACCCGATGGTATGACCATAATCTCGTGGAAGTTGAGTAGGCCTTTGTGAGATGCAACTAGCGTCGACACCCTTGCGCCATGCCATCTTTCTAGCACTGTTGTGGGCTGCACTGGGGTGGCTGCTACAGGTGCTGAAAACCTCAAACAGCGCAAATACAATAACTTAATTGGTACTTATGTGTCTGAGCCGTTTGTGGTTGAAACACTAAGGACATGGGGTCGAGTGCCCACCTTGTATTTCGGGATATCGTCAAGCGGTTGGTCGAATCTTCACGTGACCCTCTGCTGAAAAGCCAACCATCTGGCAGGCCTTTTTTTGGTAAAAAAATCAGCATTGCCATCTAAAGTAGCAATGCTTCTAGCCTTCTGGGCACTTTTCCTGTTAACAGCAATGTGGAGGAATTTTTTATAATCCTCCTCAAAATATTGCCATATGAACATAGCCTTATAAGGTAAGAAATTATCTGTCAAATTAATAGTTTTCCGGTAATTCAAATTTCTTATGAAGACCTACGATCTTATGAGACTCAATTTGTGTAGATCAAAATACATAGTTACGAAACGACACTTATGTGATGATATTTTATTTAGTTGGCGAATCGGGAATGTTACCAGACAGAATGTAGCCGAAAATAGAATAAGTTCGAATTATCCGCTACAAGATATCGAATGTTTTAATCAGACAATGGAAATCCTATCCTATCAATATCTCAAGAATAGAATAATACCAACCCGTAAAACAGTCTCAGAACCCACTTTATAAGACCCACTTTATAAGAGTGGTAGGCTTTAAGCGCTCTTATAATTTCTTTTTAACCGACTTCTAAAAAAGGAGGAGGTTCTCAATTCGGTTGTATGTTTTTTTTTTATGTTTGTTACCTCATATCTCCGTCATTTATGAACCGATTTGAAAAATTCTTCTTTTATCTGAATGGATCTACTTCCCGATTGGTCCCATAAAAATTTCATCAAAATCGGTTCAGCAGTTTGGTTTTGAAATCAAAATAGCAGGAAAAAATTTCATCCAAGTAAAAGAAATTGCGAAATTGATACTTGACAAGGATTTGTGTGTGATACTATAACTAAAAAAACTTTTTTGCAAAAAAAAAACCGACTTCCAAAAAAAACACTAAAAAAGTGGAAAATAACTTTACTTTCGGAAGTCGGAACCTATTATAAGACCAACAGCACTGGATAAGTATGATATTAGTGTGATTTTGGTATTGTCCATTTAAGGTTTTATGTAAAATTGCGAGGAACCCTAATTTTGTTCAATATGGAGTTATCTTTAGTATTCCGAATGCTGAAATTAGAGTACCTAAACAATCTTACAATAGTCTAATAGTGCACTTGTAAAATGCAGCTATACTAATGGCGACACTATCAATACAAATTAACTAATAAAATAATTAAACGAGAACATGAAATACCATATTTAATAAGACGTATGAATTTTGAAACGTAAAACGAGGTCTACTTAACAGTAAATAATATATTCCAATAGGAATATTTACTGTAAAACTTAAATACACGCACTTGATAATAACGACACTTTAGTATAAACAACTTCAAATTATTTTTATTTATTGTTTTTTTTCCGTTGTAATTTTGAAACCAGCACTTTTAAGAGCTTGTTTTGCCTCAAAAGATTCAAACCTTAGACCAATATAAGCCTATGCAGGTTTACAATATACTTTCGTAAACTAAATATGCTTATAATTGGTGCCCAAATCCAGGCTTATACGTTTATATAGGAGTGATGTAGGAGCAAAAACACTTGTCTTGTGATGTTGTAAGCTTAGTTTTTGCTGGTTGGGATTCTATTATCAATAGACGATTAAAGAGTCTGTGGCCGGAGATTGGGACGAGCAATTTGAACAATCGTCTGGCGCACAATTGCCGCGACTGCCACTAGCGATAACGAGAGAATGCCATGCAATTAGGTCGTTCAAACCGGGGGAAACTACCTACAATTCGAAATTGCACTCCAAGCTCGTATACGCGAAATCAGTTTCTCTATTTTTGAAGAATCAGAACTCTTGATAGCATACTAACTCAATGTTTACCACCAAAAAGTTTTCGTAACTAAAACACAGTTTGCTTATTTTCGACGTTGTTTTCAGTTAATGTGTTCCGGGTCGGGGTTGTGAATTTCATTTCATACTAAATAGTTTCCCGTCGGAGTTTTCGTCGTCGGCGTCGTCGTGAGGAACTCGTGGCTAAATAATAACAGCCGCTCGGGTCGATCGTCTGGTTAAGCCGAGCTTGCCTGGGTTGGTCCGTCGATGGGTGACCACCCATAAAATACCGAGTTTCCTCCGTGCCTCGGAAAGCACGTTAAGAGGCGTATTACAATTAAATCGCGAAATTGCAAGGTTTCCTCGTTGAAATTGTATGTTATCCGTTCGTTGTTTGAAATATAAATTACTTGTTACAAATAGTTCGTTTCTTCTACTACAAAAATAATACAGCGAATTTTAGATAAACTATTAATTTATTCAGTAATAATCATTCTCCTGATGCATGTTTAGACAAAAACTGACAGAGACGTGATTTGGGAGCTCTAAGGCTTAAGCTCTTTAAATTGTGTTATACCAAAGGATATAACACAATGTTGTACTAGTGTCTAGTGTGTTGGTGGTGGGCCTTGAAAAATAAAGGTATATCTGGGTAGTATGTAGAGTTAATTCGTGCTATGTACAGTCAATCTTGCACCTACGTCCGGTCAGCTGCTGGCAACACCGAAGAGTTCAGTGTGGCTGTAGGCTTGCATCAAGGATCGGCTTTAAGTCCTAACCTCTTCTTGTTGATTATGGACGCTTTGACGTCAGCCTGGATACTGGAAGAGGCAGCCTGGTGCATGCTGTTTGCCGACGACATTGTTCTTGTCGGTGAAGATGAACCTGAAATCCAGAGCAGATTCGAGAAATGGCAACAGAATCTGGAGAATGTTGGCTTGATAATCAGCAGAAGTAAAACCGAATAGATGTTCTGCGATTTCGGCGGTCTCTCTAGTTCTGGAGCCATAGCGCTAGATGGCGCGCCCCTCCCAGTCTGCTCCGACTTTTGGTATCTAGGTTCACTCATGCAAAGCAAAATGAAATAGATCGGAGTGTTAACACTCCGATTTATTTCAAAATGGCTGCAGGTCACGGGAACACTATTTCCCTTAAACTCAACGGGAATATTTATAAAACCATGGTTAGACCTGCTGTCCTGTATAGATCAGAATGTTGGGCCACAAAAGGGATGAATGAAAGGCATTTGCATGTGGCTGTGATGAGAATGCTAAGGGAGATGTGTGGTGTAACGCGAATGGATAAAATAAGGAATAAATACATAGAAGGAAGTCTGAAAGTGCCGGTGACTGAAACGTTGTGCAGTAATCCATTATCGTGGTATGGACATGTTATGCGGAGGAATGAGGAAAATGTAGTGAAAAAAATGTTGAGTATGAATGTAGATGGCTATAAGAGTAGAGGAAGACCAAAGAAATGATGGATGGACGGTTAGAAAAGAGGTAACTCCTATGATGACGAGTAATAGTGAAGTATGGAAGAAGAAGACATGTTGCACCGACCCCAAATAAATTGGGATAAGGGCAGAAAAATGATGTTTAAGTTGGGCAACAGGGGAAAAATCCGAATCCAAAACATATACCGGAAAACTTCCTTAGGACACTGCGCTTTATTGATGAAAACAATTTAAGCATACTTAATTATTTAGTCAAGTGAGAGTTGTCAATAAAAATGAGTAAAAGTAACCAAATTTTTTTTCATGCTGTTAGACTCTGTTTCGTGTAAGGATCATTTCTTTGTATCTGAAGAAAGAAATCGGGACAGCGGATGTTGGTTAAATTTTGCATACTTTTTTAAATACAATTTGTATGAACGAGAAATTGAAGTACCATGACTAATACCTTCGTTTGGTTCGCCATAGTAGTATTTGGAACATGTAAAAGATCATTCCGAGAACGAGCCCTCCTGAGAACAGGTGGGGCACAACAGGCAAACAAGCAAGTGAATGGGCGTTTAGAGCTGCATTAAGGTGTGTTATATGCCATTTTAAAGGTCATGCTAATAGCTTTATTTTACTGTATGACACCAAAAGTCAAATGCGTGCAGTCACCGTTTTTACATAAGCTCATACCTAGTCTCGGAAGTAGCAAACATATCAGCGAGGTAAACCACAACAAAATCAATCATAGTTCTTTCCCGGCACATATATTATTTGACTGTTGGTGTCATACAACAAAATAAAGCTATGTCACATGACCTTTCAAAATTTGAAACAGCTCTGGGGATGGAGCCAATACAAAGAAGCCCATTCTAATTTGTGTGAGAGCTTAGCATTCACTCATAAGCCAGCAAGTTGGAGCGATCAATAATTCCCCACAACTCTCCCCTTGATATTAGCAAGATTATCTCTACACTGCCACCCAATTGCGTCCCTATTCATATGATGATCTACTTTAAAATATGCTTTTAGTAGGTAGGTATTAAGGAAATACTCAAGCTTAAATTATTTTCTATACTTAGGTTGTGACCGTGCGTAGAATTTATTATTTCATATTTCATTTTTGTCTTTCTTATTCCTAAATAAATAACATATTGTTACTCGGAGGGTACGGACCCATAGGTAGAAAATTATCGCCCAAATAAACAGTGGCAGATTACCAACAATATCATGCATGCGAGAGATCCTCGTAATGTCGACAAGTTTTCTTTTATGGTGCCGTAGCCAAATGGCAACAGCGTAAATCACGTCCATGTCACTTGAAGACTATTTACCCAATTTAGTCGCAATTAGAAATGTGTATTTTGTAATCTTTACACTCTTTACCTCCTATACCTTTCTTTCAAACTTCATAGATTTATTGCCAATAGTTTCGATGTGAAATGGGTGTGAAAGGTACCAAAGGTCAGTAGAACCCCAAAAAGAAAATAGGAAATTTTTTTTTACAAACAAAAGAACTTTCAGGAGACGAGAGGTTACTCTAACGAAAGTTCTTTTACACTTTTAGAGTTTTTCTGGAAGTCGGTTAATTTTTTTACAAGAATGTTTTTTATTTCTTTTTTTTAGCTTTTTGTTGTGATATCCCAGACAAATTCTAGGCATAAAGAAATTTTCCATTGTAACTAGAAGTTATTTTGATATCATCATGACATCAACATGCAAAGAAGAAAAATTACGTAATACAGGGGCAAAGTAAATAAAATTATACGGGACCACCGCGCCGGCTTCTTCTAACAAATGAAAAAAAAATCACGTAAATCGGCCCAGTAATTACGGAGAAATTGGTGCACATAAAATACACACATATATAAATATGATGGTCGAATACATAAACTTACCCTTTTTAGAAGTCGGTTAAAATCGGAATTAGGCGCCTAGTAGCCGTAGTAGCTGTAATTATTTGTCTTAGAATTAATAAGACAATAATAGTAGATTATTCTAGGGCTTTGAGTTTACTTGAGCGAAGCAAGGGCTAATTTCTAGAATCCTGAGAACAGCGAGGGATTTAGGCTCGCCCAAGACGATGACACCTGTATCCCCGATTAGCATACTTTACTTTTCACACCTACTGCGAGGAAATAAAAACAAATTTGATTTTCGAAAGATGACGCCCCGCACCTACATAATACCGCAGGGGTAAGCACCACATGAATTTTATTTTCCTTTTAAGAGGCGTATTACAAAAAAACGCGAAATTGCAAGGTTTACTCGTTGAAATGGTATGTTATCCGTTCGTTGTTTGAAATAATAATTACCCGTTAAAAATAGTTGGTTTCCTTTACTACAATAATATAAAGCAAATTTTAGATAAACTATTAATTTATTTACATTCAGCAATAAATCATTCTCCCGATGCATGTTTAGACAAAAACTCACGGAGATGTGATTTGGGAGTTCTAATTTGTAGATTCTATTGAATATAGACCATTAAAATATATCTTTTTATTTTCTTTATTTTGTGACCGCTCGGGTCGATCCTCAGGATAAGCCGCGCTTGCCTGGGTTGGTCCGTGGATGACCGTCCGTCATACCTACCGAATTTCCTCCGTGGCTCGGAAAGCACTTTAAGCCGTTGGTCCCGGCTGTCAATTGTAGATCACTGATTTCAGCTGCATCCGTTTAGAGTGGAAGCCGACCCCAACATAGTTGGGAAAAGGCTAGGCAGGTGATGATGATGATGATGATTGAATACAGAAGCTGTGAGAAAGAACCTTTATCGATGAAGTGATAAAGCAAAAATGTTGAACGTGATAAGCACAGATAACCTCCACTAGATTCCACATAGAAGGCAACTTATGCGCGCCGCACATTTATGAGTTAGCACTAATATAACTCGATGCGCGTATATAGATACGCGCATCGCTACCTATGCTGTTAAATGGTGAGGAAAATTATCCAGGACCTTGAGTTATAAAAAGAGATGTTAAAATATTCAACTGTTAAGTAAAATTATAAAATCAACCACTTTAGAAAGAGCTCAACTTATAGTGGCTGTGGTAGGGAGTCTCGTTGATGTTTCCTCTTCACTCATTAGGTACTATTGTATTATTTTCTTTTTCCCACAAAACTAATAGTGTCATGAGCAATACGTTCTTGCTTATCGATAAATAAAATATAGATGCTATCGATATTTTCTTGTTTATTTGGACAAAATTGTTCAATTAAAATATAAATACATACAATTTACGGTTCATTCTGAAAAAAATATCAGGTTTTGTGCGAATTCAACCGTCAATTAAACCAATGGCATGTAAAATTGTTAGAAGTTAAAACTTTGTTCATTAAGAATATTCGGTAATTTATTATATATTGTAATGAAGTAGGATCTTTACAACATAAAAAAGGGAACATTAATGTACATATCTTTCTGTTTAAAAAAGAATTACGATGTCAGCTTGAAATAATCCCAATCGGATTGCACTTGTCACTCCCCGCGCACTGCGTGCCTTTGGTGAACTCGATTTCAAACGAAATGTTTATGATATGGAATCTAGTGGAGCTTATCTGTGGTGATAAGACTACTCGTATTAGGTGTACGAGGTGGTAGGGGCACTAGCGCGAAAACGGAAACCACATACTCATATACTTAGAATTTTTTTGTCGGATATAAAAAAAAATCTGATGTTTCCTACAAAAGTACAATACCTACATTGTGAAAATGTACGGAAAAGCTCGTTTTTTTTTTAATAACCGACGAAAAATTTCTACGTGCGTATGTGGTTTCCGTTTCAGAATGATGTACTGATGATGTGATTTCAGTTTTCGCGTCGTGGTCCCTTCCACCCCGTAGAGCCACGATCTAAAGAAAAATGATAGGTAGTCATTTGAATCTGTTACGAGTAAATAATATAGATACTGAGAGTGTAATAAACATACTTAAAGAGCTTCATAAGTAACCTCGATGCATTCACCTAGATTAATATCGACGCTAGTTACGAAGCTCTCTTGACTTGCTAATAATTTAATTACCTTGATAATATGATACCCTGCAGTAATGGAGATCTGCTAATTACCGCATTATGCGGGCTTTATTACAGCATAGCGAACATCTATAAAATGGGCAGTGTGGTCTAGTGCGGGAACCCTTTGATTTGTGAGCCCGACTAGCTCTTGGTATTTTTTTATATTTTATAAAATGTCCTGATCTATTTAAGGACATTAGGTTAAGATATTTTAAAAGCAATTTGTGACTGTCTTGGTCCGGCAAGGTGTTATTGAATTCTTCCTTAAAAAAAACTCTCAGTACCAGTCACAAAGTCTGCATTTGTGCCCAGCTGATGGCAATATGCTCCGCCCCTATTACATGGGTTGAAATGTGATTTACTATTAGGTACATCTCTGCCTAACCCTTCGGGGATTGCAGACGTAGTTAGTGCGCATGTATGAAAATCAGTTTATGTTATTAATTTGAACTTCAGAATCTTAATCGATTCTGAAGTTTAAATTACTTGGTATTAACGCATATTAGTAAGTTAGTAACACGTCACTTGAATTTAGTTTCATGTTACAAAATCCTGTGATGTGTGCCGTCTTTAATCTATACTTATCTATACTAATATTATAAAGAAATAACATTTGTTTGTAAGTTTGTATTAGTGATGCAACGGAAGTGTCTTAACGGAAGCAGAAACGGAAACAGATGTCAAAAGTAAATCTTAGCGGATGCGGATGCGGATGCGGAAGCGGAAGTGTTAATACTATGAAGAAAAAACACATTTTTATTTTTTTTCAGACTTGTTTAATAGAATTTGTCATTTTTATTTTGTACTTTTAGTACTCGAAGTTAAACAGAGATAAGTTATATTTAATAAAAAGTAATTAGGCCGCTTTTACACCTTTGAGTCTGTTTCGGTGTTCTTCATATATTAAACCAGGTCCGCTGTAGTCGTGCGACCTTTTCGCGAATATACTTTTTCACAGAGTTTGCATCGGGCACTTGAGTCATTAATCTCAACAAAATAGTTCCAAATGGGACTGGTTTTTGGTTTCATAATTGCACTAGACACAAAACTAATAGGTAGGTACCTAAGTAACAAGTAACAAAAATAAGAAAAAATCAACAGAAGATTTACGAGCTTACGTTAAACGTCACGAGGCGCGGTGATGCGTAGAATGAAACAGAAAATAGA
Organism: Standfussiana lucernea; assembly: GCA_964057025.1. NCBI lineage: Eukaryota > Metazoa > Arthropoda > Insecta > Lepidoptera > Noctuidae > Standfussiana > Standfussiana lucernea. Next base: position 5,126,901 of record OZ059784.1, read on the forward strand.
ATGATAAACAAATTCGTTGCGACGCGTTTGTGTACCGCCCCCGCCAACCCCCCGCACGCGCCGATTCCGTTATGCATGTCCAGTCGTTCACGCGCCCCCACCCCCGAGCTCCTCGCTGTATTCTCCGTTTAGAGTTCTGTTATAAAGTTGCGGAACCAGAAACGGAAACAGAAGTGAAAAAGCTTGCGGAACTTCTGCAGAAGCGGAAGCGGAAGCAGAGTTCTGCTGCAACACTAGTTTGTATGTAGGGGGTAATCTCCGGAAGTACTGAACCAATTTTATCACTGGTAGAAAGCTACATTATTCGTGATTACGGCTATAAATTATAAAGATATCATGCATATTAGCCGAACTATCTCACTTTTTGTCTAGCCAGGCTGAAAAAAATAGCTCTTACAACAGAGTTATTCGCATGCGCTGCCTTAACAGTTGTATATAATTGAAAACAATGTACGGCAACCTGGTCCACTTTGAATAGTTCTACAAAAAAGTCCGCGACACCATATTTCTACCTTTTATATTTTTGCAGATATAGTAGCTTTTATGTGTTAAAAAAAGTATTTTTCGACGTCCTTCCCTTGGACGATTTTTTAAACAACAAAATATTAAACCTTATCGAAAGAAATATTATTAAGATCACAAGAACATCATAGAGATATGATTTGCCCAAACAGTATGTCAATTGGTTAAATAGTTTCGAAGATAATATAAAATTACTAAATCGCAAAATGCCGCCGTCCATTCACGAACCGCATTAGAACATGCTTTGTACGGACGTTTTATCCATTTACCCATAGATGGCGTCATTTTTCTGAATCGCGTTGTTAAGATTTTCCGCGAATTAATGACCCTCTCCAGTAATTATTTAACTTTCGTCGTAGGTGAGTTGTACGCAGTTGGTTGGATGTTGTTGGTCTTTAAATTGTTTTGGTTGCTCGGTTTCTTAAAACACAAATACTACTTCGTTCTCATTCTTCGAGTTCGAAGCTGTGGTATTTCTGTTTTTGGGATATCGGACAGTTTCAGCGATTGTTTATCAACAATCGCTGAAACTGTCCGATATCCGCTGTGTGTGTGTTGTCTGTGTGTCTGTCTGTCTGTGTGTTGTCTGGGATGTCTGACGGGAAAGGTGTGATTTCCTTTTATGCATGATAATGCATAAAAGGAAATCACACCTTTCCCGTCAGACATCCCAGACAAGAGCAGCTCGAGTTCGCCGTACGGAAGAGTCTGCTCTTGAAAATCATCAGCGCCTCTCGAGGAATAGAGAAATTATTTCGCAAGTACGCGCTGGGGCATCTAGCTCCGAGCGTTCACAGCGGTTTGCTGACCAAAGCTGGAGAAAATCGCAGGTCCGTGCTCGGGAATCTAGCGCTGAACGTGCGCAGCGTCTCAGTGATTTAAGGCAGCATGTCTCTGCAACAAGGGAGTCTAGCGCTGCATGAGCGCTCGTAGAGGCTCGCTAGCCAAAACGCGAGAACATCGCAGGCCCGTGCTCGGGAATTTTGCGCTGAACGTGCGCAGCGTCTTTCTGATTTAAGTGGCATGCAAATACATACATACATATGCAATAAAAACAAAACCCTCCTTTTCGCAGTCGGGAAATAAATCATAGCACTCAGTACTAACCGAACCAACTCATAATTTCATCACAAGTTAAAATGTTTACCGCCCAACGAAGTGGGCACGGGTCAGCTAGTATGTAATATTCTAGTTTATTGACTTGGTTATACCAAATCAAAGTTAGTTAGTTATTATATTTTCTGGATGTAAATGAACATATTTATAGTTACACTAGCTAACCCGCGCTAGTTCGTCTGCGTAACATTTATTATTAATGCTGCGCTCCTTTTTATCGCAGCGTGATGTTTTAGTTTTCTTCAGCCTATAGCCTTCCTCGATAAATAGGCTATCCAACACTAAAAGAATTTTTCAATTCGAATCAGTAGTTCCTGAGATTAGCGCGTTCAACCAAACAAACAAACTCTTCAGCTTTATAATATTAGTATAGATAAAGGAAATGATAATAAATACTTAACACGTCTATTATTTTCACTCATATTTTGGCTCGATATGTTATTTGGAGTAAAATTAACCTTTATTTTAAGCTAAATATTTTTATTTTGCTTAGTTTTCCATTAAATAATATGTATTTGCTATTAGCATTGCCCTAGGTAACTAGGTACCTAGCTGGAAAAATAAATTTGAACACACTTTTAAGCTTTTTTTTTTGTTTATAGCTGAACTAACTGAACTTACACTATCACTCATGGGATATATTCCGCGATTAATATATTCCCGACCCGTCATCTCGTGATCATGGCGCTTGCAACAGCGTCGAAATATAGGGAGCTCAATATAAACATTAATCGCGGAAGATATCCCGTAAGTGATAGTGTAAGTTCAAATATATTTAACTTCAGTCATCAAAACTACTAAGAATGTAGAAGCGAACAAAACATAAATACGAACAATCCCTGCACCTGACAGATTTAGGCCTCTCTAATTTTCTCAGCGTTAGAGGGAAGTTCCTACCCCAAAGCACTATACACTCTTACACATGCACACACACAGTCGCACCCAGAACGCGCGGGTAGCGGGGGGGGGGGGTATTTTTCACCCCGCTTGCCCATTCGCCTCTGAATAATCCGCATGGCACCAGTACGAATTTGTCTCCGATCCGGACGGTACTGGGGCGAGTTGCGTTTCTCGGAAATATTCTCCATAAGTTTATAAGAAAAATTTATGTGCGGTTATAAAAGTTGTTCGGTTAAAGTGTGTTCAGTGCTGGTGTATTTATCTGTTTTTTTTTTCGTGTTTTGTGCTGAAGTGAGTTGCGCCGTTTAGTAAGTCGTAGCGTTGTTTTTATTATGCTTCGACATTTCTCTTTCTTCTATTACACAATTATAATTAAATGTCGAGAAGCTTGAATACATTCTTTAGAAAATAACCCACAATTTTAACCGTCGCAACGATTGCCACTTTTAAGCAGAATTTCAATTTTAGATTACTTTTTGATCACGGTTGGTGCACGTCATTCAAAATTCCACTAAGGAATAATAAAAATAATTGGGCTTGAATAAAAGTAAAAAAACAAAAATAAATGCAAATTTCTTGTTATTTTTTCATTTAATTAAATATTATTATTGAGCTAGCTAAAGTTATTAGGTCAATTAAATATCTTAATTCTATCTTTGCCATGATTATTAGATTTGTTTCTTTTTAATGCAGGGAAAAGTGTGATTTTTTAAATTTTCCTACTTGGTTGTGAATAAAAGTAATTTTACATGATTAGAATTATAAACACCCCAGTTCAAACACTCAAAAATACAGCCTGCCGAGTGTAGATATTAGGTAGGTAGGTACCGAGCTTATTACGTTATGCAGTTTTTTAACCGATTTCATAAAAAGGAGGAGTTCTCAATTCGGTTGTATTTTTTTTTGTTTGATCTTCGTTATTTATGAACAAATTTGAAAAATTCTTGGTCCCATAGAAATTTCATCAAAATCGGTTCAGTAGTTTTGTTTTTAAATCAAAATAGCTGGAAAATATATGTCATCCAAGTAAAAAAATTGCAAAAGTGATACTTGACAAGGATTTGTGTGTGATACGATAACTAAAAAGGGTAAAATAAAAACTTTTGCAAAAAAATAACCGAGTTCCAAAAAAATACTAAAAAAAGTGGAAAATAACTTTACTTTCGGAAGGCGGTGGCAAAAAAGTTAATGAAACAAATAATAATCACCGACTTCCGAAAGTCAAGTTATTTTCCACTTTTTTTCGAGTTTTTTTTTGGAATTTGGTTATTTTTGCCCTCAGATATCCCTATTTCCAATCGCGAAAATTGCACTAAGAAAGTTCAATAAGACCTGAATTCGACGATGCACCTTCGCATCGTTAATTATTCGTGCTATAATTTCTGCCAAAACCTGACGCTGAGTAATTTAGCGACGCTCAACTAAACACGGTCTGTTGTAATGCGAGTCTCCGGCCTTGAAGGAAGGGCGAAAGAAACCCCATGTTTCCCCTCTTAGTTGCTCGGTACAATTGTACGTAAAACAGGGTGCTATCTCGAAGCTCAAATGGCGCGGCGATCTCTTCCGCGTTTCTGTCATGTGACTTATGTACATTAAGAGTATAAACAGTTCTTATTATGAAGTGCTATAGAGATTCTATTTGGATGGTTTTGTCAGACGACCTCTACGATTATTTTATTTCTCAGCTAGCAGAGCTGACAGCGCTGGTAAATAAGTGTTTCATCTACAAATTATATTTTAATGAGTACACAAATAACTCTGCAATCTTGGTTACGGGTTTTATAGTAGGCCCTCACCATAAATAGTTTTACACATTTTGTATAATATTATTTTACTAGTATATGTAATGAATCATAAAAGTCGTATTCTTTTTATTCAATTATAAAACCCTATACTTACAACATTTACAGCTTACAGTAGTGTAAATAATAATCAATAGGGCTTCGGTTGAACCGAGACTTGAACCGGTCGGGATCAAAGCGCCTGATGAGAAATGATCAGACTATAGATATTGTATGCTTAGTTGACTGCTTTAGAATAGGCCCTTTTCCACCTTGTATGATATTCAAAATTATAGTGTCGAACAATTATGCGATAAATTGAAAAATAATAATAATAATTGTAATTTATATAAAGGAATATTTAAAAATGTAATTAGTAAGTAAGAAAAATAAATAAAGGAAAATAATTGTAATTTAATTGATTTCTCAGGTGGCCATGGCATAAAAAACATGTTTTATATTGCTAATATAGTCTCGCCTGAAAATAAACTATTAAAACTGCTCCAAGGGAATCAACTAACTTCTCCCATTTTTTAGCGCATTTGCCGTTATAGTATACTTTGTTCCACTTACTTACCTTATTATTTTCTCATCAGGCAATTTGATCCCGACCGGTTACAACAGACCGTGTTTAATTGAGCGTCGCTAAATTACTCAGCGTCAGGCGTTAGAAATTATAGCACGAATAATTAACGATGCGAAAGTGCATCGTTGAATTCAGGTCTTATTGAACTTTGTTAGTGCAATTTTCGCGATTGGAAATAAGGATATCTGATAAAAATATCAAGCTCTACTAAGCTTCGTTTGGCCTAGTAATCTGAAACCATTCTTAGGGTTCGTTAAACGTGAGGGGCGGACGAGCAGTATTTGACATAGGAAACCGCCGTTCTTTGTCCATACTGAATAGAAGTGATAATGGCGGCCTTTCACGCTCAAGCCTTGCGATCTAGCTATGATCGATCGTCTATTGTTATAAAGTACAGGAGTTATCGCTTCATTTCTTGTAATAATTTTATATTTTCGTATTATAATATGATACTATAACTTATTTTAAACCGACCTCTTTCTCAATCAATTAGATTAATATTTCAATCATAGGCAAAAGGCACCTGTTTCCTTACCCGGTGGAGCTTAAACCTACAAGAATTGAAGAAATGCTATACTGCTGTGTAAACAGCAGGGCGTAATAGAAAGCAACAGAAAACCGATAAAAATTAAATAAATCATCAACCGGTGTAAAACTCTTGTTCAGTTCTAGTAGCAGCACCTCCTACCAATACGCTAGCGACTAGTTAATTTCAACGTAATGGAACTCATTACGATGTGAAAATTATTCGTACAGTCAGTACCGCAAACCGAAGTACACGCCGCCGCGCACCGCGTACTCCAACCAGCAGCTTTTTTGACGAATCCCTTTGAGCACAGTATAAATATGGGCAGTATGGAAATTAAGCCTAGTTGAGGACATAACTACCTACGCTCCATTGAAGCAATAGGGTTGTAACTTTTAATGTTTTTGATATTGTTTTTTTTTTTATTTACTTTTTTGTTCTGTAGTGATCAATCAATCGAATTTAAATAAGTAGCTTACAAATACAATTTAAATAGGTAATCTGATGGCGTCGGTTAAGCTCAGTAAAAGACGATAGTTTAAACACGGAAAACAATTTAATATTAACACACAGCACCTTGAAGAACTATAGATCTTTAACTTTGTCATTATGGCGTATCCTTTTACAAGTTTTGGCGGGAGCGTACGGGAGCCGACGATAATAACAATAAATCATTCTTACCTTTCAAAATCAGCAGGAAGTTAAAAATACGATAGCTCCGGTTTTGATGAAGCCGAGTTCAAACAGCCGTATACTACACAATACGTTCGTGGCATTTTTAAAAAGATCGCTGAGATAAACTTAAACGTGACCACTCGTCTTGACGCGGCACTCAAATACTGAGAGCACCGCGCCGGTCACCTATGAGTCTTGGCGTTGCGCATGTTTGTGTGAGTGTGCCGTTTCGAGCATTTGTAGGTAGTTTCCATACTGTCCACATTTATATTGTGCTTTGAGTGTTCGTCCCAATTATAGGTCAATAGTCAATACAGACTGGCACATCGTTAAAACTGAGGTTCGCACGTACTCGCTATTGACGCGACATTTCCGTTAGCTAGAATATAAACGCATAAGTGATACGCTGTATTGGATTGTGAACACTCGGGGCTGCAGAGTGTAGTTCGCCGTAAAAAATATTGCGCTAAAAAAGTGCATTAAAACCCGCTAAAATTATGGAAACAAAGTTTAAAAGATAAGCTAGAAGTACTTTTTATCTTAAAAATCATGCTCTTAAGAGCGTTTACGCCGTCCATGCGCTGTTTGACTCCAAAACAGTACTTTTCAAACCCTTTAATACCATCAACCCTTTATTTTACAAAAAACGATAATTACTAATAACTTTAGGAAATTTCGTTGTCTCAATAGTTGGAGAAAAAAATATTTCAATTAATAGAGTATTGGTAAATTCTATCAAGACAACTCAACAGAGGTTTTCTTAATTTCCCTTTCAGCGTCAGTTTCGAAGCTCTAATTATAGAAAACCACTGGCAAACCTAATTAGATTTTTTTTTTACCAATTGCTAAGATCCTAAGGAAAATAGTTGGAGATGAAAATTTTTTGATTTAGGTTTCTTTATATAAGAAATTAATGTTCAAACAATGTGAAATATTAAGGAATTAAAATGATTTTTTCACCGATATATCTTACTTAATTTAATATAATAATAGCATAATATAATAGAAGAACATATGCTTTAAAACATCCAATTTAAAATTTCAAATAATTTACAGTGATTATTTTTCTATAAATATTTGAAAACTACTATAAATCACTGCGCGCGAGCAATTTCAAATCAGTCCGCCGCGAGGCTTTCTAGAGAGAGGACGCGTCGCTCGGCGCTCTGCCTGACCCGAGTTGACCTTAGTCGTAATTGGAAGGATAGCGGACGTTTATAGTGTGATTGAAAAATCTTGGTACTTTGATGATTAAATTTTTTTATTATTATTTTTGATGACTGACAATATTTTTGGTGACAACAAATATTTACCCTATTATTGACCTACGAATTTTATTTATGAAGATTCAGATTCAGATTTATTTATTTGTAAACATAGGTTACACGTGAGTGTGAGATGTTACATTTTTGTTGGTCCTCTATGCTTTGCCATTGGGCGTACAAATATTAACATTTATTTAATTATTTATCTTACAATATTTAAACAATCAATTACTCATATCAATTAAACTTATTAAGAAATACAATGTCAGAACAAATACCAAACCAATATTTCAAAAATGTCACCACTTAGTTAAAACAGGAAAAATGTCAAACTTCAAATAATAAAATGTCAATTATTAAATTAATATAGTAATGTCACAGTAACAAATCAAATAAAAAAATAATGACGTAAAAAACAAAATAAAAGTCAGATGGAAAAAAGAAACAATAATAATAATAACATTAAAATATTAAGCTATGTAAGCAGAAAAAGCTAATGTAATATCAAATTTACTCAATGATAAAAAAAAATCGAGAATGTCAGAGATATAGAGCTATACAACTATGATGGTTTAATGTATCTTTTCTAATTATCTAAAGGAGGGATTATAGAATTATCTTCCAGGTAGTCCTTTATTGAGTAGTAACACTTATCGATTAAAAGTTTCATGAGTGTCCTTTTGAATTTGTCCAGATTTAATGCTTTTACTGTTTCAGGCAGCTTGTTAAATATTTTTGTGTCCATGCAGAATGTGCTTTTGTTCATTAGGGCAGTTCTCCCATATGTTGTTTCGAGCTCTAGCTTATTTCTGTCACGTAACTTTCTATAGTAGCTTTTGGGAGCTACTTTATATTGCGAGATGTGTGTTTTGACAAATACATTGGTTTCATAGATATACAATGAAGGAAGGGTAAGAATGTTAAGACTTTTAAACAACGGTTGACAGCTGTCGGTGCTATTTAGGCTGCACATAAATCTTATACATTTTTTTTGAGCTCTAAATACAATTTCTCTATCGACCGAATTACCCCAGTACATTACGCCATATCTAAGTGCTGATGCAACATAGCCATGATATGCCATTAGTGCCGCTTCTAGGTTGACAATCTTTGACAGTTTGTAAAGTACATACGCGAATTTATTAATTTTTTTACAAATTTCGTCTGTCTGAGCTCTCCAGGTCAAATTTTTATCTATTATGATCCCAAGGAATTTGGTGACGGTAGCTGACTCTATTTGAGTCCCTTGATAATTAATTACAGGGATTGTACTCGGAACTCTCTGGTGGAAATGCATAATTTTTGTTTTTTCTAAATTTATAACGAGAACTTTTACTTATGTTTTTTTTTGTAAATAAGTACATAAATTGTTTTTAAAGTTAACGCCAACCTATTGTATTTCCCTCATAAGAGGTGTCACTAAGAGGAACATCACGTCAGGTTAAAATATAATATAAAATAAACATAAGTTAATCCGTATAAAGTGATTTATTTGAATAGAATAAGAAATATTTATTAATCAGTCACAAATCAATAATAATTAATGAAGTTCGGTTTCTTTCTAAAGTTTAGATCAACAAATTCATGTTTGAATAACTAAAAAACGACTTTAATATTAATCATAATTATAGCTATACTTGCAATATATTATTAAATACTTATTTTATGCACTCGTAGTTTAGTAATCTGTGTACGTTCAAATTCTAATTCAAATTAAATTTTACTACAACAATTGCACTCGAACGGATCATAGTGGGTTAGTTTGACTATAGCGCGCGAGAGCGCGCCAGCGCTATGCACACAGGCACGCGCGCTTCTGTGTGTGCAAAAAATGCATTGAATTACCTAAACTTGACTACGCGCGATAGACGTAAACGCTCTTAAGTAAATCATGCTATACAGTCGGAGTCTGTTTATTTGCAAAGTGGCTGACAAAAAACATAGTTATGTATCCTTTTCCGACCCAAACATATCCATAGACTTATTCAAATCCATCCAGTCGAAGGGATGCTTCGAGGGCATAATTAACTCCAAATAGATACGCAGAAAAACATAACCCTGTGTTGGTTTGTCTCTAAGGCACAGGTTAAAGCGCTAGTCTGAACATGTGGAACGAGACCGAGGACAGAGTTCGTAAGGAGCAATTATTTAAGTCAATTGACTAATGCCGTAACGTGATTTTATTATAAAATCTTACCACTGAGATATAATTATGCGCTAAGGTCAAATTTAGATAATTCTAGGTTTTTTTTGCAAGTTGCAGGTCAGAACCAGGTTGTATTAAAAGTTTTATTGATTGAGTGATTTGCGATACCAAATACGGGGTGGAAGGGACACCGACGCGAAATAATCAGCTGTTCCATACATTTTGACCGTGTAGGTATTCCATTTTTGTAGGAAACAGCAGATTTTTGTATGTTGGAGAATAAATAGCCTTATTTTTTGTTCCTCGACATAGCGGGACTCGACATACATAGAGGGAATGATTGTCATACTTGAATGGCACTCGGCAATAGTGTGGCTTTCTATCAGAGAAATAATTTTTGAAATGAATACTTTCTGAGATAGGAGGTAATTTCAGGAAGTACTATTACTATTTCAAAAATTTGTTCTCTGGCAGAAATGATGAATTTAAAAAAAATCTGCGAAACTTTTTAAATGTCTTAGAAACCTCATTATGAACATTTTAAAATAAAAAGAAAACATCTTAATCGGTCCAGCCGATCTCATGTGATGCATTTACCAACGAACAACATTTCATTTCTATTTATATAGCTGCATATAAATATAAAATATAGATAAAAAACGTATTGAAAGTCGTGGGTGGGCATTTATTGAACTTAACGTAACACCGTTATACCTTTAGATAAAATATTTATTTATTTATTTATTTAAACTTCATGTACAATAGTGGTACATAGGCGGACTTAATGCCACAAGGCATTCTCTACCAGTCAACCTTTGGGTTAAATAGGACAAAATTGTGATAGGGTACAAAAAAATTAAGAATACTACTTTCGAAAATGTAGGAATATATCAAATATAAATAAAAATAAATAAAAAAAAAAGGAAAATATAAAGGAATATATGTAAATATCATAGATACGTACTAATTCGCCAGTAATCATATTGTCATCGTCAGTCTCCTGCCCTTATCTCAATTTATTTGGGGTCGGCGCAGCATTTCTGTCTCCTTCTTTCATTCTTCTTTATTACTCATCTCAGCAATCACCTCCTTTCTACCCATATCATCCTTTACACAGTCCATCCATCGTTTCTTTGGTCTTCCTCTAATAATTATTCATCGCTATTAATCATAGTTATTGTTACAATCACCGATATAGTTGTACGTGAACCTCTAAATGAAAAGTAGATTCTTTGTAATTGAACTGTCTACAAAACTCCCCAATCCATTGATTGTACCCGTTAATTTTGTTAAATTGTGTAAAAACGTTATAAACGATATCACTTTTCAGAACAGTTACGGTTTATACAAACTCGTGTCTCTCAACTCTCTATCTAGTGTCCACGACACAAGCCTCGTTGCTTAGTGTGGCACTAGATGGCGCTGTGTGTAATGTCTAGCGATATTTATTTATTTTTTATTTATTTATTTATACAAACTAAAACTATACAAAAAAAGCAAAACGCATGCGTTTTTCAATCCCTATTTATATATAAGGGTAATTATCACTGACTTGGAAAATATAACATATACGATGCTGTCACGGGCATGTATTTTCATTAAAAGGGAATACTTAGCATGTAGGACAAAAGAAGACAATTAATTAAATGAAAATTATAAAATGTAATTCGAGTAATGAACGAATTTGTAGAATAACGTAATACGTTGTATATTTTTACGAGGGACAGTTTTATTTGAAACACAAATATATTCATAACATAAATTATTCTATAAATTGATAACGTTAAAAATAAAGATTTTACGTTTTTATAAAAATATTAAGATGGAAATTTTTATGCAATAGACATGAATTTAAACGAAGTAAGAACCGTCAAAGTAAGCAAAGGTAAGAATTCTATCGTTTTTAAAAATCCAATTCCAAGCAATTATTAAGAGCCTACACAACCTCAGCTCAAATTCTAATTTGGCCCCCACTTCCCCGCGCCACCTCACTCTTTTATCGCGTTCGCACACTACTGCTCGCGGTGACGCGGGCACACGAAGTCGAAGCGATTTTGTTAGAGTAAACTGCACTATTATCGGACGAGTACTAAGTACTTAATAAAATTATCAATCATAATTTAATATTAACTTGTCATTATATGAACATAAAATTGTACATCGCAAATTTAGTTTCAATGTACCTACTAACGTCAAAATGGAATCGCTTACCATGAGTTAAGTATTTTACTATATTTGTCTTTAAAATCATGAAAAACAACAAATCGTAAAATATTTCTTGCTCTTACTATGTTATTTTTGTTTTCAAATATCACAGCGACTGTACTATTTTTGCAACAAATACATTGCTCCTTAACCACTACAAAGTTTTGCCGCTAAGTAACTGGACAAGCAATGTAAACATCACAAAACGATACTTTATTAAGTGGATGCATCGCGGCCGCAGCGTTTTGCGGGAAGTTAGTGATGTGCTTGTGCAGATCGACTAACGTAGGCTATTGATCGATCGATAGGATTCGATCTCTTTGATAATATTAAGTTTCACCAATTTGAGCAGTTCCCATTGAATAATCATATAAATTATTTCTTATCAAAGCAGTCATGGAAAAATATATGAATTTAAGAGTACACTATTTGACAAAAAGAGCCACCTCAGTAATATCAAAGCGGCAAGTGCTGCATAAATACTTCCACTTTACAGGTCAGTGAGTAAACACCATAGCAGGGTTCAACAATACCTACTGTTTCAATTTCAATATGCTATGACAGCCTGAACCAACGTAACCGGATTTTTGATTGTTTTAATATACTTAATAATATTTTTTTAAGCTACATATTGTTTATTTTTATTATAATATTTTCTGGAATTGCAGTTTATTATTTATTTTATTTTGAGGACCCCATTTTTTTTTGTACAATAATTAATGTAAGATTCGATAACTTTCCGATTTAGTCAATCACTAGCGTATATGTAAAATAAATTGCTTTTGCACAGCACAACGATAGCGAACGTTGTTTGTGTGGGTAAGTTGTACGGTGCATGGTATATACACGCTGTGATTGATGGGATAAGGTTTATAATTGATCGTGTAGTACGTTCTGTTTTAAGAAATGCGGATGTGTGCGCGACTGCGTACTTATTGCTTTTACTGAACTGCATGTGATGTGTAGTAGTTGTCGTGTGGCAAGGGCAAACTGGAGACACAGGTTCCCGATACATTTTCATCTACCGGGCATATCTCCTTGTTTCCTAAATCTATGTTATTTCCCATTGCGCCAACACTATAAACCTAAGTACTTCAATATTTTAATTTTACGTCGTCCTGTTGCGTAATGTGTGTTGGGAGCGCAAGCGACACAGCTCTCCCGTTCGAAAGCCGAAGCGAGACTGAGCGCGGGTGGCGGCCGTGGCGGGCGGCAGAGAACCAACTTCAAGACGCCGATAGTTTAGGTATTTTCTTTTTACGGTGAAAATAATAGGAATTTAAAAAAAATAAAAAACATAAGACCTGCTTTATAGGTAGTTCAGTTATTATGCTAAGTTTCATGATCTAATTTTAAGTATTTTTTGAATACCAGCGGTTTATCGTTCGGTTTGGAGGTAACTTTGGAATTTTTTTCTATCGAGAAGATTTTATGGAATCGTGTTTTCGTCAAACATAGGACCTAGCATTAATAAAATTAATGCTGCAGTATTTTCGGCATAACGGAGGATCATGCTAAGCCATCTGAGGTACTATGGGCCCTTAAACGACATAATAAAAATCGTATCTTAAATAATTAGTGTGTTCCTCTGTGGCCGGACCACTACTGGTTGCTACGTACTGGTCGGACAAAGTCTGATTCATCGATTCGAGAAGAAGAAGAATTTAATGAACACATCCACTTAGTAACATAAACGATCACATAAAACAATTGACACCCAATTACGAGAAAACAATTAAACTCAATTTTTGTAAACACAGTATTCAAAATTGCTCTCGATATTATTTTAATATCCATCGTTACACTCTGGGAAATGTTATTTAATTGATTGTTAAAATAATATCACTGGCTTGTTCGTCGACGATTAAAGTACCGAACGAAGAACCGGACTCAACTGGGTAGATGTAATTCCAACCTCGTTAAGTGGGGCTACCTCAATGAAACAGATGCTATAGATCGAAATAATACCTACCTAAAGTCTACTTTCATCGGAATATATATATTTTTAGTACCTCAAGAGATATCTTTTTAATTAACAATTTATGTGGTCCGGCCGCCAGGCAGTGCTAACTGGCCGCGCCACCTCAAATTAAATAGAGTATAATGAACTATGATAAATCAATATCCCGAAAAAAACTACCCTAAGAGTACCTTGCATACGACAAATATGGTCCAATAAACCCCTTTAGTTAAGGAGTTATTGGTCGTAGGGTGTGGTCCGGCTGGAAGGTATAATCTGCAGCAAGTCAATTTCGCAATATTTAATATTAACTATCCATAAATCAATTTATATAATATGTAGTACCTTTTCTCTACTCTTCGCTGATACTTTTTTCTCTCAAGAAACTATTCATTTTGATTAATTAATCTTTAAAGTATGTAGCGCGGCTAGGGAGGATTACTTTCAGCAAATATAACGAAATATGCTTTATTTCTTTAATCCAACGAAAACTGCATAATAAGTACTTTATAAAAAGACCTGGACTTCAAAATAAAAGTTTATAACTTTTATTTTTATTACCAAAAATGATTTTGAAAAAGTTGAGTCAAGTGACTTTTTGCAAGAATCTGTCATGTCTGATGAACCCATCCTTCTAGAGAACTTGCGAGGCCGGACTATAGCAAAAAAGGGAAAAACAAAAGCGAGAAATGCGGTCCAAAAATAAGTCGGTCGATTTTTTGGTAAACGGAAGTACCTAGTAGTTCAACTGGTATTAAAGGCGTTGTTGTAGAAAATACTTGCGCCTTCGATTGTCTGGTGCAATCTTTAGTAGTTGCTTCGCAAACTAATAGAAACAAAAACATCCGGTTTCATGACGTTTATTATGTCTCTGGCTAACTAATAAAGATCCCATAAATTTATACAGCATACGAGCCAATATTATAAACAAATATTATTTTGACAAAACAATCACAAATGTCTTGACGATCATAAATTGTTTGTCGAATATTACTTTTGTTTTAGACAAAATTTTATTAAAATTATTCCTATAGTTATATCGGAAAAACGATGCACAAATACACAATGCAGTCAGAACAACTCCACATCTCAACGAGTATGTTTGTACATGCCAGCCCTTGAAGAATCGGCTCAAACAATGTTAGAGATTGATTCAGGTGTGCTATGTGTTAAAAGTAATAGCGACGGTGTAAAATGTACCGGTAAACAAATTATTAACTACACATTGAATGATTTATTAATATTTGAAATTGATTTAGGCGTTGATTTAAATGACATTCCAGACACTATGACATTACAAGGAAAATTATTTACACTGTTGTCAGTGATTGAGTATTTACCAAATTTCGCCATTATGTCGCTCACTGCAAGCGTCTGGATGATACTTGGGAAACATATGAATGATGATTTAAGTACTAAAGTTACAAGGACTAAAAACTAGCAAATGAACGTTCATTGTATTTTATACGCAAAATTGTAAATTATAACTTATTTTTATCAAAATGTTTATTTTCAATTTAGGCCTTGCATTAATTTAAAGTTGGAAAATAACTTCAAAACTCCTTTATTAATGTAATACTGATTGACTATAATTTTAATACGCGGTTTTGGTACACTCTTTTTTTCATTGTAATTTCTTGTCTAAAAGGTTAAATGCTTAAATTCAATGTATTGTCTTACGCCCGAAATTAATAACCTATCTGTCGATGGATTTGCCTAATAGAGATAGAATTTAGACATATTTTGTATGGAGCTTATGTCAAAATTCTATCTCTAGTAGGCAAATCCATGGATAGATAGGTTATTAATTTCCGGCGTTAGTTTGTTATATAAATCACTTTTCCGTCATTTACAATACCTTGTTTTAACAATTGTTAAGAGCGTTTACGTCTATCGCGCGAAGTCAAGTTTAGGTAATTCAATGCATTTTTTACGCACACAGGAGCGCGCGTGCCTGTGTGCGTAGCGCTGGCGCGCTCTCGCGCGCTATAGTCAAACTAACCCACTATGATCCGTTCGAGTGCAATTGTTGTAGTAAAATTTAATTTGAATATGAATTTGAACGTACACAGATTACTAAACTACGAGTGCATAAAATAAGTATTTAATAATATACGTGGGACACTCAGAAAGTTTTGCGACACTAAAAAAAATTGTTCTCCAGGTACATATATTTTTATTAAATATTTTCAAAGTACTCTCCACCAGCCTTTAAACAAAGATTCATGCGTCTGAACCAGTTTTCAAAACACTTTTTCCAGTCCGCCGCAGACACCTCGTTTACAGCCTGCTCGAACGCAGCCAGCGCATCTTCCGGCGACGAAAATTGTATCCCCTTGAGCTGATTTTTTATTTTTGGAAATAAAAAGAAGTCACACGGTGCTAGATCAGGGCTGTAAGGAGGGTGACCCAGGAGTTTGACTGGTGTACTGTCCAGGAAGTCCCTCGTTTTGAGCGCGGTGTGTGCAGGCGCATTTTCGTGGTGGAGCAGTAGTCCGCGGAGCCCTGTGTTTGGTCGCTTGTTGCTCACAACAGAAAAAACTTCTGGTAAACATTTGGTAGTATACCATTCGGCGTTGATGCTTCTTTGATCTCGTAAGGGAATTGAGGCCAAGTGGCCAGTCAAATTAAAAAATCTGGCGATCAAAATCTTCCCCCCGCTTCGAGATCGCTTCACTTTGGTAGGCGTTGGTTCATTTTGAAACACCCAAACTGTCGACTGGCGCTTGGTTTCTGGATCGTATTGATAAATCCAGGACTCATCACCTGTTACGATGTCGTAAACACGCCGAGACGAGCCTGCTTCAAATTTGTTCAGCATATCACGGCACCATTTCACCCGGGCCTGCTTCTGAGCGTCGGTGAGGTAGTGCGGCACCCAGCGCGATACTATCCTCCTCACGCGAAGATGCCCGTGTAGAATCTCGTGAACGCTTCCCGATCCAATCTTTAATATGTGCTGAATCTCCTGATATGTAATTCGCCTATTATCTTGGATTAAATTTTTCACTGCTAGCACGTTTTCTTCCGTAATAGCCGTCAAAGGGCGACCGCTTCTTTCTTCATCCCCCAAGGTTGGTCGACCGCACCTAAATTCGTTATACCAACGATACACGGTTGCCTTGGAGGGGCCTTCATCCATAAATGCCATTTGAAGTCTATCGAACGATTCATCCGATTTCAGGCGACACTTGAAATCGTAAAAAATCATAGCTCTAAAATGTTCCCGGCGCAGATCCATTTTTCAGTAAGACACGATACTTTGAATTGGCTCGCAAAAAATGTGGAGGGAAATTTTGAAAATGGAACACACATATTTTTACTTACCAAGTAATCATATTTTCGAAAAAGATTCTAACTGGCCAGTCTCCCATATATAAAAACTATTTATCGCAATACTTTCTGAGTGGCCTGGTATTGCAAGTATAGCTATAATTATGATTAATATTAAAGTCGTTTTTTAGTTATTCAAACATGAATTTGTTGATCTAAACTTTAGAAAGAAACCGAACTTCGTTAATTATTATTGATTTGTGACTGATTAATAAATATTTCTTATTCTATTCAAATAAATCACTTTATACCGATTAACTTATGTTTATTTTATATTATATTTTAACCTGACGTGATGTTCCTCTTAGTGACACCTCTTATGAGGGAAATACAATAGGTTGGCGTTAACTTTAAAAACAATTTATGTACTTATTTACAAAAAAAAAAACATAAGTAAAAGTGTTAATAAATAAAATTCGTAGGTAAAAAAATAGGGTAGATATTTGTTGTCACTAAAAATATTGTCAGTCATCAAAAATAATAATAAAAAAATTTAATCATCAAAGTACCAAGATTTTTCAATCACACTATAAACGTCCGCTATCCTTCCAATTACGACTAAGGTCAACTCGGGTCAGGCAGAGCGCCGAGCGACGTGTCCTCTCTCTAGAAAGCCTCGCGGCGGACTGATTTGAAATTGCTCGCGCGCAGTGATTTATAGTAGTTTTCAAATATTTATTGAAAAATAATCACTGTAAATTATTCGAAATTTTAAATTGGATGTTTTAAAGCATATGTTCTTTTGTTATATTATGCTATTATTATATTAAATTAAGTAAGATATATCGGTGAAAAAATCATTTTAATTCCTTAATATTTCACATTGTTTGAACATTAATTTCTTATATAAAGAAACCTAAATCAAAAAATTTTCTTCTCCAACTATTTTCCTTAGGATCTTAGCAATTGGTAAAAAAAATCTAATTAGGTTTGCCAGTGGTTTCCTATAATTAGAGCTTCGAAACTGACGCTGAAAGGGAAATTAAGAAAACCTCTGTTGAGTTATCTTGATAGAATTAACCAATTACTCTATTAATTGAAATATTTTTTTCTCCAACTATTGAGACAACGAAATTTCCTAAAGTTATTAGTAATTATCATTTTTGTAAAATAAAGGATTGATGGTATTAAAGGGTTTGAAAAGTACTGTTTTGGAGTCAAACAGCGCATGGACGGCGTAAACGCTCTTAATATTTGATTATGAAAATATATTTGTTATTCGTATACTTATTGTTTATTTTAAACCAAAATTTTCACTTACTTCGTCAAATTAACTACCTATTCTTAGGTAGATAGGTAAACAAAAACCAAAAAGTGCACCTTTTTCAAAATCATTGTTGGTAATAAAAATAAAAGTTTATAGATGAAGTCCAGGTCTTTTTATAAAGTACTTATTATGCAGTTTTCATTGGCATAAAGAAATAAAGCATATTTCGTTATCTATATTTGCTGAAAGTAATCCTCCCTAGCCGCGCTACATACTTTAGAGATTTATTAATCAAAATGAATAGTTTCTTGAGAGAAAAAAGTATCAGCGAAGAATAGAGAAAAGGTACTATTATATAAATTGATTTATGGATAGTTAATATTAAATATTGCAAAATTGACTTGCAAAATTGACCAGACCCTACAACCAATAACTCCTTAACTAAAGGGGTTTATTGGACCATATTTGTCGTATGCAAGGTACTCTTTGGGTAGTTTTTTTCGGGATATTGATATATTAATAGTTCATTATACTCTATTTAATTTGAGGTGGCGCGGCCAGAGAGCAGTGCCTGGCGGCCGTACCACATAAATTGTTAATTAAAAAGATATCTCTTGAGGTACTAAAAAAATATATATATATATTCCGATGAAAGTAGACTTTAGGTAGGCATTATTTCGAACTATAGCACTTGAATACTAAACAGTGGTCTGGCCACAGAGGAACACACAATTATGACATTTACTCAAGTAAAAATTTTGACTAGTTTATAGATACGGGGGTTAGTATTTAATAACTTTTAAGCAAAAAATGTCTTATACCGTTTTTCCAAGATGGTGACAATTTTTCTAGTCGTATGACACGCCCCGCTCAACCCTAGTACTCACTAGAACTATTCTTTGTGACGGCACAATCTAGAATCATCTCGTAAACCAGCTCCCTGTATAATAATGGGGAAAATCGTTAGATGGCGCTTTAATCGTCAGAAGAAACACCCTTCGCCTATAAAATAATGTATGCACTTTTGTTTAGACGGAAATTAATGATCATTGTTATTAAATAAATCCATCCATAAAAGCAAGTATTTTGAGATATCAAATAAATACAATCATTCATGAAAAACGCTCATTGTTTTCAGGACAGCGATAGTCGCGCCACCTGGCGGCTTTCCGACTAACAATTGAGCTTACAGCGCGCTGAAACTGCAAATGCACTTTCCCCTATGTTCTAATAGATGGAGCTGCACGTGAAATCTGCAGTCAGAAAATTTAAAAATTCAAAACTCATATCAAATCAAGTTCATTTAACCCAAAAAGTTATATTTAAAAAAAACTTCATCAATTCAATCTGCTTTTATGTTTTCTTAAAAGAGAACTGTAAAAGCGCCCTCTTGTAACATTTTGTTCGAACTATTGCGTGCAACATGCAGTTACGGGGTATACGAATACTCCGTTAGATGGCGTACAAATAAAAACACCCCCTGGAGTCATAGAATACTTTATTTTCTAACTACAATTACAATACATAGAAGTAACATTCAGTTTCATTGCCAAAAAGCACATTTAAAAGTTCACATGTAAGCTGACAACAAAGCTTTCTTTACAATTAAGAAGGAAATTGGTAGAGTTTTCAATGAAAAATGAGACCTACTGCTCTACCAAGAAAACAAGACAAATCTAGGTTATGTGTGAAACAAAGATGGGATTTACAATACCCATTACCTGGGTAACTTTTATAACAGGGACAGCAGTAGGGAATCCGAATCCATGAGATGAGAGATACCAAGAAGATTCTTAGGAACCAATAGCTCATAAGTACCTTCTTTGTGTTGGAATGAAGTTTGAGTTGTCCATTTAAATGAGCACTATAATTGATTATGTTCCATTTAACTGTATCAAAATAGCACTTGAACAAAAATTATATTGCCATTTTTTTCTTATCTAAGAAGATAAGGAATTTCCCAGGGTTCTTTTTATGAATTCGGATTTCCTCTTGGGAAACAAGTCAAAAAAAATACACTCTGAATACCTCAATACTTCAAAAAATAAAACAAGCTCTTGTGGTACTATTTACGCTTAACTTTTTTGCTTTTTTTCCCATAGTTGCATAAACAAAACATTAATTAGGAAGTGGTTGGCAACTTCAGAAAATAAAACCCCAAATGTAAACAGTAGTTACCTACCTACTACTACCTATTTTAATAATTTTTTTCTAACTATAATCATCATGCTAAACATGCATTGTCTTCTATTCTTGGCTAAGTAGCATTCAGTATTTTGACATCAGATGTTAGTCTAGCTGTCAAAATCCTCCAGCAGATGTTAGTCTAGCTGTCAGATCCTGATCTTTAGGTATGTAGGTATATACCTGCATACTATTCGTTACTTTTCTTCTCCTGCTAATAATAGCAGGAGAAGTAAATAGTAGATACAATAGCAATAATAGTAGTAATAACAGCAGTTTGATTTACAGGGTGGATTTGCAAGATAGGGTCAGGGTAGGTATGTTAGCCATTATAACTACTGGAAAACAGTTCTTTAAGGAGACCAAAAAGTACTTTTTGAATCTTTGCATCAATTGGCATCATTGACATAAATAATGAGATAGTAATTACTTCAAAAGTTAAGGACAGCGTTCTTTACTTTTTAACCGACTTCAAAAAAAGGAGGAGGTTCTCAATTCGGTTGAATGTTTTTTTTTGTGTTTGTTACCTCATATCTCCGTCATTTATGAACCGATTTAAAAAATTCTTCTTTTATCTGAATGTATCTACTTCCCGATTGGTGCCATAGAAATTTCATCAAAATCGGTTCAGCAGTTTGGTTTTCAAATCAAAATAGCTGGAAAAAATGTCATCCAATTAAAAGAAATTGCGAAATTGATACTTGACAAGGATTTGTGTGTGATACGATAGCTAAAAAGGGTAAAATAAAAACTATTTTGCAAAAACAAAACCGACTTCCAAAAAAATACAAAAAAAACTGGAAAATAACTTTACTTTCGGAAGTCGGTGGCAAAAAAGTCAATGAAACAAACAATAGTCACCGACTTCCGAAAGTAAAGTTATTTTCCACTTTTTTTAGTGTTTTTTTTTTGCAAAGAAGTTTTGATAACCTAAGTACTTGCCCTTACTGCCCTGAGAAAAAATTTCATCACATATAATTAGAGAAATTAAAATTGAAAGATATTGGATAGGTACACAAAAAAGAATTTTAATTAATTGTTAAAATTCTAGAGCTGACAAGAAAATCGTTTAATCGCTGTTATAGTAATTACAGCTTAAAAATCGTTTCTTTTTAACTGTAGGATTCAAATAATAATTTCTGTATGCTTTAAAAAACACGGCATTTAACACAAAATTTTAGATAAGAAATACATACATGTAAGGGATTAAATAAAGCTATTAAATAAATAAATACATAGAAAAACACTTAGATAAAATTTCTTTTTTAGTTGCTATGGCGCCTTTACGAGTTATAGAAATTACTCTTAAAATATTTCGTGTATGAAAAGATAGACCTTATATGTATAAACGAAGTATTAAGTCCTGCAATATTTATGTTACATAAATATATTATGTAATACATAAATACGACAAAATATAATAAGTAGGTTCAATTAGCGACAAGAGTCCATGAATTTTTGCATATCAACTTCAATATTTCAATTTGACTTTTATTCCTAATTGAATTAAATAAATTTGCTTACGACAAAAAAAACAGTCTCTTATGTTCATAACAGATTGCAAAATAAATGCAGCCGTGCGATTCAAAGCAATTAATTAACTTGCTTACAATGCAACACAATTACGCTAAACGATAACTACACAGTAGGCTTGGAAACGTAGCACAAACTAACAAAAAAATATTGCTTGAAGACCAAGGTAAAATTCACACACATTATATAAATTAATAAACGGTTTTCACATTCAATTTTACCTGATAGATTGTCACTTAAACAAATCACTAATAGGTAAATATTTTGTCGATGCGATTTTCACTTCAGTTTTAGATTGTAGTGCTTATAGTATCAAAACTTATGAATAAGCAGGTCAATGAACGGGCAGACGACACAATATTTAAATCAATATCCACTTCCCATATCCGACACTAGACGTCACATAATTTGCGATCGAATTTTAGGATTACACAAGATTGTTTTTAATTTGATTTATAGATACGAAAACGTAGTTTTAACGCGACCCCTTTGTAATATAAGATATTTAAAGTAAGCTCGCCATAAACATGATGTGTTGCACCAAATGAAACCCACGTCACCGCACCACAACTCGTACATAATCACCGAATATTGCACTAAACTTATCCACATCACTTTTTGAACACTCACTTACATGTTATCAATGCCCTTAGAACGTTAGAGCAAAACAGATCGATGCGCTTCACAACCTAATGTGGATGTCAGAAAACTGACAAACCATAGATTACCTAAAATTGCCATTGCAAAAATAGCAGACTAAAATCTGCGAAATTAAAATACACCTCAAATAAAAGTGTAACACCATGTATCGTGAAGACATTAAATTATACTTGTAATTGAATTATACTTGATGATTCAGTAAACACTCGTTGTCTCGGCTTTAGTCTGCGACGTCACATAGTTTATGGTGGAAGCGCCAGGATAGCCCGCGAAATTAAAATTTTCTTTCGTTTTTTTGCAATATTCCGGCTATCATTGTCATCTTGTCTGTCTATTGTCTGTCAGACTGTACTGACACATGTATTTAATCATGAAAAACAGTACAAATACAAAACTCTAAGTTCATTAAATCCCATTGATTATTTCATGAAAAAGGGGAAGGGAACTAAATTAACTTTACTTTTGATCAACATATTATAACCTAACCCTGACCAAGCTAATTGCACAAAACCTCAGAAAATTTAAATTTCGCGGGCCACCATGGCCCTTTTACCTTAAATATAAAAGCTTGATTCCGAATGCAACCTTACACGTGCTGCCAACTGGCTCTTCAAACTATCATTCGGATCCATAGAGGAATAAGCTCTACTCTACTCTATGTTCGGATTGGTATAAGTATTTTACTCTTTAATTTGGCACCAAATTTATTTTGGCATCTGAAACTAATTACCAGGGGGGGTCACGCTTCCTTGCAAGCAATTTCTGTATCAAAAGGTTATACAGCTAAAAAGTTTTAACAAACCTCACTAGATGGCAGGTATCGATGCCTTTCGAAAGAACCGATAAAATAATCTAAAAAATAATGAAAGTTTATGGTCCAGTTGTATGGTAATCATTGAAGCATAATTAAAAATAATAGTTAAAGTACCTTATTTGAATACTTTTTACAATTGTTATCGTGCTTATTAGTGACTACAACTTTTTCTGTTTTTACTCGTGAGAACCTGTAATTGGCTCTGCGGTGCATATGTAATTGTTATTCATTTGTTACAGCTGTTGGATCTCCTACTTATAAATAAATAATATTATCAATTTTTTGATAAATACAAGTATAAAAATATTAATTTCTGAACAAAACGAACAAATGAAACGACAATATCAAACATCTTGTATGTGTCGGAAAAATAAAGATTTTTAAACATCGGTTCAGTTGCCATGGAAAAAATAACCAATAAAATTTTATTAAACAGTTGGTGTAGTGTTGTACACTGCAGGCCAAAAGTTTAAGACCACCTTAATTGAAGTAGGAAAATAAAGTAAAACACCAATAAAATATTAAATGTTTAATTAACCAGTTTAACTATCTAATCAATTAGTCACTAATTAGTGTTTATTGACAAATTGTAATTTAAAAAAATAAGGAAATATTAACAGTCCACGCGAAAAAAGGCTATAGTTATGACTTTTTTCACAAGTCTCGGCATACGAGCAATCAATTTGTTGATGGTGTCTTGTGATATACATATTGCTTCAACTTTCGCATAAAGCATTCCACATTTCTTCTTGCGAGGATGGTCCACGATTACGGACGTTCCTGTCAAGCTCTTCCCACAAAAGTCCAATTGGAGTGAGATCCGGGCTCTGAGGAGGCCAAACCATGTTTTTTAACACCCCTTGCGCCTCTTTCTCTTCTAAATATCCTCTGCATAATTTGGAGCTATGCTTTGGATCATTATCTTGTTGGAATATGAATGCGTCTCCAATTAATCGCAACCCGGAAGGAACGGCATTTTGTTCTAAAATGTTTTTGTACTTTTCCTTTTTCATAATTCCTTCAATTTTGACCAAATCGCCAGTTCCATGGCTAGAGAAGCAACCCCAGACCATAATTGAGCCACCGCCATGCTTGACTGTTGGGACTACACAGTCTGGCACCATCTTTTCTTGAGCATTGCGTCTCACGTAAATTCTTCGTTTTGAACCGAATAGTTCAAACTTGGATTCATCGGTCCAAAGAACTTTTTTAAAATCTTCTTCAGTCCAATCTCGATGGGCAAGAGCCCACTGTATCCGCTTTTACTTGTTTTGTGGCTTTAGCAGAGGTTTTCGGACGGCGACGCGACCATACAACTTTGCATCTCTCAGTCGCCGTTTTACTGTAGTCAATGATAAAGGTTTAACTCGGGTTTTGTTTACTTCAACGCGGATTTCTGGTGCTGTTAAGCGTCTATTTCGCTTGCTGGTAACAACAATGAAATTATCTTCACTAGACGTGGTAGCTCTCGGCCTTCCCGAGCGTGGACGATCTTGAAAACTGTCTGTCTCCCTGTATCGAGTTATTGTGCTATGAACACAAGTCTTCGATAACTTCAGTTGTGAAGCAATCTCACGTTCGGATTTGCCTTCATTATGCAAAACAACGATGGCAGAACGCACTTCACTGCTAATTTCGCGTGCTTTTCCCATTTTAAGACGTCTTCACTGTAGAAACCACAAGTTTAGACTAACTGAGATTGTTTGTGAACAACCCAAGTAAACTCAGGTAAGAATAAATTGAAACTACGTGTTTTCAGAAGCTAAATAATCCTTAATATTGACCAATGCCAAACAAAAGCAAAGTAATGAGCACACAATAAACATATTATTAGGACTCTACCACCTGGCTCTAGCGCAGCGTTTGTCGGTGATTGAAAACAATAGATGTTTATCGTCCAATAACTTGGAAGTAAACAAAAGAATGACTTCTTTAAATATTCTACATTAACAATAGAATATGCAGGTGTGCATTTCTTTTATTTATCTTATGGGACTTTATTACAATTGATAGATAATTATACTGTTTAAGTGCGGTCTTAAACTTTTGGCCTGCAGTGTATATCAATCAACCGAGTTTTGTTCGCTGAAGTGTTATACATTCAGTCAAATAAGTCAAGTTTTTTTTAGTTGTTGTTAGGTTGGCACAACTGTTTTCCAATTTGGCGCCGAGTTTGAGTTGCATCGGTTATTAAGATTAAATACAGTGCTGTTTTTAGTTAGATCTTATTATGATGAAGTGTGTATTGCGAATTTCATAATGGACAAAAACTTCGAATAAAGAGTTTGTCTTAAATTTGACCATCGCCAATGGAATTTCGTGTTCGGAGTCCCTGAAAATGTTACAGAAGGCTTACGATGAATCGACTTTATCAAAAACACATGCTTACGAGCAAAAAAAAAAAGCGTACAAAGCGTTTTAAAGCGGTCGAGGTGTGATGAAAGATTTGCCTCGCTCTGGTAGGCCATCAACGTCTTCAACTGAAGTTAACATCGCAAAAGCGAAGGAAATAGTGACTGAAAATCCTCATTCACGTTTGAGAGAGGTAGCTGCTGAACTTTCTGTGTCTCACGAGGCGATCCGTAGGTACCATTTTAAATGATCACTTGGGTATGAAACATGTTGTCGCTCGGCTAGTCCCAAAATACCTGAAATTTCTCCCAAAAACTCACGATGAAAAAGGCTAGATTTGTGGAAATAAAATTCTTGGATTTTGCACCACGATAAGGCGCCTTCGTACAAAGCCATCATAGTGAACGAATTTTTGACCAAAAACTTAACAAATACCATCGAGCCTAATTCACCAGATATGACTCCAGCCGACTTCTTTCTTTTTCCTAAACTCAAATTACCACTTCGTGTCACCCGTTTTCTTTCGGTAGAAGACATGAAGGAGAATTCGCGGCTGAACTGAACTTAATCCCGGAAAAAGCGTTTAAAAAATGTTTTAATGATTGGATTATTAGTTGGCGGAAGTGTATCGTTTCTGATGGAGCATACTTTGAATGCGATAAAATAACTTAGGATGACTAACTAACATTTTGTGTATTATTGATCGTCGTCGTACAGTCATTGGCTTTTCTATGGATAATATTAATATTTTTAGTATATCATTAGGATAAATGACTAGATTTTTTTTAATAACTATTACTGTTAATGTTTTAGTCAATGTAAACAGGGAACCGTGTTAAAATGGTAATTTTATGGGTATAATGAAATAAAGAATACGAGTATTTATTTATCGTTCCCCTGGTCTTCGTAACATTCGCCAACGTCGGTCCTCACCATTCAGACAAATTCGAGCCTCATCGGAGAAGAGTACGGTACTCCAGTTACCTAGGGTCCAATCGTGCAATCTGGTAACTGGTGTGTTGGAGTAACTTGTGGGCCTGCGGTGGTCGTTGACTGCGTATATCAGCCGCTAAAAGCCTCCTCCTCACTGGCCATAGGCTAACTTGTGCTCCTCGTACCTGTTTAAGGTTTCTTTTGTGGTCCATGTAATTGCATTTGATATTCCTCAGCGCCTGAGTCACTAAAAAGCTGTCGTATCGTGGTTGTGTACAACATTTTCTCATAGAACCTTGCCTTCTCTGAACGGAACCTCGCCGTGGTATCGAGTCCAGGTTCTTTGGACGGTTGAACGACTCACGTTTAATCCGAACGCTGTGAGACGTAACATTGGCTACACCCCTCTTCCAGCAGCGCTATAATTTTCCTAGCTCCTAGCTTTTTCTGCCATTACAATCGACATAGAGGTATCTATTTTAAGTCACAATATGGCAGGATTATGCGACAAACATAAATGATTCTACTAAATATAACGAGAACTTAGTTTTAGTTGCTTGATAACCTTTTAACCGCATACCCGCGAAAAGCAAGTAAAAAGTCTTAAACTGAAAAAGGTATTATTATTTTTAAAAACAACAGTTTCAAAGGAGTTGTAAAATTATGGGCCATGAGATATACATTTATCAAAAAATAGGAAAAAATCCCAGGAATTGGGGAAAAATATTCGTTCGTGAATTTAAGCCTGATTTCTCGTGCACAAAAGATAATAGTTTTTCAATTTATTGCCATAATCTTTCAACATGGCGTCTCTTATTTTTCACTTGAAGGTAACTGAAATTTTCAGTAGCGCCATCATGTTGATGCTGAAATTTTCAGTAGCGCCATCATGTCGTGGAGGTTGAGGCTTATAAATGCTTAGACTCTCCGCAATCGCGAATTATGTAGTCTCAGGGTTTTTTCCTATAAACCGTGGTGGACAAGGGTTTCACCCTGCTCTCCTCGGCTAAAGAGAACTGGCGCAAATCTGTAGTGCTTGACACTAACGACCGCAGGGGCTCGATCCAGGAAGCCTTTCTCTGGAGCCCTGACCGCCGTTAGCTTGGACCCTGTTCCCGATACCGCTGACTATGTTTTTGAAATATTTTTTTAAAGATTGAAATATTAAAAATATAATTAATGTGTATGGAAATAAATAAAGGATATAATAGATATACATATATACGTATAGGTACGTAGTACGTATTATTGTAGGTACAGGATAATAGATGTCGCCACTATTCAATGTTAGCAATTAAATTATTTTAGGAGAAGGCCCCCCCTTTTCCGTTTGGTGTAAGTATTTTACTCTTTGCTAGGAAGCTGTCATATTTTTTTACGTATAGTTCATAAATGCATTTCACAAAATTTCAGATTGAGTAGGTAACCGCACAGATTTCAAGAAAAAAAAATCCTTATTTTTACCACAGATAGTGTACAAATTTAACTCCTAGGTAGGTAGTTCCGTTTTATGTACGTTCAGATAAAGTGACGGCGGATTTCAATGGTTTTTAGTGTAAATATTGTAAGTTTTCAACATCAGTTTATTTTTAAATAGCTGCTACCGCAATACACTCAGTTATGACGCAAATAATATAATAAATGAAATATATACTCTGAAATACCATTACATACCGAGTTACCTCCATCCGCTGGTCCCGGCTGTCATTTGTAAATCTTTGACAGTCGTTACGGGTAGTCCGTGGCTACAAAAAGTTTTTATTTCACAGAGGTATTTTGATATGAAGATCGTTTTTTCATGATTCAACCGCGATTGCTGGGGATGAGGTCCTGGCTTCTGTTCCTATCCTGGGTCGGGCAAAGTGTTTTGGCAGGGCATTTGTCATTGGGTTTTTCCATCAGGAATCTCTCAGTAGCAGCCAAGGAGTCTACTCAACAATAGACTCGCCCCCTATTACATGGTGCCTAACCATAATTGGTGAAATGTGGGTATACTATTATTAGGTACACCTGTGCCTTATCCTTCGCGGAAAACATTATGATTTGAAGGGAATATGCGTGTGTCGCAGCCAGGGTACACGTGGAAAATATCTGGAACACTGGTTATGTCATTTTTTATAGGTTGTTAAATACTTACTTATGTAAAAGTATCAATACCCTCTTGGCCTTAACTCCTCACTTTTTTAGGGTCGACACAGCGCGTATTTTATCTTCAACCGTCACCCTTCCTCTAGCCGTATCGTTTTTCACGAAATCAATCGCTTCTTCGGTTTTCCTCTATTCTTATGTAGGTAGACATAATTACTCGTTCATTGTTGCTCAAAAACTTACACGACAATGTCCCTCTTAAATATACTTCTACCAGCAAACGCAGTAGGTCGGTAATTCTAATCTAATGTTACTAAAAGACAATAACTTGATAATAATAACATTCAGAATGAGTTTTAATTCTACAATTCTCAATAGTCACTGCACCGAGATAATTTTGATAATTTATTTCGTGCTTTAAACTGAATTAGAGGATTTAGATAACAGAAAGTTGGAATCATCGTCATCATCTGCCTAGCCTTTTCCCAACTATGTTGGGGTCGGCCTCCAGTCTAACCGGATGCAGCTGAATACCAGTATTTTACACGGTTGACTACAAGTAACAACATGCCAGCCGGGACCAACTCTTTATTCTTTAGACACCATAAACGACGATTTAAGCGAGTATTATTGACCCTTCATGGTAATATTATCTTTTCATTCTTCAAACCTGTCGTGTACAGACAAGTTGCAAGTGTAACAAGTATATTTACACAAGGGATACTCTAACCCCTCCAAATGTTCACTCAGTTAAAGTAGTAGCTTGTCTCCTTATCTGTATAATAAATAATAATAATACCAGCCTGTAACTGTCCCACTGCTGGGCAAAGGCCTCTTCTCATACGAGCATTGATCACCACGCTTGCTCAAGACGGGTTGGCGATTTCAGACTTATATTAATCATAAGTCCAGTTTTCCTCACGATGTTTTCATTCACCGATGTCTGTGATGTCCAAGATAAACTTAGAAAGTACATATGAATTGAAAAAATCGCATTGGTACTTGCCCGGATTTGTACCCACAACCTCATGCATGAGAGGCGAGGCCTTAACCTCTAGGCCATCACGACTTACCTGTACTGGTAAATAATACAAGTGATGTTCCTAGCACATTAGCTGTCACATTGATTATTAAAGTACTTGTAAAGTAATTGTCTGGTTCCCTTTGAGGCCCTCATGCATACCGGATCGGTTAAAAGACAATGCTGAAAGTAAAATAAGGCAGAAATAGGATAGTACAGGGGGGTCACTAACAAATCATGGTAACCCACCAGGTCTCTCTTCACCAATGTGTGTTCTTAAAATTAATTTAAATAATTGAAGTGTCAATCGGTAGGGGAAGTTATTGAAACACATTTTTTTCCTTTCGAAATCGTTTATTTGATTGTAATTTAACAGAGAAATGAAATATCTAATCACCCTGAAAAAATCGGTCAAGATTTCTTTGATAATCTAGTAGGTTCGGCGGGATGATAGAACGCTTAAACTATATTACGTAAAGTTTCAGACTAATGCCGTTCGGGCAGGGGCCCACTTTCAGTTTTCAAAAAGGACCAAAAACTAACAAGAGAGTGTTCAAGAACGTTGATTTTCTTGTCATCGTACGGGACCTCAACCAAAACGGATTAACTTCTCGAAGACATTATAGCCTCACTAAATCTAAAGAAAATAGTCATATGGATGGAAAGTACTTAAGGAAACATCAAATTGAATTGAAAACAATTAATTTGAAAGCTAGCTCAGATTATTCATTGCTATTCGTTATTTTGCGTCGCAATCATGGTGCGGTACTAAATGCCATGCATCGAATTTAGATAACCATACAATGATCTGGGATATAATACAGATATAAAAACCGTGACGTATTGCGATCAGTTTTCAAAAGTATATCAGACTTTCAAAAGTACTTAATTAAAAAATGTAATTCTAATTTTCGCGGAATAATTAGGAACTGTTTCTATTATTACATTCTAGTCTTGATTAAATCGTTAAACCATAAACAAGAGTCGTTTCATTTCACTAATGGTTAACTACAAGTTAATTATTTTCTGACCAGGCATAGTGTGAAAATAGTATAAACATCTTTAAATAATTAGCTTTAAAACAGTGAAACAGTTAAGAATAACAAGTGATTTCAATAATAATCAAAGACTAAGTCGCGTATAATTATAGCAAAACTTCAACGACAAAAAGAAAAACCGGAATTGAAATAAACGAATACATACATATCTTATTAAAAAAAAACCTTAAAGTAACCCTAAGTTAAGTGAATTTTGGAGCATTTTACGAAGATGTGCGAATATACTCTTCAGTGTGGTTCAGTGAGTGAGAAACTTATTCAGTTACTAAAAAGTGTTTCGCGTTTTGTTAAAGTGTAAGTAAATAAATGTGTTGTGTAAGATGTGATGTGCATATTGTGAATAAGCAACCATGCTAAGTCGTTGGAAAAGTAAAGATAAGTCTGAAAAGACATCAAAATCATCTAGTTCTAGTGGGAAGAAGAAAAGGAAAGGACGGGATAATGGTAAGCAGTTGTTTATTATTTTGCTGCGTGTATGTGATACTGGCTGCATGTGTTATTAGTTGCACACAGTTTATTTATACCTGGCACAGTAGGTACTTATTCGTTTTTAATGTGACTGTACTGTGTGACAGTCATGTCGAGGTGAAACAAAAGACAATGCATCAAAACCAAGAAAAATCACGAGTCGACGTAGCGAGAGTTGACATAGCGGGAATGATTCATTTTAATCTATCCTGTCAGACAGTCAAAGCAGTAAATTTCTTCGGTTTGAACGTGGTTTAAGCGGGATCGGTACCAGAAGGTCGACTGAGTATCTTTTTGCTTTGGTTCCAACAGCAAATGACCACCAATTGTTTCTGGGGGTCTACTCTCTAATCGCGAAACCTGTAGTTTCAGCCGAAGTTGCGGAGGTAATAGATCCTCACATAAATCTTCAAATAATTCGTGTGAGCCAATAGAATTTGAACTCAACATCGGGAATACTCGCCAGCCGAAAGTTTTGGCGCAAGTATAATCGGCGTCGCCTCCGATCTTCGTGTAGAGCTTCTTCGAGCATTAAAAAGTAGCCATAATATCGATTTTCTCAAAAAACATTAAATTTCGTCGACAGCACGATAGCTAATTTGATGTCGTATCAAATCACATAACGATCCGTCGAAACAAGTGTCAAATTTAACTTTACGAACGGGCAAAAACACTTAGGGAGTAGAGACAACTGTCAAATCGAGTTGTCATTCATTCTTAGTTCAGGCCCCGAACTAATCTTATGTGCTGCGGAGTAGGAAACGCCCGCAACTTCGGCCGAAAGTAGGGGTTTCGTGCTTAAAGAGTAGACCCCCAGGTTGGAGTACCTACTTAAAAAGACAGAAATCGCAAATAGAGCCTGTCAAGCAGAGCAGGCAAAAATAACTTACAGTATGACCACTTTAAGTGTGCACCGATATGTCAAACTTGGTGCATTTACTTTAGTTCTGTGTTTTTCCGCCTGCACAGATAAGTTGGCTAAAGTGAAAGGTGACGAACATATTTTGATTGTTACTGATCAATACATGCATTGTTAGGAAATCAAAAATACATTATTATTACGATGTAATTATGCAGTTGCACTAATTTTGTTTTTTTTGTTGCTATTGTGTTCAATATTGTAAATTAGTTTCTAAATTTCCCACATAGTAAATGGTAACATCGTATAAAAGGTAGAATCAATTTCAGTTTCAGACCAACCGCTGAATATATTTTTACATTTGTTTTGTTTTGTTTTATGATTGATGGTAACGAACGAACTACTAACGAAGACAATGACTGACGGAATTATTCACTCAGAGGGATTTTTTAAATAAGTTCCGGGTTATTTCCAGTGGTAAAATAGGCAGCACTTTTAAATTCCCACAGCACATTGATCTGGGTCATAACATAAACAATAATAGTCGCGGTAATCTAAACTTCGTATTTCCCTTATTTTACGGCAGAAGCACAGAGTACTTCTATACATAGGTATAGAGGCTTTACTCAACGGGTTCAGAAGGAAAGCGATTCGTGGCGCCATCTGTAAATATAAACTTCCAACTTTTCTGATATGTATATAATGGCGGCTATCGCGCATGAATTCGCCGCCAGAGGCGTTCGTGTAGAGTAAGGTCTTCAGAAATGTCAGATGTCATAGTGTTGCGCGCTTTTTTATCACAATTAATATTCACCAATGTGGCCAAGATTGAGCCATTCCTGATTAATTATGACTTGAAGATTGTAGGTAGCAAGTTGGGGGTTCTAATTTGTTAGTACTTGAAGCAAGAATGTTATTTATATTGTTCATGCTTGCTAATTTTAGGGACAATATTGTAAATATGTACCTTAAGTTTACACCATGTTGTTAAACGTAATTAAATAAACTTTTTATGAAGTTATTGGTACTTTAATGTATAAAATAGAATTAATGACAGGACCTTACTCGACAGTGGCGCCATCTGGTGAAGCTCAAAAACGATAGCCCTCATTGTGTAGATCTATACATCTACCATCATTCATGCTTTCAGGTAGGTTTTTATTATAAGTTTAGGTTATTTATTTTTAATAACACCGTAAAATACTCATAAAACCCATATTATTATAAAGTTACGTCATTTATTTTGCGTTAAATATCGATACAATAGGCATCGTAGTAGGTCATAATAGAATATCTATATATAGTTAGATTTTCTAATGCATTACCAGTATTTGTTACACCACCAGAACTACCACAAGTATTTGACATTATTTGAATAATGCATTGTTGATACAATGCATTATTAAAATAATGTCAATGTATTAGAAAATCGAACTATAAATATTCTAATAAATCATAGCAAAATATCATTTTTTTCTCTTAAAACATCTTTTAAAATACTTTGTTGCTTTACACTGCATTACATCCTCGTCACTGTCAATATCTTTTTTGATTATAATATAATATTATGATAATATTTTAATTATACTTTTACACTATACATGGTTAAATTTACGTCGTTTTAATCCTCTTAAGGGGTCATTGTATTCATTATAACGAACATCTTTTACTATGGGACCAACCCTGAAATCGCGTAAAAAAATATCAGTTGTTCAGTACATTTTGACGAGTTAGGCGAACATAAATGTACTGAACAGCTGATTTGATGGCATGTAGTGCATTGCATTGGACTTCTTCACAATTTGCTCCAGGGGCATGGACACTGGACAAGCTATTGACCAACAAGGTTGTTAACGTTGATTCAAATCTTTTTGGCATTGGATTTGTATTACGGCACACTTTGCTTCATAAGGCCCCAAAGAAATTATCGATTGGGTCTTGGTTTAGGTGCTGCATCCATAAATACGTAATATTGTGGTCAACAGCTAATATTTTAACTAATGTTTCTATGCCTTCCAGTGTCCATACCCAATTATTAATAGTACTTGCCATTTTGTTTTTTTTTCTTTGATAAATTTCATGGACTTTTTAAAACTTTTTATGATTCTGTCCAAAACTCATGGTGTTTTGAATTAGGTCCCAAGAAAGGTTCTGAAAACCAGTTTTTTGTATAGCTTCCATTGACAGCATCAAAAAGATTGTCAAAAAAGCAGGACATTGCATTCCGCTGGGAGGATTCCGTTATCTGTAAAATAGTAATAATTCAATATTAGATTGTGTTTTAAGATTTCTGTGCAGATAATGTACACTTTATGTGTATAAAATTGTATGTATATCTGCTTTGGAATACATGCTTGTATAGATGGTGTACCAATAAACATTTTTACTCAAAAATGCATGTAATGTGGTCATTATTTTGACAACCTTGTTTGAGCAAAGTCGACCTTGCCGTTCTGTTTCAAGGAGCGGCCCGCAAAGTTTTGCTGGTCGCTGTAACAGGCCGGCAAAACATTGCCGGCCGCTATTTTGACGTTTCAACGTTTTAAAAAATCAAATGCAAAAAGATTTTATTCAAAATAAAGCTGTTTGTATTTATAGAAATAGGTACAAAAAGATTTTATTCCATATTTGGCTGTATAGTTCCAACTACCATTGCTAAAAAAACACAAAGAAGTAACAAAAGCGCGGTTCAGCGACTTTTAGTGACTTTTTTGAGAAAAATGAGCTCTCAAATAGAAAATTCTTCCGATTCAATGTTTACACTTAGATAAATCCATTGTAAATTACCTTTCTTCTGATCACAGTGGTCAAACCGTTGTTTTCGAGTCCTACACACCATTACAAAAAATCCAGATAAAGTCTAGACAAATAACATCCAGTAATTTGAATAATTTTAATAATAACTTAATTAGTAATTTAGGCATTCCGGGATATATTATTGAAAATGTAAATCAATTTTATGAGGAATTCTTTTCGGTAGTTTACACGGAGTTTAATAATACAATAAAAATGAAAACTAAATCTATTTACCCAAAGTTTTTGTTCAGTGACTGGGCAACTAAGGGTATTAGGAAAAGTAGGGAGCGATTGTTTGAGCTGTACGGCCTCAAGCCTTACATTAATTCAGAAACTTTTAATAAATATGTTGCAACATACTCAAAAATTTTTAAAAACACTTGCAATGTTGCTAAAGCCTTATTCATTAGCAACAAGATTAAATCCGCAGATAATAAAATAAAGACGGTTTGGAAAATTATCAATAGTGAAACTAATAGAAATAAAAAATACAATAATGATATCACATTAGAAACCTCACGTGGTCTTCTAAGCTCTAAAAATGAAGTTGCTCAAGAATTTGTAGATTTCTTTACCAGTATCCCACTTAAAACTACTGAAACCTTAAATTCCTCACCCTTGCTTTCTATTGATTTATTAAGAGCAAATGTTTCAGCCTGTCCGGTTGAGTTTCAATTTAAACATATAAACCCCATAACTGTCATTAAAGCCTTTAAGGAAATCAAAATCAAATTAACAGAAGATCTATGGGGAATGTCTATTAAAGTTTGTCAAGCTATTATTGAGACTATAGCACCGTACTTGGCTTTAATATTTAATTTGTGTGTGGACCAAGGCGTCTTCCCGGACCTTATGAAATACAGCAAGGTAATACCACTTTTCAAATCCGGGGACAGTAAAGATACGAATAATTATAGACCCGTATCCGTATTGCCGGTTTTCAGCAAGGTGTTTGAAAAGGTAATGCTTAATCAGATGCTTAACCACTTTAATACCAATAAGATCTTACATGAGAAACAGTATGGTTTCACCAAAGGACGTTGTACGACTGACGCCGGTGTCACATTATTAAAACACATATTCACTGCGTGGGAAGAGGCACAAGATGCCATAGGAATCTTCTGTGACCTCTCGAAAGCATTTGATTGCGTAAGCCACGAAACCCTACTCTTTAAACTTGAGCATTACGGTTTGGGGAAACTTGCGCTCAGTTTAGTGAAATCGTATTTGAACGATAGACATCAGCAAGTACAAATAAATGGTGTCAATTCAATGGGTTTAAAAGTAAGGATGGGTGTACCACAAGGCTCTATATTGGGTCCTTTCCTCTTTCTAGTCTATATTAATGATCTACCCCATTTATTTAAAAACCAACCTCAAATGGTGTTGTTTGCCGACGATACTTCTTTGATATTTAAGATAAACAGACGTGCCACAATTCTTGACGACGTAAATAGCGCCCTACTGCAAGTCCATAATTGGTTTACCGCGAATAATTTAGTATTAAATGGGAAAAAAACTAAGTGCATAAGATTTGCCCTACCAAATGTCAAAACTAGTGATTGTGACATAGTATTGAATCAAGAGAAACTAGAATTCGTCGATGAAACTGTTTTCTTAGGGATCACGCTCGACTCAAGGCTACAATGGGGTCCTCATTTAACATCTCTTGCAGGACGGCTGAGTTCAGCAGCATATGCTGTTAGGAAAATCCGTCAATTTACTGATGTAGATACCGCGAGGCTAGTCTATTTTAGTTATTTTCATAGTATTATGTCTTACGGTATTTTACTATGGGGACGGGCTGCAGACATCGAGTCTATATTTATTCTGCAGAAAAGAGCCATCAGAGCCATATATAATCTATGTAGGCGCGATTCTCTAAGAGAACTGTTTAAGGAAATTAACATCATGACAGTACCTTGCCAATACATCTATGAAAACATCATGTACGTTAGGAAAAATCTGCATTTATTTAGTAAAAGAGGTGACAGACACCACTATAATACTAGAACCAGGGACCATCTAGTTCAGCCAGGTTTCAGGCTAGCTAAAGTAGACTCATCTTTCATGGGGTACTGTTTAAAATGTTACAATAAAATTCCTCCCGGCATTCTACAACTGAATGAGACGAAATTTAAATCTTGTATAAAACGCACACTATGTAGGCAAGCATACTATAAGTTGGGAGATTACATTGATGATAAAAATGCTTGGCTCAATGCTGGTCCTGCTCCACAACCATAGGGGCAAACTAATTGATTACTTTGTGAAGTTATTGTGGAAGCTGCAGAAGATTGTAAACATATCTTTGCATTGTATAGATTCAGTCTCTTAGTATTATATAATTGCATAGCACATGTGTGAGTTCTATGTACGATAAAGCTACCATTTACATCTTTTACTGACTCGAATTTGCCCTGGCGGTTGAGAAATGTCATGCTCACTCAAATGTCTCGCTGATGGTGGCGCGTGTGTCGGGTCGTTTAGTTCCCTCCAAAATGGTTGAGTTGAATGATGGCTGATCCATGCGTCATGTTCGTGAACGGGCGCTGTCAGTTGTCACTGGTCATCTCGCAGCTGCCATGGATTATTGTATTTTTGAATTGTTAATTTTATCTTTCTTATTCTGGACGCTCTTACTCGCACGTCTTTCTACATCGTTCTCACATGTATGTTTAATCTCGACATGAATGATGTAACCGAGACTTTGTAACAACATAATGATTTAAAAGAGTGTCCATGGAGTTTCTTGCCCATTCTTCTCCATAGAGATCTACGCTTTCGAATGGGCAACTACAGTACTTTCACAAGTTATTATGCCCTGTGACTGGGACTGTAGCTTAGTTTATTTTTTTGTGTTTTGACATTCAAAAGTGCCTGTAATGGTCTAATTGAAATAAATGCTTTGAGTTTGAGTTTGAGTTTGAGTTTAACACCGCCAGACATTAAAGATGAAGCTAAATTAGTGGTTGAAAATTTAATACCGCGGAACTCGGTAACAGAAAGTCGGTGTTGAATTTTAGTAACTGTACTTTTCATAATTGTCATTTTAATTAAATTTCTATTTAATTAATATATATTTTATTTAAATTACTTGCTAGTTTTATTTAGATTAGGTACTTGCATTTTTGAGTAAAGCACTATACAAGCCTTGGCCCACTATGACTACTTCGCTGGTCACGCTATGATTGCCTCGAGCTAGCCTAGCTACGCTCTAGGCCTTCCAGTTTGGCCATCATTGCAGCCCTTGCTGACTGCGCTGTGTCGGCCTGGAGCAGCTGCGCTACGCTGCGCTGTCGGCCATCATCAGCGCGACCAGCAAAGTAGTCATTATAGACCGCGGCAGTAATGTACTATAAATTCCTGATTAACTGAAGCCAGGTGATTCTAATATATATTATGAATTATAATTGATTTAAATTCCATGGTGGCAAAAATACATACAGAAAATTATCATTTAGATTTAGATTCTACTACAATTAATACATCATTATGATATAAGTAAGCCAAGCCATTTAATTTGAGGACAACATAATATTGCTGTGCTAAAATATAGCTGATCCTTAGCACAAAACATCACATTCCTGATCTTACCTGCAAGGTATCCCATAGTTGAAGACACAGTTCTACTGAACAGTTGGCTGGCATATTTTACTTTCATTTTCGTTCTCGTCGGATCATCATGGCAAGTAGAATCAGCCAACTTAGTCACTAATCGGATTCCTTTATATGCAGGATTTTCTTCATGTAATTGTTTAATGTGATCCCACTTAGTAGTCTTTTCTTTATCATCTTTCATGGGGTACTGTTTAAAATGTTACAATAACATTATAACATTATATAACTGAATGAGACTAAATTTAAATCTTGTATAAAACGCACACTATGTAGACAAGCATACTATAAGTTGGGAGATTACATTGATGATAAAAATGCTTGGCTCAGTGTTGGTCCTGCTCCACAACCATAGGGGCAAACTTATTGATTCCCATGGGAAGTTATTGTGGAAGCTGCAGAAGATTGTAAACATATCTTTGCATTGTATAAATTCAATCTCTTAGTATTATATAATTGCATAGCACATGTATGAGTACTATGTACGATAAGGCTACCATTTACATCTTTTATTGACTCGCATTTTCCCTGGTGGTTGAGAGAATGTCATGCTCACTAAAATGTCTCGCTAATGGTGGCGCGTATGTCGGGTCATTTAGTTCCCTTCAAAATGGTTGAGTTGAATGATGGCTGATCCATGCGTCATGTTCGTGAACGGGCGCTGTCAGTAGGGACTGGTCATCTCGCAGCTGCCATGGATTATTGTATTTTTGAATTGTTGATTGTATCTTTTTACTCTAGACGCTCTTACTCGCACGTCTTTCTAAATCGTTCTCACATATGTGTATAATCTCGACATGAATGATGTAACCAAGATTTTGTAACAATATTGATTTAGAGTGTCCATGGAGTTTCTTGCCCATTCTTCTCCACAGGATCTTCGCTTTCGAATGGGCAACTAAAGTACTTTCTGTGACTGTAGCTTAGTTTATTTTTTGTGTTTTGGCATTCAAATATGCCTGTAATGGTCTAATTAAAATAAATGCTTTGAGTTTAAGTTTGAGTTTATTATAGGTTATATACCTTAAGTTCTTCTCTAAAAGATTATTTCGTATACCTTTTAACAAATGTGGGGGTCATATAGTGGAATAATTTTCTTGTCATTAATTATTATTAATTTCGTGTCTGCTCTGACTTCTTGTCCACTTCTCAGCATATGTCCTCTGGTTTCATTTAGGAGAAGATTTAAGGCATTTAAATTATTATATTAGTGCCTTGGTCACATACTGTAGCCACTACATTGAAGCCAGTTTCTTGCAGGTTTTCTATTATTGTTTTAATTTGCGAAGCCAGCTCTGGGCTTTTAGTGGCCACCTGTGCAAATGTATAAGTAACAGGTTGTTTATATTTCCTTATGTGACCCCTGATCATAAAAACCTGTGCATGGTCTGCAAATTCTGGTTTTGTCTCAAGTCCAATAATAACAAAACCTATCACCAAATCTTTTGTTTCATTTAAAGTGATATTGGCTTTTTACAACATTTCGTCAAACATAATATGCAGAGTTTATCTGCTGGATTCATTTTATTTGCTCTTGCTTTAAGTTGAGCAAATACATTATTGTTAATACCAGGCTTTATATTGGTCTGGTTCAAAAATGTTGATAGTATTTGCTGAGAAGGCAAAACTAACATTCTTCGCAGAAAACGATAGCCTTTGGGGCTTTGCTTCAGCATTGTCAAAGCTAATATTTTTTCTTCAGTAGAAAATTTTCTGCCTTTTTGTTTCTTTTTATGTTCTCTGAACTGTAAGATTGTTAAAACTTTAGCAGCACTTAGCAAATTGTTAACAACAGATATACAGCTACTCTTCATAACATTT
Organism: Standfussiana lucernea; assembly: GCA_964057025.1. Classification (NCBI taxonomy): domain Eukaryota; kingdom Metazoa; phylum Arthropoda; class Insecta; order Lepidoptera; family Noctuidae; genus Standfussiana; species Standfussiana lucernea. Next base: position 5,167,328 of record OZ059784.1, read on the forward strand.
TTGATTGCTCTTAACTATAAAAATTGCTTCTGCGCTCTGTTCCGGCATTTTGATAATTTAAATTCTCATTTTTACCAGTTTTTGGCATAAATTATGCCAAAAATCCTTCTCCTTTTTTGTCATTTTTGTATGATTCACTACTTTTTTAGTAGTGTTTGGACCTGAAAATAAAGTTCAGCTGTTAGAAAACAAGCTATTTTGTTAGGCAATCTTCTTATTATTCCGCAAAGAAGCTAATTAGGATCTTTACAACATAAAGAGGGAACATTAATATATCATTCTGTTTAAAAAAAATATATCGACGTCAGAATCTACATTTAATGTTATTGTCCCATCACTACGGCCGGTGACGTCACCTTGAAATAGACAATCGGATTGCACTTGTCACTCCCCGCGCACCGTGTGCCTACCGCTATATTTGCTGAACTCGAATTCAAACAAAATATTTATGATACGGAATCTAGTGGAGGTTATCTGTGTTATTATTATATTAAAACGATTATTTAAACATTGTGTATGTAGTACTTTCCAACAATTTATATTTGATCATAAATAATGCAATGTACCTGTACATGATCAAATAATAGTAAATAATAATTATGAAGTTTTTATTATGGGCCAAAACCGAAATTATGAGAAACTAAATTTTCAGAAATGTGATTAGAACACAAATAAAAAAAAGTTGTAGAATTATGAGTGTATTAATACAACTTCCTTGAAATTTTCTTACTATAATTTAAATCATACTAGCTGTACCCGCAGTTTCACCCAAGCTCGGTTTCTAAGAGTTGTAGGTGAAACGTAAAGATAGAGTATATGATCATACTCTATCTTCATGTTTCTTTTTATCTATAAAATTTAAGCAAAGGACACTCACCATATTTATCCTGTAGTATGCATTTTTGTATTCCAAGATTCTCAACAGTTGCATCTGGTTCAACAGTGGCTGGAATACAAAATATAATTATAATAATTTCAGTTTGTTTGTAAAAAAGGTGTAGTAGGTAGACTACCTTTATGTTGTTGATAAGATGAATAATGTGATTTAGCTGCTGAACTGATATTATAAAAGAAAAACAGCTGGTATAACAATATTGTTAAGCAGCAAAAATCTTAATAATGTTGAAATTAGCAAACTGGTAGTAGGAATGATTTGATTATATAAACCAACCTTGTGATGGTTTTTCATCTTCTTTTAATGAATTTCTGGTATTCGGGAGTCGGGATTCTGATAGAGATAGTGGTCCTGAAACAGAAATAATATAACAATAGATAAAAGTGAATTTGTGTTGCTGTTGCGTACAATATAGCAGTAAATACGTATAAAAGATAAAAGCCCATTTGCAGGAAGACCATAATATTAAAATAATTATTTCTCACAAAAGTGACATGTATGGCAACGAAATTTGCTCCACATGCTAAGTAACTTTAGTGAATCTTGGCAATAAGGCCAAGATTCACTAAGTTAAAGATGTTTTGATGAACTAACCTTTTGATGTATGTAGATGGTAAATTTTAAATTTCCCTGAATGGTTTTCTATCAGTGTAGATACATTTTGATATGGATCGTGGTCCTGCAACAAAAAAGGTAAGGCAAACTGTGGTAGCAAAGAGGAACAAACTGGCTGACTGTGTTTAGCACATTGAGTTCTTCCAAGAACATACTGGTTGATATCTTCAAATCTTAAGGGCAACAAATATTGTCTTCTATTCAAAATTCCAATTTCATGAAAAAAAACAGGCCAATTCTTATATAACTGTCAACACGTCAAAATGCCAAATTATAGTAAATACACATTAAATTTTAATTATGTTAATAACAAAGCAGCAAAACAGCAGATATTTCTTTTTAAGTACCGAGTAGAGAGAGTAATGTATATGGGGGGGGGGTGGCTCAGAATGATGTACTGAATACGTGGTAACCGTTTTCATGTCGGTTTACATTCTATCCCCTATACTTTTAAATTATGTATGGCCTGATAAATCAACATAGTACAGCTAACTATATAACATACATACTGCACTTACCTGGCATAAATAATGTTGGTACGGCTGTGTTAGAAATTCTGTTGTTACGGCAACAATATTTCTCTTCGAAATGAGTATGACATACTCGACGAAGTTTATAAATATTTTCATTACTTAGACTCAAAATCTCTCCACCATTAGCGTGAACCCATGTTCGGAAACGAGCAATATCTTTTTCAGGCTTTGGAAACCAATGAAGAACTCTCTGAAAATCAGCAAACAAAGGAATTTAAGCGTTACATTTACAGAAGATAAACTTGTGACCTATTCACATCAATTACTTACCTTAATTATTGTTAAAACCATTTTTCTATAACCATAACTTTATGTTATTACTGTACTATTATGTTTCTGTACGACAGTTTACATACACAGACAATATTCGTTACCACCGGAGACCAAAACAGAACTTATACCGGTCTTATCAATTTAACATCTATACAAGTACTGATTTGATATTATATTGTAGTCTTTGGTGTCCGGTATGTAACCGTCTGGTTACGTAACTTCGATTTCCGCACACTGAGGAACACAACAATGTCTACTAGACATGATAATCTCGAACACGGAACAATACTAGTACAAACAGAATATTTATTTTATTCATGGTAACATTTAGCATTCATTTGATTGAGTATTATATAAGAATCAAATAGTCACTTCGTCACTGAAGCTGCAACCTATTTTCAATTTAGTCGGTTAGCGTCAGCAAGCGCCATCTGTATTTACAAACAAGCAATACATGATTTTATAATACGACAAAATTAAAAAGTCATTATGAGAAGGACCTGTTACGGTACTCTTTCAATTTGGTAATATTATTTTCTCCTAGTTGCATGGTAAAATGTTCTAAGATTGTGCAGCCTGGGCAGAAAGCACTCAGCTATTGTATATTATTTAGTTGATTGCCATCTAGCGCTTCATAGGGGAAATGCGCAGTCTAAGGTCTAGGGTACAAAGTCAAATCGTTCATCCACTTGCCACGTTGGCGCTAGTGAGTTACTCACTGATTTAAATTGGAATTTGATTTTTCGTAGTTGAATTTATTCATAAATACATGGCTAACGTCGTGTTTTCCAATAAAGAGGAGAAAAATGGCTTCACCCAAGGACAATATTACCTATGACAAACCGTTTATGTCAAGTTCACGATACCAAAATTAGTAGCGAGAAATATATAAAGCTATAAATTGTTTGGTACGCTCTGCGGCCTACACGGCTCGATGGATTTTAGCTTGAGAGGTGTCGTTAGATTTCTATTGATTGTGAAAGTGACACCGGTTATAAATTTTGAATCAGAACACAACATATGCTGGGAGTACCTCCACGCGGTGAAGGCTGTAAAAATTTGTTTGGCTAAACGCCTGCGAAATCTTTCAAATTTGTAAACTAAAAAGCTGGAAATACAAAAAAGTAATTAAAAAAACTAAAATAATATAAGAACATAAAAATGGAAAGGCTCCCGCCTGCTTCCAACTTTAAAAAAATTTCAAATGTGCGTTTTCTTAGCTTTTCAGTGTTTTTTTAACTTATGTTTTTTACCGGGGTTTTTTGTATTTTTTTTGGTAGTCGGCAATTTTTTAAAAAAATGTTTTTTTGTAGGTCTGATTTTAAATGCAAAGTTCCCTCCTATCAATATAAAGAACAAAGCAGGTGAAGAACTAATGAGACAATTATAAATGAACTACAAACCAATTGTCCAGGAAGCACGTCCATCATGCACAATAAAGAAACACAAACAACTTTTACACCAAACAAACTGAAGGAAGAACCCACCATGCCACCATTTCGTCTTTAAATTAAAACACACTATACAAGGTGTAAATGGACCCTCCACGAGGCCGTCAACCAAGCACTCTATACATCAAACTAAGTAACTAACTCTACGCAAAAAATATTGCTGGGAAACGACTTTTTTTTCGAGGTGAAATTTCACGTTTTACGGTAGGACTCAATCTAACGCACTCAAAACATTGTCCTGATGGGTGCATTGAATAGTACGGGGTTCGTGGATGCCCTGAAATGTGTAAACATACCTTAAGTTGTATGCGGCCTGGCCAATTTGACGGCTTTGTTGCATCTCCGATTTGTGTTTGCAGCGAAGTATTATATTTCTTATCTCCTGCAGTGAGACGAAAAAGGCTCCGCGTGATGATAATTATGTAATTGTTTTCCATTAAGAAAAGTATCGTTTAAGAGTATTATGTACTAAAACAGCGAAACTTTGTTTCAGAAGAAGACTGGCATGGCGACGGACGAATGGATGGTAAGTCGTAGCAACCAATATAGTAACCTATCCTCATACAACATAACGTGATAAGTGGCACCTGATAGATACAAGTCTGTTATTTTAAATTGATTGTACAATATTGTTACATCCGCGATAATACATAGGTAGGTAAGCCTGACATTGTGTATGTACCCAAACTAGAATAAGAAAATAATATTTTCTGGAACTCACTAATATTTTATATTTTTATCATCAAATTAATTTCCATAACAGCGGTATTTACAGGTTCGACAAGGTTGTTGCTGTGAAGGTTCTCCCGGGATTTGAGTGGCATGAAAGATCCTATTGATCGGCTCATTGACTAAAGTATAGCTCACATTGTGTTCTACGGCAAATGTATCGAGGCATCAATCATATATTAGAATCCAGAAATCGGTTAAAAATAGCAAAGATTGTTAAAAATGCTTAAGATCTAAAAACGACGGTGATCCTGTTGTATCGCACAGCAGATTGGGCTTCGAACAACAGAAACCTGTGCCGCGGTAGGACCGGAAGGAGATGGCTAGCCTAGAGAACCTAACCGCTTGGCCACGAGCTTCGCGGTCAAGCGAAAACTGTGTTGCGAAATAAATTGTTAAGAGAAAGCTACGAGTTACCGCGACGGCGACTTGCGACGCGAACGTAATAATAATAAGAGTCAAATCACGTGAAAGCCGAGAAAGATAAACAAATCAAGTGTCTTGACTTGGCTCGCGAGGTTGTCGACATGTGGCACGTGTGTGGGTGTGTGTTGTGACACGGCGATCATTGTGCCGATAGTCGTTTCAGCCCATGGCTTAATTGCCAAGAGCCTCGACCAATACCTGAGGAGGCTCTCGTTAGGCGGCTGGATCAAGGGCTTGAGTCAGAAAGCGGTACTCCTGGACACGGCTCGTATTGTTAGGAGGTTCCTCTCTCTAGAGCCCTGACCGCTGGTAGCTTGGACCCTGTTCCCGATACCGGTGGGCTACTATTTTTTATATTTTTAAATGTTTTTTTTATTTTAGAATTTTATATAGGAATATTTAAAAATGTAATTAGTAAGTAAGAAAAATAAATAAAGGAATAATAAGAGTCAAACACGCGTACCCCTTGACGCGTGGCTGCCTGAGCTCGTGACGGTCGTAAACGATTGGGTTTCAATTACTAAAGAGAGAGAAAGAGACGGAAAGAAGCTATGAGTCCAAAAGTCTTACTGAGGAGTTTTGTGTTACCCACCTAGTAGCTGGGTTGTGAAGGTAAAATTAGCAGTCACTCTACGAAAATAAATAGTGGTTGGTTAGGATAGCTGCCTTTTTTAAGATCAGCACAATTCGGTCATACAAAGAGTCTATTAATGGATTATAAATAGTGATAACGTCTGTTGTTACAATTTTTAATCCATTCGGCGAGATATTTATATTCTCTAGTTTTATTAGGGAAAGAGTTTGGACTCGCTGTGCTGTACATAAGGCTAACATAATGACTATTTTTTTTGTTAACTGACTAAGGTTTAAATCTCGGTTTGGGTACCATTTAGAAACGAAATTAAGCACTGATTGGGATCACATGTGTGTGCATATTTTGGCCTACTAGGTTTCAGTTTATAGGCTCCTTTTAGTAAACGTTTGATGCACTTGTTAGCATAATATGGTTATTGTTGTCATATTCTGATTCAAAACATACACAATTATTATTTAAAGTTAATTAGTTAATAAATATACGTATTTCTAACGTATACTGTCGATTTGTATTAATTTAATTCGATATTTAAAAGTTTCCTCAAAAACAGTTATTTTATGAATTTATTTATATTGCAAAAATATTTTTTTTTAATTATTGGTCAAGTATTTTTAAACTAAACGGTAATTTTAATAGCCGTTATTGATAAATCTTCATTTAAATAGTTTCTCCGTTTGTAACTGATGAATAGTGGAGATTCTTTTATAAAAGACGCTGCCTCGCCTGAGCGACGGCTTCAGTCGGACTCGCCGACCAAGGCACACTCTAGTCACACCCGACGACGCTATCACTCTCCTCCAGGGGAGCCGTAGGGAAACTAGCACGCTCAAGCGAAAACCCTGATCCAGACCGCCGTCTTTCCGCCCTCGCCGTCGAGGATCGTCGCGACGTCCCGGTAATTGCCCTCCCCGACCCTTGCTCGAGCCAGCCCGCGATGCTGTGCCAGTAGTTTTAAACCAGCCCCAAAATAATATCACCACTCAGATCCAGCCTGTCCCTTTGCTGGCTGGAGGCCTTAAAAATCAAGGCAGCCACAGGATAGACCGCTTAAGCAGACGACAACCTCCTAGGTTGAACTGCGAGATGCCATTCACAAAAAAAAAAAATGAGCGACGGCACTTGTTGGGTGTCAGTCGTCGAGGACAGACCCTGGCTTGTATATTGTGTGGTCCATGTGTATAGTATTAAGTTTGCAAGTGATATATGTAGTAATGCAGGTACCAAGTGTGTAAAGCTGGAACCTATTTGTATTACCACCATGTCCCACAATGTTAATGTAAGTTATTTGATACGAGTATTATACGAGTACTATGAGTATTACTGATAATTATGATCTAGAAATATATTATGATTATTGCTTACTGTTTATCTACTCTGGTAAGTTGCTATAATTTGAGAAATAGTTCAGGATAACGTAAGATTGTCCTATCATAATACTTTAAAAGGTGTTGCCGTGGAGTTTCTTGTCCATTCTTCTCCACGAAGACCTAGGTTTGCAAATGGACGTAGCTTGATAGGTACTTAACGATACTTATAATTAGCTGACAAGCCTAAATTGAAATATTATAAATGAATAGTCTTGGCTTTCTGTGGTTTTCGTTATAAAGTCCCTTTACCCTACACGCACGACATAAGTAAATAACAACCATCCTGACACTCAAACTTAATAGTTAAGTAGATATCAATACATACATGTAGTTTACATAAACTTTATAACACACTCATCAGAACCAATGTTGTTGCCCAATAGTAGCGAGAGTGCGGATCTGTGGGAATTCATAGATCCATACGAGGCACCTTTATTAAACTCAAAAGAGACTTAAAAAAGAGATGACCTTTGCTACCGTGCCCTCATAAGTATTAATTTTGTTAGTTTTGCAAAACTGCCACCAAAGTTTGTGCGAGACGCTATATTGTTTTTTGGTATTATCAGAAAGCGACGCTAACATAACGCATGTCCTCTAAAAAACTGTCATAACACAAAAAATTTAGGTTTTTAGATAACACCACAATGTCAATTCTCTTTGATCTATAATTGAAAAAAAAAACTCCAAAAGTGTAGGTTCTGCGAAAATAATTAAATCACAGAATGACACACGCGAATGTTTTTTACGGATATCATCGGCTGGACACAAAAAAAGCTTTAAAGTATAATATCTCAAAACTGATTTTTTTTTGTGTTACGACGGTTTTTTTGAGGACGTGCGATAAGATCTATTACCTCTGTGGGGATGTTACGTCGGAGGAAGGCTTCCCGGAGAGTATCGCTGCAGCCAGAGTAAGCTGACTGTGACGCTTCACAGTCAGGGTGGTGGTGATCCCTGGAAGAGGATAGGAGCAAGTTTTTACTGGGTTCGAAAAACAGGATTTCTGAGGAGATCAATTCCTTAATGGTAGGAAACCATGGCTGTGGTGGCCACCATGAAAATACGAGTATACCACACGCCTCGTCGTTTATTGTCTTATAAACGATTTTAAGTATTAATGAGAATGGGAGAAAGGCGTAGAAAAAAACATATTTCCAATGAATTGTAAATGCATCGACAAAAGACGCATCTGGGTCCGAAACCAGGATGCGTACAAATGACATTTGGCATTAACGCGAGAAGCGAACAATTCAATTATAGGTTGACCTAGTTTACGAACGGTAGCTTTAAATGCTTGATCTAATAAGCTGCATTCTATGTCGGGATTGATATTCATTGATTCAGTATCAGCTTTAATTTTTCCCGAAAGATCGTTCCCAAATAGAGTGTTGTCGCATTCGGAACGATCTAAAAACTAGGAACGACTTTTCCAAACCAGGGAGTATGAATCTTACTCTAGCCTCCGTATTTTGGTGGTGCAGGTCGGATAAGATTCTCCAACCGTCGTTGATTAATTTGGTTGCTTCTACCCTGCTTTCGTTGTTTATAAGCAGGTGTAAGCCTCTATTGACAGCGGTAATGCCCAGTCCCAGTTGCTGCTGGCTAGCGGTAATTTTTCTGTCTCGGAATCTCTTTGACTGGTATGGCCGCCGAAATCTCTAGGTTGAGCGTTATCGCCTGAAGTAATTGGCAATTTTCCGGTATGAGGTATTTTTTCAAGAGTACCTCCCTATTTTCTTTTGTCAAACCCTTTTTTAGCAAAGGTAACCATATATATTTTTTGAATCGTTACAAAAACTATAATAAGACAAATAAAGTAAACAGATTAAGCACTGAACACCTAGGGCTCCAGTGCCCCCAGACTCCTATCTTTATTGCTGAAAATGTGACCTTTAAAACAAACGGTTGTTCTATCTCACTCGCGAATTTGCCAAAATCAATTAATTTTCCTTCTGCTGGACATCTCATGGTACTTAAAATCTACCCTCGGAAAAGGAAAGGCATGAAGTCAATACGCATAACTGTTGAAAATGATCTCAAGAAAATCAATTGTGACCAATGATTTACAATAAATAATATTCTGTTGTCTGGGCACTTCCAACTTGCATGTTATGTTTTTAATATCTTAGATTGTTTGGTTTTTAAACATTATCGTTTCTTGTGTATCTGTACCTTAACACCTGCTTATCATACTATACATCTGACAATATCACTCAAACACACATTACACACACACACATACAATATCACAACAAATCATCGTAAAATATTTGTTTCTCAATTGTATTCTTCGGTTTTTGCTGCTACCTATGCTCCCAAATAATCTCATCTTTAAAATTCACTGCGGTTAACATAACTGCGATATCAAACGATTTGGAAGCTATATGTGTTACTAAGTCATTTACTTGTTCTCGCTATGATTGCGCTCAGTATGTTGATAAAAGGGATAAAATCCTAAAATATATTTCATATGAACATACGAAGCATAAATTCAAATTTTAATGAACTTAACATCCTTTTAGACTATCAATATATCTTGTGACATAGTTGTGTTGACTGAGTGCTGGCTTAGCAAAGTAGTAAACGCTCCCACCTTAGCTGGTTACACATACTACCAATCGTCTTTCAAGAATCAGAACGATGGCGTAATTGTTCATGTCAAATCACATCTAAATTGTAAAGTTTTCCAACCATTGTTGCTTGATGCAAATTGTCAAGTGTGTACTTGCGATGAAGCTGCTATAGTGGCAATATATTGAACACCTTCAAAAAATAACCTTGACAACTTCCTCGTAAGTCTGGATGATGTTCTAGTTTCACTAAATCACTACAAAACCTTAGCTATAACCGGCGACATAAACATAGACATCTTGCCAGAGCACCTAAATAGCCAGTCGGACTAATACCTTTGCATTATATCCTCACAAAGCATGTTACCTGCTCATACTTTCCCCACTAGGGGGCCGGCGTGTCTTGATCATGTCATGTTAAAGACACAAAAAAACGCAACCACACTAGTTTTGGACACATTGATCACGGACCATTACCGTATGGTAATGGTCCGTGATCAATGTGTGTGTGGTTTGGCTTGGGAAACGTCCTTTTTTCACCGATACTTAGGATAGTAGTCCTAAGTATCGGTGAAAAAAGGACGTTTCCCAAGCCAAACCCTTACCTTAGGCGCATGGATCAAGAAGCTGTTTTGGATGACTTACGGAAAACCGATCTATCTGACTTATTTAATATTAACGATGCTAATGAAGCCGCTGAGTCTTTAATTTGTCACATTTCATCAGCAATTGAATTGCATTCTAAAGATGTTCTAATTCCGCGTGATAAAATTAATGAAATCTTGGCTTACCCAAGAGTCCAGCTCTTGAAATGTATTAAAAACAAAGACATTGCATCTTAAGGCTAAAAAAGATCCCGAAAATGTGACACTTTCTACCACCTACAAACGTTATCGTAACTTTCTTAACAATTTGCTGAACGAACTTAAAGCTATACATGATCAAAGTTTACTCCAGAAGGCCAAGGGTAACTCGAAGGCGACCTGGAATGCCATCAAAAGTATAACAATAACGAGGCAACAAAAGATTTTACCAAATGACCTACTAGGTTTCTGCGATAACCCCAAAGACTCAATAAACAAAGTCAATGAATACTTTGCTAGCATTGGGAAAACATTAGCTGACAAAATCCCAAATAACGGCCAACTTTCAAATGGGGTCATTTGAAAATTACCTCAAATACAGCCCGTGTTTCTCGATGGGTAACTTTGAGGTCACTGATCAGGAATTAGAAACCGTTATCCTCAGTCTAAAAAACAACTGTGCAGTCGGCTGGGATGGCATACCAGCATCCTTACTCAAATCGGCCAAACATATTTTAATTCCAGCTATAAAACACATTTTTAACCTCTCAATAACCACTGGGACCTTCCCCAGAGTCTTTAAGAAGGCCATAGTTCACCCAATTTTTAAGAGTGGCGAATGAGACTGTGTCGGAAATTATAGGCCGATTTCAGTTCTAACAACAATCTCTAAGGTTTTTGAAAACTTGATAAATAAACAACTAACCAGTTATCTAAACAATCATAATATCATCTCTAAAAACCAATACAGATTCATTAAGGGAAATTCGACTAAGGACGCTGTAATCGATTTGACAACAACTGTGGCTCAATCTTTTTTCTATTCCCAACCTAATTTTGAAACTCGAAGAACTGGGAATACGAGGCCTCCCATTGCAAATACTTGCGGAATACCTGAGTGACAGGACACAGTGCGTAAAAATTGACAATTACCTGAGTGGGGAGCTCCCTGTTACTTTTGGCATTCCTCAGGGAAGTGTGATTGGTCCCACACTCTTCTTGGTGTATGTTAACCGGCTGTGTAACCTTCTTCTCCAAAATGGAAAAATCACAGCCTTTGCCGACGACACTGCACTTACCTTTTCTGGGAATACCTGGCACGAAGCTTTTAACGCGGCGCAGAGAGGACTAGATCTGGTTTTGGATTGGCTGGAGAATAAACTTACCCTTAACACAGATAAAACAAATATAATCTGCTTTACCCTACGCCAATCTACACAACCACCGAATTCCTATTCTCTAATTGCTCACTCAATCGACTGTCCAAAAACCGTCACCTGCTCTTGCCCCAAACTCACACGAACCCAAACTATTAAATACCTCGGGGTGACTCTTGATGATAAATAAATAAAATAAATAAATAAAAACGTTTATTTCGGAGATTTGCTCCATAGATCTTTGTTAGTGATACAACTTACGTAACTATGTTAGTACTTACATTTAATTAAAAATAATAAAATAAAATTAAAACATACAATCATATTAATTCATGTATTTTCCTGCAGAATCAGACCCGTAGCTATGCATACGGGTCCAATACTCCAGGAAAACACCGTTCAGCCTATCCCCAATCACCCTCAGGATGCCATTGGCACTCCCCCGAATCCTGCGTAACAATGATGCCGTTCGTTAAACTGAGCTTTTCGCCCCACATAGAGTTACTGACAGTAAGGATTAGAAAACTGATGTTCGTCTTTAAGACTCTTCGACATGTGGCAGAGGCACGGATCGTCAAAGGGGTTTACCTTGCCCTCTGCCAATCACTCCTGTCATATTGTGTTTCGGCATGGGGAGGTGCCCCTAAGACCATACTGTTAAAATTAGAAAGAGCACAGAGAGCTGTGTTTAAGGTGAGTACTTTTCGTCCAATACTCTTTCCAACGGAAGAATTGTACAAGTCCTGCAAGGTACTGTCTGTCAGGCAACTCTTTATACTCAATACAGTCATATTACAACACAAGGATACCCCCTACGCTGTTATAATCAAAAGACGTAAAGATGAAGTTTGTCAACACTACACATGTAAGTACTCATTTACAAAACGATTTTTTTGCTTCCAGGGTCCTCAATTATACAATAAGCTCAATAAAAAACTAAAATTCTACTCTCTTTAGACCTCGTCTCTCAAAAAATCTTTAACAAACTTTCTACTTGCAATAAACTACTTTGATACAGAATGTTTGCTTTCTTTCGAATATAACCCCCCCTTAACCCAACCACCGAAAACATAACACACCTCATATCACACACAATCACCTTTACATACACAATCACCTTTGCACACACAAATTATATTTTATATACATAATATTTTGAATTGTAATTTCTAATCCTATTTATTAATAAGATTTATGTTAACTTTTCTCGAGCAAACGCTTGTTCTCCAGCAATTTATTAATATGTTTCAATTACAATTTTGTTTGGGCGCGTACCATCGCCCTTAATACAAGTTATTTTATAACTTAGTAGGGGTGCTGGTTGCAACACCTAACAGCTTTTGTTAACCTAAATTGTTGGTGTAACCTACGAATGACTTATACTATTTCTGTTAACATTGTGATTCTTTATGTGATTAAAATAAATTAAAATCTTTAGATAACTAACTTAGGTATAACTTATAACTAAGGTCTTCACCTTAGCAGTGTTTTTGGACTTGTCAAAGGCTTTCGATACAGTCTCTATTCCTATTCTTCTAAGCAAACTGGACGCAATAGGTGTAAGAAGCATGGTGTTAGAATTTCTTCGTAGTTACCTCGTTGAACGTAGTCAGTGTGTAAGGGTTGGAAATCACATCAGCGAAGATGTTTTTCTTACATATGGAGTATCGCAAGGCAGTGTCCTTGGGCCTACCCTATTTTTGGTGTACATCAATGACCTGTGTCAATTGTCAATAAACAACTGCAAAATAATTAATTACCTATGCAGATGACACGGCGTTGATTGTCCATGCCAGAGACTGACAGCTGGCCTGTTACGAAACAGAAAGAGCTCTCTCCATTGTAACTTGCTGGCTGAACGCCAACCTTCTAACACTGAATACAAGTAAAACCAAATTTGTTAAAGAACAATGGCGAAATTTTAGCTGACTTAAATTTGAGCGTCTTAAAGTGACTTATATACGAAGGAAGCTCCACTATTTTTCTACGTTTTTTTTTTCAAAGTATCACATTAACTAGTTCTGGCCGGATAAAATGAATATTTTAAATGAAAAGTTGTTTGATTTTTCATTACCGTTTAGTGTTGCCATTTTATATTTATTCTGCCAAGTCACGTTAAGTACAGCATTATTGAACTGTAATCAGTTTTATTTTGTGATTACATATAATTAACGGAGTAGGTGAATTAACTATACCTACAGTTAGAAAGTGTAAGTATTCCTTGCAGGGAGGTAAAAATACTGTGGTGTAAAAATAAATTAATTAATTTTCATGACTGGCAAAAAGAGGAGTATCCCAAATCAAAAAAAAAAAAATAGCTTGGTTATTGACGATTCTTGATTGGTTGCTATTGATAATATATTCAATCACTGACGCTTGCGCTCTGTTTTGTGTTTTGCTCTCGATTGTTTTTTTCCCGTTTTCTTTAATTTTCACTTGACCCGTTTTGCTTATGGACAGTGACATTCCCCTGTGTGACCAGTGTGTATTTAGGATTGGCCAGACGTCAGCAAAATATTACTACACCCGCAGAATTTTTGTATGAAATCATTGTAAGAGAGGATGACGAAGAATAAATATAGATGTTAAAAAAACATGTTTTATAAATATAAAACAATGCTCACGGTGACTGGCAGCCTCAGACCTGTTGTAGATACCTTTTGTGTACCTATAACATACCGTGTATTGTATCTTGACGGTAGCGTCAAGTGTACACGTTAAAAGACCAATATTGGTTTCAACCACGAAGACTTGTCAAGTGCATTGATCGTCTCGGGGACCTTTTAAGGCCTACCAAGTTACCATCTTTTCTTTATCGTGTGGTTAGTACCTAACCTGGTGTCAGAGTTTTTATGCCGCCCATGGGCCTCTGACTTGGCTTTACATGCCGTCGAGAAATATCTCTCAGGCATGCTGGTTTCCTCACGATGTTTTCCTTCACCGAAGCAAGTGATAATTTACACAATACGCACATGATTCCGAAAAATCAGAGATGCGTGCCTTGGGTTCGAACTCGAGACCTATGACTTGGCAGTCCAACGGTCACACCACTAGGCTATCACCATAGACATAACCTACAAAAGTTCATGACTGAATATCTATTATTCTCGGCCTTCTCGAACAAAAATTCTTACACAAATTAATCCAGAAGGGGACGCTGAGTTAAACAAGATATTTTTCATTTAAAGACGTAGGAATTTAATCTCAGCTAAAACAAAGTATGGGCGGCTGCCATAGTTCTTTTACTCTTCTGCGTACCAGCCACCAAATAATCTCATCATAAAAGCTCACACCTGCCAACGCTCCAGGCCAATTGCGACTGCTTTCCTCTGCTATGCACACTTGACATGAGGTATTTGCGAGTGCAAATCGACTCTCGTCTTAGCTGGGACAAACATATATGTAAGTAATCTGGTTTCTCGCACAAGAAAACTCTTCTACGTTTTAAAAAGACTTGGATGTTCGGCTGACCTGGACACACTAAAACTTGTGTATTTTAGCGCAATCAATACTTATACCGCATACCCTTTTCCTTTGGCATAGCACCAAATTTGTTCACACCAATAGGTCGAGCTGTACTTTTACCCTTTTGATAATTTTGAAAAAGCGATCATTTGTTGCTTTTGTGGAACGTAGAGGTTCGTATATCTTTACAATGTCATAAAATGGACCGTGAATGGTGAATGATCGTGGAATATTGTTTTTAGTATGGGCGATTTTGACTAGAAGCAATTCTCCATGATTTTCGATATCTTTTGTTGTTATGTTAGTAAGTACCTGACGTCTACGTGCACCATTTATCCCGAATATTAAAGCAACCTGAAAAGAGATAAAACACTGCTTAGATTGGTATCGTTTAGCGTACGCGCGCAGGCTTGGCATAATAAATATTAGCTCAATTTACTGACCTTTGTTGCCAAATACTGACTATCCGGAGCTTCTTTCAAAAACTTTACAACGTTATTTAGTGACATTACCTTCGATTTTTGTCCAATATAACCGACTGAGCGTCTTTTTAGAAACGCAGTCAAGTTGGAATATGGTTTTATATCAACACCGTGTTTTTGCAGAACCGTGCTTTTTAACATGGAATGTATACTCCACAGCGTGTTAGGCTTATATTTAATGGCCAGCTCGTTGAAATATGCCAAAAATACTTGTTCCGAAAATGACGATGCATTTTTATTTGTTTTCCATTGAAGAAAATTATGCAAAGTTGCCATATATTTTAGCTTCGATTTAGATGGCAACAGGCTATCGTAAGCATTTTGAGCCTCAATCACAATATCTGGCGGCGTAGCATCTAAATTGTTCTCATCAAAACTTAAATTCTACATACTCACGCAAAAAACACAAATTAATAAGATTGAATTTACTTTTTTTGCGCTTTACCTTCGCGGGTTAAAGGATGAGCAAAGGTATGAAGCCACAAAACAGCCTAATATTAAATAAAAAAAAATTAGAACACAAATAAATGTTAATTTGTTGATAAAAGCAAAATTTATTTTATAAATAATAATGTTTATTTCTGATATTCTGTTCATAAACATAATTTTAATTTTCTTTAAGTAAATAATATATAAGGCCTTAAAAACATGCGCCTCTTTGATGTAAAAAAAAACAATCACCGCCGAATATAGGGAATTGAATAGTTGTTTTTAATGTTATCTGTGGCAAAATCTGGAATGGTAAACCCTCGTGTGTGAAAAATGAAAAAAATCCACGAGTGTGAAATACATTGCATGTTGAACCCAACTGTAGTGCGATAAGAGCCAGTTTCCGAGGAAGTGTATTGAAAAACCTTGTTGCTCAAAACTGTAATTGGCCATAGAAAACCATGGCAAGAGATGCTTCCCGACACAAATCATAATTATTCATGTATCACAATCATGTTCATGCCTATGAACTCTTCCCGAGTGTCGTGTGCTAACCCTACCTCAAGTGAAGTGAAATTTGACACTGAAAAACATAGTGAAGAGTGCTAATTTATTATTATGGTGACATTCTCTCTATAGACTTTAGTTCTTTTGTTTAGATATTTCTTCTTAGTAGTTGTTGATCAATCATATTTAAATTAGAGTCCTGCATTTTTACATTTTTTACATTATTTTTTACATTCTTATTTTACATATTTTGGGATTGTTTTATTTAGTTATTCTCTTTCTGTGTTGTGGCAATATGTACGGTGCACGTACATGGGTTTTAAAATATATTTATTACAATAAGTTAGCCAGTAGGCTCGCGTATTTGCACTTTGGACGCGACCTACATTTGGCAGTGCATTGACACTGACATATTGCATTGTTCTATGCATTTTATGTATATTACATTTTAGTGTTCAATTAGACGTGGTTTGAGTCGGACAACTTGCATTTTTATTTAGATTCATCCCGTTGAGCATTCACTGACATTTTCTGCATTTAAGTTTAAATTTGACATTTTGCATTGACATCACTTATGTTAGGGAAGCACGCTACACCGAGACTCCTCTGGCGTATGCAATGTCAACAAGAGATTTATCTTCCATGATAAGACCTGAAAGAAACAGAAAAACATTTATTTAAAACATTAGTTTCAATTGAATATAGCACCATTTGTGTGTGCCTGCTAGTTTAGACAGTTGTGTCCAACTCAGCATGATGACCAGAGAACTAAAAATTTACAAAATGAACAAATTGTGAGCTACTTATGTCCGATGTAAAGCAATAAAGCAGTAAAGAACGTAAAGCAGTAAAAACGACTAAATAAACTCCTTTGCAAAAAAAAACGGGCACCTTACAGTCGTTGGCTTTTCTATGGATATTATTAATATTTTAGTATATCATTAGCATAAATGACTAGAAATTTCTTTTTAACACTTTAGTCCTGGAATCGGTGTTTTAGTCAATGTAAACAGAGAGGTGGGCAGACGACATAGTTGCCATCGGGGGAAAAACCTGGATGAGGCTGGCACAGGACCGTGGAAATTGGAACAAGAAAAGAGAGGCCTATACCCAACAGTGGGTGAAACTAACATAACAAACAAATTTAGAAGTACACGAGTAAAAGCACATCTGCAATAACAAAAAAATGCTGTAAAGTATGTGAAAGAGACGATAAATCCGAATAATGATTGACTAGCTAACTAATTGTGAATTTCGAACCTTTTATGGATTAAAATTTAAAAAACGAGGGTATATCAGAAAAAAAATTCTATGAAAGAGTAGAACGGACACTTATACAACATAACTTAACTTACACGGCATATTTCATGGATGGGCATAATTCTCATTATAATCTTAGAAAGAAAGTCAAACGTAACCATCTAACCAATTTTGATTCACAATTTTCGTGATGGATGGTCAATGAAACTGACTTTTATCAGTAGCTAGGGACGCTCGACTCTTGACACCGTTGCGTTTGTGTAGATGGTTTATTTTTAGCTATTCGTGTTGATTTCTAGCTACGCACTGCCGTACATCTGGGTTTGTTTAACGAGCGGGCGGTACAATCAACGTGGGTTCTTCAGCCGTTGCTTGATCTTAAAACGACGACTCGTAGTTTTCGACAAACGCTGTGCGTGCTATGTCGTCGTCAGTGACACGTTTACATGGGATTCCAGATAAAACTTCAATAGTTCAGTGCCAGTGTTCCCACTTTTAAACTAATCCAAGTTACAAAATAACTGTAATGTCGTTCATACATAATGAGTGCCATAATTAAATTTGAAATGTGTTTGTACTGTGTAAACAGAGTTAGAAGTGTTTCCTAAAGCAGTGTTTTCCAGCTTACGAGTTTTAAAACGGATGCAACAAAAGTTTTGTTCATTATTCATTTTAGTTCATTATACGGAACTTTTGGAGAACAAAACGACTCGCGGGGGTGTTGATGAAACCGTTGCAGGTAAAATATTAAACTAAATCATAAATTCTGTGGTTTGGAACAGGTATTGTTCCAATTTGAAGATTTTGATTCATGCATCCTATTTGTATTCTGGAAGTTAGCTCTTCAACATAAAAAAAATATAAGCAATTTTCTTCTTTTAATTTCGTATTAACCTGGTTACGATTAGCCATATTAACATTTATAGCCACTATTTGATTTAATAGTGTGTCTGACGTTTATCTCCGTTACTTTTTTACTACTTGTTGTACTCGTATAAATACACCGATGATGACGGCAAAAAAAAAACTATTCACTAAACTATTCATTCTGAAATACCAGGAATCCTTCACTATTTATGTTCCGTCACGTATTTGGCCAGTTTTAGGTTGCCACATCTTCCTTAAATAAAGAGAAAAAAAAAAAAAAAAAAGGTTGCCACATCTCTCAATTTGCAACTTTCTTGGAAGTTTTATCGAATGCAACTGAATGGTAAAAACGGTCCGCTGTATTAAGTTGTACTATATTTTCTTAATATCTACCAATAACAATTTAGTAAGTGGCACGTCTAAAAATTCTGTAACTGCTTCCGCCGCTAGTTTTGTTTACGCAAGCCCGCTAATACTCTGGCTTTAGATTGTGAATACCACTTTGTAAGAGTAAGTACCTACATGGACTATTTGATCGTTCAGTAAGTTTAATGTGCTTTTCGAATTGAGTTATTTGTAATTACCTTATTTATAAGATGCGGCGGGAACCGGGAGAAATGGTGCTAACGGTTCCAGTGCTACAATATTCAGTTTTTTTTTTATGATTAGAATTAATCATAGAGAATTTCACACGATGTTACGAGCTGGGTGTGGGATGAATTAACTCTACCGATTAAACACCAAATATATTTATTTAACACGAAATACTTATATAACTCAATCACAAATTCACTACTGATTACTTACGGCCGTTCTCAATAACCTATCCTCAGTAAGCGATATCTTGTTATTGACGATATATAGTAGACTTCTATCTATCCTTATTTTACGTCCCACAAGTGACGGTAACGTCTATCTATCCATCGAAACCGGTAGATAAGCTCGGCTATCTAGCCCTCCCATGTTTTGTTACTACAAAAGCTACAAAAAATAACAACGTTTAAACAAATATTTTTTCACATAACTTTTTCATAAAACAATACAAATTGATCGAATTAAAGTATTGGTGATATTTTTATGGTAAAATAAGATTTGTAATCATAGTTATCTGTTTCATTGACATTATTTTGGCGAACCCATATTGGGCGCGTAAAAAAAAAAAAACGAAACGTAGTCATGTGTCATGTCAATGGGAGCCCCCATTGACATGACACATCGCGCATGATTTTGCCGCGAGAGGCGTTCGTGTAGAGTAAGGTCTTCAGAAATGTCACATGTCATAGAGTGTTCCCGCGTTGCGCGCTTTTTTATTACTTAGTTGTATTAATATTCACGAGTGTGGTCAAGATTGAGCCATTCCTGATTAATTATGATTTGAAGATTGTAGGTAGCAAGTTGGGAGTTCTAATTGGTTAGTACTTGAAGGAACAATGATTTTTAAATGTTTCATGCTTGCTAATTTTAGGGACAATATTGTAAATATGTAGCTTAAGTTTACACCATGTTGTTAAACGTATTTAAATAAACTTTTATGAAGTTATTGGTACTTTAAAGTATAAAATAGAGTCAGCGATAGGTCCTTACTCTACAGTGGTGCCATCTGGTGAGCTCAAAAACGATAGCCCTCATACTTCAACTCGTAGAGAAGAGACGCTACCGCTATTAGAAAAAAAGGCGGGAAAACGGTAAGAGGAAAGGCGCTCTTTTTAATTCCCAAATATTTAAATATTCGTGCATTTTGCACAATATCTTTGTAAATCCTATAAAGCAATAGTTCGTGGTGTGTGTAGTCGTTGCGAAAAATGTCGAATTTCATCATTTCAGTTTTGCAGATCTTTAGTGTATGACGTCGTGTAATTGTTTATGGTAAGTACACATTTGTGCATCCAACCATTGGGGAGCTATTCAACAAAAACTGTTTCCGCTGGAACTACGTCGTCCTAGCGGCACTTTTTTTTTTCCTCAGGACGTACAAGAAAAAAAATACATTCAATAATTAGTGTCTACCGACAGGTAAATGTGTATGTTAAAATGAAATTTGTGTGTCATAAAACTGCGAAGATAATCAAGTTTCCGCTGCGCTGACGTTTGGCTATCTGATGATAATCATACAAAACGGTTTAGTGCACAGTTGTAATTTTTACGCACGTTGCTTAGAATTTGTGTGTAATGTTTGTGAAAACAAGAATTTGAAAAAACATACTGTTCAGAAGATATACACATAAAAGTAAAATAAGGTTATTAGGTCCCAGTACTTCAAATAGGAACCCTAGAGCCGAACTTATAACGTTTATTTATATCTTGTAGGGGTCAACACTGTCTTGCCAAGTTTCATTTATGTGCTCTTAGTAATTAATGAGCAAAATTTACTACGACTGGGCCAGTATATTGTATGACATCCGTTTGTAGGACTTTTTAATGGAAAACGAAATGCAACATTATTTCGATATTCAGTATATTGATGGAAATATTCACATGCAAAGTTTCAGCTCATTACACTAAATAATTAAAGAGATATAATAAAATTACCAGAACAACCGCAAAATAATTAAATAAACAAACAAATACATGGATAGACCGACCAAGTTTGAATGGCTACTAAAAAGCGGCCGTGCAGTATATATAGAGCTAACGTTCTAAAATTTCCAGTATAGTATCGTTATTGGATTGGTAACCTGGGCACACAATGCTTGAACAAGTAACTTATAAACTAATAATTTTCGTTATAAAAATATTAGGTAACTTGTTTTTTCTTAAACTTCCGAAATTATTAAAATAATAATTGCATCTGAATTAACAAATGCATTTAATTGTCAGAATATTGCAAAAAGTTGTTACAGAAGGTAATTATTGTGTCCTTAATTTCTGCTGCTTTCAGCATCCAAATTTGTGTCCAAACCTTGGCAAGAGTTGCTTAACTTAGATCGGTAAAGTAACCCATCTGTGGCCAAACCTTGGGGGATTAGGGCATCACCTTGAAGATGTGCATGTGGATTGAGTGATCCTCTCTTCAATCTTAACAAAAATCGAGGAAGATTTAGTAAAAAATAGTTAAAACATTATGGCGAAGTTAAAAAATTTGTTAAACCTGAGATAAAAATGACCTGGTCAATAAAGTGGATCACTCAAACCGCACGCTTTAAGAAAACGTCATATGTATGTATATCTCAGAATATATAGCCTTTGCACTGCTAATTTCAATATTGAAAAATATTTAAAATAGTTTAAAACTATTAACAATTTGAGAATTCACTAACACGTCCCGTTCCACATTTATAACGATTAATTTGGATCACTCATTCCGCACACAGGCCGTATGAGTGCTCTTAAAAATCAATACTAAATACTGAATAAATACGTATTATTTTTGTTGTGTAATATGACTAAACTTAAGAGTGAATTTGTTAAAGAATGAGTGTGACAAAACTTATAAGCTGAAGGAAGAAATTAACCTTTATGTTTTTCTCCAATATGCCGTCTGAGTGATCCATACTCTGACCTCTATCTACTTATATATACTTCGTAGGCAGACTGAGTTTGTACCCAAAATTGTTAATTGATTTTAACTATAAATTGATATATCTTATGTTTTTTTTAACTATTCTATTCATTAGATAACTGATTTTTAACTTCTTAAAGAAAAACATCGTGTAGTGTGACCATCTTTAAATAACACAATAAAATACATTATTTTCACAAAATTTATGAAGAGCACAACTTTTCAATAATCAGTGAGTCCATAAGACACAGTATGCAAACATACAATGGTGTCGGCGAAATTTTAGCATTTAACTGTTGCGACATAGGTACAGAAAAAATGGGGTCATTGTAATTAATGTCAGGAGGAGCTCGTGGCTAAATAATAATAGCCGCTCAGATCAATCTTCACGTTAAGCCGCACTTGCCTAGGTTAGTCTGTGGATGAATGACCACCCTTTACATAAAGAGCTTCCGCCGTGCCTCGGAAAGCACGTTAAGCCGTTGGTCCCGGCTGTCCTTTTTAGATTTTTGACAGTCGTTACAGGTAGTCAGTGGCCCGAAAGTCTGACAACCAGCCTCACCAAGGGGTATTGTATATCCCGGTACTAACTGGGTTGTGGAGGTCAGATAAGCAGTCGCTCCATGTAAAATACTGTAAGTTGGCATCACATTTGATTTGCCTAATAATGCAAATATGTTTCTTAAAAATAAAAATAAAATATTGGATCAGTTGGCCTTAAAAGCTACCATTCCCGTCGTAGACACAGAGGTTACTGGGGTCCTTACTTCAGTCCCTGTAGACATGTCGAACAAGGAAATATGTTTATTAATCGGTAGTTCCAAAAACGTGGTACAAGTAAGGCGCTTCATGCGCAGGGTAAAAATTTCTTTGTTGTTGAATTCGTTCCTACTCAAGCAGTTGCAGTTACCTTCGCCTCCACAATTCTTCCTTCTTCCTCGTTCCTTCGTGACGCCATGTCTCATTATATACCTGGACTCATGGCGTCACGAGGTGAGTTGATATATCCCTTCTGTCAATCAGTGCCTCAAGTGTCTACGGTATGGAAATATTGCTAAATTCTGTCAAAAAAAAATACAATATTGAAAGAAATGATTGTGGTAACAAACACAATGGAGTTGCCATCATAATTCATAAAAGTATTATTTATACCAAATTAACACCTATTTTGACAATTCTTTACAAATAATTTGTGTGAAAATTAATGTTAAGAATAAGGAGATAAGTATAGTCAGTTTCTATAGTCCATTAAACTCTAATCCAGCCTTCAATAAAGATAATTTGATTCATTGGTGAAGTCTATTCTTGATTTATTTATATTTGCTGGGGACTTTAATGCTCATCACACTTCTTGGGGTTGTTCGGACTCTTCACGTGATCGAAATATCTTAAGAGGTCATCGACGAAAATAATTTAATCCTGCTTAATAATGGTCAGGCAACAACAGTTTTGTTTTTTTTTTACATGGCGTCCTAATGCACTGGATTTGTCCTTGGTTTCTTCATCATTAGCACTTAATGGCGAATGGCAGATATGTACATGATAGTCCTCTCGGTAGTAGTTATCACATCCCTGCAATGATAAAAGTTGTGGTTAGTAATTGTCAAAATAATTATTCTTGTAGAAATTGTTCTACAAGAATAATTACCACCTACCCATATTACAAAATGGTAGATTGGCAAATGTATAGTAATATTGTGGATGAATTGTTAGTTGATTTTAAAACAGTTAATGTATGTTCTCTCGATTCGTATCATCATTTTTTGTACAATTTTACGTACGTAATTTCATTTCAAATTGTAATGTCAATAAAAATACCAGCAAACGCTCATGTTGTACAAATAGGATTAGAAGACCTTCGCTTCCTTGGTGGAATCAAAAGTGTTCAGACGCTGTAACAAATTTTAGAACAGCTTACATATATTTTAAAAATAATCCATTAGGAGAAACTTATTCACAATTTAAGACTTCGAGCAGTTAAAAAAATAACGATTAAAACAGAACGTCAAAAAAGTTGGTTGACCTTATGTGAAACTTTTAACAGATGCACGCCAATATCTTTCATATGGAAATTCATGCGCAAATAAAAAAAAAACGTTTAATTCTAATAACCATTAAAATGATGCATGGATTTTCGATTTTTTGAAGAAATACACTACAGATTTTGTGTCACACGCTCCAAGATCTGTGTGTAATAATAGTACTAGCTCCTGCCATAATTTTCTAATTAATTCTTTTACAATTAGTTAATGATCATCTGCCATCTCCTCCCGAAGAGACACTTCTCAAGGTGTTGTTAGAATGCCATACATATTATTTAAAAAACTTAGCATCACTGGTTTAAAAACATTCTTAAAAGTTCTGAATCTGTTATGGGAAAATAATATTATACCTCAAGACTGGAAAGTGAATTGCCTTGTACCAATTTTAAAATCTGAAAAACCCTAATTATGTCCGGATTATTATCGACCCATAGCACTTACTTCTTGTGTTGGTAAACTATTTGAGCAATTGTTGAAGCAGCGTTTAGAGTTTTATGTTGAAAAAAATCATATTCTACCTTCCAATCAATTCGGTTTTCGTAAAAATCGGTCTGCTAGGGAAAGTGTCTGTAAATTGCAGCTTGATATACATTCCTCTTTATTGGTCAATAATAATTTGGTAGGAGTTTTCTTTGATGTTGCTTTTAATAGTGTAAATATAGATATTTTACTCGTATGTCAGGAACTATTACAAATAAGGAAATTTATTAAACAAACTGTAATTAATTGAATTAGCTAATGCAATAGTTCTTTGTTTTTCATTAAAAAATAGAAATAATTTCTATTTTTGTTTTTTTCCCATCTTGTACTTTAATTGCTACTGTCTATCAATTGCGAGGTCTATGTATTATTGTTTTTTTTTTTACAGTAGTACTAATGGGAAAAAGTAACACCAGCGAAGTCTTACTACGAGTAAGTCTTTTGGGAAGGAAACTCCCAGTAGTACTTAAAGGATCTAATCTTTATTTCTCAAATAAAACTATGATTAAGAAGATATAAACGGATTGTATTTTTCTTACAAGTGTTCAGTTCAATCGTTGAGATTCGAATGGCTCCATTTTACCTCGCTTTAAAACGTCAAAAATGTCATAGACAAAGTGTAGCCATTGTAAAGACCGATTCGATACAATTTAATAGTCGATTTTATATTTAACCACAGAATATAACAACACAAACAAATATAACACAGAATAACTACTATCTCAATATTTACTAAATGTAATACTAATATATTGTATTCATTGTTGCATACTAGGTAGGATACTTGATTAATTAACCTTACAGCTCGGCCATCCTGTGAAAGTGAGTCCTCTCACTTGTTCGGTGTAAATTGTCATAATAGCTAATTTGATTATACAAAATAAAAATAAAAACAAAATATAGGTAATAACTTAATTATAAATACCTATATACTACTACAACTAATTATATTCTTCAATATATTATTAATTACTTATCACAATATAAATTCAAAACTTTATAGTTCAACTAAAGTACTATATTCTTATCACAATCTGTCTGTCACAAATTCTCATCACAATCAAAATTTTGCATCTAAACTTATCTTAATTTAGCTCATAGTTTTTATCTAGGTCACAAATCTTTATCACAATTCAAATTCATGAAGCTGGGAATGCATTCTCATTCCTAGTTTCTTACACAATCTGTCACGATCTTCGGTCAACTGTGCGGCACCGTTATCTTGGTGCTATTCATAACCTGCACTGACCTCTTATGACAAATTGTGCTCACATCGTATTATCTTACTGATCGTATTATCTTGCAATCATAATATGTGCGACATCGATTACTCAATACCATTCACTATCTGCACTGATTGCTCATGTTTAGATATGTATCCTTAACAATGACACGCAATTTCTAGTCACCTTCATCGGGGAAACTGATTAACCCATATAATTAGCACATTATTATTATCGACAAAATTGAATAACAATTTTTCCACACGCTATGTAGAATAATAGATTACTCTCCCTCTACTTCTATTTCTGTATCCTCACTCTGATCACTGTCAGTGCTTTCACTGTTGTAACCTTTAAAGTTCATCCAGGGATGGATTTTATCTAGCGCAACAACATTTTCATACCTCTTGTTACCTTTTCTTGTTAATGGGGTGTCTTCGACGAGAAATCTGTCATTAGGTAATATTTTGAGGATTCGATAGGGGCCTTGGAATTTGGAGATGAGTTTATGTGATTTTCCTACATGATCTTTGTCTATTACGGTCCTTTCTACCCTAACTAAATCACCCACGTTATATTTTGTCTGACCCTTCCTATGCTTATCAAACTGTTTTTTAGCATATTCCTGTTGTTTTTCTATCTTTTCCCCAGCATTCGACCTTAGTTTTACTAACGCATCACCATCGATACGTTCAGTTGTTTCGGCAATCACATCAGTCAATACGTTTTCTGACGCATTCGTCAGTCTGCAACCGAACAACAGCTCAGAGGGATTCTTCCCTGTTGTCTTATTAATCGTGGTATTAATACCTAACTGTACGTCACCGATGTAATCGTCCCATAAGTTGTCGTTTCCGCCATGACATTTTGTACTCAGAGCATCAATTATGGTTCGGTTAAACCTTTCGACCTGTCCATTCGCTCTTGGAGTAGCTACTGCATTCAAGATGTGCTTTATTTTTAATTGGTCCATAAAATTCTTAAACTTTGCACTTCTAAAACAAGAACCGCGATCCGTTATAAGACGAGAAGGAACGCCGAAATAACTAAAATGTTCCTTAAATGCTTTGATTGCCGTAGTCGTCTTAGTATCTTTTACAGCTCGTATATTAATAAATTTTGTAAAAGCATCTATAATAACAAGCAAATACATGTTGCCCCTCTTAGAGCGAATGAACGGGCCCAGATGATCGGCATGAAGCGTATGGAATGGTTTCTCCAACTTAGGTATGGGATGAAGAACTCCTTCCTTGGGACCACCAGGTGCCTTATGATGCGCACATTCCAAACAAGCTGAGACATATTTCTTAGTGAACCTACGCATTTTTGGAAACCAAAATATGCTTCTGATACGACTCAAAGTTTTTTCGAAGCCAAAATGTCCCACCTCATCATGGTTCATGCGCAGCACTTGCCACCTGCAACCCCTCGGAACTACCCATCGCAATCCTTCTTCTAAAATTTTGTACACATAACTACCTTTCAACAGATAATTCTTACGCACGTCAGCTACAAACTTTGTATTGTCGTCTTCTAAGATGCCTCTTATACGTTTTATTTCGCTATCATCACCCTGTACAGTAGCGATCCAGTCATTCGTGACTGGATCGCTACTGTACGTCTACGTGTAGAACATCAAAAACATGCTCCGTATCCACGTCGGTCGGCTCACTGACAGGGGCACGACTGAGAGCATCTACGTGAGCCATGCGCGAGCCCGGTCTGTACTCAATTTCGCAGTCGTACTCTTGCAACTGGATCCACCAGCGAGATATTCGTGGTACAAGATCCCTCTTAGTTAAGGTGGTACGAAGTGCGTTACAGTCGGTGACTATTTTAAATCTCAGCCCTAGTAAATAGACACGGAAACGATTTAAAGATGCGACAACCGCTAAAGTTTCCAACTCGAAGGAGTAAAATTTTTGCTCGTCTACTGTGGTTTTAAGACTGTAATACACCACTGGTCTAAGTAAACCGTCTGTACCTCGCTGTAGTAGTATCCCCGCAATACCTACCTTCGACGCGTCCGTATGAACTTCAGTTTCTAAATGAGGGTCGTATAAAGCTAATATAGGGCGTTCAACTAATTTCGCCTTCAAAATTGTAAATGACTCCACCTCCTCCGCCGTCCATTTCCATTCGAATTTAGACCTTAATAGGTCTGTTAGTGGGCGGGCAATAAGAGCGAAGTCCTTTACGAACCTCCGGAAAAAGCTAGTTAGGCCGATAAATCGTCTGACATCATGAACGTTTCGCAGAATTGGGAAGTTTTCTATAGCTAATGTTTTACGCTTTCCTGGACGTATCCCCTCACTACTTACATGAAATCCTAAGAATTCTAGCTCGGTACAGAAAAAACTACATTTTTTTAACTTAAGTGTAAGACCTGCGTCTTTTACTAGTTGAAGTACCTCCTCTAGCCGTCTCATTCCCTGATCAAAAGATCGTGAAGGAATCAATACATCATCCATGTAAACTATCGTATAACCGACCTTCGACAATATTTTATTCATCGCTCGGTGAAAAATAGAAGGAGCGTTTGCTAAACCAAAAGGCGTTTAAACTGATATTGCCCATCGGGAGTAACAAATGCAGTCTTGTCTTGAGACTTTGCCTCTACTGCAATCTGGTAATAGCCAGATGCAAGGTCTAAACTTACAAATAAAGAGTTACCAGCTAGCCTGTCAAGTTGATCATCAATCAAAGGTAGCGGATAATGTTCTTTTTTAGTTTTATTATTTAATGCACGATAATCAACACATAATCTGCTTTCGCCAGTCTTCTTCTTTACCAGTAAAACTGGACTAGCGTAAGGTGAGTTTGATTCGCATACTATGCCTGCATCGGTCATTTCCTTCACCATAGATTGAATCTGTCTAAGCTCCGGAAAGGAGAGCATATACGGGCGATAAACTACTGGTTGCGAGTCACTTAATTCAATTTCCATTTGAACTACATTAGTCAATCCCAGGTCTTTTAGGTTATCCGAGAAACACGTTTCATACCCTTTGAGCAGCTCTTTTAGTTTGTTAACCTCATTTTCACTAAGCTGTTTGCCATAATTGAAAGCTAAATTAGTCTCAGCATTTTCAAAATTTTATAAATTTATACTCAAATAGTCTGTACAAAAAACTCGTGTAATGAGCGTATCCTTATTTAAACAAACCGGCCTATCACTAAAGTTTTGCACCAGTATCCTAACCTCTCCGTTTTTTATTTCATATCCACCCGGCATCAAGTAATATTCATTCTGTGACATACCGCGTAGGGAGCCACTGACGTGGACTACACCCGAATATTTGTTTGTTGAAATACACGGTAATGGATATATTTCCTTAGGGGGTATTACAACATCGGTTTTTAAATTTAATTGTAATTTAACTGAATGATCACGAGTAAATATTAATGAATGTGTAGTTTTCGTTATGACTATTCCTGGTTTTTCTGTGAAACTGTGTCCGATTAAAACTGAATATTTAATAACGCTATCATCAACAACGTACGCGTTAACCTCCTCCTCAATACCTTGAATTTCAATAATGACGTTTGACATGCCCAATGGTATTACTATACTTTGACCTATACCCCTCACAGTCGGTAAGTTGCTATTAGTCCACGTGATTCCCCTCCTAACAACCTCACTATGACGAATCAGCGTACATTGACTTCCCAAATCCACGTAGCCTTGAATAGATTCACCGTTGAGTTTCAAATACATTAAATATTTATTATCATTAGAATTATTTGTTTCAATTCGCATCACGTCTTTTTCTTTAGGTTTATCAATTTTATTAGCCGAGTCAGAGGGTAATCTAGGACAATTAATTGACAAATGACCTAATTTGGCACAAACATTACACTTCAATATCTTTTTTGTGCATTTAGAACTGTAATGCCCTGGTTCATTGCAGTTAAAGCATACAATTGACGCATTATTTTGTGACTTCGAAGTTTTAGTTTCGCTGCCATTAGCAGTTTGCTTAGAACTATTACTGGATAATGAAGAGATAGTATTATTACGTTTATCATAGTTCACCCTTGACCTATCTGGTTCACGAAGATTTTGTTTGATTGATTGAAAATACGCAAGAACCTGCTCCGGCTCCTGGCATTTTGCTGCTTTCGCGCCTAATCTCAATGACCGATCCTCAATTCCATATAGTAGGCAATCTACTGCACGTTTACCACGTATTTCGCATCGATTTAGCAGATTAATTTTATCATAATAATAATGTTCCAACGAATCGTTAAATTTCACACGTTTTGACAACATCTCGGTTTGTAATTCGGCATAGTCTTCACTACTCGGAAATGACTGCTCCAGCTTGCCCTTCCACTCAGACCATGAATATGACATGGATGGGAGGGCCTGGTACCACGATTTGGCAATCCCTGACAGTTTAGGTAGAGCGTAATGTATTATTTGATCATCGCCCCAACCATAGAGCCGCGCACATTCGTCAACTTTATTGATCCACATAGCTATAGTCTGACTCTTAACCATAGGGTCAAAATCTGGAATCACATTGCCTAGCATGGGAAATTTGTTACCCTGAGGTCGACTAGTGGTTAAAGCTTCCACTAAAGTAGCAAAAAACGCTTGCGTGTCACTATTAAGAACATTGGAGGTACTCACGTGACCAGGAAGTGGAGGAGTGTGACGCTCGATGTTGGATTCTGAGCGCCTGCTGCGGCCTCGCCTGTTGCGTCTCCCATTCAAGCCCCGCGCCCGGCTGGGACGTTGTCGCCGACGCTGCTCATAGCTGCTGCTCCGACTGCAATACCCGTCACGGCTGCGACTCCGGTTCGGTTGGTGACGGCGCCTCATAGGCTGCTCACGGGAACTGCGGCTTCCACTACGAATAGATTCCAACGAATCACCGCGATTGCTCGATCGTTGCTTTGGCTGCTTCCGTTTATGAGTAGTGCTTGTTCTTGTTCCTCTACTCCGGTCACGACGACGTTTACGCTCATTGCTCTTGCGATTACCGCTAGTTTTATCCATTTGTTACTCAGATAATAACTAGTAACTTTGTTTACAACAAAACAGGTGGATATTTTGGTAATATTTCTTCAAAATTGTGGGCGTAATTGACTAATCACACTTCTGAGATAAAGGATCTAATCTTTATTTCTCAAATAAAACTATGATTAAGAAGATATAAACGGATTGTATTTTTCTTACAAGTGTTCAGTTCAATCGTTGAGATTCGAATGGCTCCATTTTACCTCGCTTTAAAACGTCAAAAATGTCATAGACAAAGTGTAGCCATTGTAAAGTCCGATTCGATACAATTTAATAGTCGATTTTATATTTAACCACAGAATATAACAACACAAACAAATATAACACAGAATAACTACTATCTCAATATTTAGATACTAAATGTAATACTAATATATTGTATTCATTGTTGCATACTAGGTAGGATACTTGACTAATTAACCTTACATACTATTGGTAAGACTACTAGGTAAAACTACTGGGAACAGGGGCATTAGATACCATTTTCTCATGTTATCAGTAATGAGTTAAAATTTTGTTATGTTAAAGTCTGAGAATATATCTGATATTTTAACTAAAGGAACAACAGTTGAAAAACATATGTATTGTGTAACTAATATGGGGTTCCGTTCCGGGGTGGATATAAGAAATGGAACGCAACAAGTCATAGATTGCCGCCGCTTCACAGATTACGATTTGTCCTGTAAAAACGTGCTCTAATAAATACAGAAACTATATATCAACTGCTACTGTGCTTTATTTCGAAAAACTCCTACAGTTATCATCCATCAAAATTACTGTACAAGGACAACGTTTTGGAATCTGCATTTGGTTGCCAACAAGGTGACCCTCTCGGGCCTACCTCGGGTTTACCGTACAATGACAGTGACGCCACTGAGCGGGCGGGACGAGCTTATGAGCCAACAGTTGCCTAATTCATTTATTTTGTTATTGTGCACACTAATAAATTGTTATTGTGTACACTGTAATGATAGTCGTAAGATGCAGAAAATAAAATAAATAAATTAATAAAATATTTTTTTGGCGTTTTTACGCTCGAAACATAAATAGCTGGCGAAGTTTGGGGGTATTATACCCCTTCAAAGCATACAGGCGTAATGATATGTTATTGAATTGTGTAAAAATTACATATCCAAGCGATTGCAGCAATAACGACAGATTTGCCGTCTATAATTGAAGAGTTCAATTGTATGTCTCCGGAGATTAGCATCAGACCTTCACCAAATTAATACTACTCTTCAAAACCAAAAAAAAGAATCCTCGAAAGCGATTCATAATTGGCGGAGATATTGCTGAACATACACACAAAAAAAAGCATTCAGACGAATTGATAACCTCTTCCTTTAGGAAGTCGGTTAAAAATACAATGAATATTTTCATTTAGCGCTTCAAAAAGTAATTTATTTATTTTTGTCTTTATTTTGGTTGGCCAATACCCATGGTGTTAGTAAATTTCGTACATTTAGTTGAAGGGCAATGGCCACACTAAAGCTTTATACTGTTACTAGACAATGGATGGCGTTTAAACACAGAAAAGTCAAAATTTTCCTACCCTTGCCCCTTCTTTAAACTTAGAAAAATAAGCCAATTAATGTAAATGACAATTACATTATATAGAACTGAAGATTTTTCTTCTGGACCCGAAGTAAACTTGTTGCTCCCCCATCACACGCTGCCAATCTGATTCACAGCAACAATTCGCTTTCAGTATACAGGCAGGCTTTAACCGCGATAGGCGACGCGACAGAGCTGTGAACACGCTCTCGGGAAATATTTGCGAGAAGTAATTTGTATAAAGTTATGTAAATCGACACTATCGACGGGTCCTCCGTATACTTGTGCAACCCACAAAACAACGAAAACCATTTTTTTTTGTATCAAAAGCCTTAAAATTATCACTTTTCGACGACCGACATCTTTTTGCTATATGCATTACAGTGAAAAGTATCCGAAATAATCTAAACAAATTTTTGTTCGTCTATGCATGCTGAATACAAATCGTTAAGTAAAAGTCATTAATTAGTTTAAAGTTTTCTAGATATCTGGCATTTTTCGAATTTAGTATAGCATAGCTACTTACTCTACAGTAAGTAGCTATGTTGTGTGTGTGTTTTGTATAGTCAAACGTTAAAATTACTAAACAGTAAAAGTGTTAAAATGACACCTAGAATCTTATTTTATAGCAAAATGTCCAAAAAATGTGTGAATAATCCCGATTTTTGTTGTGACCTAGTTTTTTGGTTAAGCGAAATCCGGAGAATTATTGCTGGACTGTTTGTCGAGATGTTCTAGATGTAGTACAATACTGTTTAAATTGGTATTAGCGCTACACCTATATGGTGGATTTCACTAATTTAATGAGAACGCTACTATGTCAAGTGAAACGCGTTCTTGCGCTTAATCGATTTTAATTTTACAATTTTGATTTATCTGATTAAACGAGTTTGTCATGTGAATGTTGAATGTTGGCGTTCAAGTCTAAAACGAAATTATGAGCTGTCAGTGTCATCATTGTTGTGAATCATAATGTTTTATGTATTTTCCTAAAACTATTGATTTTGTTGGTATTTCGCTATGCCAAATAAGAAGACTGTTAACGTGAATGTTAGGATGAGATGTTCGTCGCCCAAGATCGATACGCGAGAGAAAGAAATATTTTGTTAGCCTTGATGACCAGGAATTTATTACACGGTTTCATCTCACGAAAACAACAGTTGTCTGTATTGGAATCTGTTGACGACAAAATAGTTTCCTACAAATATGTAAGTACCTACCAAACGATTATTTATTTTAATTAGATGTACCTACCTGGTGCACAAAAGGACAGCCTAAACCATTATTATTTGTGTTCCACGTTTCTACGCGACTGAGTGATATCAGATGTCTGCTGCAGATTTGGAGATTTAACGATGCTTCGTCCGAAGAGACTAGATAACAGTGTAGTAATACGTCTAATATATCGCCTTTCATCCATTAAGTTGTAGGTTTTTTTTTGTGTTTGGGTTCTTTGTCTTCCTATTCGTTATGCCTGCAGTGACACTCATTTAGTTGAGAGCCTGGAACCCTTTTTAATATTTCACTTCAGACATTGGGAGTTAAAGAGCTGGGAGGGAACTAATCTCTTCGGACGAAGCAACACGTATAATTTGGATAGAACTTCACTTCAGGTATGTTAGTTTAATCTCCAATTGTACTTCGTTGCTTCGTCGTTCGAGATTAGATAACATTGTAGATTTTGAAAGATGTTGAAATATTAAAACACTTATGTTTAAACATAAAAAAATATAATGAACAAACAAACTAAAATTATCATTAAAATTAAAATGTATCTTCTCATTGATTTGGGATAACAAGCAAAATTTTAACTAACATTTTAACATAATACATCAATCGGAATTAAGGATTGACAAAGCAAATTGATCAAGTTGTTCACATTGAATATCTCTATGGTAATATCTAGCAAAGACATTGGAGCTGCCACCCAGCTGTCTTTCGTATTGTGTCAATATTGACACCATCTCTATGAGCGGCGCTAAGGGTAGCTGCGTGTCTGGTGGAGTGGGCAGAAAATGTAGAGGTATCAATTCCGCTAATTAATAACATGTCAGTTATCCATCGCTTGATGGTATTTGTGGACACCGGTTTGTGTGGTTTAATCGTAAGGAATAAGCTATTGACATTGTTTATTAAAGACTTTGTCCTATCTATATAAGCTACAAAAGCTTCAGCCGGACATATTTCCGGCCGGTCTTTATAAAATGGAATATTCAGACAAGGTTGAGCTGAACCTGGACGAGACGTTTTTATGAAGTCGTTGTTTGTACTCTGTGCGCAGTTATAAGCATTAGTAATGTTACGGTCTTTTTGGTTAATTGTTCTAAATTTAAACTACTATTTGGTTGCCATTTTGATAAAAAATTAAAACTATTGAGGTGTCCCAAGTGATATTATATTTGGGGGTTGAAGGACAAAGTCTGTTAAACCTTTAAAAAGTCAACCCGGTCATCAGACCCTAATCTCGATCCTAACATCAAAGACAGAGCGAAGCGATGACTGTTTAAAGATCCCTATTGTAAACCAGAATTAAAAAATTCAGTGAGAAAATAAATTACCAGCGATATTGACGCCTCATGTACTATTTCGATACTGTGAGTTTTACAAAACCTTACCCAACGTCGAATTACAACGTCATATTGTTTCATGGCTTTCTCAGACAAGGAAGCTATCAATATCTAAAGCTGACGATGGGATTCTTCTGTTTCGAAGTGCCGTCCTGCTAACTTGCCTGCAATCAATGTGAGCTTGGGTAGACTGTTGGAAATAGACAACAACTCATTATCAGAGGGTGTAAACTGAATTAATTCAGAGCAAAGAAGTTTTTGATAAAGTGGAATCCAGGGTTGCGTGGGCCAAAATGGAACCACAACAAGACCCTCGGCCTGATCAGTTATTATTTTGCGTAAGACTTTTAGTATTACTGCAAAGGGAGGGAATGCCTAGAAAACAAGATTTTTTCAGTTTAATGTAAAAGCGTTCTCAGCGAATGCTCCAGGGTCTCTATTCCACGAGATGTACTTAACACATTTGTTGTTAATTCTTGATGCAAAAAGATCTATTTTAGGTCGACCGAAGGCCTATACAATCTTTTCAAAAGCATGATCTTTGATCTCCCATTCGGTATATGGGTGAGATTTTCTAGACTCTGCATCTGCTATTTCATTATCTGCTGAACTTATGTATGGAGCGAATATAAATATACCACGAGCTTCACACCATAGCCACAAGGACGTGGTAATTTCAGTTGGATGTGGAAACCTTACTCCACACGGTTGACGTATGAAATAGCAGTTGTGTTGTCAATACGTAGTAAAACTTGACAATTACTTAATCCCTTTGCGAATGTTTGTAAACGTTAACAAAAAAGTTTCAAATAGTAAAGTTCTAGATAGTTAATATGCTTGACACATTACAAATTACTCCACTGGCCCCCGGCGCTCTCCTCACCGCATGCTGGCCCCACCCAGCTGTTTTGCTAGCATCCGAAAATATTTCTAGCGAGTAACAGTCTTGCCTTATAGGACTGCGACATCAATCGATTTTAACCACCAGGTAAAATCATCTTGTTAATACGAACGAAGTAAACGGAACGGGAACGAAGTTAGTAAGAACGTGTAGTTATCATAACTACTTGTTTGACACAGAGCAAGGTGTTTGCATCTTTCCATTTACTTAGTATAAAGCCATCCATAACGAATAGTTGGCCTGGCTAATAAAGTGAGTAGGCCTACCAAGCGTGCAAAATGTCTTATTGTACAACGAGGTTTGAGTTGAAATGATTGTAATTAATTCTTTTTTAATTAAATTTCGTTTTTCTTTAGGTAGGCTAACATCGAATCTTTTCGTATCTATTTCGAAACCAATGTATTTACACACGTTACTCGGAATCATACAGCTCTTATCATAATTGATCATAAATCCTAAGGACTTCAAAATACCTTTTGTTTTTAAAATATTATCTAGACAATCTTGATAATTATTAGAAATAATACAAATGTCATCTAAAGGAATTGATGACAAATAACCTAATGACCTCAGCAAACAAATTAGCGGTTTTAATAATTTTGTAAAAACAAATGGGGCTGTGTTTTGGGCCAAACGGTAAAACATTAAATTGATAAATTTTACCATCATCCTTAAATCGTAAGTACTTCCTACAAGTTGGGCTTATGGATACGAGAAAATACGCATCCTTCAAATCAAGGGTGGCCATGAAACTGTTTTTTTTTATACTAGTTTTAAAGTTGTTCTCAGATCTTCAATTTTAAAATGTTCTGTTATGATGTGCTTATTCAAAGAGTTTTTTTTAATGTAAATCTGTTTTTACCATTAGGTTTTTTAACCAGGAAATAGCTAGAAAGAAACTGTCCTTTACATGGTTTACAAAGTGACATAGCTCCACTGTTTATAAGATCAGTGATGGCCACCCTGTATTGAACTGATTCTGATGAAGATAAAATAGGCGGATTAGGTTCGTGTGACTGATAAACCGGTTTAATAAACGGCATCTCGTAACCTCTTATCCATGATAATATAACAGGATCATTGGTTATTACCTACTTGCCTTTGATCATATCTGGTTTAAAGCCTGAGCGGTGGCCTGTCTCGGTCTCTGCGCTGGTACAGGTCTTCTGATTTGGGTGTTTATTTATTTCCAGCGCCTGATTTCGATATCGGTTTTGCAGCTTTGAGAGTATCAGTCAGCTGTTCTCCAAATAAGAAATCATCGATTCGAAAGATCAATTATTTAATTAAGAAATTATCGATGTCTGTGTTAAATAATTGATCTTTAATGTCCTTCTTTATTTTAGAACATATTAAACTACGTCTTGTCATGGACTCATTGTGTTGTGAGTCACACATCAGTCGACCCGTTTCGATCAGTAATTTTATAACTGCCTGGTTTTTTTTTTATCTGGGGAGAACAATATATTGAGAGCTTCACTAATATAACATATAGTTGCTGCGACCTGCACGTGTTTGTTCTCCAGTGCTTTGCCTTTCTTGACAAGCACATCCGATACAGCGGCCTTTATTTCAGGATTTAACTTCGGCACGTCAATCTTCTTGCAGTTATTTGGAACAAGATGTCTCTCTAGCAGCTCTTTTCTGGCATCCTTCGTCAGACCTGTCGTCGCGATGTGTTCACAATCACTCATAATGCGGGTATATAATTTAACCCAATAAATTGGGAAATCGAAATTATATGAGGATAACACACCCTTAAGTATGTACCTACCGAAATTGTACTCATTTGTAAGTAGGTCATTAAATAATGTGAAGATAACATTCCTTTAAAATGTATAAAATCACATATTATGTGGTTATGTCATTTTACCCAATAAATTGGGAATCCAAAATTATATGAAGATAACAACCCCTTGAGATGTACACAACATTATTTATTGCATGACGTTATGTCAATTTTTGATACGGATAGAGTCCTAAAAACTATTCACAATATCTTTCTTTTGTTTTTAATTTTGTTAATAAAAACACTTCAGCTTACCTTCATGATCCGATAGCTCTGGCGAAATATTCGCTGACGAACTACTGCTTTCGGAACAAATTCGAAGACTCGACCTGTTGTCGCGTTTATTGATTTTATTTTTAAGTTTTCGGATCTTCCGTCTCAAATAATCACTGTCGTCGTTTTTGTGAGTACGTTTCGGCATCTTTTTTTTCTTTTTAACGAAGAGGGGAATAAAGTGGTGATCGGCGAAGCACTAAAACGCGAATGAGTGACACTGCAGGAATAACGAATACCCACTAACATTACTAAGTACTCACACAAAAAAAAAACCTACAACTTGTGGATGAAAGGCGATATATTAGACGTATTACTACAATGTTATCTAATCTCCAAGGACGAAGCAACGAAGTATAATTGCGTGGAGTTAAATACATCTTCTGCACACAGAATTGTGTACAGGGTCAGTGCTGCTATCGCTTCCCTCCAACTATTGGTATTTTGTCCCTGAGGATCTGAGCAGTATTGATAACAATGAATCAGTAACAGTCCATTATTTTACTAACAGCAAAAAAACATTTTTACTTATCTATACATATAATAAAATCGTTGACTTGCCGTCTCTGTACATTACTGATTTTTGCAAAAAATTTACTGGAAGATACGAGAAATAAATAATGGAACGTTAAAAAACTGTTTTTATAATATATATATATATATTGTAGGTTTTTCGGTATGTTGGTTCATTTGTTTCGTTCAAGATTCTGCATGAACCGGTTCTCATATCGAAATTAATCTTCATTCACGTTAAACGGATTTCACCAGCTACTTTTGGATCGCGTTCTCGAAAACCAAGTTCCCATAGCATCTATCCTAGCATAGAACGTAAATGTTTTCACCAAAACGCATTGCGTTTAGTATTATAACATGCGACAGCGACCCTCTGCGCTGAACCACAAAATAAGTAGATCAGTATCTCTATCGTGTGAAGAAGAATCTCAGGATCCTCCAGACCTATAAATATGTTTGTATTAAATTGAGTCCAAAATATTGAATTGAAAAATATTGTATTAAAACTGCAACCACAATATCCTGTACGAGTCCCTCCCCAGCTGGCTCATACAATTTTATATTAGACGGTAAGATCTGTACTAAAAACAATACTTTACCTGGTGATTTGGTATACTTTACATACTCATGTAAATATGTAATGTATTGCACTCGCAATCTATAGCACCTATGACATACGGAATGAAGAAAGGCAGCTTGCCACACAATCTGGGGACCACATTTAGAGCTCGCGTACATTCTTAAAAATACTCTCAAAATATAGGCGGTTTAATTAAGATGAAAGGTAATCACAGCATATTTTTTTAATATTGGATTTGGTTAGAATAACATAATTTATAAAATACTTGTCGCGTGGGCAAA
This sequence comes from Standfussiana lucernea, assembly GCA_964057025.1. Taxonomy (NCBI): domain Eukaryota; kingdom Metazoa; phylum Arthropoda; class Insecta; order Lepidoptera; family Noctuidae; genus Standfussiana; species Standfussiana lucernea. The sequence continues at coordinate 5,206,480 of OZ059784.1, forward strand.
ATAAGAACTAACGCCGCCATCCTATTTTGCAATACATTTGACAAATATTTACCAACAGCGCTCTCCTGTCAACCTTAATGGAGCGTCCTGGAGTGTGATTGACACTGGCATGTCCATCATCAGGAATTTAAATTTTGATAACACAAAAATGTTGGTAATCTCTCGCCAAATATCAGAATTTGGCGTGTAGGTTTCAGATCTGTAGGGAATCTCCCCAGCTTGGCCATATTTATATCTCAAAAACTAGGGCATCTAGCGAATATCTGTTTTCTCCCAAACTCCAAATATTAGTTTCTAAATTTTTTACGTTGTGCAGCTTAATTAAAACAAGATATTACATGGAAAGAATATCCCAATTGCTTCATATACAAAATACCGATCTTCTTTAACTCTCCTAAGGAATCCAATTTGGGTTTGGTGGATATTATCATGTGGTAACTCTGGAAACTAGATGTGGCGTGGTCTGAGTGAAGCAATAGCAGTACTGACTTTGTGTACAATTCTATGTGCAGTACAGGTGCTAAATCCACATAAATCTCCAGCAGTCTTCTGATAGCACCCAGTTGCGTAGAAACGTAGCGTACATAGAAGTTGATTTATTGGAGATGCGCTCTTGTTTCTTAAATACAAATTTAAATGAATTAGACCTGAGTAGTTTTTTAAAACATAACATATTATTCATTTATTTTCAGGCAACTTTGGCCCATAGATATATATATATATACCTTACAGACTAACATACATACGATAATATACAACTTGTGTTAGTAAATAGAACCTTAAAACTAAGTTATACACTTGTGCACTGTCACTGTGTGTTCATGTGGCACTTGCCCGTGGAAGCGACGGAACACCACTCCCTGCGGCAATATCACAAAATTATTCTTCAGTTAAGAGAAATTATTCGGTTTAAAGTATGAGCAGTAGTATTATATAACGATTTTTTTTTTAGAAATTTAGATCCTTTAAATGGCTCTCCTGTAAAGTTAACAAATAGCCTGTCATTGATTGACTGTGATTCCTTAGCGCGCCCTCTGAACAAAAAAAGCCTAGTTTTTTAACCGACTTCAAAAAAAGGAGGAGGTTCTCAATTCGATTGTATGTTTTTTTTTGTGTGTTTGTTACCTCATATCTCCGTTATTTATGAACCGATTTGAAAAATTCTTCTTTTATCTGAATGGATCTACATCCCAATTGGTCCCATAGAAATTTCATCAAAATCGGTTCAGCAGTTTGGTTTTGAAATCAAAATAGCTGGAAAAAATGTCATCCAAGTAAAAGAAATTGCGAAATTGATACTTGACAAGGATTTGTGTGTGATACGATGACTAAAAAGGGTAAAATAAAAACTTTTTTGCAAAAAAAAATCGACTTCCAAAAAAACACAAAAAAAAGTGGAAAATAACTTTACTTTCGGAAGTCGGTGGCAAAAAAGTCAATGAAACAAACAATAGTCACCGACTTCCGAAAGTAAAGTTATTTTCCACTTTTTTTAGTGTTTTTTTGGAAGTCGATTTTTTTTGCAAAAAAGTTTTTTTTTCTAAGATGTTGTTTCTCTCTTTATTGCCTTTTCTACCTTACGTATTGTGATTGTAGTTACGATAGATATAACTACTACTATGTGACTAGGCGATATCTTGATAATGCCAGAAAGACTGTTTTAGTCATAGTAAGTTCTAATGAAAAAAAATAAAAATAGAATTAAAGAATGTAGACAGCGGCGAAGGTGGTGTGACGATCTGATCTTGTTTGCGAGGCTAGCATGGCCAGATATCGCACAAGACAGAGAGGTTTCGAAGGAGAAAGGGTAGGCCTTTGCCCAGCAGTGGGACACATGAGAGCCTAACAAAAAAAAACGAATGTTCCTACTTAATTTGATAAGAATTTAATTTTTTACCCTTATTATTTTAAGATGGCAGGCAGCTTTCATTTTGATTTTTAAAGATTTTTATTTCATTTTCTGCTATATCTACCCATTCAAATATTTTAAGTTAAAAACAACATAGAAAACTGTTGCAAGTAGTTTTACGGTAATTATGAACTGTTGCAAGTGTTTAAAAGTCGATTTAAGGAGATGTTTTTATTAAAATTATAAAGTTGTATTAATCAATAGGTAGATAAAATAATGCGTTTAAAAAAGATAATATCCTTCTGTTTTCCTCAATTATATATATAATTAAGTACACTATATACGTATAAGAAGCCACTTGGTACCAGTTTACCGGTCCTATCATAGTGAAGAAAACATGCTACATCAATGCAAGTGATTGTATTTTAAGGCTTTTAAAGTATTAAAAAAAATGAGAAAAACAAATAATGTATTCTTTTTCATATGATATTCAAATATAACATTTAAAAATTTCAAACATTTCTATTAATAAATGTCAAAGTTACAAGCTTAAGAACCATTAAATCGCTCTCCTGTAAAGTTGTGTTTTGCACTTGTGCTAGTATGCGTAGGACCCGTCGATATTACGTTTGCATTGCTACAACCTGAAATATATCCGTATACAGATTGCTCAGTTATGAACTGCTTTGGTTTTTTAAACAAAATATCATGCGGCCTTATCGCAAAAAGAAGTCAAGACCCGGAAAGTCAAGCTAGTGAATACAAAACGGACATCGACATTGAATCATTCCGTAAGGACATTAAACAGCACTAGTTTACAGCGATTTTGTTCCTATTTTTTTATGAAAGCTATGTGTTTGCATACAGGATCTAATGCTTAAGATGGAAACGCCAGGATATACATCCACGAGCACCAATATGTACACACTTAGCAATTTTTAAAACTGATTATCTCCTACTGTTCTGATTAATTCATGTTGTTACGAACATAACATTTTGGAACTCATGTTTTTATGAAATAGATCCTATCTCCAAGTTACAATCGTTATGTCTCGCAAAAATTGCTTTTAAATTTAGGAAAGTGTATAATATATTGGTGCTCGTGACTGTACATTGAACAAAATATGTTCCGCGGTTGTAATACGTATGTATTTACAGAATTATAATCATTAAAATCATCAAAACAACCCTCTATGTTTATTTTACCCTGTTGAGTGACTAATTCATGAAAAAGTCATTCAAAATCAGTTTAACTTCATTAGATACGGCCGCGAATCATATTTTAATCAACCTATAATCCTACAATGATCTGCAAATTGCAAAAAAAACAAGATTTATATTTTACGTGCTACCCTGGCTCCACCAGAAAAAAAAAAAACAAAATCATGTTTTCAAACATTCATTTTCTTTTTATTTTGACTTTGGCATATATGTGGTACATGTTCACAGTTAGTCGCATTAGTTATTATGAGTTGAAAAAGATTTTTTTGCTAAGTTCAGGAAATACAAAATCTTCACGTCTAAAATCCTTGAAGGGAAACGCTGACATGGTTCATGGTATCAGTTATGCATGTTCAACAGATGTGAAAACGATCTGTTTGCTAAGTTCTAGAGATGAAAAATCTTCACGACTAAAATCCATATAAAAGGGGTAAGCAGACATGGTTCATGGTATCAGGTGTTCACAGTTTGTCGCATTAGTTATTATGAGCTGAAAAAGATCTGTTTGCTAAGTTCTTAAGATACAAGATCTTCTCGACTATAATCCTTAAAGGGAAAAGCAGACATGGTTCATGGTATCAGTTATGCCGATGTTCACAGTTGGTCGCATTAAATAGTTGTTATGTGATGAAAGCGATCCGTTTACCAAATTCTTGAGACGCAAAAACCAATGAATCAATCACCTATTCTTCTCGTATCTCTTGAATTAGAAGATTTTGTTAACAGTAATTGTACATTATGGCGTTTAACTTTGTCCAAATAATAATACATGGCTAATTACATTTCATATGATCAATAATTTTTTTTCCATGGATCTATGATCTATTGGCGCCTTAGGAAAAAAAATGCCTTTACAATCAGTTTCAAGAAAAGTAGACCTCGCTCAACTACGCTATTTCGACCGATTCCGCCCGATCCGTGAAAGTAAGTAAAGTAAATAATTTTTATAATCGATCTCTTTTCTGGCTTAATAATAAAAGCCGCTCTGGTCGATCTTTAGGTTTAGCCGTGCTTGCCTAAGTTGGCCCGTGGATAGGTGATCACCCATTACATACCGACTTTCCTCCGTGCCTCGGAAAGCACGTTAAGCCGTTGGTCCCTGCTTTCATTTGTAGATCTTTGACAGTCGTTACAGGTAGTCAGTGGCCCGAAAGTCTGTTGACCAACCATCCACGGACCAACCCAGGCAAGCGCGGCTTAACCTGATGATCGAGCCGAGCGGCTGTTATTATTTAGCCACGAGCTCCTGACAGATAAGACACTCAGTGAAAAATTGATCAAAATGGCAAAAATTCGTAAGTTTCTGAGGTTTTTTACGTTTTATCAGTATCGTATGTCTCCTCTCCTTTTGTGAGCAAATTCTCGAAGCCTAGAGGATATACGAGCGATCCCCAACTCTGTTGCTTTCATGGATACAAGTATCTGAAAAAACGCTCACCTACCCATCTCCAAACTCTAATGCGGTATCTGGAAACAATACTGTGCTCCAATCACTCATGTCTCAGTCCTCGTGCTGCCTTACAAAAGTTAATCGACTTGCATGATGTGCGCTTGCCAATAGAATCTGCTCTACACATCTGCTGGTTTTTATGCAACCGACTTCCAATCGCTTGGTCACTAATGCGCTTACCCGTCACCTGGCGCAAACGGTTTCGTAAGGAGCGGACGGTCACGGATCGGTGACTGTGCGCAGTCAAGCGTATGTCGCGGTCTTCCTGCCAAATCTCCGACTTCTGGTCTCACTCCCCGTCTCATGAAATTGATTGCAAGCTTCTGGACCGCTCGGCGTGAAACACCCGTTGTCAAGCTACAGAACGCTGCAAATGGCCCTCTCGAATCAGTTTTACCGATACCGATGTTGCCGATCCATATTTCCTCCAATCCTAGCCACGGCTCTTCAAAAATGTCGACTTATGCCCTAACTTGGCAAAAGTTATAACTGTTCCCGAAAGAATCTACAGAGTGAGTGAATAATCGTCACACAAAAAAATATCAAAGTCTGCCTAGTTCAAAAATTATGAGAGGGGTTTCCTCTCAGAATGTAATATATGATTATCACACAGAAGAACTGTTAAAGAAATTATGAAATCGGTCCGAATGAGAAAATAAGCGAGTGACTTGTTTTGTTTGACTGATTTGATTTTGATTTTTTGAGTGATTAGAAGGTTGTCACAAAACAAATCCAACAGTTTTTATCTTGTGAGCAAAGAAGAATAATTAAAGATTTGTAAACTAGTGTAATTTTACGCTGGGCGATTTTTTTATAACATGTTGTGCCCCGCGACCTTCGTCTGCGTGAAATTATTATAAAAATATCACTTCCCTATTTGATTTTGTTAACAATTTCAGGGGTGTGATTTTATTGCACGGAACCCTAATCCTTTTTCTAAAATAAAAGTAGCCTAAACTATAACTCCATAAAACATTAACTATGTTTCAGTAAAAGCCCCGACAAAATCAGTTCAGCCTTTCCGGAGACAGACAGACAGTCAAACAGACAGTCAGACAAAAATAAAATAAAAGTTATATTTTTTTTGTTATAAGTACCGAATAGTTTTATATGCATTCAGTAAAAATCTGTTACCTATTTAAAAATACAAACAGACACTTCGATTTTATTTATTTGTATCTATGAAGTTCAGTTAGCAATAAAAGTAGTTTTATATTATTCAAAGTTTTAGTTGAAGGACGAAAATTTGCTACCTACTTATAATTTTTTACCGGAATATAGAATTTTCAAAAAAAATCGAGTTTAATAATTTTATCGCTGTGTACTATTCATCCAAACCCTTTATTAATTTAGAAAGGCTTCATCGTGCTTTTGCGCTCCGATTTGTCTATATACGGTTATTTCAACGCGAATACATTATGCTCAAGTTGGTCTGCTCTGCAATTACTCATACAAATACCTAGCCCAAAGACGAAGAAACGTGATTTTAGTAATCTGTATGTAGCTTAGTTCTAAGCGAAAGAATGTAAAAGCCTCAATTATATAAAAACAGACTTTCACAGTGATCCGTTGACAAAGTACATATGTATATTATTCTATTAGCGAATTATTTCTACTTCACTTAATATACGGGGTGGAAGGAATACCAACGCGAAAACGGAATCCACATACTCAGTACATCACTTTGAACCCCCCCCCCCATAGACACTTTTCGTCGGTTATTCAAAAAAATATCCGATATTTCCTACACAAGTGCAATACCTACACGATCAAAATTTATGAAACAGCTGGTTTTGTATGCTGAATGAATGATGAAAGAATCATGTGAAAGAATATGTGGTTTCCCTTCCACCCCTTATATCATTTGTATCACGTTATATCACTTGTATTGATATAACTTTGATATGTGTCTCGTTCCAAACGATAGGCAAACACTGAAATAAAGACAAAGAAAATATCAAAAGTTTTTTTACGAGACTCGGGATGGCGAACCTATGGCACGCGTTTGATGGCACGTGACACAATATTTTAGGCACGCCATCGACTTTAACCATATTCTCCTCTAACCATGCCTGCAAACCATTATTTTCAGACATGAATAACATTGAAGAGTCGGTTTGAAACCGTTTGTCTTCAGTTCAGCATGCATTCAACTAAAAGTAACCTTTCAACTAAAAGATTCCTTTTACGGAATCTTGAAAATTCACCGAATCAAGGTATGAGATAGCTTCAAAGACAGCAATTAACTAGGAATGCATGACCAAAATTTTTGAATTTAATTTAAATTTATAGGCAGTATTAATTTGAGGGTCGTAAAACGCGGCTCCAACATTAGCTCGGACTTTAGATACATCCGTATAAATCCTGTATTAACCAGAATAGCTCCTGCTAAAATTCTTACTACAAATACGATTTCTTAGCTTCGGTAATCTCTTTAATTTGTGGTTTAATTACATTAACTATATACGTTATAATAATTAAAATGACTAAAATAAACTAACTACAAACTATAAAAGAGCATCAAAAAACTCCTCCTCAACGCTGTCAGCCGGTAATGTGCCCTGGATGCGTTGCCACGTTGTATGGCAACACTTAGCCTCTGGCCAAGGTAAAAGCCAGCCCTTGGGTCATGGGAAGCGTCAACTAGGCGTTTGGAAATTTCCTTAAAAAGCCTGTGAGCACTCGGACCCCACGGCCCCAGAGTTTAAATTAATTTAAGCACAGGTAAATCTGCCACAACTACAACTAAAATTAACCAGTCAATGCAAGTTTTAATTACTCCTTTGTAAATCATTTGTATAGTGCTTCCTTTCATGAATATTATTTCTTGTAAGTTCTAGACCACAGATTCCCAACGGGGGCGATACCGTCCCCTAGTGGACGCTGGAGCTTCTCAAGGGGGCGGTAGCAGGTCCAAAGGCAAATGGGGGACGTTATGAAATACCTTTAATTCCATTAAAAATAATTTTATCTAGCCGTCTAAAATGTTTATCTTATAACTATTTTGTAAAAAGGGGCGTCGGAATTTTTTATTCCTGTGAAGGGGCGGTAGTCCATAAAAGGTTGGAAACCTATGCTCTAGAATAAACTAAGCAATAACCATATTTAGTACATAGCTAGCTCTTGCCCACGACCATCGTCCGCGTAAAATTATTTTATTAATAATATGGAACGGAACCCTATTCTTTTTTAGGGTTCCGTTGCCACATGGCAAAAACGGAACCTATGTAGATTCCTGTCCGTCTGTCTGTCTGTCCGTCCGTATGTTAAAGCATTTTTCACCGGGACTATTGGCACCACACTGTTGACATTCGGAGAGTAGGTGCTTCTATGAACCGCTAAACGAATATGATATGAAAAATAGGTCAGGCCGGTCCGGAGATTAGCCGGAACATACAAACAAACAAAACAAAAAAAATATAAAACAAATAAATTAGTAAAAAGCTGTTATTTTGCAATTACAAACATACACTTCAATGTTATTAATTGTAAAATACAGTTCTGAATATTCAACCATGATTCAAGGAAGGCGAATCTTAATAATGGACTAAAACCTAGAACCTATTATTTTTGTACCACTTACTGTCCCTAAGCAATTGAGCACCAAGTTTGGCGGATTAGCGATTTGAAAGTTATATTAATTTACCCAATGCTAGTTACTAGTTTTCTCCTGACGTTTTCCTTCACCGATTGACTTAAAACGTACATAATTATGAATTCAAGAAGTCACATTGGTGCATGCCCGAATTGAACCCATCAAACTTGTTGTATGTTTGTTTTTTATTTATTTATGCTTGAGTATATTTTCAATGTTTTTTTTTTACGTTGGTATGTTTCCGTGGTAGCCGACATGTGGCAATTAATTTAAATCCATGTTTCCATTGAATACTGTAATGTTAGTACTTTGGATGTTACGATAATGAATCAATATCATAACATCCGAAGTACTAATATCATTGATGATGATATGATGTTAACATATGTGTTGCTGGGATGTTTGTTCCGCCACTTTTTCTGCAAGTTTTTAAAAAGCCCACGAAGCCGCTTTTCCTTAGTGTACGAATATTATTTTGAAAAAAATTGGCGGAAGAATATACGTTAGTAAACTAATTACCCACGAAACCTCATAACTGTTGTGCTTGAATAACTTTCAAACCAATAAAAGCCTTTGGCGTGCGGTTATACAACGGATTTTTTTTTGCAGTGAATGTGGGCTCGCTGCGCCAGGAACGTGGGTTCCAGTTCCGTAGCAGGGCCGTCAACTCCAACCCAGGAACGTTCGCATCATCGATCCAACGACACCAAATGGATCAAAAAAGAAAAAGAGTTGTCTATGCTCTTCTAAAATTACAGGGTACATAATCATGTATCCAGTAACCTATTCTTCTTCTTTCTTTTATACATATGTATATTTATTTGAAATGTGTAAAAAATAATCTAGTTAAAAATTCAAAGCAATATTGTCGACACCTGCAAACACATTATTTCATGTTAGTTAAAAATTACATTTGAATGAAATTAAATGAGCTATGGCAAGGTAAAATTTACGTATCAGGGCGCTACTTATCACGTACATGTTTGATGAAGTAAATCATATCGACTATATACAAGAGTCCACTGTATTACAAGTTTAACAGGAACTTCCGCGCAACGTACAACTTGCTGCCGACATACATACATGGTAATAATTGACACTTAACTCGACACTAAACATATAGTAGACGGTAATACTTACCGTTCCTGGTTTAGTGTCCTGCAAATTTTTTACCGTCATACTACGCATTGTTTTACAGCTGATGAGAAGCAACCCAACCTTAAAGAACACTTAAAGAAGTGTTTGACAGAGAGTCAAAGGTCGATTACTACCTTCCTTTTACACGTATTATAAGTGTAAAAGGATTGCAGTAATCGAATAAAATCTAAAATTATTTTGTTTTACAGGGGGTTGCTCCGACGGTGAAACAGGCAGAGGGCCTGTCCGTGGGCGTAGCTCACGGCGCGATGATCCCCGGCGGCATACCCTCGCCGGCAACCAACTGCTGCTGCATTCGCACCACAACTCCGGGAATGTGGCCATCGACGTAAGTCAACTGTTTTGTCAGATTTAACATATCTGTGAAAGACCAGGGTTTCTAAAATGGCCACTTTAGCAAAACATAATATGACATTGATATTAATATGAATTAACTGTGTGGCCATTTTAGGCCCCCATTGTTGCCGCCAGTCCGGTATCCCGTCAGGTCGGTTTGACCTTAAAAGCCGAATGCCATGAAATTCAACTGAATTCCTTCGGCACCGACAGGAGTTGTCACACGTCACATTCATTAACAAGTTAATACTCTTAGATCGGAAAGTTTCAGTTTAACAGTATCACCGAGTTAAAAACGACTTAACGAAAAAGTTAGCAAAGAGCAAGTACTAGAGAAAACAATTAGTTTTTTCGGTTCCTTCTTTTTTCGAAGATTTTTATTTTTGGTAATTTATATTCTCTCTGAAGTGCGCGAGAGGGCCTGAACAAGTGGAATCGCTTTCAGGGCGTTTCCTTTATTGCATCGACTTTTAACAAGATTGACATAATCAGCTTTTCTGTAACTTAATGTCAGACCAATAAGATTTTGGCTTTTCAACCACGTTTATCAGTTATCACTGATAGATTGTCACTGTCTAGGCCCTCTGGTTATACTATAATTTTATGCTTTTCTTTTATTTATTTTTTATTAGCCCGGTCCTTCTATCCCGATGAATACACCTGAGTATGCCACCGTCTACAAGCTCCGCGATCAGACACCAGGCACGATCATGAATAAGAAGGTATTATTTGTGAATTTACACAATTTATGTGTGTTGCCATCACTAATACTTTCGATGTTTATTAAAGTAGTGTTCTTTTTCAGTAACACAGAAACCTAAATTAAAGTCTGAATATTATTTCACGGTTGGAATTTCAAACCACGGTGCTGAGTCGAGCTTTGATACCAGCAGTGTGATTCCTTGTAGGCATTCGTTTAGGTAGTGCTTTGTGTTTGTGAAAATGAGCATAAACGGACTAACCCAAGAGTAGTGGTCATAAAACGGTGTGCATTGCGTAAAATAACATTTTCACGCCGAGCTTTCCTGTTAATTTATCTAATTGCTTTAGATTGTTTTGTTACTCTGCTTTATAATAGTGGACTAAAGCACTAGCTCCCCCACACAATAAAGCCTTCTAATGCTTTGGAAATAAAACAATACTCATTTTTCCTACCATGGTTTATCTAACATTCAGTTTCGGTTTTTATGTTTTCTTTAATAACCTATCTCATATATTAGTTAAACTTACCTTTGTTATAATATGAAAAATGTAAAAAAGCGTTGGTTAGAACGCGGACTCACGTGTTTTTTTTTGGTGTGGCACGGTTTATATTAAATAATTTACAAATTAGAGACATGAATGCGAGGATCGCTTATTCGCGCGTCCGTTCGGCTTGTGAAGAACTCAACATTGTGCTTAATTGATTGAATAAAAACAAGTCGTTCTTTCTTTTCAAAGTTCATTACAATTATTGTTAGTAGGGTCTTAGTGACCTGCATATAGCCAGTCGCCAGTCAAGCAGATATCTGGTCACACAATATTATGGTAGCTTCAAAATTTGGCTAAAGCAATTAATTATACAGTATTGATTTAGCCATCGACCAAATCTGTAGATACGGCAAATTTATATTCTCGTATGTTACTTTGGCAGGATCAAATTAATGGCTCTGCTATTCCGAGCGTTGTTTGCACGCCGCCGTTTTTGCGTGTATTTTTTTTTTGCTTTGTTTTGTATAAAATCGATGGGAAACACTACGCTCCTAGTTTACATAACACTAACAACGAATTATAAGTTTTGCAGAGGTACAGATAATAGCCTGGTAGAGAATAGTTAATAGAAAGATTGCAAGATAAAATCAATCTTAAATGTCATTTGGTGTAATACTAAGTGGTACTCTTTAATGCAGATCATACAAAAAACCGAGAAACATTAATTCGTGTCCACAAATACGTTTTAAAGTACAATTCGCTGGTTCCTCAATACTGAGCAGAGTCCATCACGTAAATTGACGGCCCTGAAAATAATCGCACAATATAATGTTCTAGGGTGCAAGTTTGCTAGGTTGCTAAATATTATGCACTAAAGATTGAACTTGCAAATAATTTAATTATTGTGTATTGTATTTTTAGTTTTACACTGGAAATCTTTACTTTATACTTTCATGAACAAGTTTTTTTGTTTCAGCCCGCGACTGGTAACTATGGCCAAGCAGCAAACAATTTACTATTTGACGATGACCCCGGGATAATGTCAGAAGTTGAAACAGCTTCTACTGGATTCCGACGAGGAGGGAAACAAAGATCCTCCCTCCCCGTCGTCCGAACCCCTAGCAAAACGCTTGAACGTCCGCTGGGTACGTATCAACAGAATATTAATGTGTATCTAAATTATGACTGCCGTAAATACTGTAACGCTGACGGTAATATTTGGCATAGTAAAACATGGAGAATAGTTATCGAGCCAGCAAAGAACTTGATGAATAAGTATTCAGTGGTGGGGCAAGACAATGTAGATGGTTTCATGGTCGGATTCAAAACTTAGACAACTAGGTGGAACCTCGCACACTTACATTTTTAAAAGATCTTTTGGCGCTTGAATGACATTTGACTGAGGGCAGTTTTTACTAAACATTTAATATTGGGAAATTGTTCAGAGAAACGGACAAGGTAACGGTTGGCCGCGTAGTTTTAATTTTCTTCACGCTCCAACATATCCTTTTACTTACGTTTGCCGCCCATCCGACGGTTGTTTATGTAACTTGGTTGGCAAGGATTTAACGTTTCACTACGATGACGGTTGAAATATTCAACTGCACTTAGAAAATCATCCTTACTGCTCTGACATAAAGACGCTATTAATATCAAATCGTTATCACTGGTGTGCGGTGAACTGTACCTTCTACCAACTACAATTTCATGCTCTGATTTAAATTCGATCAGTCAACTGAGGATGTAGAAATTCAAGTTTTACAACCTTGTATTGAAAAACTTGCTAATACAATGTTAATTTGGGGAGCTGGTGTTACTTTAGGTGATTCAGTTGTTCAGTCGTCATTGTTTGTATAAACTGTGTTAGATTAAACGAGAGCAATCATGGTATTGGAAAATAAAGTATGATGTGTCTCATTAATTTTGTTCTTGTTAACATTATGGTGTCTGTTGTTTAATTTAAAATGCGTATATTATTACGTTAAGTATGTAAGTAATAGTAGTATAGAACTATAATCATAAGATGCGTCTTCCATTGTGAGCATTCGTTCCTGCGTGTTCAAAATTGCTGGGACATTGGGATAAAAAAGTGGAAACACGAGTAACATCGGTTTCTCTGTTGGGACAGTAGAACTGCTTCATTGGTAAAAAAAATTGTGAGTGTTCTTTTTGTTTGCTTTTCTTTTCTTTATCCTAACTTTTTAAAGCCCACCTACACAGGTCTTTGCACAATTTAATTACGTTTAAATAAAACCGCTTATTTATACTTTTACTTACTTAGGTATTAGAAAAATTAATATAACACACACACATCTACGAATAATATTCCACTCAAGTTTCCTAAATGCAGTGAGATGATAATTCAGTTCAGTCTGGATCTAGTACTAGAGACCTGATTTTCAGACTGTTTGCAGTTGTTTTTCGCTTCATTTTGAATATTCTCAAATGGTCTCATGGAAATGTCTGATGCTACTAGTGCCTGAAAATTATGCTTTCGGTATCTAAAATGTATCGTTCAGTTCCACAGCAAAATGGCCTCTCGTGAATTTAATGTAATAAATGTTTTGAATAAATAGTTTATCGGGTAACTTTGATCAAAGGTTTTTGCAAATGTATTCCTATTTCAAAGACGGTTTGCTCTGGCTCTCTATAGCAAGATCCGTTACATAAAAGCTACTGAAAGCATTTCATAATTACGATGTATCTGCTACACTCGGAAATATTTATTTTACCATGCATTAAATTAAATTTCGACCAAACATGTTAGTTAGAATTTAGTCCGTCATGGCTTCAGAGATACCTACAGAATTTAATATAGTTATTATATAATTGCTTTTGCCGGGAAATTTCGCTTTATGAAAATGAATATCCAAGCAAGGCCCATTCCAACATTATTAGTGTATGAATAGTGTTCGTATTTTGTATATGCTGCGTTGCTTATGCGAAAATAAGTCACATTTGCATAGGTATAAGGTTCGTATTCGTACGAATCGTATAATTGACTCGGTAAAGTCAAGAATTTTGCCGTAATCGAACAAATCCGACTAGTAGGTTGTAGATGGCACCTACTATCTTCTGTCCATACGTTTACATGCATTTGTGAGAAGAGATTTATCTGCCAGACTTGTCCTCTTCTGTGTGATCTGACCGCACGCGTGCAGGTTCCGCCGCGGTCCATCGAAATGTTTCATCAATGTTCCTCATATGCGCGGTGGATACGACGACCCGAATGGCGCAGCGGTAGTGAGGCTGCCTTACGTTCATAGGGTTCCGGGTTGGAATCCCGGTAGGAGCAAGTGTTTGTGTGATGAAATGGACATTTGTTTCCGAGTCATGGATGTTTATATGTATAATAAGTATGTATTTACAAACAAAAAGTATCTATGTAGTATATCAACTATCTGGTGTCCACGACACAAGCTTCGTTGCTTAGTGTGGCACTAGATGGCGCTGTGTGTAATGTCCAGCGATATTTATTATTATTTATTATACGCTCCTCGCATTGTCGCGTCGTAAGGACTTTGAGACCGTATCACTCACTGAATCCCTTCAGATGGATCGTAGTTAATTCAGACGCAATGTGTGGTATAGGTAGAACTGACGATATTGGTTAACTAGACTGAACATACGGAAAATTACGTCCTTTTATAATATTGTTATAACGCGTCGCTGTTATTTCAATTTCCTGAGTTCGACGTTAAACAATGGCTCGATGGTATGAAATCGGTTTCAAGAAAAACTTTGTTTTGTAATAAGTATTTCGGAAAATATTGTATAATATTGTGCTAAAGACCCTTATGACATTGATATGTATATTTATGTATTAACTTTCCTTGTACTAATCATCTGTTTTCTGTCGACTACAGACCATGACACCACGTCGCACTCTTCGGGACACGCTGAAGTATCGAATACAGATGATACTCTTGATAACATTTCATCAATAGTAGATTTTTCCGAGGCTAGTTTATCATCATATGACAGTCACCCAATTGCACGCAAAGCCATGTTTCGTAAGCATAGCCAATAAGGAGCCGAAACTTTCGTCCGATGTTGGCGGCTAACATGTTTTTTTTTTATGACGTCGTTTAAGTTTGGTAATGTTTGATTAGATGTGTAACTACTGAACGGATTACTCTTTGTGTGTTACCCAGTGTGCTAAATAATAATAATATGTTTAACGATAAATGTAATAACTACGAAAACTTAATTAAGTATCCCTTTTCGTCCCGCATAGGACCCGCTTTGTCACCCTTGAATCCCTTTTGCGGAGGTAGTTTTAAAACGAATCATGACAAATTTCAATTTCATAAGATTTCCCATAAAAGCGAAATCCTCCCTTTTCACCCGTTAGCCACCCGATAGAGCGCAACTGATGGTATACCATATCATAACCATATCATAACCAGCTCTATTGCCGGAAATAGAAATCGTTATCGCCGGAACTGGGTCAGTTAAGTGTCGTCTCCTTAAAAATATATCTATCTTAGTATTATATTCAAACTTATTTAGTGTCTTAGACAAATCATGTAAAAAAAAAATGAAACAAAAAAAAAAATGTAAATGTATTAAATAAAACAAATTAATAAAATCGGAGCTTTCGCTCCACAAAATTTTCGTTTTAATGTCAATCTAGGTAATAGGGACTGTGTTCTGCCTATAAATTTGTTTGAGCGATGTAACGTTTACGTAAATATAGGTAAGAACATAATACAATTTTGTTAAGTTTCAAATTAAAAGAATTACTTATGACATAAGTAATTCTTTTAATTTGAACACGTTGTAATGTTTACACAATGTGTAAACATTACAACGCACAGACGGGTATTAGACCCTAAAACGTGGCCAAAACTATTTAACAATATTTGTTGAATATTTCAGTGCTTATGTAGCCTAATTTATTGAAAAATCATGATTCAAAACCTGGTTGATGGTAAAATATCAATTGGAAAGGAATCTAGGTGTTTGGGAAAAGGTAAAGAAAAATATGTCAAATTCTTACATTTTTATTTTAATAAAGATTAAAAAACGACCATAAAACGGTATGTTAATTACTCCTAATCGGCTTTATTTTCCTTGTCCGAGTCACCACTGTCGTGTATTGGCAGGAATATTTGTTTTGCCGAAGAAGTAAAAATCTTAGAAATATTCTTAGGTCTAGGCCTAATTGAACTAAGGGTCTGATGTGAGCAGCAGCCTATACAGAATATCCCTATGACAATCTTCACGGGAAAACTTTCGCGAATGATTTTCCCTACAATCTCGAAAATGCTTGTTCCTAACTTCTGCTGCTTCTTCTGACAAAGTTCCGATTGGGATCAGAGCGTTCTTCACAATGAGTGGCTCGTGCATCAGTACTTTGTGTACAGTGGGTGTAATCGGATGCCAGCTGTATAAGCTAACATAAAGTTCTGCTATACTGTCACATACGTCATATGAAGAAATTAAACTTTTCAATATTTATGTGATATTCACTCGAAATAACTTCATAAATTGTTGAAAGTCTTTTTATCAATTTCTGAATGATGCTAGTTACAGCGGGAGCTTCCTCAGTACATTCAAAAGATCTCACGAAGATTCTCAGTTTTTCTGCGTTTGCTTCGTTCAGACAAATCATCAAATTTTTTTCTGTGTGCCCTGTATTACCGATAGAAAGTATTTTCCTAGGTATTTCAAGAGTGCCTTGAAACTATATTATAAAAAAATCTGAATGCAGTTTGCTGTAAATCCTTCAGAAAGATTATGAATTATGTTATAAATATCTATTCGCGTCAACACTCGAGCCCCTGACGTTCCTAGAATAATTAAAATCCAAAAATATAATCACAACCGCAAAACAAAGTTTGTTTTATGGAGATCTTAAAACATAAAAATAAAGGAAATCCATATCAGGGGCAAAAAGTGGCAATTTTTCTTTCTACGTATACATATTATATCACAAATATATGTCCTACCAAACAATAAACTAGATATAATCCAATAACGCCCGATTATCTTACTTTTAGTCTTTTCTAAATTTGAATATGAGAATGATTAGTGAAAAATAATGCAGTTATACAAAAACACTATAACTCCAGATAAAAGCAAATTATTTTAGAAATAACTATTAATTTGAATAGTACATACCTAGTACTGCAATATCCATGTTGAAAATCTTCGGTGGAATAGAATAGAATAGAATAGAATATACTTTATTGTACACCAAAATTGTTACAGAACGGTTTACAAAATTGTTAATTTTATGGTTACAATGGCGGTCTTATCGCTGATAGCGATCTCAATCGCAATCTCTCTCGATGGAATCTGCATTTATCAATTTTATCAATTAATGAAAACTTGAAACTTTGCAAACACTCACTACAATAATAAGCGCGCAACCAACAGCGCAGTCTAAACTCGTCTGTCTACGTGTGTTTTGATAAGAATCAGGTAAAAAGTATGGTCACCCATTGTTCCTTAATCCATTAGGTATCGGCAAGTAAAGCTAATATTTAGGCAGCGGGACCTTTTTAAAATTGACTTTTGGCCACGTTTCAGGGTCTAATACCCGTCTGTGCAACGCTGAAATATTTCAGATCGAATAAATGAGTACCTGTACCTACACACAGCCTCGTATCAATACACAAACAAAACCCTGGATATCCGCCGTTTCAACATTTGGATAACGTGGCTATTCAATGTTAACGCCACAAACAAAATGGTTTAATCATGTCTCAACATGAATTAAATATTGTCAATAGTAATATTATTGATACAATGCCCGTCAATGGAGCAACCGATTTACGTGTTGCTGAGCTCACATATCAGCCGGTTGACATACAGGTTGAAGAGCCTAGGTGACCAAAGCCCTCCCTGCCTCACGCCGCACTCCAACCTGTACGCATCAGACATGGCATCTGCCCATCTAACGTAGGTAGTTGGATTGATTGCTGTACCAGTACTTCAGTACAGCAATCAGTCCCCCAGGAAGGTTCGTGCCATGTGAGAGTTTCCTCCAGAGGCAGTCATAGGATACTAGGTCGAAAGCCTAGGAGAGGTCCAAGAAACACGCATAAACAGGTGTTTTCCTAGTTGCATAGTAATGGACAGTATGCTTGAGACAGAGGATCGCTGTTTCAGTCGACAAATTTGGCCTAAACCCAAATTGGGCGTCATGTACGATGATATATTTATCCAACTGCCTGTCAATCAGACCGTTCAAGACCTTCGCAACAATGGTCGCCAAGGATATAGGTCTGTAGTTGTTCTTGTCACTCGTATCTCCAGTCTTGTTCTTAATAATAGGAAAGACAATCGTTTTCATGAGGTCCTCTGGAAGATACGAGTGACTCATACATAGATTAAAAAAGAGAGCTAAGACACGTGGTAAGTGCTTACCTGCATATCGTAGGTGTTCTACACTTAAGCCGTCATGACCAGGAGACTTACCCCGCTTGAGGTCATTTAAGAGAGACCTAACCTCCCCGGCGGTGAACATAACAGCCGTGCCCTCGGACCCCTCCCTAGCATCCGACCCACCCGTTGATGGACCTAGTGGCGACTCAGTCCTAAAAGAAGCCATAAATAAATTGGCAATATCCTCAGGTTTGTTGACGCCACCGACGCACACTGGCAGGCCCGACTTGGGGTTCAAGCTGTTTGTGGCTTTCCAGAAACTACTAAAATTTTTAGCATCGTGGTGACTCGTAATTTCGTTCATCTTTAATTGATCTGCGTTATTTTGGCACCACTTTAGCTTACTTAATACTTGCCTGCAAAATTTTCAATACAACATGCATTAAAGTCATAATGAAAAATGATAGTGTGCATTTTATTGTTAACACCATCATTAGTTATGACGTCTAACATAATCTAAATAACCTGCCTGTAAGCCCGACTGAATCTTACCTCATAACAGGGAAGCAGGACTTCCTATTAGGATTTAGGATTTCCTATAGCTAAACTTTCTATAGTTGTTAGTCAAAGTAAGTAGCATTATCACCAAGGATCCGGTGAACTTCTCGGACCGCGCTCTTATGTCATCATAACTTGCTGGATTGTTGTAAGTATGTTAATTACGATGGTAAGTATGTACTGTTTAACAAAGCTATGAAGCGGCATTATTCCTGAAAACCATTAACAACATATATATGAAAAATAATTTGCATGGCAGCCCATCCCCAATCAATGATACCCAAGAAGAGAATACTTTGGCGGTTTCGAAATTGCCTTTACATTCTCATTTTATTAAACGCCTTTAGCTAGATATTGTGCCATAAGTTTGTAGTACTAACATTGTAAATAGAGTCAATTTTATGGAATAGTTAAAAAAACACACAAGAGCACTTGCTATAAATACCTGCCTTAAGAAATGGTCTAGTAATCGCAAGTGGGACTGCTGAAAACGTCCTGGTTCGATTTTTTTTGGTCTAGTGATATTATTTTGGTCTTGCATTACGGATTTTAGCCCGGTCAATGGCAATAGGGTCGCTCCCTATTACACTAGTGAATGTAGGTTTACAATTTTATTTATACCTCTGCCAAATCGTTCGGGGAATACTGGCTTCATGTTATGCTATGGTATAACTATGCGATACCGTAAACTTATACCTACATAACGAAAACTCCCTATTAAGAGAAACGTTTGATTAAGAGGAAGTGGGCCATAATCTACCACATGAGCCATGTACGAGTGTATGGGCGGTGAATGTCACAAGACTGACCATCGGCTGGAGATTCCGTTTTCCTTAACTGTTTTAAGAGCAGACCCGTAGTTTTGTTGCCAATTCTCACTCACTAAGTCACCATCATCTGCCTAGCCGTTTCTTAACTAATCAAGCTTCCATTCTAACCAAATGAATCTGAATACAGTACCGGTACTATACGTAGAGTGACTGAGCGAGCATGTGTCTTTCATAACCCAGTAACTGGGAAGTTCTCCTTTCACAAACACATTATTTCTTCAGTTCTCACCCACATCGTCCATACAACTTGTAAGCTGAGGCTATTATCACTGTTCTATCGCAATCTATTAAAAATATCAAATCAAACAGAAAAACCTACATTCCATTCAAAATCACGAAGATTGAGAAACCTCCTTTTTGAAGTAATTTAAAAAATACTGCTAGTGTCTAATTTTGACCAGATTTAATTACTTTCGATTATGGCGCAGTCCGGCCAAGCTTCGCTCGTAAGGTCAATTTTATTAGCCAACCTAACCGTAGGTGAGGTTATATCTCTACCTTTAATAAAAATTAATTAAATATGAAGAAAACTGTAATTTTTTAATAGATTAGTTTACGATACTAACGGTATGGTTTGTACGAACTTATGGCCGCTTTCAATATCAGTAACGGAATGCCTATTGCCAATATAATATTACTCTGAAGGAATTTAAACTTCGGCACTGAGCCGAGCGTTGCAAGAGCGATTTTACAAAACATTCATAAAGGAGTCTTGAAAACGTGTAGCTGTATTCACTAATACTTAGCTACTTGTCACCTTATATTATACTAATACTAATACCGATGGCATCACACAATGCACCAAAAATAACCTGCACCTAGCGTAAATATGGCCTACCGAGTTTTCGTCAAAAGTTTCGCTTTTGAAAGCGTCGTCCCTGTTACAGATAAATGTGTAGAAAACTAGACATTAACCTCATTGTGTCATATTACACGATGCACGAGTCCTGCTCTACCAACCTACTAACTTATAAAAAGAAGAAAGATAATAAAATAAACTCAGCACTAACATGTCAGTTATAGATATTTAGCAAAAGATCACATGGTATCAAACAAAACATGTGACCTGCTAAATGACGTCTTATTGAGACTCATCCTCCCAGTGTGAGTATAATAATATGGTGTAACCTAGATAACTGAGTTCTCGTAGGACCTAGGATTAGAAGAGGCTTTTTAGTTACACACTTTAGGTAGGTGTGTCTTACCTACAGAAGTCAGACAGGTGAAAGCTACAAAAAAAGAATAAAGTAAAATAAACTAGGCACTAACATGTCAGTTATAGATACCATATGTATAGAATCAAACAAAACATATAGCCCGCTAAATGACGTCGGCTTATTGAGAATCATCCTCCCTGTATGAGTATATTCAGTGTAACCTGGATAAGTGGAATCTCAAGGGACCTAAGATTATTAGAGGCTTTTCATTTTCTTAGTTAGTTTCCCGTATAGCTGGGTATAAAATGACAGTATTGTCTTACACGGGCCTCCGCTAAAGGTCGAAACTAGAGATGCACCGACTAATTGGGAAAGCCTGAAATATAGCCCTGGAATATAGCTGGCTATATTTGCAATCGGCAAAAAAGCTGAATAGTCGACTAGAGTAATTAATTGCAATGAAATTTTAACCTTTTTGTAACTCTTTTTTAACCGACTTCAAAAAAAGGAGGAGGTTCTCAATTCGGTTGTATGTTTTTTTTTTGTGTTTGTTACCTCATATCTCCGTCATTTATGAACCGATTTGAAAAGTTCTTCTTTTATTTGAATGGATCTACTTCCCGATTGGTCCCATAGAAATTTCATCAAAATCGGTTCAGCAGTTTGGTTTTGAAATCAAAATAGCTGGAAAAAATGTCATCCAAGTAAAAGAAATTGCGAAATTGATACTTGACAAGGATTTGTGTGTGATACGATAACTAAAAAGGGTAAAATAAAAACTTTTTTGCAAAAAAAAACCGACTTCCAAAAAAAACACAAAAAAAGTGGAAAATAACTTTACTTTCGGAAGTCGGTGACTATTGTTTGTTTCATTGACAAAAAAGTTTTCATTTTATATACGAGTAATCAACCGTACATTTTGTTATATTATCTAGAATCAGAACTCTTCCTTTGGTAGTGAATAATTGTCAATAATTGAAATTAAATAATGATAAAAAACCATGTTTAACGAAAAATAAATATAGAACGTTGTGGCGTTGCCGATCATACCTCTGAACTCCCCTGAAAGCAATTATCGGTTTAGCCGACTAGTCGGCCAAAGTCATAGTCGGCCCTCTAGTAAAACAAACTACTGTGTCGAGTCGCGTCGGAAGCATATCGGTTGAATACATTTAGTATTGTTGGAAACACATTCACAAATCACATTCTTATAATTATTTTTAAGCTCTTTTTGCTTATTTTTCAGGAAATTTCATTTAGTGATTCCATAGCCTAGGCATTTAACCTTGTAATAAAATCATTAGCACGTCTATAGGTCACTTAGATATTAGCATTTCTTAATCCCAAGATCAGCCGAATAAAAAACAAGATGGCTGCCATTCGAGGGGTGTTGGGTTAAAAATATTTATCAAAGTGTATTTGTCGATAGAAATGAGTATATAATATGCCCTTAAAGTATCGGTAACCGTTAACCAAACACACTGTATATTTCTAATTGTCTTTCTAATACAGCCTATTGAACTACAAAGTTCCAATGAGGTTAAAAATCTGACAAACGCTTATAGTAGGTACTTAATAGTAGGTACACCCACATTTCGCCGGAACTGTGTAATAGTGGGTGAGTCCGGACTTCGTGGCTGCGTGCTGATAAAGGTTTAATTATTCCCAGTAACAAAGGTATTTAACACAGATATAATATCAAGGTAAGTAATGCAAAATTGTCGGGACCTCACTGTATGATAGTGGATTTAGTAGGAACATGCTACTCTGTATAAACGTTTCCACGTATTTGTACATCATTCTAAACCCCCCCCTCACATAGAAATCTCTGATCGTTTAATAAAAAAAAAAAATAGCTGTTCCATACATACATACCTTGTAGGTATTGCAGTTTTGTAGGAAATTGCTGTTTTTTTAACACGAAAATATTTTATGTGGGGGAGCGGTTCTGTCGGTGTCCCTTCCACCTTGTATAATAAATATATTCAAAGTAATAATGCTATTTTAAAATCTCCCTTAATACCCAGTTTTTCCAAAACTAGGGGACACTTAGGTTTGGGGGATTATTTACGCTCGACTAAGCACCGGGTGTTAAAAAGTCTTAAGTCAATGTACTAACATAAATTGGCGTAAATAAAACGTTTACTTATCGTAAGTTCGAAAAATGTTTGACCGATTTTCATTTCACGTAAAACTTTTCAACTAAAAACGTTTCGTTTTTTTTACTTCATCGAAGTCACGCCTGCCACTGTATCAGTTGACCTATTATCAATTTGATTTATTTCGTTACTCCGATGTTTCATTTCGTCGATAAACTTTTTACCGAACTTACACTTAGCTGAAATAACATTTTTTCGAAGTATTATGTTTCCGAACATTCATTATACCACTGTTTTTGTTGTGCTTCAAGCATGCAGCATTCTAGCAGGCATATGGCAGCATGCAAACAAGCATGCAGCGCGCATCATGCAGCAAGTATTGTTTCTGTCACGGCTCCGGCGCTGCGGGGTTTGGGCGGTCTCATGCGAGTTTATCCGCCACATCCCTCCGTGCCTACGCGGGCTTAAATTACACTCTATGGGTAGGGCAGACAAGACTGCGTGAAGTCGGTTTTGCAGCGGTTCGTTTCTGTAACAAAATTTTGTAGCACAATATACGTATTGACTTTATATGGCACTATTTTAAATTAATATTGAAAATGCTACCAAGTAACCGGCTATATATTTATGACTAAATAATATTCCGTAAAATGCTGTTTCGGTGTGGTGAAAATATGGCAAATTAATCATTTGGGCAATGAAAAAAGTTCAAAAGAGGCTTCGGCCAATAGCAAAAATGTATTTTGTAAATCGGCGGAAAATAGTTGGGTAACATAATACTTCGATGACACATGATACTTCGATGATCTAAAAATATGTCAAATAATGCATTTAGCAAAAAAGACATCGCTCAATAGTTTTCCGTATAATGAAATTCGAACAAAAATAAATCGAAAAAGTGATCGGTTCCCAAATAAAACACGTATAAAGACGGCAATGTTTGACCGTTGAGAGCGGCCTACAAATATCAATCATCTGCCTAGCCTTTTCCTATTCATATTGGGGTTGGCTTCCAGTCTAACCGGATGCAGCTGAATACCAGTGTTTTACATGGTACGACTACCTATCTGACCTCCACAACCTAGTTAGTACTGAATAATACGAAACCCCTTGGTAAGACTGGTTGTTAGACTTTCGGGTCACTGACTATGCTGACTACTCTGTAATGGCTGTCAAAGATCTACAAATGTCGTCCAGGCTAACCGAGGCACTGAGTAAATTCGGTATGAAATGGATGATCACCCATCTACAAACCGACTTTCGCAAGCGCGGTTTTACCGTGCTGCTGTTGTGATTAGGCACGAGCTCCTACAAACGTTAATGTAGTTGGTTTTAAAACTGTAGGTAACTAAATAAAATTTTCCCTTTGGTCGATTTAGTACAGATTCACTTTACGGCAGAAACTGTCGTGTTGAAATGGTCTCCACGTAGTTTTCTTGATTTATAGGTATGTTGTCAATAACAAAAAACTACCTTAGTTTTCCTTTCAATATCATGTTAATGGTCATTGTGAAATGCCAATTCGGAGAGTAAGGGGAGAACGGTTTACAACATCTGAACCGTCCCGATTCTCAACCTCACCTGTAAGCGGCCTAGCCAAATGGCTTCAGTTGGTGCTCCATGCTAGACAACAGACGTGGCAATGGTGACCAAGTAGGCGGTACAACCACTCACCCAGGCAGGACACTACCTGGAAGAGGCTATCAAAAGCCTTGGGGACCCAAATACCCCTAAAAAGCATGATCATGAAGCCACAGGATAGGGTCCTTACAGAAATGGAAGCGGATTTAAATACTAAAATACCCCAAGAGGGTATCGGTACTACCGGAGAATCCCCCCCCGAGTCCAACTCGGGCATCCCCACCGTATGGGGTGGGGAGCATAATTTCGCAAAAATTGGGAAGAAAGAAAGAAGGTGCAAATCATTCTAAGAATGTAACAAAACCGAAGAAACATAACCCGAAGCCTAATCTCATGCAGCAGATCTTTCATAAAGGATTGTTCACAAACAGACCTAAATCCAACTGTTACAGTGGCGTACCGCCAGAGGTACTCTATGGTTAGAAAGAGTCTCTCTAGATTGAACATGGTGATAAAAACGATACAAAAAATTTGCAAGAAGAGAATGGTCGCAAAAAACTGAGAAGCAGCCCTGACACAACGTCACAAAGTCAGAAACAGACCAAATTCAGTTATTGGCTGGCGGCACCAGTACCAACATTAAATATGTTTGCAAAACTAAAAGTTACTGAAGAACCAAAAACCGCAGACCAAGTATCACGCCAGGTAGTAAAACACCCACCTTTCTTCATGACGAAGATTACGGAATCAAAATCAAACAAGGTGAAAGAGTCGTACTCGTATATATGTACAAATAACTTAAAAAAAGTAGAAACACTGGGTTCTTCGCATGCCAACCAAAGCACGAGATAAACTTCAGAGTGGTACTAAAACGTATGCACCCCTGAACTGACACTGGCGAAATATAATATACTAAGCCATAACTACACCTTAAGCCAAACAATATTTGGAATGTAAAAACAGCAAAACAAAAAAGCCCCTACCAATGTTTTTCTTAGATTTGCAACCAAGTCCTAACAATAACAGTGTCTATAGCATCAAATCACTCCTTAACTGCCGTATAGAAATTGAACCACCAAGACCTATATATCATCCTGCCAATTATAAGGGCTGCATTGTCTGTAAAGAATTGAAAAATAAATATCCGACTACACACCACGAAAACCAGCCTAAAAGAGCAGAACATTTAATCAAAGAAAGCCAAACAAACGCTGAAAGTAATATCCCAGGAAAGTCATATGCAGCAACTAAATAATGACCAAAAACTAGAATCAAACAATAATTTTTATTATTGTTTGGTTCTAGTTTTTGGTACCGCTACCGAACAACAAATGGCGGATATTCTTCGAACCTATAATAGCTCAATATAGACCCTCATGAATCAAATGCTAACAATCACTCAGATGCTAGCTGAACTCATGTCCAAGTTATCAACACATTCTCTACCATAAAACTATGCGTATGGAATGTCAATAGCCTGTCAAACCACTCAAACTAGTTAAAAAAATCTTAATAAGAAATAAAGTTGATGTTGTGCCAATTTCTGAAATTCAATTTATAACTAAGAGCTTTTTTGAAATCCCCAACCTCACATTATACCATACGATGCACCCAAATGGCAAAGCACACGGTGGTTCCGCCATTCTTATCAGATCCAACATAAAACATCATCAATCTCAATCATGTCAGAAGGACTATATTCAAGCCACGAGTGTAGCTGTGTATGACTGGACAAGGAACATCATAATATCGTCACTTTACTGTCCACCAAGACACACTATTAAGGAAAAACAGACATTCGGGGGTTTCCAGATTAACTCTACCAAGAGGCCGCGAACTTTTGAAAAGCGTACAGGCAGGAACTGTGAACGTAATCTCAATAGGATAACCTACATACATACCGGCCCTCTGACAAAGGAAAGATACCAGACACCATATATTTTTTATATAATAATATAATATAGGCATGACAAAAAAAAACAACATATCTTGTCATAGTTGCTGGGACTTATCATCGGATCACTCTCCTATTTTGGTGGAAATTGGAGCGAAAGTCAGAGAAACTACCAAAAAATGTACATTGCTCAATAAAAGGACTAACTGGCCACTGTTTCGTGTTTTCACAGATGAGGCTTTCGGTACACCAGTTGTACTTCAAATGAAAAATTACATTATAAATGCTATTGAATTTATTACCACTAGTGTTCAGAGTGCGGCTTGGAATTCGACTCCAATAAATCAACATAAGTCCGCTGACCAACATATACCCTCAAATATGCTTCCAGGCATATCTTGAAGGTCTTGACGCCACCTCAGCTACTGACTATTCTCTCTGGAAAACAACAAGAAACATTAAGCAGCCCACAATGGCATCCCCGCCACTGAGGAAGTCAGATAGTTGTTGGGCACGTAGTGACCAAGAAAAAGTTAATAGGTTTGCTGAGCATCTAGCAAATGTCTTCTAATCTCATCCCTATGAAGGCCCACCAGAACACGACAAAATAGTGACAGAATACCTGAAAGCTACGGAAGCTGATGATATTAAGCCAATAAGATTTACAACGAAAGAGGTCTGAAGAATAATTCAAAAAAGCCAACTCAAAGAAATCCCCAAGATACAACCTCATTACCAAAAAAAACCCGGAAGAACTACCTGACTCTGGGATAAAAATGATAACAACAATTTATAACGCTATGATTGGACTTCAATTCATACCACCACAGTGGAAAACTGCATAAATAATAAAAAAAATGAGGACCCAAAGTCATACCGGCCAATTAGTTTGTTGCCCATACCGTCGAAGATAATCGAAACGCTGATACTACTGCAGCAGGGACTGATACCTGACCATCAATTTGGTTTTCGTCAAAGACATGCCACTATCGACCAAGTACACAGGTTGATACATGAAATAGAAAAGTCTTTTGAACCTAAAAGGTACTTCGCGAGTCACTTTCTTGACTTATCTCAAGCCTTCGACAGAGTATGGCATGAAGGGTTATTATCTATATCTATACATATAATAAATCTATAGAATTGGCGTTTCTGTACATTGAAAATATTTAGAAAAAAAAATAGTAGGAGTGTTAAAGGATAACAAACAGAACCCATTTCTACTATTTTTAGAATTTTTGTCTGTTTGACTGTATGTCTGCAGTCTGAGTCTTCGGCTATGTTTGTTTGTTTAAGTATCACGTGAAAATCACAAAACCAATGTGGTTAGTTTCAATGCACAAGTATTGTGCGTAACTTAGAGAAGGTATTAGTTTTTGTTTCATTGCAATCCGTGCTCTTAATCAAAAGATATATGAATTTAAATTGTTCAAGAAGCAATCATCATCATTACTTAAGATACATGCAACGACATCTATTGAATCAAACTGGTACTAATGAATAAAGTGCTCACAAGATAACTTTAAATCGACTTATCGTTTTTCAAAAAGTTATTATAGTAAAAGGTACTTTAGAAGGCGCTGCTTTGAAAATCTTCATAGCCTATTTATTGTTTGTTCGATCGCTTTCCTTGTAATAAATTTTAGCAGTTTAAACTCTGTGGTGTCTAAGTTTGAGGTTGTACAATAAAACACTTTCTGCGAAGCGATTTTCTGAATCGCGGTATTAAGATTTTCCGTGAAAGAACGACCCTTGCCGGGTAAACTGCATCGATGTCGGTTCTTATGTGTCTTTCGTTTCGTTTTGCAAAAGTATTTGGTTTCATATTTAGTATAAATTGGTATAATATATTTATATTGTTTCATGTCTATACTAATGCTATAAAGCTGAAGAGTTTGTTTATTTGTTTGATTGAACGCGCTACCTAATCTCAGAAACTACTAGTTCGAATTATTTTTGTGTTGGATAGCCCATTTATCGAGGAAGGCTATATAGCATCACGCTGTGACCAATAGGAGCGTAGCATTAATCAAAAATATTATGCAGACGAAGTTGCGCGGGTTAGCTGGTTTAAAATGAAATCGTTGTTCCCCAACTACACAAAAATTCTCAAATCTTTCATTTCCTGGTAAACCACGGTGAGTTACTCTCAGGACTTTGTAGTATTAATGTAGAAGTCCCACAAGGTAGCGTCTTTGGACCGCTACTCTATCTGATCTACACCTGTGACCTACCAACATCGTACTACATAACAACTGAAACATTACCGATGATACTGCAATTTTGGCCTCTCATGAGAACCCAACGGAGGCGTCCAAAATCCTACAAGATGGAATAAATGATATTTCAAACTGGCTCAAGAAGTAACGAATCTAAGCAAATGAAACGAAGTCAATAAATGTTACCTTCACCTTGAAAAAAGATATATGTCCGCAAGTAAAGCTCAACAACCGCAAGATTCCTCAAGTGGACCATGTGAGATACTTAGGCTTACGCCTGGGCAAGCGACTCACATAGCAAAAACATATCTTCACCAAACGCAAGCTGCTGGGATTACAGATACGTAAATACTATTGGTTAATAGGTCAACCGGTCACAATTATCAATGAGCAGTAAACTTCTTTTGTACAAGGCTTTGCTTAAACCAATCTGGACTTATAGTATGCAATTATGGGGGACAGCCTCTCACTCTAACATTGAAATTGTGCACAGATTTCAGAACAAAATGCTTAGAATGGTAACCAGCGCTCCCTGGTATGTGACAAACGAACAGTTGCATCACGACCTACAAGTTCATACAGTCAAACAAGAAATTCTACGATATACAAAAACCTAAAAGAAAAAAATCACAAACCACCCAAACCGCTTGGCGAAAGTCTTGATTGAAGAAACTCACACAACCCGTAGACTGAAACGGAAAATACCCCAGGTCATACTTAATCCACAACAAAGAAAAGTAGGATGTGACTCAGGTCACATACCGAACATGTCATGACAGACCCTGACCAACCAACTACATACTTAATGTCCCAGCGTGTGACAGTTAAAGGTTGTATCTAACACTATTGGAAAGCGTTCTAAAAAAAAAAAAACAATATTTAGGTCTGAAGAAAGTCGATGGTCTTCTTAGCGTGTCGATGAGAATTCAAATTGAGTCAGCCCAATATTTGGCGACGAGTTTGGCCCTTTCAGTAGCGTCCATCAGCTCCTGTGATGTGCAAACAACAAGACAGGCAGGACACGATATCAAGTGTCCTATCGTTTGTGGGGCAACACCACATTTACACTCCAAGGCAGAGTCATCTATGAATCTCCACCTGAACAGGTTTTCCTTGCTTCGGCCAACCTGTGTCCGGAGTCTATTTAGAGACTTCCTAGTCGGCCATGGCAACTCGTGTCCAGGTGGGAGACTTTCAGCAAGTGGCACAAAAGGGTTGGGTAGGGAAACACTTTCTCGCCATAGCTTCAGTCTTTCCTTAGAGGGTTCGCCAGCGAGACACACAGTTTAAAAAACTCTTACGGCTTTTCAGCCTTTGCGGCACAAGGATGTTGTTGTGTAAAGGGTGTCTAGCGTCGGAAACCATTTTGGCTCGTTCACTGGAGCTTGCCACGGCTCTGCAAACTTCTGGTGGCGCTATGCCTGCCAGTGGATATAGCATCTGTACCGGGGTCGGTTTAAGGCACCCAGAAATAATCCGGCACGTTTCATTCAGAACTGTATCCACTATCTTTTCATGGGCTGAGCGACTCACACGGGGCACGCAAATTCACCCGCAGAGAGTGATAGCGCTAGCCCAGTAATCTGCATGACGTCAGGCGAAGCACCTCACTTAGACGACATTAGTCGTTGTAAAAGACTGTTGCGAGTGTGCACCTTCTGCTTGATATTGTTGCAGTTCTTGCTGAATGTTAGTGACCTGTCCAGAGTAACATCGAGATATTTTGGAAAGTTGCTGTGCTCGATGGACTCCCCATCCTATACGATGTTATGTTTGCGATTTGCCTCTCTATTGCGAAGATGGAATATGCACGACTGCGTTTTGCTCGGATTGGGCTTGAGTGAGTTAGCATGGTATTACGTGGCTAAGTTACCAAGTGCGTCTGATAGGTACACCTCGACCACCTCAAAGCTGGCGGCTTGAGAGGTAAGGGCAAGGTCGTCTGCATAAAGAAAGCGGGAGGTAAGCGAGCTGGATGGTTGATCGTTGGTTTAGATGTTGATTAAGAGCGGAGCCAAGATACTACCTTGGGGAAGGCCGTTTTTCTGTGCTCTCCAACGACTTTTTTTCCGAGAGAAGGTGTACCTGAAATCGGCGGTTGTGGAGAATTTCTCGGAGTATGCGGACGAAATTCTGATCGTTGATCAAGGTCTCCACCTTCCACAACAGCCGCTTGAGGGTAACTGTATCGTAAGCAGCTGATAGGTCCACGAATACAGCAGATTTAGTTTAGCTTTCCAATGGTACTCCAAGCCTGTTTACTGTTATGGGTCATGTCGATGCTAGTAACAGTATTCATTCACCTCTCCTGTCTGCTTTCACCTAGTTTTGATAGCAGCATTTCTCCAGCTAGTGTGGTTTCCTCCGAAAAAGGACCAGATTGATACAGTGATTCGTATTGGCTCAGCTGTTCACTGGATTCTGTCGACAGCCCTAGGATGTAGGAAGTCCTGCAGCCACTTGGGATGTGTCTTCGGGAGTTAGTCGACAAAATCTCAACAAACTGGTCGTAGTTTTGCGGGGTTGGCAAGACATTTACGAACGATTATTGTACTAATACTGATTAGTGTATTATAAAATTCATATATTTTTCCACGAGTGCTTTGTTAAGAAATAATTAATTTATGTGATTATTCAATGGGAACTGCTCAAATTGGTGATACTTAATATTACCAAAGAGTTCTAATCCTATCGATCGATTGATAGCCTACGTTAGTGGATCTGCACAAGCACATCACTAACTCGTCAAGAACCAGCGGCCGTACTACGCGATGCATCCACTTAATAAAGTATCGTTTTGTGATTTCTATACATTGCTAGTCCAGCGGCAAACTAAGGTAGTGGTTAAGGAGCAATGTATTTATTGCAAAAATAGTTAAGTCGCTGTGATATTTGAAAACAAAAATAACATAGTAAGAGCAAGAAATATTTTTCGATTTGTTGTTTTTCATGATTTTAAAGACAAATATAGTAAAATACTTGTACATATGGTAAGTGATTCCATGATTTACAAAGGTTTAGTTTAGGCTTCGGTTTTTACAAGAAACTACTGAACAACACGGCATTCTTATAATGTGTCACGATCGCGGTCGAAAGCGCACTAGTTCGCGGAGACGGCCATTTGCCTATGACATGGTCAAGTAACCATGTCGCGCGGACACCGAGACGCCCCCTTGTCAATTTTGTTTTTTTTTTTAATATTTCTTTGGCTGCTAATGATGCCAGCAGGCAGTGCATGCTGATCAGGATTACTCTGACTGGTGTGACCTGTTGACTGGTGTTCCACAAGGCGGTATACTCTCTCCTCTTTTATTTTCTTTATTTATAAAATCCATTACTGCTATTCTCAAATGTTCTTACCATCTGTACGCTGATGATTTGCAACTGTACGCTCAATCTGACGTTGCCAACCTTGACAATTGCATTTCATCACTCAATGCTGATCTTCGAGCTATCGGAGAATGGTCTGGCAAATTTGGGGTTTCTGTTAACGTCGGGAAATGTCAGGCCATCCTTATTGGTAGTTCGTACTATTTGAGAAATGTGAACACTAGCCAACTTATGCGATTGATGTACGAGAACTCCGTCATTTCTCTTTCACCTCATGTAAAAGACTTATGTCTGTACATTGACGACAGTTTCGGTTGGAATAAACACGTGGCTCAGGTGAGCCAAAAAGTCACGTTCTCACTGCGATCTCTCTATAGATTTAAGCATTTCCTGCCATCTAGCATCAAACTCACTTTGGTCCAGTCACTTGTGCTTCCCATTATAGACTATGCTGATGTTTGTTATCCTGATCTATCCCAAGAACTTTTAAACAAATTGGATCGACTTCTCAACAACTGCATTCGCTTTGTTTTTGGTCTTCGTAAATACGATCACATTTCTTCCTACCGTTCTCAGCTTAAATGGCTGCCTATCCGATTCAGGAGGCCCCTCAGATCTCTCTGTATGCTTTTCAGTATTATGAACGATCCATGTGCTCCCGATTATCTAAAAACTTATTTCAAAGTATTGGGCAGTTCTCATAGTCGTAACCTTCGAGCTTCCAAAAATCTACTCCTCCAAATACCTTCACACCGCACCGGTTTTATGTCAAATTCTTACGCTATCTCAATTATAAAGCTCTGGAACGCGCTACCTATTGCCATTAAAAAAGCTGAAAACAAATTCACTTTTAAAAGAAAAGTTCGGAACCACTATCTAAGTCAGACTAAATAGCTCTCAATTACCTAGAAGTCTTGTCATAGTAATTATTATCAGGTTTATCGTTTTTTATTTTGGTATTTGTTAAAATATTTATTAGTTTATTTTAATTGTATATGTGTATTAGTATCTATACCTACATTTTTGAAAACAAGTAGTATTCTTATTTTTATTTATTTTTGTCCAATTTAACCCAAAGGTTGACTGGTAGAGAATGCCTTGTGGCATTAAGTCCGCCTACATAATGTACCACTATTGTACATGAAGTTTAAATAAATAAATAAATGATGCTTTATTGGCGAGATACTGCGACAAACCGAGATTACGAATCCGGTTACGGGATCGTCAGCATTGTTTGATAAGCGAAGCTCGTCATCTAACTGCAAATAATAAGTAATAAGCTCACACGCGTATCATTAATAGTACGCAAGCCGCTTGGACAAATTCGCCTAAACATGGGTGTGGAAAAAATGCAAGCCATTTCGCGAAGCGCCCTGTAAAAGTGAGAGATGTACATATTATGCTTTCTTAGTGGAAAAGATTATTACAACAAAACTAATAAACTCGTCTATTTAAATTAAAAATAAAGTTATTTGAACTTAATGATAAATAAACTATGCTATCAGCTATCTCCGTTGGTGTAGAAAAATGAGTCATACGCGGTTACAGCAGACTCGCGAGAAGGAAACCTCAATATTTTTTTCCCTCTATCCCTTTTAAGCTAACTCTGGTCTGATATCAAAGGAAATCGATCCATGTCTCGAGAACGACACATGACGTTCAACAGTATTAACGAGCTTTTCCATAGTAGCTTTTATGCCGATGCCAATAATAATTAAATGGTTACATTCTTCATTGTGTGTTGTAGGTGGCTTCACGGGGATGAAAAATCGATCTAGCAAGGTCTCATATCTGGGAAAATTCATTTTCACCCGAGCAGAGCTTGGTCGCCCTGGTGACCTAATTAATATAAAGTTAATGTGCATATTTATACAAGCAACTGTGATCAAGCGTATAATTAGGAACATTAACAGGCTTCATATTAGTGTTAAAAGATCTAAGTAAGATTTGATAATTTATTTGTCTAGATAAATGTGACAAAGAAAATGCCAACAAATGACCGTCATTTCAAAATTGACATTCTCCAAAAAATACAAATAATATTTTTGTATAAAGGTGGTAAAATATTGTCCATAGCTATAATATTATAAAGAGGAAAGATTTGTTTGTTTGTAATGAATACACTCCAAAACTACTGGATCGATTTTAACCATTTTTTCACCAATAGAAAGCTAAATTATCAGAAAGCAACTGAGGAAATAGGCTATTATTTATTTTCAAAAAAATTAGAGATCCTTAAGAAAATTGTAATAATGTAAACCAAAGTAGTACTCAATACAATGCATTACATCATAGAAAAATATGTTAAACATTCAACTGATTACTACACATTCTTCCAGCTCTCACGGATTTCTTTGCTTTTTTGTTAATGGTTATTTGTATAGTTTAATATTAGTCTTACTCTAGTTATAATCGGTTTAAAACATATCAATGTAAAATATTTTGATGAATTGGTCAGCTTTCCTCGGCTTTGCTCCGACGGTTAATAGGTTAATAACTATTTTACTATACAAGTAATTCATACAATAATATACACTACTAAATCAGCTTTCTAACCATATTTTTTTTTGTTTTTAATTTATCTACAATAGTTATCTAGATAATAACGAATCTTTGTCGTGAAAGTGTCCCTAATATTTGCCGCTCATGCTTGACTCATGTTGACCTTGAACCCCGAACAATCGAGCGTAGTTTTTAGGGTTTCGTTGCCAATTATGTAGACGTTCCATAACTTTTTTTGTTAAGTCATTGTTCGATGATATATATCTCCTCCCCCTCTGAGTTCTAAAATAAAAGGAGGAAAATTCTGCATAAATTGGGTTTGTAGAATCTAAAAAGAACTTTGAACGAAAATTGATTAGAATAAGATCTATTATACATTAGTTTATTATAGATTAGTTTGATAGGTAGTAAATTTTTGAGTTATGGGACGTTTTCTTAAAACTGCAGTAGTAACATTGTTTTTATATATAAAAACAAATTGACATATGAATGAGCGTCCAAAATATTGTTAGTACGTATAGTGTTTGGTCCAAGGAATCCTTTGTGTTCGAGACCGACTCGCGCTTGGCCGGTTTTTAATTTAACCTAATTCCTATCCTGTGTCACGATGTTACACGTTTACTTTGTTAGACCATATTTGACAAGAATCGAATGGAATATTCTTTTTAGAATATTCTGATTTATAAAGCTTTTCAATTTGCGATAGCGATCCTTTCAAGTAAACCTGTGGAGGGATTACAGGAAGGTGGACAGACAATACTTCAGTATTGTATCAAGGAGATACCAAGAACTAGACTACCAAGAGGAGGGTTCTTGGTAGTCACTACAGACAAATAGAATGACTAAACAAAAGCTAATCTAGTTCTAAGAAGTAGGAACTGTAACTACCAACACTGTGTCGTTGCTTTTAGTATCTATTTTCACTCACACGAAAACACACCTAAATAATTATTATTTTAAACATTAATAAGAGAAGATAGAGGTTATTTTCTTATTTTTAAAATCTATACGAAACGGATGCTCACAACCTTATTTTATATTAATAATCCTTGTTGAACGAATGTCTCTATCATAGATACATACGTGGTGGAAAGGACGCCGTACCAAAAACGGAAACCACATACTCAGTACATCATTCTGAACTCCCCCACATAGAAATTATACATCAGTAATTTAAAAAATAAAAACAGCTGTTCCATACATTTTGACCGTGTCGGTATTGCACTTATGTAGGAAACAGCAGATTTTTTTTTTAATAACCGACCAAAATTATATATGTGGGGGGGTTTCAGAATGATGTACTGAGTACCTATGTGGTTTCTGTTTTAGGTACGGTGTCCCTTCCACCCTGTATACATAAGCATAAATATACATATACATAAGCTTTAACCAAACATTTTGTTCCAGGCTTGGTGTTCCTTCAATACCGGAACGAAACCAAACGAGCGTTACTGCCGAACGAGATAACTTCTATAGATACTGTGAAAGCACTATTTGTAAGAAGTTTTCCCAAACAACTGACCATGCAGTACATGGACAGTCCGCTGGTCAAGATCTACATTCACGACTCGTCGAAAGATATGTTCTACGAATTGGAAGATGACAGGTTAGTGTAACTGCTCTGAAGTTTAATAAAATAACGAGCTGAGCTTTCGGCTGAATTTTTTGTAAGAAAAAAGTAAGAAACTTAAACCGTTAATCCATCTATTTTATAACTACTTACTTTTCTAAAATCGTTCCAACATGTTTCATCTACGTTATACGTATATTATTGTAGTCTAGTCGCAAGAAATTTAGCCGCCTGAGATCGGTCTGGATATATCGTCAGTCGTACGTATGTTACTACGTATGAGAAGGAATCACAGACAATAATTGTGCAGTTCTGATTAGTTTCGTGCCATAATCTTGAGTAACGGCATAATTGTACTATAATTAGTAAATAATACATTTAGAGCATCTCGTTTCTCTTTTCTTTGACTGATGTTATTATTGCAACTTCTTAAGTTCACCTAAGGTTGTACCTATTTATACTCGTGTGCCACCAAAATATTTTAATAGAAGACGAGAATATTCCAAGGCTTCGGAATATTAAATTATCTAAGCAAGGTATACAAATAATATTATCATTAGCAAATAAAAAAAGACATTTATTGTGTTTACAATTTGTTTTGAATTTCCGATATTTCCGTGATTATGGCGCTTGCAATATTTTCTCACGTAGGCCTACCTAGTATTACATGCAATACATAATTATGTTCACGAAAATTGTCTACGAAACTTCTGAAAATTGTCTATGAAAATCTTGTGCGTTTTCGAAAATTTAGAGTAAGGCTTTTTAAACTTCGCTATTTCGTTTCAAATAACGAGAGTAATCCGCAATCCGTAAACGCTGCAGCGTTTCAGGACGTCCGTGCGAATGTATGATTTTCAGATTTTTATCGAGTGGAGTAGAACTACCGTATAAATCCGCTCTTCAAAGCACTCAGAATCATTATAACCTGAAAGTATGTTATTTATATTGTAAACTAGCTCGTTTATGTAAAATAAAGTGATAAGTTATGAATTATGTACCTACATCAATGCTGGTATATCATAACTCGTGATATTTGTATGAATGTTTTAGATCTCAAGTAGAGTTCACAAAGATGGCCTGTTCACGTAAAAATATAAATCTAAATATAATGCAGAGGAATGCACAGAGCTTGAAACCCAAACTAGAGGAATTTAAATGTTTACTGTTGCAAGAAAAAATACACATAGCATTGATTAGCGAAACTTGGCTGAGGGAAGAGGTTTATGTAAATATTAATCCATGCAATATTTAAAGAAGAGATAGAGAGGATTCGTATGGTGGGGTTGCTATCGTAGCTCTTAATTCATTACATGTACAGGAATTACAGGTAAATTCAAATAATCCGGGCATCGAGCTATTGTGTAACTTAATAATTGTGGCTATACTAAATATATAATTTTAATTTACTGTCCTAGTTCCGTTCATACTACACAATCCGATTGGGATAGAATTTTTTCGTTTCCAAATAATTGTAGCGGGAGAGCTTAACGCTCATCACACGAATTGGTCGTATAAAAATGATAATAGAGGTAAACAAATTTTTGAGTCAGCATTAGAATTTGGTTTTACATCTCTGAATACTGGACAGCCCACTAAGATTAAATTAGTGAATAATATCTTGCAATCTTCTTCACCCGATGTTTCATTTGCATCTGTGTATATCGTAATTAATTTTGACTGGAATGTTATGAACGAAAACTACGATGAAAAACGTAACTACTTAGCCAACTGGACTGGTTACAGAAATTATATCTTAGATTGTTTTTCGCTTTCTGATGTAGACGGTGATGTTCAGGTTTTGTATGATTATTTCACCTGTCAAATAAATATGAGTAATGCACTCATCGGCTATCTATTCAATTTTGCACTAGGCCAAATAATAAATTTAAGCCGAAGGAATATTGGGGGGCAGATATATGTAAATTAGTTGCTGAGCGTCGATTATCACTCAAAAAAATTAGAGGGAATCCAACACCAAGGAACCTTTCATCACTTGCAGGAAAAACTTTGAAGGCTAAACAGGCAATTCAAAAAGCGAGATCTAATGACCATAAGAAATTATGTGTCCATAAGAAATTATATGAAAATATTGATCGCAAAGTCTCAGCTTCAGACATGTGGCGTCGATTGCGATGGGTGAAGGGTTATAGGAAATGTAATATTCAGTGTCCTCAGGAGTTGAAGAGAGAAATGTTATGTGATCTTGCACCAGATTATGCCGTTTCACTAAAACCTATCTTTACATCTAGGCACGTGTTGCTCGAATCTGAGTTTAGGTTGCAGGAGCTGAATAATTGTTTAAAGAAAAAAGATACTGCTCCAGGTGAAGATAAAATCACGTATTCTATTATTTTACATCTGTGGTAGATGTAAAATTGTACTTACTCAAAATCTATGATATTATACTAAATTCTGGTATTTTTCCATTGCAATGGCGTGATATTAGAGTAATCCCCATACCAAAGTCTGATGCTGGCTCAAATGCTAGCAGCAAACCAAGACCTACATATTTCGTTGCTGTCGTGTACATGCAAAATATTTCATGATATGATTACTAAAAGACTCGAATGATATGTGGAGAATAATGGAATTTGGTCGCCAAATACAGTCGGTTTTAGGAGAGGACAATCCAGCTATTATTATCTTACACGTTTGGTGACTCAAACTCAGATAGGCGTTTCAAATAATTTCTCAACGATAGCTAGTTTTCTTGATATTAAAAGTGCATATTAATACACAAGTTATTACAGGTTCTTGATAGCTTGGGTGTTGGTAAAAGTATTTGCAAATATTTATGGAA
The DNA here is from genome assembly GCA_964057025.1 of Standfussiana lucernea. NCBI lineage: Eukaryota > Metazoa > Arthropoda > Insecta > Lepidoptera > Noctuidae > Standfussiana > Standfussiana lucernea. The sequence goes on from OZ059784.1 coordinate 5,245,158, forward strand.
TTTTCTTAGTGAACGTCACCTTAAAGTTGCTGATGAGTCCGCAATCGATAATATGGTCAGATATGCACGAAATGGCTTAGCCCAAGGTGATCCCATCTCTCCGTTACTTTTTTAATATAGCCACTTTATTTTTTGTAGGGATATTGTTGATGTGTATTCGTGCCAATACGCAAATGACTTTGTACTGTATTTTTAAGGATATCACAGAGGGTCGGAACTAAATTCAAAATGCTTGAAATACTTTTACAGTTTTATTGGACGAATTAGGATTGGAACTATTTATAATCGATATCGATATTCAATTATTTATTATTTAATTATTTTATATATTGTTTTCAGTAGGGGAATAGGCAACAGCAAATACAGCTTCTAATAAATAATAGTGAACTTAACAGTGTATGTAATTATAAACATTTGGACGTTTGGCTAGATAAAACATTACGTTGGGTAAACAAATCAACGAAATAGTTGAAAAAATTCAAAGGCTTCTCAATTTACTAAAAATTCTTACGAGTACCTCTTGGGGTGTCCATCAGATCCATCTGCGTAGGCTTTAGATAGCTTTAATTAGAAGTAGGCTAGACTACCGGTGCTTTTTATATGACAATAGTGCTAAAATAAATATTTACAAATTAGAAAAAAATCAAAATCAGGCTTTAAGAGTAGTAGGGGGAGTTTTATAAGAAGCACACCGACACACGTTATGGAGTGCGAGCTCTGTGTTCCTCCACTGCACGTTAGGAGAAGATGGTTAGTATTCAAATATTGCTTACAGTCATATTCTATATCCGTTAATGTAATAATAAAACAGCTTTCAGAGCTTAGCGCTGTTAGACACACCAGATATTGGGCAAATAAAAAGCTTCAATTACTTGTTAGTGTTTTTGAGGGGGTTAGGAAGGGGAAAGTATGGATCATTCATACTTTCCTCCCTCCGATTTTAGAAATGTACTCATTAGATGTATGGGCAACTAGAATTAACATTCAAAATATAATAGAGATTAATTTGGACTCAATTAAAAAACATAAGAAGACGTATGATGTTGATTCAATCAAAGCAGAAACTTGGAGATAAATACCGGATAAGTATCAAGAGTATTATAAAATATCTACTGATCAGTCTCGGAGCGCTAGTGATAATGGCGCTGCTTACTATGATCTTTTGAATTCGGATAATACAAATACCTGTTTTAAAATAAATAATTTTGTGTCAATTATGTCTTTGGGGCTTTTTGCAATTTCAGAAGCACTTACTTATATTATATCCATTGAAAATAAAAGAAAGATATTAATTTGTGTAGATAGCAAAAGTGCCCTATAACATATAGGTACTCGTACATAGCTCGATGCGCCTCTGGTTACAGAGGTGCACCGCTAGCTTAAGAAATTCTTTCTACAATACACAATCTATCTAAAACGTTCTCGTATCTTACGTTCGATTTGGGCGTGAATAGAATCACACTCCATGTGCGTACGCCCGGGTAATAAAAACTTATGATCTATAAGCAAATCTGGATTCAGTTTGCTTAAGCATAAAATAAAAACATAGTAGCAACGTGGCCATTTTTATTTTACCCGCCACACGTATCGGATTAAAAAGTAACTGCATCAAAAAAATTTAACAGGCACCACACAATTTGGTTAGCGCCACGTCCTCCATCAGTTTTGCTTCTCATGTAGCAAACGCTTTTTTTGCTGTAACAGTCGTTAATAGTTAAATTGAAAGTTCTTAAAAACCGTTTGTAAAAAACGATATTAGTTTTTTAAAAACGTTGCTGCAGATTAAAACAATAAACTCTTTTAACATCGCTGGACTCTTCTTTGTCTTTTTTTTTTCATTAAATAAGCTGAGTCAGCTTCAAGTTGTTTGATATCAAGTTCCCTCTTTATAGTTTCAGAATCTGGCGTCAAAGCCAGTTTTAATTTTCATCTTGTATGCGTCACAAGTATTATCTTCTCTTCTATCTTTATTACCACCTCGACACATTTATTTATAACTTATTTAGGTACGCATATGGCGATACGCATTTAGGGACGAGTTGACTTATCTCATTATGCATATCACAATAAAATAATATTACGTACCTATGCAATAATGAGATGAGTAAACTTCACTCTTTTTACTTTTTTAGTATTTTGTTCTTTCTGACTCAATTCGATGTGCAATTTGAGTTTTACGAAATTGTAACGCAAATACTGACTCATCTCCTTTTTACCTTAATATATATTAATGTCTACCATAGAATTATGCAAATAACTTGTTTTTAATTTTTTATGACATTACCCTTTTACCTTAATTAACACCACAGAATTACGCAGACAGAAGGTTTCAAAGTAATTCTTCGCCTGCGGGCGGCTGGATCATCTCTTTGCGATGAAAACTGTTACAAGCTGAGCACTGATATAAATTGCTTTTGTACTTGATTCTAAATTTATTTTTTCTTCATTATTTAATAGAAGTCGGTTCACAAATCGAAGAAGGCCGCCATTTAAGTTATACTCTATTGTAAATAAGTAATCTAGCATTTTAAAATATTGAAACCTTGTATAGTAAAATCCCGAGCAGTGCAATGTAAAGCATACGTACCAAATAATGATATAATTATATATATATATAGGATATGTCAAAAATAAGCGATTCAGAAACCCAGTCTAAGATTCCTGTTTTGCCAAAAGTTCAACAACTTCAGTGGTTGTTGAAACGGTATTTGTATGTGTTTCAGAACTTTAAATGGATATATCGGTATAACGTGATAGTGTATGCAATACGAGTATGTGTTGTTGTATTTTTTACAATAAATTGACAGCGTCATTACGTCACACGTCATATTGCGACGACTACATCATTTTAAATCGAATTGATACAAATTTCTTTTGCCACGAATCTGAAAATATGGCAACGTAAATAAAAGTGGTTCCACTTATACTGAAAGCTCAAGTTAGAAAGGTTCCTGGTATCGTTATGAATTTGCTTTGCCTCATCGTGTCTGGCTTCAAAGAAACCACTCTATATCATATCATATCATGTCTGTAAGGTATTATATAAACGGCTTTCTGCGTAGCGAGAAGCGACAAGCGGGAAGAGCATGAGATTTTATGAAACATGTCACCTTGGTTTACATTCGAGTAATTCCTAGATTATTTTCCCCTACCATAAAATCAATAATCTTAATCGATTTCTTGAACAGAATAAACAAATAAATGTAAAATATCGTAGTAAAAAAAACATGCTTCAGAGTGTCGTCATTTTATTTCTCGTACTCTTCTCAGCATCTGAAAGGGTCATGATAACCATATCATGGAAATGCATACCAAATAACTAGTCCGCCATCTTTGGCAGTCTACCATATTGGATTTAGAATAATGTCACTTAGGTGCATTAACATCCAAACTAAACTTGTATGCAAAATTTCAGCTCAATGGGAAACCGGTAATTGGGTTAAATTTAAGTAGTTACAGGTGAAGCTAATAAAGGTGTGTTAAAAAAAAATATTCGACCAAGATACATTATGAACACATTAAACGAACACAAATGCCCGTTTTAATAAAATAAAATGAATAACCCAATATGTTTACACTGTTAGAACACTTTCCTAGCGGCGTTCGATCGAGGAAAATCCATCTAGAGCTCTTTTATATATTTATGTGACGCGAAGTGAAAACTGGAGCAAGAAAGTACAAGTAAACTTAGTTACTAACTTCAGCTTTATTTTATTACGTACAGTAACAGCATTATGTGCTTCACGGATAAGGGAATTAATTGCCGAGAGAGAATGATGAGACTAGAGGTGAGAGCTAAAGGAAAAAATATTTTGCAGTAAAAAAAAAATGAAATAAATGAATAATAATGAATGAATGATGAAATATTTTCCACATACGATAAATCGTGGGTTAATCATATCATTAATTGAAATCGAGGTATTTATCGTGAGCCGTTTTAGGATTCAGAGTTTAATACCATTGGAGTTTTAATCTGATATGAAATCGTGTTATCAATATCGCCTTTATTATTAATTTGACAGTGTTGGTAATCGAAATGTAACACACCGCACGATATTGACAGGCGTCCTGATGCAATCTTTTCCCAATGATTGACACTTCACTGGCCTGATGTAGGTAGTGTAGTTCAATATTCTCTTATTATGTCGACATTTCTCGTGACCAATGTGCAATGTGCATCTATGGCTTTTTCAAATACCAGGAACCCACTTTGAAGAGATCTATATTATAAATATCGGGAAACCGAGACTACATATACTATATATACCGGTATTGAACTACACAAACTGCCAGTTCTCACAATTCAACAACGTAACCATGATTTTGTTTTTTTTTTTTAAATTGAGAATGTTCACAATAGCGTTGTATTGAACTTTGAAAACTTGCTAAATATCGGATGGTAACAAAACTTATTTTATATATCGTCTCACGTAAATCGTTCCTGTATACTTTATGAATACAGTACATCGGTATTTTAAACATTAAAGTTCAGTGAGACAGTCCATTGAAATTAATAGATTTGGTCCCAAGAGATCACAATGTGAACATTGTTATTATCCATTCCTACTGTCATTCCTTTGTTCTGTGATCCGTTTCAACTATAATAATTATATGTTATTATTGTTATCACGTAAATGCATGCGGTTTAGGGGCGATGGAATGAAGGGATGTGGGGTTATAGTTTATCCATAGAGAACCATGCACACACGACAGCTTGCTGAATTCAATTTATCCAAGTGATATGCTACTAGTAGTTGTGTATATGTGTTATGCAAATGGACATGTTAATTTATCGTTTAAAGTTATACGTTACCAAACAGTTCCCGAAAGGTACGATCGATACTTTCCGATTAAAAATTCTGTATCACAGTATTTCACAAAAAGCAAAATACCAGACCTACATAAGGAATGATATTATGAGTTGCGATACGACAACGTAAGAAGATTTGTCAAAAATTGAAAAGAGTATGCTTAGTTGGTTTGGTCAAGTTTAGAGGTTGAGTGAGAGGCAACTAACACAAGGCTTATGTGAGGTGAGCGGCACGCCGGCGCCGCGTGCGGACGTCCTAGAATGGCATACGCTTACGTAATTGGAGAATTTGATATACAATATACACGTGGACGTGACAGATTATGAAGGATGGTAGCAGGTGGTGAGTTTATGTATGTATACACAAGGTGTAAACACACCCTTCACGAAGCCGTCTACCAAGTATTGTTTACATCTAACTAGTAACTCAATACAAACGTGAATGCTGGAAAATATTTTTTTGTTTTTGAGTGAAAAATCACGGTTTACGGTAGGACTCAACGTAACCACTCAAAACATCGCTGATAGATGCATTGAATAGAAATGGGGTCATGGAAGTAATTAAAGTAAAGTTATAATAACATTAAAAACCAGTATTTTTTTTAAACTTGTGAAAAAATTTAAACTTCTACGTAAAATATTTCCGTAACTAGAAGATTCCCGGGTTCTAGAACAAAAACAAAGATCACAATGACGGGGAAAACAAAGTGCCTTTTGTCTTCGTAATGGATCCTTTTATATCCATAATGTATGTACTAAGTAACTGTGAAACACATCGTCTACCGACCAGAATAACGCGCTGAACAATCTCCTGCAGATGTAAAGCCGCGATTTAATCACTATATGCAACCACATGCCCTTTATTTCATTTAAATACAACCAAAATAAAAACGACAGCTGTTATCAATAAAGTGAATTGTTTTGCAATACTAATACTGTATTGTGTGGTTGTTTGCACAATCAGAAACTAAAGCCCTCAGTAAGAACTTTAAAATTATAATGATTTCACACGTCAACATTCAGAGTGAAATGAAAAATGTTTACAAAAGGACAATTATCTGGCAGCTGCAGCGACACAGTGTTAACAACGAAGCAATCAATAGAAAATATTAAACAACCAAAAAAACTGTTATTTACAACAGTCGTAGTTAAGAAAACGGTATCTAATAATACTGTTTTGTTAATTTCACTAGTTTGTATTTTAATGTTGCTAGGCAGACTTAATCAGGACTATTTCAAGTCAGATTATCGCTTTATAAAAATAATCATAGTACCATGACGAAACAGTGTTTTACGGACATTGTACACGACTTGATCAAGCATTTTCCCTGTCAGCTTTAGCTCACATTTTAACCAGCAACAAAGGTGCGACCTTTGTGACCGTTGGCCATTAACAAACTACCAACAGTAATTTTAAGAACTGAAGACATGACAATAATCTACACGTGTATATTCTGCTCGGGCAGAATACACGTGTAAATTATTATTACCACATAGACTACACTACCCACTTGTATCTGGTCAAAGAAAACAAATATGCTATCCAATTGAAAACATCAAAATTAAAAATAACAGAACACAACATAACTTTTATAGTGGAAGGTAAAAAGTTATTTATTTTACGCTTGGTATTAAGTGTATATATTGGATACCAGCACAAAACGCGTTCGCATTTTTCGTTTTTCGAAACAACGTTACAGTTTTCAGTTATCACAGCCATGTAGGTAGAGGTGGAAGTTTGGTATGTACCCCACATTCCACCAGATTTTAAAAAAAAGTCCACTTTTGACCGCTATGCCAAGATGGCAGATATATATTAGGTACTCAGGGAATAATTTAGTAGGGAAAATATTGTATTTTGGTTCAAAGTTTTACCTTTATCAATAATACAAATTTGTGACTACAGCTTTATTCTTGTAAATTAAAATATTACCTTTACAAGTTTCCTATTTTTTGGCCAAAATACATGAGTTTTTCAATTTAAAGTTAATGGTTACGGTTGTTCCATATATTGATAATCATCCAAATAGGAACGTTAATAAACCTTTCTAAACACTGTTTTCATAGCTGAAGAAAACACAGTTATTTTTGTTAACAAAACATAATTAAGTTACTTCGGTTTCACTTGCGACGGCATATAAGTACACAAGGTCAGCTAATCTAACAAAGTAACAATATTTTTATTAATTCATTTATTCCAGATAATTATAATGGAAAACACAAAATATTAATAATCTCTCAGAGAATGTTATAATTGCTATACAAGTTTTTATGTAATACTATTTCATTTTAATATTTTTGCTGCAGCCACTCTCTTATTGAAATCCAATGCATTAAAGGATTAATAAACACAAAGCAGCAAAAGCAACAGTTTACAGTCGGAACAAAAGTATTTTGCTTTTGATGCAGTGACGGGGTGAAAGGGCCGGGAGGGGGTGCGAATCGATATCTAAGGGCTCAGTGATCCTGACAGGCCATCGAAATACTCGCGCAGGTTTTCAATGTTTTTTTTTAACTAAATTACGTCAAATATGAGTGCGTTCGATATACGTGACTAGTTAGAAGTCAAATTGGAGGCATGGATAAACGGCACCTGATTAAAAAATTATATTCACGAATGCAAATGCCAATGCAAATATTTTATACGGACAACAACACGTAGAGCGGCTTTAGCGTCATATCAGATTATTTGAGTAGGGCAGGATGTCAAAGTGGACCTCCCCGCGCACACCATTTGTTTTTGCTAATGTATTATTTAGTTTTGCACTACCGGAGTTTAGCTCTATGAGATTTTCGTTCGAATAGATTTTATTATTTGCTGCGGCCTAATTTTTTTTTAATGAGAAGCTTTTTTTTGAGCGATTTCGTTGTTTAATAGTAAAACGGGTGGATATTCAAGTTTAAGTAGGGCTTGCAAAGGTCGTTTGGTTGATGATCACCCCTAACATATCGAGAATTCTCTGTGCCTCGAAAACTACGTTAGGTAAGCTGTAGACCCCGGTTATTTGTAGATCTTTATTAGACGCCCGAAAATCGGAGCACCAATTTTACCAATGTAGGTACACTTTTTACCCAAATGGGTTGTGTTCACGGGCAGCCGCTCGATGCAAACTACTGGGATCCGGTTGTACGGAAAGCCGACTCCAACTTAGTTGGGAAAACGCTAGGCAGATGAATATTGATACCCTACGTTCAATGACGACAACTTTATTAAATGTTTTATCACGATTTAAACCTTCATGCCTATTCACTCCGTTCCATCATAATTTTGCAATGAATTTTTGCTTGAAAGCTGTTCTTAGCAGCTTCAAGTAAGTCGCAGTTCTCGGAAAATGTTCTCAATAAATGATTCTATAAAAGATTTATTTTCTATTTGTACCTGTTGAGTGGGAGGTTGTTCAACATAGTTACGTGAATATCTGTAGCTTGTTATTACGCTTCGTTGCCACTAGTACCATGGGACGCCCATGGGTGGCATAAAAACTCTAACACCAGGTTAGGCACTAACAACACGATAAAGAAAGAAAGTACCATTTTAAAAGAATCTGAAAATATTCAAACTAAGGCAAGCTGGTTGGCTGGTGGTACTTTGAAAATATAATAGGTACGTAGTGGTAGTGATCGAATAGAATCAGCAAACATTCATTATTTTCCCTATTATAAATCAAAGTTTATAAATAAATGTTTGAGAGATATTTCTTGACGGCATGCAAAGCCAAGTCAGAGGCCCATGTGCGGCATAAAAACTCTGACACCAGGTTAGACACTAACCACACGATAAAGAAAGGGCAAAGTAAATTTAGAAAAACGAAATATTTGTTGATGTTATTGAATAATTATTATAAAAAAACTAAGTGTTTTACCTATACTATTTTTACACCCTACAAAAATTCACAAGTACCTAAAATAATAAAGTGGAACTAGTGATAACAACATTCAACATTAGTTGCATTATTTTCAGATTCTTTTAAATACTAATACCAATGATTAAAAAAAACAACAGTAGTTCCATCATGGTACTAGTGGCAACGAAGCCAATTGAAAACTACCAGCTTCAGAATCCCAGGGAAAAAAATTAGTTACTTTTGCCATGATTCTCTACGCTTTAAAAACTTTGGGCTAGGAAGCTTAAGACATTGTTTCTTTGTGACTGGCCATAGGTAGTCAGGGTGTGGGCGACAGGAAACATTCGTGTGTAAAGTGGGCTAGGAATAATAAGAAATTATTAACTACCGACCAAGTATTAAGCGTTTTAGTAAAAGCAAAAGTTAAAGGTAATAAATAGAAATGTAGGTAATATAATTGAATAGAAATGGAGCATTGGTGCACCAGCGAAGCCATAGACAAACACAGCTTTAACAAGTCTCGTGCAAGCTGTGTAAATAGCAAAACTGGTTCAGACAAAGATGATAGTGAAAATTAAATATTGAGTGGATTCATATTTGTGTGTGTGCGTGTTGATAATAACAATTATTTTAGTTTTGTGTCATACATGCTTGATTTGATGAAATACCATTTAAAGCATTTTAAAACAATGGTTTTATTTAATATTTCTATTAATTATTACTTCACATATGCGGTATTCTGTTTTTACAATGAATAAACTTGTTCCATTTGCCATGGAATATTAAATCTATTCCATATTACTGTAATTATCATAGTAAGTTATAGCACCGAATACTATGGCAACAATCGACATCGCTATTTGTAGTGAATAAGATCGATATTAACTGTCACTATCGAAAAACTCCTCGAAAATAGTATTGTTGCATTAAGGTTAAAAATTGTGTTTCAATTACGCCAGTATATATTTTAGAGATATATAACTTTATTTGGTTAAAACAAATTAGTGAATAAAATTCCGCTATTGAAAAAAATTGCTATCTTTTGGTATATAAACGAACATGTTACGGAAAGTACTAAAGATTTATCGTCAAAAACAGTTTTTTTTATTATTCCTGTAAGATTTAGATTTTTCGATTACGATATTATTCACATTATGGATAGTATAAAAAAGTGTAGGTGTTGTCGCATATGTGATAAATGATAAGACAATTCACGTATGCGACAACTCCCACTAAGGTCGACTATACTTCATCTTCATTGACATTCATATACCTTTCGAGGATAAAAATAATATGTCAGGAAAAAAATATGAACCTGAAAAAGGAACTGCATAACTTTCGCCGGTCATAAGATCATGTTTCCACTATTGCCCTACAAATCCATGAAGTCCTCTATTGGAGTTTTTGATTGCAAGCGTATTCCAAATAAATTACTTACAGAATCCAAAAACGATAGTGAACTTGTTAGTTTGGTAAGTAGATCGCACACAGTAACCGCAAAACGGGATTATGAAATCAGGAATGTTAATAAATACAAACTGGCGAAATGTGCGAGTACTATTAGGTACACCTCTGCCTAACCCTTGTGGGATTACAGACGTGATGTTATGTAATAAATACAAAGTTTTTGGGTACCTAATTGCTTTTCCTAAAATAATATAACTTCGTCAACCTAATAGATCCATATCCATCAAACTAATAAACGACACAAACAGTAAAAAGACCTACGTTTTCGTTTTTAAACTCGAACGTTCATAAGGTCGAATGTAGCAATACAGAGAGTTTTGTACATATGACTTTATGTTTCTCATGTCCAGAAATAACATTGAATATGACATCAGAACATCACAGGATGTAGAGACATAAACGCCATTTCCTAAAATTTAACTATAGTACTAAAGTTCTACGTTAAAATTTAAAGCAACGCCATCTGTTGATTCAGTTTGTAAACAGATATTCTTCCCTTCGCCACTAGGATGTACAACTCTAACCCGAGTTGAATATTAATTTATCATCAGGTTTATCATTTTTTATTTAGGTATTTGTTAAAATATTTATTAGTTTATTTTAATTGTATATGTGTATTATTATCTATATAAGTATATAATATATGTACCTACATTTTCGAAAACAAGTCGTATTCTTATTTTTTTTTGTACCCTATCACAATTTTTGTCCAATTTAACTCAAAGGTTGACTGGTAGAGAATGCCTTGTGGCATTAAGTCCACCTATGTACCACTATTGTACATGAAGTTTAAATAAATAAATAAATATTGTTGTTGTTGTTGATTATTGTTTGTTTACGAGAGAGCTTTGTTTTGGTCAAAGAAAAAAAAAACTATGAATCACGCTCAATTTGTGAAGCAAACATTATACAATTATTAGTTTGTAGGTAGTTTTTTCCAGCCTATTTTCCAACAAAAGGCAACCAAGTGCTAACTAACATATGTGATAATGAACATTGAACACTGAGCCTGTACAAATGACGAAAGATTTAAGTTAAACTAAAAGTGAACTTGTAACCAACAACATTAAAATAGAATAAAAAACATGTTTGTTAAGAAAATATCACGTTTGACAGAGCCATTCCATTTCTTTTGTTCTGGCGGGAAAATGATGAATGCACGCTCGTACTGTGTCAAAGGTGAATAGGAAAGCGAAGAATTTAATGGCTGGCTCCCCAACAAACCCTATATTTTAGGTACTGTGCAAAATTCAAGTTTGTATCAGTTTGGGCCGAGATAGTTTACGATAAATATTTATAATGAATGTTGAAAGGAATACTCTTTCAATTTTCAGTTTTATCTCTCTGTACATTGGTTCTGCTACTCGACAATAGATGACGCTAAATTAAACGTCACACAAAATCGCCGTTGGCAACATTGATAACGAATGGTTTTGTTACTCGATAACAGAGGCGCTGTTGCTAATTTAACCCCGTCCCAACCCTGTACCCCTTCCCCCCTTCCAATAGCTATGTAGCGTAGTACATCGTCGGATGAACTGTTGGATGACCTTTACATGTACACTGCAGGCCAAAAGTTTAAGACCACCTTAATTGAAGTAGGAAAATAAAGTAAAACACCAATAAAATATCAAATGTTTAATTAACCAGTTTAACTATCTAATCAATTAGTCACTAATTAGTGTTTATTGACAAATTGTAATTTAAAAAAATAAGGAAATATTAACAGTCCACGCGAAAAAAGGCTATAGTTAACTAAACTGATGTTTCATCCAAAAATCCTCCTTTACATTGAATGACTTTTTTCACAAGTCTCGGCATACGAGCAATCAATTTGTTGATGGTGTCTTGTGAATATTGCTCCAACTTTCGCATAAAGCATTCCACATTTCTTCTTGCGAGGATGGGCCACGATTACGGACGTTCCTGTCAAGCTCTTCCCACAAAAGTTCAATTGGATTGAGATCCGGGCTCTGAGGAGGCCAAACCATGTTTTATAACACCCCTTGCGCCTCTTTCTCTTCTAAATATCCTCTGCATAATTTGAAGCTATGCTTTGGATCATTATCTTGCTGGAATATGAATGCGTCTCCAATTAATCGCAACCCGGAAGGAACGGCATTTTGTTCTAAAATGTTTTTGTACTGTTCCTTTTTCATAATTCCTTCAATATGACCAAATCGCCAGTTCCTTGGCTAGAGAAGCAACCCCAGACCATAATTGAGCCACCGCTATGCTTGACTGTTGGGACTACACAGTCCGGCACCATCTTTTCTTGAGCATTGCGTCTCACGTAAATTCTTCGTTTTGAACCGAATAGCTCAAACTTGGATTCATCGGTCCAAAGAACTTTTTTAAAATCTTCTTCAGTCCAATCTCGATGGGCAAGAGCCCACTGCATCCGCTTTTTCTTGTTTTGTGGCCTTGGCAGAGGTTTTCGGACGGCGACGCGACCATACAACTTTGCATCTCTCAGTCGCCGTTTTACTGTAGTCAATGATAAAGGTTTAACTCGGGTTTTGTTTACTTCAACGCGGATTTCTGGTGCTGTTAAGCGTCTATTTCGCTTGCTGGTAACAACAATGAAATTATTTTCACTAGACGTGGTAGCTCTCGGCCTTCCCGAGCGTGGACGACCTTGAAAACTGCCTGTCTCCCTGTATCGAGTTATTGTGCTATGAACACAAGTCTTTGATAACTTCAGTTGTGAAGCAATCTCACGTTCGGATTTGCCTTCATTATGCAAAACAACGATGGCAGAACGCACTTCACTGCTAATTTCGCGTGCTTTTCCCATTTTAAGACGTGTTCACTGTAGAAACCACAAGTTTAGACTAACTGAGATTGTTTGTGAACAACCCAAGTAAACTCTGGTAAGAATAAATTGAAACTACGTGTTTTCAGAAGCTAAATAATCCTTAATATTGACCAATGCCAAACAAAAGCAAAGTAATAAGTAATGAGCACACAATAAACATATTATTCCCGTGCGATCACCATGTACGGCAAGCCTATCCCTTGGGAGAAGCAAGCCAAATACTTAGGAGTCATACTTGACCAACACCTGTCCTTCGGGGCACATACCAAAGCAGCTCGCGACCGAGCTGCCTTCGCTATGAGTAGGCTTCATTTTATGGTAGCGGCTAAGAGCAAGTTGTCACTCAAGTGCAAGTTGCGTCTCTATACCGCAGTGATCCGTCCCATCATGTCGTACGCTTGTGTTGTGTTCGCACATACCAAGCCCCGCTATATTCACAGGATGCAGGCGCTCCAAAACCGATACTTACGTAGGGTCACGGGTGCCCCCTTTTACGTACGTAACGAACGTCTCCATGTAGACCTTAGGATGCCCACCTTATTGCAGTTCATGAAACGCCTCACCAAGCGTTTCTTCGATCGTGCAATAAAACACCGAAATCCCCTGATCGCATCGGCCGGCGGCCGCCCGATACGACCCCTCGCGTATCAGTCAGGTTCGCCGACCAAGGCACACACTCGTAACTCCCGACGACGCTATCACTCTCCTCCAGGAGAGCCGTAGGGAAACTAATACGCTCCTCAAGCGTAAACCCCGATCCAAACCGCCGTCTTTCCGCCCTCGCCGTCGAGGTCAAACTCAAACTCAAACTCAAAGCATTTATTTCAATTAAACCATTACAGGCACTTTTGAATGTCAAAACACAAAAAATAAACTAAGCTACAGTCCCAGTCACAGGGCATAATAACTTGTGAAAGTACTGTAGTTGCCCATTCGAAAGCGTAGATCTCTATGGAGAAGAATGGGCAAGAAACTCCATGGACACTCTTTTAAATCATTATGTTGTTACAAAGTCTCGGTTACATCATTCATGTCGAGATTAAACATATATGTGAGAACGATGTAGAAAGACGTGCGAGTAAGAGCGTCCAGAATAAAAAGATAAAATTAACAATTCAAAAATACAATAATCCATGGCAGCTGCGAGATGACCAGTCACAACTGACAGCGCCCGTTCACGAACATGACGCATGGATCAGCCATCATTCAACTCAACCATTTTGGAGGGAACTAAACGACCCGACACACGCGCCACCATCAGCGAGACATTTGAGTGAGCATGACATTCTCTCAACCGCCAGGGCTAATTCGAGTCAGTAAAAGATGTAAATGGTAGCTTTATCGTACATAGAACTCACACATGTGCTATGCAATTATATAATACTAAGAGACTGAATCTATACAATGCAAAGATATGTTTACAATCTTCTGCAGCTTCCACAATAACTTCACAAAGTAATCAATTAGTTTGCCCCTATGGTTGTGAAGCAGGACCAGCATTGAGCCAAGCATTTTTATCATCAATGTAATCTCCCAACTTATAGTATGCTTGCCTACATAGTGTGCGTTTTATACAAGATTTAAACTTCGTCTCATTCAGTTGTAGAATGCGGGGAGGTATTTTATTGTAACATTTTAAACAGTACCCTATGAAAGATGAGTCTACTTTATTTATTTATTTATTATTTATTTATTAAAACTTTATGCACAAGTAAAAAAACTGTACAAAGGCGGACTTAATGCCTTGGGCATTTTCTACCAGTCTACCTACTACCTACCTACTTTAGCTAGCCGTCCGTCGCGACGTCCCGGTAATTGCCCTCCCCGACCCTTGCTCGAGCCAGCCCGCGATGCTGTGCCAGTAGTTTTAAACCAGCCCATAAATAATACCACTCAGATCCAGCCTGTCCCCTTGCTGCCCTCCCCCAGCGACGCCCTAAGCCGAGGTCCGAGCCCCACAGGGGGTGCCCTTAGCGTGTAGTCGCTTAGTTTGTAAGTTTTTTGCCCTGGCTGGAGGCCTTAAATTCAAGGCATCCACAGGATAGTCCAGTTGAGCAGACGACAACCTCCTAGGTTGAACTGCGAGATGCCATACACAAAAAAAAAAACATATTATTAAGACTCTACCACCTGGCTCTAGCGCAGCGTTTGTCGGTGATTGAAAACAATAGTTGTTTATTGTCCAATAACTTGAAAGTAAACAAAAGAATGACTTCTTTAAATATTCTACATTAACAATAGAATATGCAGGTGCGCATTTCTTTTATTTATCTTATGGGACTTTATTACAATTGATAGATAATTATACTGTTTAAGCGCGGTCTTAAACTTTTGGCCTGCAGTGTACCTCCCCTACACGTAAAGTGAGTATGTTTATTTTTCTCGTCCCTCCCACGGTGCTATTGGATACGTCACGATCTGCTGTGAAAACATTTTTCCATTCTGGGATCCGTTTGCCAAATATTGCACAGCAATTTTACAGTTAATTAAATTATTTTACATCTAAAAATAAATGCAATCATTTTAGTATACCTTATTTAAACAATTACAAAATAAGTAGGAACTCAGTTGTAATTTTTTTTAAATAGGCAGGTCAGTAAGAATACTACTAAGTATATATTTTCATACACATGGCATAGGGCCCGGAATGAAAAATGATTAGACTAGAGCTGGTTTGTGCCATTTTTTTTTTAATTTCATTATTTGGATTTTTTATGATGGTTTTGGTTTAAGAGAAAAAAATTGCTTGTGTTTTTTTGACGAAAAGACCAATTTCAAGTACGTATGTATACAGAGATGACAGTGAGAATGTTATGTTAATGAAAGTATCACCTTCAAATTTCCGAACCGCCCATGTTTGCAAGGATTCTAATTCATTTTTTTTTTTGTAAACTATCTTAATAAGCCTTATATGTATATTAGTAATGAGCGCCTCTTACAGGCCGGGAACTTCAAACGTTTTTTTTCTTGCCACTTTTTCTCATTAATCGGTATCTCACCGGGGTTGTGTGATAGTTAATTAAGAAATTCAAGGTCCCGTTTCTTTTAAGAGTCTGCTTATCCCGGAAACAATGATCATGTGATACACTAAAAAAAACAGATAAATAAAGTTCAAGAAAATTGGAACGTAAAGTGTGCCCAGGCTGCGTTCTATCTGCGTAAAACAATAAAACAAATTAACCTCAACCCACATTTATTAATCGCTATACCTACATGTATCTAATTCAAAACAGTCTCCCTAGAAAACTTATTCACTATTAGGTTTCATGTTTAAACACAATCTTCGTTCTTTCTATTATGGTAAAGGTTCACCTCGAACCCAATATTTTTGTCAAAATGAAGTAAAAATTTCCGAAAATTACTTAATCTAATTTGAACAATATGTTTTTTTTTTCCAAAGAAATACAGCTCTGTAAATTTAATGGGTGTGTTAATCCGTAAATTATTACAAACTTCAACAAACTTTTGGCGGCTGAAATTCATCATCATCTTCCTGCCCTTGTCCCATTCTACTCGGGGTCAGCGCAACACGTTTTCTTCTCCCATTCTACCCTGTCAACCGTCACTGCATCATTTACTCCTTTCTCTTTCGTATCATTCCTCACACATCCATCCATCTTTTCTTTGGCCTTCCTCTCCCTCTCCATCCGTCAATATTTATATCATTACTCTTTTAGTAACATGCGTTTCATCCCTCCTCATTACACGTCCATACCAAGACAGACAACTTCCTTTCATTTTTTTTGTTACAGGCGCCACTTTTAAACTTCCTCTAATATACTCATTCCTTACTTTATCCATTCTTGTTACTCCACACATCCATCTCTACATTCTCATCTCCGCTACATACAATCGTTTTTTATCCATCTTCTTCACAGCCCAGCATTCTGATCCATACAGTACGACAGGCCTAATCACAGACTTGTATAGTTTCCCCTTTAACTTGAGGGGCATCCATGGATCACAAGTTGTTGCAGTGACCTGTCGCCATTTCATCCATCCTGAGTTGATCCGGTGCGATACGACCCGCTCTACTTCGCCATAAGCGACCCGAGGTACCAGAAGTTGGAGCAGATCGGTATGGGCGTTCCGGCAAGAGTGATAGGCACAAGACTCGAGAGACCGCCGAAATTGCAAAACAAGAATTCCGTTTTGATTCTACTTAATTTCAGGCCAACATTCTCCAGTCTTTGCCACCACACCTTCATTCTGCTCTGGACCTTTTGGCCGGTCTCGACAACCAACACAATGTCACCGGCAAACAGCATACACTAAGGAACCTCTTCCTGGATGTCCGACGTGAGAGCGTCCATTATCACCAAGAAGAGGTAAGGGCTGAGAGCCGACCCTTGGTGCAAGCCGACCGCCACATTGAAGCTGCGGGTAGTGCCCACTGTAGAACAAACTTGGGTGCTGCATTGACTGTACATCGCACGGATCAACTGCACATACTTCCCAGGCACACTTTTTTCCTTAAGAGCCCACCACAGAACCTCATGGGGTACCCGGCCGTATGCCTTTTTGAGGTCGACAAACACCATGTGCAAGTTTTTATGGGCACCTCTGTATTTCTCGCACAGCTGGCTGATAGCGAAACTGACATCCGTCGTTCCCCGACCACGCATAAAACAGAATTGGTCCTGTGAAATTTCGCTCTCTTCTCTCAGTCGCCTTTCAATGACTTTCTCCCTAACTTTCATACTATGTGACATGAGCTTTATCCCTCTATAATTGTTACACTTCAGGACATCACCTTTGTTTTTAATAATGGGCACCAGCGAACTGTTACACCATTCGTCAGGTATGGCTTCTTCCAGCAACAGTTTATTAAAGAATAAAGCTAAACACGTCCATCCGGCTATCCGCAATAGCTTCCACACTTCAACCGGTATTCCGTCCGGTCCTACCATTCTTCATCTTCTTTTACTACAATCCTCACTTCATCCACGCTAACCGTACTCACTAGTCCTTCATTCCCTGGTTAATTTTCAAGCACACCACTCCAGTCATTCTCCTCATTCATCTGTCTTTCGAAGTAACCCTTCTATCTATCCTTAGTTTTTTCATCATCCAAAATAACTATTTCAGCTTCGTCTTTTACACATTTTACCTGACAAACATCCTTCGCCTTTCTCTCTCTTGCTCTAGCAAGCCGGTATAGGTGTTTTTGGCCTGCTGGACTATCCAGTGCATCATAGAGCTTATTCTGGGCGTTAGCTCTCGCTTTAGCCACAGATCTCTTGGCTTTTTTCTTGAGAACATCATACTCACTCTTCTTTACAGCTTTCAAACTAGCACTATCATTTCCAACACTGCCATTCTTTAAACATCTTCTTTTTTCCTTCAGCACATTTTGTATCTCTGTCGACCACCACCATGTATCCATGTCTATCGTGCCCTTTCCTTTCGTCTCACCCTAAATACCTTTTGCAGCGCTCCTAATGTACCGAGCCATCTCATTCCAACATTTACACTTTGATCTTTTATATCACCCATTTCTATCAATGATCTATCGATTATCGTGGTATGGACATGTTGCGCGGAGGAATGAGGAAAATGTAGTTAGAAAAATGTTGAGTATGAATGTATATTGAGTGAATGTATTATTCTGTGTATGTAGGCAATAAGAGTAGAGGAAGACCAAAGAAACGATGGATGGACTGTGTGAAGGATGATATGGTTAGGAAGGAGGTAACTGTTGTGATGACTAGTAATAGAGAAGTATGGAACAAGAAGGCATGCTGCGCCGACCTTAAATAAATTGGGATAAGGGCGGGAGAATGATGCATTCCAAAATTGATATCAGTTATGTAAAGGTGCTATCCTCTACTGTGTATGTTTTTTTTTTGTAAATTGTTAGGATTACTTGGGTATTAGTCTTCATCTTTATTAGCTTTTGTCCACCGGTTTGGTTGCTTTATGGTCGCAAATTATTCCCTGGAACGTTTTAAATAATTATAGTTTATGTATGGCACTCGAGGATAATGTAGCTTCCCATTAGTGAAACTACTTTCGGAATCGAACCAGTAGTTCCATTACTTCTATATCCAAATTTAGATACCTCATAAAAATAGTATAGATTTCATATATTTTGGGTTAATTTTAATATTTTATTTATTTATTTAAGATCTCGGAATCTTCTCCTTCATTTGATTTTACCAAAAAAAATCAGTGGCTCCACTTTTTTGGATGTCATATTGATTTTGTTTGCATGATATAGTCTTTAGCACCCGAACCCTCTTAAAATAGTTTGACACCATGTCTACCAAAATAGGTTTAATAATTTAGGCGCTACGATTGACCAAATAAATTTAAACTCAAACTCAAAGCATTTATTTCAATTAGACCATTACAGGCCCTTTTGAATGTTAAAACACAAAAAAATAAACTAAGCTACAGTCCCAGTCACAGGGCATAATAACTTGTGAAAGTACTGTAGTTGCCCATCCTATGGAGAAGAATGGGCAAGAAACTCCATGGACACTCTTTAAATCAATATTTTGTTACAAAGTCTTGGTTACATCATTCATGCCCAGATTAAACATATATGTATGTGAGAACGATGTAGAAAGACGTGAGAGTAAGAGTGTCCAGACTAAAAAGATAAAATCAACAATTCAAAAATACATTAATCTATGGCAGCTGCGAGATGACCAGTCCCTACTGACAGCGCCCAAAGACAAAAGACATACATAGACTGCTAAAATTTTAACCTTTCGAAAAGAAAAGCGAGGACTTCAATTTGTTAACAACCATTAAACCAGTGGTTTAAGAGGTCACATCGCTAGAAAAAATAATGTACATATGCAGATTTGATCCTTCTTTCAACGTGGGTTAAAAATCGGTAAATCTGCGTTAATTTTGAGTACGTAAAAACCGTATTATAGAATACAGTTCAGATATTTGATACTAAAATGTTTGATGAAAATGGACAATGAAGTGAATTAAGTTATAGCTAACTTCTGGAGGGCAACATTTGGATAATATTAACTTTAGTTGATAAAAAACTAAGTAGGTAAGTTAATAAACCATCGGTAAATTTTCTGAAATGTTAACTTTCTGTCTCAAAAAACTAACTGTCGCTTCACCGATGTAAGTTCCTACTATAACTTCTTCATCCCATTAAGGGCCCAGTCTACCTAAATTGACTGGTCGTCGAATTTATCAAAGTCATTCTTTAATTCATATCATTCTCCTGCCCTTATCTTAATTTATTTGGGGTCGGGGCAGCATGTCTTGTTCATTCATACTTCTCTATTACTCGTCATCTAATCACTTCCACACCTCCTTTCTTGCCATATCATCCTACACACAGTCCATCCATCATTTCTTTGGTCTTCTTCTGTTCTTAACACATCCACACTCATACTCAAAACTTTCCTCACGGCAGTTTCCTCACTCCGCATCACATGCCCATACCAAGCCAACCTATGGTCACACAACTTTACAGTAACCGACGCCAATTTGAGGCTTCGCCTTATGTACTCGTTTCTTATTATATCCGTCAATATCAGTCATTCTTCAGTTGAGCCATTTATAGGAACTTTTATTTACACGGAGATAGAATTCAATCTTTTCCCCACTCGCAAAGGTAGCGTATGAAGAAGAATGGACAGGAAACTCCATCAAGTGTCTTTTCATATTTGTTTAATAATATTCCGTACAGCCACGAGTGATATGTATACATACGTTGAACTTTTTTCAAATTCATGCCAACACAATTGCTCAAAAACTTGCAAAATAAAGTGCACGAGCTTCAATTTAAATCTATTTAGTCGTCAGATTCTATAAAACTGATGTACCTATTTATATCTTTCAATTAACTGTAAACAAAATACTATCAGACACCTTTTGAGTTTAACGTACATATGTATTCATGTAAACTTTTGAAACATGTACACGATACCGTTTTATTATCTTACTAAAGTTGTTAGATTTTTGGCAAAACAAGGTTGCTAGATCGAGTTCCTGAATTTCCCCTATACGAAATAAATTTTTCCCCCATACTATCTACTTCCAAACAGGAAATGAAACAAACGGAGAGAATCCCCAAAAATTCTGGAATGATTTTTCTTGTTTTTTTTTTTTTTAAAGATCTAACTACCAAAACCCTGGCATAATTAACTTCTCTTTACTTAGCACATCGCAAAAGATAGCGCTTCTATGTATGTCGTCTTCATCGTCACGCGCATTCGCCCTAGCGGGCTTTTACGATGGCCAGTAAGCGATTTATATGACAATTCTTTGGTCGGTATGAAGGATATCTAAATTAGGAAAAATCACGTTTTACGGTTGGACTCAATGTAACGCAATCAAAAAATTGATCGAACATCGATGCATTGAATAGTACGGTGGTCATGGACGTATTTAAATTAATGTAAAGAGTTGGAACTTTGACCTCCAATATCTCCGTAGGTAACTAAAAGGTTCCCAGGTACCTATAAAACAAAAAAAAAATATCGCAATGAAGGGGAAAACAAGTGCCGTTCCGCTCTTTTCATTGGAGGCAGAGAATTTTAAATAGAAATAAAACACAGAAAAATGCATCTATGAAATTGTCTTTGTTTGAGTGATAATTTTATGCCATTAATGTTTGAATATGATGTGGCCACGATAGATCACAAATATTCACAAATATTGCTACAACTACGACGTCCAAACAGAAAAAAGTAACAGCGTCAACTGTCTCTTAGAATAGTTTAAATACATCAAATAGAGGCAGATCTTACCTGATCTGATCAACCAAGACCAGGCGTTAAGTTAAACGGCCAGTATAACATAATACTAACAAAATAATCTGCAACAAGAAAGATGTGCATCGAAAAAGTTCTACTGCTCAGTTTAATCAAAATACTACCATGTACCAACCACTGTTTTCTAGTCATACACTGGCTAAAAGTAGGCACTGTGGACACTGTGGTACCATTTTCGGTAATGAGACAAGAAAGCCGTTCCTGTAATTTGTACGACAAGTATCATCTATTTATTTTAAGAAAATTACCTCGGTAAACCGAACATGAACTTTAAAGCGCTTAATTTCCAAAGGTAGAGGTACTTTTTGATAAATTGGTTTTCGAAAGATTAATCATGAGTTTACAGTAAAGTATCAGTTGCAAATCCTAAACGGCGCAAATTGTCACTATCAACAGTTTATTGTGGAGAGGTGGAAAATTTCCAAAAAAAAAATTAAAGTTGATTTCGCCAAAGCAACCCAGTTTGGACCCCAAGCTGTCGGCGTCGAAATTGTTGCAAATTAAGTCGAATACCTATCACCCATTTCAAGGAATTAGAATTGTATACAGGATGATTGGTAATTGGGTGCATCCAATTACCAATCATGTTTACAATAAAATACGTTAGTAATTACCTGAAATGTCATAATTCCATGAAATAGTCATTCTATCGGGTGCTATGAAGTCAGAGAGTTTTATTTATGATTTTGACGATAATAATTCTGTAAAACCATACTTCTAACTGTCACAATCAACCAATCATCAATATACAACTTGATACTGACCTGTATATTCTAAAAACGTAGGAAAAATTTTATTTTACGGGATACCATTGTACTTTCGCCTTAATTTGTATTGTTATACAAATAGGCATACACAGCCACGTGAGCGAAGCCACAGGTAAAAAGTAGTACTAAATAACCAAAAAAAAAAATCTAAGCATGCATTTTTAGCACAAAGCAAAAGAAAACGAGCTGTTTTATCCAAAATTACGTGTTAATACGTCAATTTCGATAGAAATAATATGAAGAAGCTATTGAATCATTAAAGTGATAGGACATGTTAAAGAATAAAGCATGTAAAGCTTCAAAGAGCTAGATTAGACGCACGCATGTTTTGAACAGTTTAGGCGGGAGCGAAACGGGACGAGTTTGCGCGGAGAGCTCTCTTCTATTGAGGGAGGCTCGCAATCAGTGTCCCTCCCGACTCTAGACTATCCATACAGGCGCTCGAAGAAAAAGTTCCGTTTTCGCGCGTCATGATTCGGCCGAGTAGAAGTTTTTCCCATGTTCACGACTACCGCTGCCCGTAAGTACCTTTTATTGTGTACCCGTAATTATGTTGCTTTATTTTAATGCACACACACACAGTTCTATTTTTAAACCTTTCCCTTATTTGTTGTCATGTTGTTGTGTTTAATTTTATTTAAGTTGAAAAAGTTTTTCGTTAATTTGTATAGAGTGGTTCATTAATAGTGATAATATGTGTATGTGGTGATCGGGCGGATATTATTTTTGATGGCAGCGTATTTTAAATTAACTATGAATCGATACGTACGGTACATTTATGTTTTATCGTGCATTGTTTAACAATAATTCACGGATCGTTTAAATTACAGCTAAATACACAGTAGTTACCTACTGTGTATTTAGCTGTTATTAATAATAATATTTAATCAGTGTTGCCACTCGAAAATTACTTTATTTAAGAACGTGGTTGGCAGGTACAGTGAACTGCGCATCAGTACAGTTATAGTTACAAACAGTTTTTATTTATTTTGACTTATCAAGCGTAAATTGTATGTCCTTAATAATTGTATAGTTAATAAAAATGAATGTAAAATGAGATTGGCTATAACAAACAATGCAATGGATAACATCCACCAACATTATTAAGAGTGTAATTGTGTTATTATTCATTATTTATTCATTATTTGTAACATAGCAAATAATATTGACATACATAAAAATATTGTACACCCCATGGGTATGTTACAGTGATACAATAATGCTAATTGTAAGAACTGTCTTGTCACCTGTGACAAACATTAAATAAAAGAATTATGAATTACGATTAATTGTACATTGACACTTCATGTTTTACTATTGAAGTGCAGTTAATAAAAAATAATAATAATAATATCAAAACAGTGTTGCCAGGTGTCGTTATTTATTGATTTATGAACTTATTGACGGTATCTTATTTTATAAATAGCAACGATCCATCACATAACTAAACAACCCCCTAACTACCAAGATTCTTAAATTATAAATTTTAATTTTTGAGTGAACTATGACAATGTTGCCACTCGAGGAAAAATTTAATTACATAACATCACGCCTTGTAATCCTTCTGCCTTGTGTACTAGGTACACTTAGTACACCCACATTTCGCCAGTTATGTTTAAGTCCTATGTAACAGGTGGGGAGAAAAAAAAATCTAATTCGATCAAATTAAGAATAGAATTATCTATAATATTTTTTGGGATACCTACCGTTCGTGTTAACTGGCACTTTAGTGGCTTATTTTCTAAACAGTTTTCTTGTACTTTTCTAAAGGTCGTCTGGTTTATTTTGGTCAGGTAATACTGAATGTAGAGGAAAAGTTTCAAATTAATCTTTGGAAGGCTTTTCAAGATGTTTGGTCCGCCATCTTGGATTGAAGAAGCCTATTAGTATGTTTTTCATGCTAACAATACTGCTTAAATTGACATATTTTGAAGTAAGAGAAATACATAATATTTAATACTTAAAACTACCTACCTACCTTCTTTTTGGATAAACTACATTGCGACAGGACTTATGTAATCCTCGCAGGAGTAGCAGAGGTGTTTAGTACTTATCCATGTGTAATAGGGAGGGACGGCTCCCTATAATAATTGCCTCCAACCGGACATCTGATATGGCTGCTTCTGAGAAATAGTTAAAGGAAACATACCAATTACTGTATTTTTTTTTACGTGGAACACTTGTCTTTTAAAATACAGCATGGATTAGAAAAGTGCGGTGAGCTGTCCCATATAATTGGGTTGAGTAGTTATTGAAAGGGGTTGAAACATTTTTGTCTAACATATATACGCATAAAATCTGTGCTAAAATGCAACACACACAGGGTAACTAGAGTGCTACAAAAATCACCAAAACAACATCAGGAAGACATAGAAGAAATAATCCTTGGATATTTATCTTTGCTAAGGTTGTTGCTGATGCAGGTTTTTACTGTATCAGCGGATGCTGATACTGATGATGATTTTTTCAAATCAATATCAGTGGATGCTGATTCTGATATTAATAAATTACTTTAATTAAAACATATCTTACTATAAAATTGTTAATAAATGTTATATAAAAATTCAATATTAACAATGTTCGTGGTTGTTGACTTCGCCAACAAAAGAGTTGAGATCTAAATGGGTGCCAATTTCTGTAGTTAATCCAGACATTTATTTACAATATCATACATTATTCTAAAATAACAATTTCAATCCAGACATTTATTTACAATATCATACATTATTCTAAATTTAAATCACAATTTCTTGTTTTTTCTGCTACAACAATGTAAGCTATACAACGAAGAAGTCAACAACCACGCACATTCTTAATATTGAATTTGGCTTCCATTTTCGCCTTTATATTTTTGATGGGATTTCTATATTAATCTAAGCGATCTATAATTATTCTGTGAAATGTATGATTGAATTATCAAGAATTATAAGTAGAGTGATTATGGACAAGTATTATTTTATTAAAACACTGCCTCCCTACCCGATAATCCACATTTACCTGAAAATGGAGAGCGCATTAGATGAAAGTCGAAAGAATTCATCAGAAGTGATATTATGGAACTTAAGTCCGAAATACCTGAAGTCCAACACGACTGTACTTCGACAAAATATTTCTTCGACATGACTTAAACAGTAAACTATGCGAGTTAGACGACATAATTATGTACTTCTTCGAAAACAATGCTACGCCGACATGAGTCAATTTTGCCGTACTCTACTCCAGCATGCTGTACTTCGACAATATCTTAAATCAACATGACCCATCTCAGGCACGATCTTCAAAACTGTTAGGTATAACACGAAATAAATTATAACTAAACTTGTATTTTATGTTTTCTACTCATCTCGCACTGCCTCTCTACACGCAAAAGTCGCCATAGGTAAAGCTCATAAGAATCCTTAATTCCAGTCAACTTTCCATTACACTCACTTCCTGGGTGAAGACAAATTGATCAAGCTGAAAATATGATAACTAATGTTTAGGAAATAGGAAATTAAATGATTTGGCTGATGCATAGGCGGGCAATTTGTCGAGCAGATCGAAGTTGATTTTTCGCGTGGAATTTTCGATTTACCAAGCAATACAGGTACCGTTTTAAGGGAAGCAAAACATGAAACGCAAAAAAACGAACCCTACATTTTTAAAACCTTCTATTTTACTAGCATTGTTATGAGTAGTTAGTTTGGGTCAAATCTTGCACTTGCCCTTATCCGACGGAGATGAAATTTTACATAATTTTTTTTTCAGTTTCGATGAAATAACATTTTTATGAAAAACTTGACTTGTTTCTATACCTTGGATTGCGTCCAGATGAGGGAAATTCTTCAATGGTCAACTGCACAGACACGATTTTAAAGCTTCTTAATAAAAGCTAGAATTTATTACAATACCTTATAGAGTGATATCGATTGGCTGGCAACACCAATATCCAAGTATATTATTGAAAATGTCGTGCCTTCTCTTTGTGAGGGCAGTCCTGTTTCCCACAGCAGAGCCTTTGCCCTGATTGTAATAGGCTGCTGGTATTATTATACAGGGTGGATGGGCAACGACGCACAAACCGTTATTATTTTAATAGCTATTTACGTAATAGTATCAGTTTCTGGTAATAGATGTTAATAGTGTCTGTGTGTGTGTGTCTGTTTCTGTTATATTGAGCACGCCACACCGACAGATATTTTTTTTTATGTCTGACTCTTTTCTAATTACCTACCTAATCAGGGCTCATTTTATTTTCGTTTCTTCTATGGCTTAGAACAAGTCTTTTAACTCTATATACCTTTTTTAGTTGTCTCCGATTTGTGTTGTATTTAGTCAAAAAAAACAAAATTCCAACATGACCTCGGTTCTATATTTCGGATTGGTTTTTCTTTTAAATCAAGTATTCAAAAACTCGAACGTTCCCTTTAAAATTATTTAAAAAACTTATTTTTAATGAGTAAGTTAGGAGTCCCTCATCATATTCCGTCCAATGAGTGAGATTAGTTTCTCGACACAGCACATCAACTAGCGCCTTAAACACAAGATCATTAAAGCGTTTGTTATAAGTTCTCATTTAAAAGAGAGAACGCAACAGGTAAAGATACTGTAACATACAACAGTCTACCTCTGAAATGAAACGAAAACTTTTGGCAAAACATTACACAGATTAACCTCGTTAAACGACAACTGTTGATGCACACAACAGCTGAAAGTTGTTCTGTTGTTAAAATTACGGCTGATGAATAAAAACACATACCTACACATTCCCTCTACGTCGATTCCCGTTATGTCGATTCGTGAAACAAATGGCATCTGTTTTAAAAAATTTACGCTTGACCTCGAGGTTTGTTAAGTACACATAAAACCAAAAGTGTAACACGTGTGTTAAAAATCAATTCATATTTTTTACAAAATTTATGACTCATTCTAATAACTACACACATCAAAAGTGTCTAGGGATCAAGCATTTTTATGCGGATTTCTTGAGATTGAGATGTGGCTTTGTAATAAATTTATGATTTTATAAATTTATATGGATCCTTTTTGGTGCATTTCATAATTTGAATCAGGAACTCTCAATCAAATTCGAGTAAAAGATGAAAATAAGCTGTCAATATTTTCCCTATAAAAACATACAACGCATTGAAGACATTATTAGTGCTACTGTTTCCCTACTACTGATTAAAACCAACGTTATTATGGAGCGGCGACGTCATTTAAGCAGGGAAGAAATGCTCAGAGCCGTGGGAATGATAGAAGCTGGTTCCCGGCAACGTACTGTGGCTTTAGCTCTGAATACAAGTCAGAGTGTTATCAGTCGACTTTGGACACGATACCGAAGCACTGGTACCGTGGCTGAGCGCCATGGAGGACGGTATCGCTGCACCACACGGAGACAAGACCGATACATTCAAATCTTAACTCGAAGAGCTCCAACAATAACCGCCATGATGTTAGCCGTGAGGCTTCATCACTCTTCAGGGAACTTAATTAGCGACCAAACAGTCAGAAACCGCTTGCATGAAGTGAACCTTCATTCCCGAAGACCGCTACGGGTACCACCTATAGCAATGCACAATCGTAGGATTCGATATCAATGGGCTCTTGAACACAGAAATTGGGCAGAAGAACAATGGCGTTTCGTGTGCTTTTCTGATGAGTCTCGTTTTGGTATGAGACCGGATACAAGACGTATACGACACTGGAGAACCCCTGGACGCCAACAGCGATTAAAATCCTGCCAGGAAGTCCATCCTTATAGTGGTGGAACCATCATGGTATGGGCGGGTATTTGGATCGGCGGAAGAACTGAGTTGATTTGGATCAGAGGCAACCTCAACGCTCAAATTTATGCTGAGACGATTGTATCAGACGTCATCGTTCCTCTACAAGTGCAAATCGGTCCCTTATTTCAGTTAATGCATGATAATGCACGACCGCACACCGCAAGAGTTGTAAGACAGACTCTCGCCGCAGCTAACATCAATGTCCTGCCCTGGCCTGCTCAGTCGCCAGACTTGAACCCGATTGAGCATGCATGGGATATGCTACAGAGAAGAGCTCTGCCGAATATGGAGGGTATCCAGTCGCAAGAAGACCTTTTTTTGTTGTTGCAACGAACATGGGCGGCCATTCCACAGCGTGATTTGGATGAACTCATTTTGAGTATGCCAAACCGATGTTCTTGTGTTGTTAGTGTTCGCGGTAGAAACACGGATTATTAATTGTTTAAGTTACCCAATAAAATTTTAAAGAAAACTGTTATTTCAGTCTTTTTTTCGAACTTTAATGTTAGTGGTTCAAATGTCAAAAATCCCTGTATTAGGAAAATGGCAAATTTCTTTATTAATGCAAAGGTGACTTGGTTTATCGTTACTGTGACAAACGAAAACACTTTATTTGATGAATCCTTAAAGAAAATTTTAATTAATATCAATCAGGAGAAAAGTTATTGCAAAAATATATGTTGATCCCTAGATACTTTTGATGTGTGTATATATTCTCCAAAATATTGACTAAAATCCTCTGTTTTTGTTAAGCATTGGATGCTTTGATTATTCTTTATTTATTTCTTTTTAAGTTAGCCCGTATTGTCCCACTCCTGGGCAACGGCCTACCCCATTCCTTCCATTTCTCACGATGGTGTGCTTCTTCTCCCCAATAAGCGAGGAAGCGACCCAAAGGGTCCCACCATCTTCGGAGGATAGATAATCAAGAGGAAAATAATGTTATTTTTCTATAAAAATAACATTATTTTCCTCTTGATTATCATTGAATTTATATTTATGAAAATTTCAAGACATTGATGTCTTCCTGGCAACCAACGACAGCATACTTTTTCTTAAATAAAGTTTATTATCCAATCTTATTTATGTTGAAAAGTGCTTTCAGTCAATAGAATAAAAAGCTTTTGATCTTCACTGGCGTCGTCCATTGCAGAACGATTTCTGGGTTTATGAGATTAAGATACTTGAAGAGCCCATGAGTACCTACTCCAAAACGCCTTGTCAGGCTGTGTAAAAAATTATTTACCGCCGCCTGCCATTACTTGTCGCCTGAAGTATTGGCTGCCTTTTTTAACTGCAAGCATCCCCGGTAATTGGTTTCCGTTGTAGCTTGCTGTCTAAAGCGTTGAAATACTAATCAATTATTGAAATAAACTTTGTTGCACCGAATAGATTTTGTTTTATATTATGGCTAAGTTTCTGATTTACTTTGGAATTTTGTTAAAAATACTATACTAGGCTTAGGCTATACAGAATATGCTCTTCCACATTAAAGCTGTTCTGGCTCTACGTCCGCATCATTCCGCCTGTTACGTTTAACTGTATCTGATAAATTGGGAAACAGGTGTGAATTCAGCTTAACAAATATGGCAGACAAATATGGCAGTATGAAAGACGGAAGTGTTATATTATATTGCATTTAGTATTTTTTGAAAAATGGTTCACAGCTCTCCGTTATTTGTAGTCTGAATATGGCTCTGATGGATCGCATTTGCGCTTTAAAAGCGATTTCTCTATTTGTAAAGTTTCCTCAGAATATACATATCTTAATACAGATGCTACAAGACCATGGTAAGCTGTAAGTAGTGCATCTGTGTTTAATGTTGGAGCAACTTCACATATACAAGGCATAGGATGAACTACTAATTTTTATTTAGCGCTTCAATGTGATCCTTCCAATTGAGCTGCCTGTCAATTATCAAACCTAGAAATTTTGCACTATCTACATCGTGAATTTTGTTATTCTAGTATTGGACCTCCATTTTCAAACTAGTTTTTTTATGGCCAAATTGCATTATCTGTGATTTGCTAAGATTCATTCTTAGATTGTTATTATTAAGCCAAAAGATTATTGCAGTTAACGCGTTATTGTCATCATCTTCATACGATTCAGGTTTATCACATGCTATTATTATCGTACTATCATCAGCAAAGAGTGTTATTGGAAAGACTATAACTTTGGGCAGGTCGTTAATATAAATAAGGAACAGCAGAGTACCCAATACTCTACCCTGTGGTACACCAAGTATGCTGTGCGTTCTTTAGACAGGAATGTTACTTCTTCTTTAGTCTTTAAGTTTAACTTTGTTATAGCTGTGAATTATTTATTTTTGGAAGGAAAATGCTTAATAAGTCCAGAACGTTACCTCTTATACCATATGAGTAAAGTTTGTTTATTAAAATATTATGGTCAAGTAAATCAAAAGCTTGCGTCATATCACAGTAGGCAGCACAGACAGGTGTCTTATTATCAATATTAGTCATAAATTTATTTTAAAAAGTCAGAAATAGCCATGTTTATTGTCGTGTCTTTCCGGAAGCCTTTTTGTTCGCTGCAAAGAATCTTTTGTTTTTTAAAGTATATGTAAAGCACATTATAAATATATTTCTCGAATATTTTGAAAAAAAAAAATGGCAAAAGCGCAATAGGTCTGTCTGCATTTGTTGCTTTATTAACTTTTTTAAATATAGGTTTCACTATGGAGAACTTAAGAGGGTTCGGAAAAATACTGTGGGATCACCCACAGTATTTTTCCGGTTTACACAGGTTAAGAATATAACTCTAATGTTTGGAGATTAAGTTGGCAACATGTTTTATAATTTTAGTAGAAATTTCATCATAACATATCCTACGTCATCGGTGTTTTTAATACATTTTATAATGTTAAATATTTGGATCGGTTGACATGGATGCATGTACATTGATTTTTGTTTATTTGTAATAAACGCACTTGATCGTTTTCTGTTTTATTGGCTTAATTTTTTCTATGAAATAGTCGTTGAACTGTTCAGCAATAAATTAAGGTTTGTTAATCGTTTTATTTTCAATTTGTATAGTATTTATTGAATCATTAGGTAGATTTAATTTGGAGTTCTTTATTACTTTCCATGTCATTTTGCTTTTATTGTAAAACACAAATCAGTATCCATACATTAAAGGGAGCATTAAACGCAGTTTATCTTACATTCAATATTAACTGAAAAAATACAATAAAATAATAGAATAATCGTTCGTAAAAAAAACAACTAAATAAGAATTTAAAAAATAGGCAGTGATAGCCTAGGCGGTCATAGGTCTCGAGTTCGAATTCAAGACACGCACCTCTGATTTTTCGGATTCTTATTGTATAATTATCGCTTGCTTCGGTGAAGGAAACAGCATGTCTGAGAGATATTTCTTGACGGAATTTAAAGCGAAGTCGAAGGCACTAACCCATAATTAAATCAATTACCTAAAACCATTAATTTGCCTGGTTGGTTAGCCAGCCTTTAAGTATAAGAAAGTTATAGATGAAAGCCTATTGCCCTGTTGGCGAGGTCAGAAAATCTAAAGTAAATCTGAGCAACGTTGGATCTGGCCACGGATTTGGCACATCCTTACTTAAGCTTTTATTTTTTGTAAAAAAAAAATACTGGATCATTTTAATAATCATTATAATTTTTTACTATTAACTGTTGGAAAAGATTCCATCCGAACGCAGACAAACAATCAGTACGCCTGTAATCCCCGAAGGGATCCGGGTTTCGATCAGTTCTTCAAGAATATTCTAGATGTTTTATTCGAGTTTTTTTCCAGAGCTCATCTCCGGGACATCCGCGACCGCTCTGTTCTGCGTCTCTTCGAGTCTACGGACATAGGAGGAGGTGCCTTCCCTGGTGCTGTTGGCGTGGGATCCCTCGCTATGCCGCCCGCGGCCGCGCCCGCTTGCTCTGGACCACCGAGCTGGGATCAAGTAAGTATCACCTTGCATATACCTAAAAAACTTTGAGATTTGGAAGGTCTGAAGGTCTGTCTGTGTGGTCTTTCGACTTCGTTTCTTTTTTGATTTTTAAGGTCTTGTTTGGTGCGGCTGCTTGATTTTTCCTGATATTTTAATCTACAGTTGTTTTTTTTTCGTGAGAGTAATTTAGCTTTTTACATTTTCATCATCACGCTACAGCAATATAGAAATGAATGCCTTTGACACCGAACTCATCTAGTTTCAAAACATTACTTAGTTTTGACTAGTGAAACTGTTTCGAAAACCGATTCAGCGACACAAACCGAACTGATAAGTCCAATTCATCGAGCATACAGTGCAACTTGTTATCAAGCTGCACTAACTTGACAACAATAACAGTCACAATACTTGCGGCTATAGCCCAATGAAGCGACCAAAACATGTTGGGTTTCTGCTATTATGTTTGCCCGCATGATGGAGGCATGAATCAAAGCAAAGAGACTATTGTTAGACATGGACTGTCTCTGTAGCTAGATATACCGGACGAAGCATGATATCGGACGAATCGCTCCAGTGAACGGTCCACTAGAGTATGACTGTTAAATATTCAATTTCATATTCACATGACATCTTATGAATCAACGTCCTCATAGGAACGTTCATCTAATACTCTTTTCCTTTATGTTTCGATCATTCTTTAGGCAAGGATACTTTTTTTTGAATTATTAATTGACCGAAATAGATATCTATTATTACTATTGGTAGAATATGTACGTATTGATTGATTGATTGTGTGCAATCAATATGTACACGATAAAAATATATGGAACAGCTGATTTAAAAAAAGATCGATGAAATTTTGGTATAAGATTGATGCACTGAATACGTGACGTGTTAAAAAATACGTTACGTTACGTTAACGAGTTAGAGGATAAATGAAACATACGTCGTTGCTCAATGATTAGTTCATTTTATTTCTGTCAGGCCATCTTTTGAAGGCACTTCACAGTTTTTAAACATCTCAATGATGTGTTTTATTAGTCTACTTAAATGTATCTGTTTTTCTTTTCCTAGGACCAGAGCTACTTCAGTGAGCCTGAGATTGATTCGGAGTACCATCACCAGCACGTGCATAAGACCAAGGTAAGTCGAGGTCCACCTGTGAACGTCGTCATCATGGGAGGTAAGCCTGTTTTATAACTTTCAAGAAACATAAATACAGCGGCGCCGGTATCGTCCTTCGTAATTATAATCTTTGGTCATGTCGTTTTATTTTTCCTTTTCAAAACTTCGACAACTACCAACTTGTGTACTTAAGTAGCTGCATCCGTTTAGGAAAGCTAAATAAATGATGATCTAATAATTATCATTTTACGACGGATTGGAAGGTCACCGACGCGAAAACGTTAAATTTCCTATGAAAAATGGGGGGTTCAGAATCATGTCAGTACATCATTCTGAACCCCCCATTTTTCATAGGAATACGTGTTAATCGTTTTCGCGTCCGTGTCCCTTCTACCCTGTATACATAATATAATAATAGAACTGATGTTACTTAAATGGCGGAACGAATTATTAAATTTATCACATAAAACGAAAATAAAACAATAGCATCTACACTTTAATGATTTATTTAAAAAAATGGTAACAAATTGGTAAGATGTACTTAAGACTAAAGAAAAAAAAAATCAAGTAACCATTTAATGCATTCTTATAACTACAATAAATAATATAAACACTTAAGTGTTTCGATACCAATGACTAATTTACACGATCCATACCAAAATCGTTTGGCAGCCTCAATCAATTAATTGTAGTATTTTTGATAAAACTAAATATTTCATATCATTAACACTTAAAATAAAATAAATGGCGTTTATATAAGAAAGACATTAGAAAATCAATGTTTAGTCGTGGATAAAGCTTGTCTCCTTGCCGTTTAACAGATTTATAATACAGTTATTCTACGTTTATACAAACTTGACATTGATAAACGTTTTATAAGCATTCGCCATCATTGAATACGTAATAATGAGTTAACAGCCATGGTCTAGCCACAGTATAAACATGGATATATATTTATACTGTGATTTAGCGGTCGTTAACAGTACTGTTGAGTAAAAGGTTCTTGGTTCCCTAAATGAAACAAAGTGTTATTGGCTTTTTCCATACGAAATTTCCCAGTATCAGCCCGGACTCTCAGAGACTGGCTTCGCGTCCGCGTCCGATTGGTGACAATAGGCTTGTCTCTATTACGTAATACTTTAAATTAACTGGCAAGTGCGGATTTACTATAGATAGTACACTTGACCCTTTGTGAACATAGGTATGATGTTATGCTATGAACATAATGAGATGACAATAGAGCTGCGCCTGAGTTCATTTACTATGACTTTTACGTGTTATGCATTTACGTTATGATGGTTATAAAACATTTATGAGTAAGTGTGTTGGTCTTTGTACATTATAGTTAGAATCCAGAGGTTAAAAAGCGCGGCAGATCGGTAAGCCCTTGTAGTAGTGTGCGCCGCTGTATAGTTTCTTGGGGGTAGCCCTCCACGAGATGACGAGAGCCTTCTTGAAGGGTTCTGGAGCGCAGCCGCTGCAGACCTGCATCACTGCCTTAACCTCTGCTTCAGCTGGCTCCCTCTCGTCAACCTGCAATTGAAAATGTTTAGTATAACATACAGTTCGTTTTTCTACAAATTTGTACTGACAGCTCTTTTAAATGAAAAGTTTCATGTTGTTCCATTTTAAATTAGGTACGATTTGTGCAGAAATCTAACCTCGCGTATACACCAGCCTATAAAACTCGTATTATAAATGTTGTGCCTACTAGTTTCGTTACAAGTAGTACATACATACATACTATACAACGCTTGTAGAAATCTTCTCGAAAATATCATGAATCTTTACCAACAATGGTTAACAATACATGTCTGAAACTCATTATGCATGATAATAAATGTACACGACATGTTTTAAACATGTATCACAATTTGTACTTCAACACAACTTGTAACTGATACCTGATTGCCATAGTTGGAACATAGATTAGGTATACCTAAACTTAACTAGATTGACACGTATTATCAATATGCGCTCCCAGAAACCAACCCAACTTCGTGCCTTAATTAGTTTTTCCCTTTGTGTACTGTAACACAAACAGTTGAATGCAGATTTAAGATATCTATCTGCACATGCTAATGAAATGTTGCATGCTATTATTATTTTGTTATTTTTCATTCTTATTTTTTACATATTCGCATACTTATATTATAAAATAATAAAAAAAAACATTTAAAAATATAAAAAAAACATCAACATCCTGTATTTACCACATTTTATGCAAATAAATATACTTACTTACTTTCTAAATTTCACTTCGTGTGAAAGATAGCGAATGAAAGACAAAAACTGAAGTGTCTGATAATTATGATCTACATCATACGTCGTATGTTTTTGATATGTTTTCGTACAACCTCTACAAAGTAAATAAATAATTTAGGTTGTAGCGGCTATACGTAACAATAGCTTTGATAAATGCTGTTTAATAGAAATAAAGCGGATTCGGAGAGCTAAATACATACTCGTTTATTTATGCCGCCCATGGGCCTCTGCCTCTGACATGACTTTACATGCCGTCGAGAAATATAAAAAAGAACATAAAAGCCTTATATTACTAAATTAAGTAATATTTCACGTACAATACAAGTACATAAAAAAACATAAAGTAAGTTTTCTCAAGTCTTTTCATGATACACGTGTACTCTTATTATCCAATGGATGAAATATGAACGTAATAATTTTAAGATCAATAAATGGCTTTGCCTTGACGTGTTAATAAAAGCTTTGAACGTTTTATCTACATACGACAGTAGTGCAAGTATATGCAGCTGTAATCTTGATAACTGATATAACTAATAATAGTCCTTCAACCGTTTTCGGTTTTAAGAACAGAGCACTACCTCAAACGCTTTGCCTTATGAGGCGTGCAATTACAGCAAAGTTTCAATCTCGTTGCAATTTTAAAATATTTGAGCACTAGGTACGGCTACCGTGGGGTCCTACAGTACCCCGAAACACTCACCCAGAGGATTTCTCTTGCACGGCACTACTGTCCGACTAATCAAATTACGCCGGAACTGTTCATTAGAGATTTGCTTGAACGGCACAAATGTGGTCGTATAAATTCGAAATATTAGAATTTTAATATCGTGGCGGGTATACCAATACCCGTGGTAGTGTTTAAGAGTTAAAAAAATGACCGACTGATTGTATCAAGGTATTGGTTGAAATTAAGACGATTAATGTATAGAGGTATAAATCCTAGTTTATCAAGAACAGTGTCTTTACGGGTAGTCAGAAGCATGACAGTCTGACAACCCGTCATGTCAAGGGGTATCGTGTTACCCAGTACCTGGGTTGCGGATGCCAGGTGGGCAGTTGCTTCATGTAAAATACTGGTATTCAGCTGCATCCGGTAAGACTGTAATGTGACTGAATCGACCCCAAATTACTTGGGAAATGCTACGCAGATGATGGCACTATTAAAAATTTCAGTTACCTTCAGTAGCTCCATCAGTTGCAAATTGTTGGGGACAAAGAGTTTCAGATCATCCATGTAAAGAAGATAAGATATGACCTGACCACCTCTGTTCAACCGATAACCTAGACCTGAACCCTCCAGCAGTGTGCTGAGAGGGTTCAAAGAAAACCACAACGGACTAAACATATTATAAAACTTCTAAACAAAACCACAATGGACTCAACTATCACCCTGGAATATACCACGCTCGATCCTTATTGGTTCGCTGTTCCACTGGATCGGACGACATCCTGGATAGCGAAGGACCGTTCTCCAGCGCCCGCACACATGACATCAGGAAGAAGGAATCTACTTTATACAACTCCAGCATCCTCATGAGTCATGTATGAGGTACAGAATCATAGGCCTTCTTATAATGTATCCGACATGTAGACAGATCCCTTTGGGAGCGGTGAACCTGTTGGCTAATGGCCATATCAATGAGGAGTACATAGTTCCTTAGTACCGTGGGATCCGTTCCTACATCCATTCTAAGAGGCAGACATGATGGAATTACTCTCAATATGTTGGTTGATTTTAGCTCTCAAAATGCATGTAAGAATTTTATAGACCGATGGTAGACAAGTAATTGATCTATAATTTTTGAGCTCCGCAGTACTACCTGATTTATGGAGCAGGTGGGTAACTCCTGTCGTCAAGATCTGGGGCAGACACCCTGACTCTAAGGTTGATTGAAACTGGGACACCAAGCGAGCGTGCGATCTCTGAAACCACTTGATCCAGAAGTTGTGCAGTCCGTCCGGCCCTGGAGATTTCCAGTTAGGCAACAGATGGACTGCATGAGCTACGTCTTGGTGGCTGATATGATTGCCCCCATTTCTGGTATTGGATCACACGCTTGTTCAACCTCCAGGGGGACAATCGTGCTCAGTGTGACTGAGAGACACCGACCAAATGCTGCGCCAGAACGAGCACATGGCGTCATAATCCGGCAGACGCATGTCAGTCACACCTTGGTCCGGTCGTTCCTAAGCCCAATATACCCACCTTTCATCGCTTTGGAACGTGCAATTCTGAGTGTATCGCTCCATTTGCCGCTTGTACCGACGAATACCACTTGCCCATGCACAGATCTTCTGCTTTAGGAAGTCGATACGCTCTGTGACGCGGGCCAAATAATCACGATAGCTAATCTCGGTTCCCGTTCATTTTATTTATTATTAGACTTTCTTTCATTAGACTGTTCTACTTACTGTTTTTCTTTGCAAATTTTGCACTGGAAGGTTCCCAACAAAGCCGGCGAGTCCGTTAAGCAGCGACTGTTGGAACAGGGCTTCATCCTCCTTATTGTCCTCAAGCAGGTCAGGACTCAGGAGAGCTTCGTCAACAATTGATCCGTCCGACAAAGCCACTAAACCTCGTTTGTCTTTCTTTCCTGTAAACACAATTGAAAATCGATTATTTCGCGAGTTTGATCTAATATCGTTATACATATACCTACATAATCAGCCAAAATCGTTAAGTTAATTTTAACCGACTTCTTGTTAACTTAATTTTGTTGTTATGCAAAATAAAGGCATTTATCCCATCAGTGGGCCGCATTGCTCTGTGCAAAGGAGTGGGCTATGAATGACTATAATCAAATTTCTAACATGAATGTCATGAATAAAATTAAAACGTTGTTTGAGATAAGCGGGCGTTACGGGATTAAACAGAATATTGTAGAGTAATGATAAATATCCTTAGAAACCTTTCCTTAATCCTTAATTCCTTCTGAGAACTGTAGTTATTTTTGCTTTTTGTTTTGTTACCAGCAAAAATCATAGTGCCTAAAAATAGGTCAATAGAAGGTTCTTAATAAAAGCAATTGTTATGAGAAAAATCTACTTATTAAGTATCTATATATCTATTGTTTTCAACTATACGTTAGTATCTATTTTCTATATTTTCTGCAAAATTCTAGTCGTAAATCAAAGGTGGTGTTTGCAGGTATAATAATATGGATTTTGCACTGGAAGATATATATTTATTAAGAAATAATAATGACTGTAACAACATTATATTTGGTTTGATTAACCCAGTGAGTTGATGACTCACCATTGGGATTAGTAAGTAATTCATTTTACATAGTTTTAGTTCTCATTTGTTTAATGGCAAAATGGAAGTTCCAGTTACAAATTGTCTACTAATATTTGAATACCATGAGACTGAAGGCGCTGTAGATTTATCTGTCATAGACAAGTCATATCATAAGAAACTATTAAATTATTGGTAATATTTGTTGTCTCTGCAGTCGCTGCAAAGAAGATTGGCACAACGGGGCCCCCATAATTTCAAATTCGTTCATCATTGAAAGTATGTACATTATATAAAGCAATTACGGGGCTTTTCACTCCATGTAATATCTTACTGCATAGAGTAGAAAAGGAGAAATATTT
This sequence comes from Standfussiana lucernea, assembly GCA_964057025.1. Classification (NCBI taxonomy): domain Eukaryota; kingdom Metazoa; phylum Arthropoda; class Insecta; order Lepidoptera; family Noctuidae; genus Standfussiana; species Standfussiana lucernea. The sequence goes on from OZ059784.1 coordinate 5,284,314, forward strand.
ATTCAATTAAACCTGAACATCTAGATGCAATTATTTACAATATTTAAACTTTGAAACAGTGGCGGAAGCAATGGTGTCACCATATTCAACAGAAGGAAAGGCAGACAACCCTTATTCTTTAGTTATCGAGAATTCAAATGTGGCAACTTTATCAAAGTAGCCACATTTGAAAGTTCAATCCAGTGCTTGCATGTACTCGTTACTCTTGACGTCAGTTTTGGACTAACTATGACCCTAATTATTTTTATTTATTTATTAAAACTTTATGCACAAGTATAAAACTGTACAAAGGCGGACTGAATGCCTTGGGCATTTTCTACCTAATTCATTAATTTTTTTACTAAAACGAACCGTAATTAAAAGGCGCGCTTAACTTCGTGTAATAACCACGTACCTGTTGCTGCAAGTTCCTCTTTCAATTCCTTCTCGGGGTTATCTCTCTTGTCACGTTTGGAATTCCTCTTGAAATAATTATGCGACACTGTATCGTCAATATATTTGACATTAGCTGGGTTCAACAGGGACCCAGATAATAATACAGTTGTGCCCTTTGATGGACCAAGGGGTGACCTGGGGAAACCTTGACTCTGGACAGGGCCCAGAGATATTTGTTGCCCAAGGGCTCCGCCACTTAAGTGGTCAGAAACTGGCTGTACGCTGTTCAACAGTTGTTCGGAAACGAGTCTGTTGGCAAGCTGCCCGTTGATGTATTCTTGTTGGAGTTGTAGACCGTTCGGCAGCTGGACGGGGACCATTTGCTGGGCTCCGGCCAAGTTTAGGTTAGGTGCTCTTTGGAGCTGACCGCCGATTAAGAAGTTTCCGTTTCCAATAGGCTGTGGCTGTGGCGCAGGAGGCTCTGTCACGGCTTCGGTGGAAGCCTCCACAGGGGTGCCGTCGTGTCTGAAGTGATGCACGTGGTGATGCTTGTGGTCTTTGTGAGCTTTCCCTGCAGTCAGGGCCACGTGGTACAACTGGAGCATTGTGATCTCGCCCAACAAACCGGTTTGTCCTGCAAGACGGTTACGTTATTGTTACAGTTATTACATCGTACGTTATTAGGTTCTACTTGCGAAATTACACGTCTCGTGATCTGACACTAACTTGCAACTGGTTCTATGTCATCTTTCTTGTAGAGCAGCGATTGGTCCTGGCCGGATGTTGCTACACCGCCTCCCTTTATGATGTGGCCGACGAGCTGGAAATGAATGATAATGATGATGAATGATTGTATGAATATTATTATTGGTGCCAAAACTGTAATATTTACTGTTATAATAGTGTGGTAATGTGGCTTACTCTGTTGTTGAATCCTCTGCCAACACGTTCGCCGTTCACCCAAATCTGCCACTCACCGGTTTGTCCGTTCCATGATTGGCACGAATGATACCATCTGCGGAATATAGAATAGATGAATTAGTGCTGTGATGGACAGGGCACCTACTACTACACCTTGCCTAGCAGATAAAATTGTGTGCCAATTAGTGCTAGGGTAAGCTACATGCTTGGAACTTCTTGGAATTCCTTGTATTTGTATTAAAGTCTGTCGTCTATCTCAAAGTTGTATCAAAAGATCGTGCATTGCACAAGTCTTAATTAGATTTTTTGGTAATCAAATTCAACACAAAAAATAAAATGATTGATGTTACGTAGATACGCGTAACAGATAGTATTATATTAGGGGATAAAGTATGAAATTACCGTTTTATACTGCAAAATTAAAACTCGTTTTTTTTTATCAAAATATTTACCCTCATTATCTATACATTCCTGTCATTTAATTGGATGTTAATTTATGCCTAGTTTGCGATAGAACCCCCAGAGTTCTGAGTATCTAGATTCGACAAACTGTGTGAAAACATTTTGTACTGCTTCCTGTGAAGAAATTTTTTACCACGTAGAAAATTGTCCAAGTCACGAAAAAAATGGTAGTCAGTTGGAGCAAGGTCTGGCGAGTACGGAGGATGACGTAAGGTTTCTAACTGCAACTCCTGTAGAATTACAACGGTGTCCCATGCAGTGTGAGGTCTTGCGTTTTCATGAAGCAATAATGGTGAAGATCGATTCACGAGTCCGGACTGTTTCATTGCCAGTTTTGCCATCATTGTTCGAAGTTCGGCACAGTAAAAATCTGCTGATATTGCTTGACCAGACCTGAGAAAGCTATAGTGAATATCACCATGAAGAGACCACCAAACAGTTATCATTATCTTTTTATTGGTAAGCTTTACTTTAGGGCATTGTTGCGGCGATTGACCTGGGTTCAACCATTGCATTTTTCGCTTACGGTTATCGTAAAGAATCCACTTTTCTTCACATGTCACAATTCGATCCAATATTACTTGATTTCTGTACCGATTCAACAAGGCAGCGCAAGTATCAACACGCGTTTCTTTCTGCAGATCAGTCAAATCATGTGGTACCCATTTTCCATATTTTGTTATGTTATCGATTTGATGCAAATGATTCAATATTGTAGGCAAGGTAACGTTAAACCATGCTGCTAATTCCTGGGTAGTTTGACTGGGATCGGCTTCCACCATCTCCTTCAATTCAGCGTTATTCAGCTGTGTGGGGGGTCTTCCACGTGGTTCGTTCTACAAGTTCTAACCAGGGACCATCTAGTTCAGCCAGGTTTCAGGCTAGCTAAAGTAGACTCATCTTTCATGGGGTACTGTTTAAAATGTTACAATAAAATTCCTCCCGGCATTCTACAACTGAATGAGACGAAATTTAAATCTTGTATAAAACGCACACTATGTAGGCAAGCATACTATAAGTTGGGAGATTACATTGATGATAAAAATGCTTGGCTCAATGCTGGTCCTGCTCCACAACCATAGGGGCAAACTTATTGATTACCATGGAAAGTTATTGTGGAAGCTGCAGAAGATTGTAAACATATCTTTGCATTGTATAGATTCAATCTCTTTGTATTGTATAATTGCATAGCACATGTGTGAGTACTATGTACGATAAAGCTACCATTTACATCTTTTATTGACTTGCATTTTCCCTGGTGGCTGAGAGAATGTCATGCTCACTAAAATGTCTCGCTGATGGTGGCGCGTGTGTCGGGTCGTTTAGTTCCCTTCAAAATGGTTGAGTTGAATGATGGCTGATCCATGCGTCATGTTCGTGAACGGGCGCTGTCAGTAGGGACTGGTCATCTCGCAGCTGCCATGAATTATTGTATTTTTGAATTGTTGATTTTATCTTTTTACTCTGGACGCTCTTACTTGCACGTCTTTCTCCATCGTTCTCACATGTATGTATAATCTCGACATGAATAATGTCGAGATTTTGTAACCAAGATTTTGTAAAAACATATTGATTTAAAAGAGTGTCCATGGAGTTTCTTGCCCATTCTTCGTCATAGGATCTACGTTTTCGAATGGGCAACTTCAGTACTTTCACAAGTGATTATGCCCTGTGACAGGGACTGTAGCTTAGTTTATTTTTTGTGTTTTGACATTCAAAAGTGCCTGTAATGGTCTAATTGAAATAAATGCTTTGAGTTTGAGTTTGAAGTCAAAGTTTCCATTACGAAAGCGTTTAAACCAAAAACGCACGGTGCGTTCATTAGCAGTCTCCTCTCCAAACGCAGCATTGATATTTCGAGCCGTTTCTGCCGCATTAGTACCGCGTCGGAATTCGTATTAAAAAATTACTCGGATTTTCGAAGTATCCATCTTTTCTTTTCGTCTAAGCTGAATAAAAAAACATTTTAAATTCGAAAATCGAATGTTGCACATTATACACATATAAAAGAACAATCTCATAGGTATAATGTAAAAAAAGTTTCACTCGAATATCTCACAAAATGAAGGTGTATGCCAATTCAAAGTATCTATTACTATAAAACCTATTATTTATAAAATACTAAAAGATAATAATTATATTTATAGAAATAATTGGTATTGCAAAATATTCTATTGATCTAATATATTGTGATTTAACAACATTTATGCAAGCAGTAATCCAACCCGTATGAAATCCAGTTCTGTAGCATGTAAATCACAGTTAAAATTTATTAGTTTTTGTCTCGGTTACCTAACCTTACTGTAATTAACCGCTGAAGTCGAAATGTTGTAATTGCAATGCATTAGTATCCTGTTGGCATTAATCTTACTGGCACTGTTAATTAGAAAATTTTCTATATTTATTGATCTATTTAGTTTAATGATGAGTTTCAATTATTCTACTCCTTGGTTCAGTTATTTTTATTGTTAGATGGATGAAAATGGTCAATGCTTTACATACATTACAACATGCTTGTGATCCCCGGAGGGACAGGCACAGATTTAGGTGAACGATAAAAATATGATGTGCCCTTCGCAGTATTTTCAGGCCGTCAGTTCGACATGAAAGTATAACTTTTCATGTTCTGACCTAATTTAAACGCCAATATTTTTATAATAACCTATTTTTTAGCCAAAGAATTAGCATTGCCATTCAATGCGGTAAAACGGCCAGCCTTCTGGATAATTTCCCCGTTGACAGCGATGCGGATGAATTATTTGACGACGTTTAATTATTTTCTGTTTTTTTATTATATATTATTTTAAGTCTTTTATAGTTTGTAAATAATGTTTATATATCAGTTTTTTTTTGTTTGTGTATTTATTATGAAAATAGTCTCTGAAGTTAAAAAGCCATCACATACTGACAGACCGCCCAAGCGAAATGTGGTCCTAATTTCCTATGGTTACAATGTCCGTTTCATCACAACAACATGACCATTACCTGTCCGTGTTGGTCACATCTAGCACTTGCATAACGTTGGTGCTTTAAGAAACTCATTGAATGACGTGTCAGTTTTGTAATTTGGAATGTAACTGCTTTTTAAGAACATAAGCCGGATATAGCTATTTAGGTCTTGTTATTTTTACGTGTTTTTTATAAAACATCATCTCTATGATCCGTTGAGGGCTAGGCAGATGTTTACCAATTATAATTTGCTTTTAGTGATAAGAAGAGAAATTTGTATGGTGTACATAATAAAGAGTATTTTATCTGTTCTATCTACAAATAGTACGCCCACATTCCGCAATTATATGTTTTCGGTGTTTTGTATATTTGCGCTTCATAGGTATGCGAGATTTTATTTGGCAATAACGAAGTGTGATGTGATATTGTGATCCGAAGCTTACGTTCAACTGTTGGTAACTGGATATTTTACTGAATAATGTTTGGATAGGGATGCCCATTCAGTTAATATATTATTATTTGTTTTAATTGTATAAACGGTGAGATTGACGTGCGATTCCAACATTTTACCGCCGTATAAAATCGAGTCATGTCAACGACAGCGAACCGGTACATTTTGGTCAAGTCACGTGTATGCAAATTTTTATCTACTGGCTTCTGTCCGCTACTTTAGCTTATTCATTTATCGTCTAATTTTTAGGGTTCCGTACCCAAAGGGTCCTAACGAGACCCTATTACTAAGGCTCCGCTGTTCGACCGTCTTCTAGTCGGCCAAATAGGAAGCTCCAGCTTTCCAGCTATCTGTACTCTTTACTTACCGCTGTGTACTGATATGTGATTTCACTATGCGCAAAGTCTTCCACGTATGCATATATTTTGATATTGTGGCTACTGAATACCACTATTGGTTTACAATAGATAAATACTAACAAACATGGTAACCTTCGTATAATCCATAATTTGAAAAATACTAAAAGAATTGTGGACATATCCAAAACAGTTTCTATTGAGCAAATATTGGATCAACAAATTGTGCTTCTTAACTCAGGAAGGTGAGTCTCGGCATACACTCGTAGTATTGTAGTCTACTAGGTATAAAATAACGATATTATCCAGAATCATGTACAAATTGAACGAGTATATAGACAAAATCGATATTGTTGTTTAATCTATTATAGAACTGTGGAATATTCTGGACAGAAGCAAAACAAAGACAAAGGAACAAGAAAAATCTTTTCATTGCTATGTGATTTGCTTTTTAAACGCGTCTGGTGCAGGCATAACTTAGTCGAGACTACAAATTGCTAAACCAAGATTTGTTCATAAATCATCTTTAGTAATCTGTTTCTATTCTGTACTTAACCTAATTATGTGTAAGTCTGCATGCCCGATAAGTTCTTTAAAACTCTTTAATAAGATGCGGTTTTCATCTTCTTTTAGAGCATTAAATTTACTTTGAATGATTTATCTGTATCGACATGGTATAAACATTTAACTCGATATTTCAAGTCGTTGAAACCGTGACACGTTTGAAGGGGGGGGGGGGGGTGAAGTCCCACATAGGGAGAAGTGGAAAGCTATAGGGGTGGCCATTGCCCAATAATGAGACAATATGGTGTAATAGTTTGAAAAGGAAAGCCAGGCGATGAAGGAGCGAATATTAATCGATATAAGAGAAACAATGAATAAGTAATCATTATTTAATACCGTCTGCTCAAAATACCAGAACCGGAGGTCGATGACTGTTAGAAAGTGTTCTTACGCATATTGCGTGCACATTGCCGTTACCGCGAGCTTGTACACAGGAAAAAAAAGAAGAAATTGTCGTGCGTGGTCGCCATTGTTAATTGCTTTATGTAATACAGGGATGTCAAATGAATGGAAGCGAAGATATCCGGTAAATCACAGTACGAATGCAACATTCCTAATCGCTTTTGTGTTCTTTGTGACAGTAGGATTATATTATTTCCTTTTGTCTTCCCGTCAATCAATTCCAGGACATTCGATTATGTAGGGAGGTCTGTCAAATCTCATTTGCCCAATTGGATTTCCAATTGGCAAAATTATATTCGTTTGGGGGGGGGGGGGGGGGCAGAATTAAAAAAAACCCTTTAGTGCTCTTTCGTTTTAACACTTACCTATCTTGTGCCAAATTTCACGTTTCTAGGACCGCGCGGTTTACGCTGTGCGAAGTCCTATCATTACAGATTTTTGTTAAGTAGATTTTAGATGATTCTTGTGACATTTGCCGATCCAGGTCAGTAGTCCAGGAGTAGGTATGCCGTACAGTCGTGCTTAAACTAATTTTTTGTCTTAGTCAAATAATTATTTGACTGAGGCAAGTAATTAGTTTGCCTGTGTTGTCTTGGAATGTTTCAATTAACACACCGTGGGGATCTAATTAGATGACAATAACTTTGTATACATTACATAATGAGTACTACCTAACTTGTAAACATGTACCGACACTGTTGTATACGTTGAATGTCTTTTTTATAGTCGATGGTAGATGCAGATTAGCGACATCACTCTCCTGCCCTTATCCCAATTTATTTGTAGTCGGCGCAGCATGTCTACTTCTTCCATACTTCACATAAATTAAAATCTTCAGATAACTGCACATGATATTTAACTAAATAAATAATGTTGAAGCCCAGGAGGTAACCACGCCAATCGCTTCCTGAGAAATGCAGGTATTTAGACACCTTGGCCACTCCAGCATGTGGCACATAAGTCGACCACGAGCACCAAATTCTTCAAAGTCAAACTTCATTTTGGCATACTTCAATGCGCTTGAATTATTCTGATATTTAAATTGTTTAGCTGACACGTCTCTTACCCTAAAAGTGAAAGAGAGCGTAACTGTTAACGTTTTGCTTGCAAAATATGAGTTAAGATTTTATATTATACGAATAGTTGTAGATGTCACAATATACTTAAACGGTTTGCCGAACATGCAGTTCATAATACAATCACCCCACAACACGAAAAATGACAGTGAATGTTTATTTGTTCATGTTTAGACTGATATCAATTCCCGTCACATCCGCATGACAAATATTGGTGCCATCATTTTGGTGATCGCTTATGCTGATTCGAGGTGCTATAGAAATTAATTAACGGGTTAATTTTTCATGTATTGTTGTGTTCCCAAAAGCTTTGGTCACAAAATCATTAAACGTTTCTCGCTAAAACAAACACATTCGGATTTCGAGAATTATAATTACAGTACTGTTTCACTGAATAAACAGATAATAATTTAAAAGCAAACTAAGCGAACATATTTTGTGATAGTCAATTAGTTGGTAATTTAGCCATTCCATCCTTGAAAACAAAAAGCTATCATTAGCATCCTTTTGTATGAAAATAAAGTTGCTTAATATACTATTTCAAGGGAAATACATACTCATTAAAAAATACTTATGGTGTGTATAACAATGTCTTATGAACAAAACTAGCGCAAGGTTTTCAAAAAAACCAGTTCTGCCTAATCGTCTCAAGATTCAGATACGAATAAACTTTGCCATTTCAATCGACAAGTTCTTAATGAATGTCTATTATTAATCGAAACTGACCTTTTCTTATCTAAAAATAAGACTTGGCTCTTTGAAAAGGAATGTAGGCTATTTTTTCATGATGCAATGTTACAGTACAGTTCAATCATGGTCAACAATTGTTTTAATAGTGTCTGTACGCGAAAACTCAGTACCGACCGGATCGATTTCGATATTGTCTAATACTAATGACTATCCGTTACATAAGTTACGTTGTCTCAAGTGTAGTAAAAATGACCCAGTTTAGAACCGGTTTGTATTACTTACACGGAAACGGTGATCCGGTGGGCCCAGCGGTTTTTCTCGTCGAATGAATACATTTCAATACACGGTGGTTAATAAAGTGACGCACACCGCTGTGAGCGTTACCACCAAAACCGCCGCGAAAAAAAAAATAATAACCACGCATTGAAATGATTAATTGTATCTTGAATGATTGCCAATCAATCAATTTACAACACAAACATTTTTATTAAATTACAGCAACAAAAAAATTGCTCACATTTACTGTTTGGTTCGTATTGTATGTATATCCATTTTCGGGAATTGATAGTCTAAATTGGGTAGTGCAAAATATGTAGCAAATGTATTACGAAATTCGCAGTTTGTTTTGCAAACAAACAATAACTTGGGCAAGTATCTAGCAACCAATTAGGACGTCCGAGTCAATTGTTGAGACATTATCGGAATGCCTGAAGGTCGACTCGAATTCTTATTTAGAAGCGTCTTCACGTAATTGCTTTCTTTTTTCTAGAGTGCGGAGTTCTTACCTTAGTTAAAACAATCAGAAGACACGCTTTACATTTAAACTAGCGACCCGTCCCGGCTTCGCACGGGTGCAATGTAGATACTAATGTTTTCTCTACTAAAATATGCATGTATTATACATATTATAAACCTTCCTCTTGAATCACTATATCTATTTAAAAATACCGCATCAAAATCCGTTGCGTAGTTTTAAAGATCTAAGCATATGTAGGGACAGACAGACAGCGGGAAGCGACTTTGTTTTATACTATGTAGTGATGCTGATGTTGTAACATCGTCGTAGTACCTATTGCATTGTTTCGTTTACATTAATAAAGTAAAGTATGTTATAAAGAAAACGAATAATACACTTTATTCATTTCTTCTTCTTCTTCTTTGCGTGTCGATGAACTCAAATAGTACCCGACCCGTATTTAACCACCTGCACAGCTCTTTCGTTGGCTTCGTTTAAATCCTGGAAGGTGCAGGTAGCTGTGCAGGATGGGAAAGAGAGGAGGTGAAGCATATCCTGCAGAGGGGATCCACACTGGCATTGCACTAGGGACGGGTCGATGGTACCCCATTTGGCCAGATTATCTCTACAGCGGCCAACCTGGGCCCGCAAACGGTTAAGAGATTTCCAGATTGGCTACTGCAGTTCCTTTCCTGGAGGGATTTTTTCATATTATTTTATATATTCTTATTATATATATTATTATTGCTTTTATAATTGTGTATGCGGGAAGCTGTCCTTTGACATCCTGCCCTACTTAAATAATCTGTTTTGATGTTCAAGATGCTCTACGTTGCCGTCCGTATTAAATATTCGCATTCGCATTAGCACACAAAGGGTTCCTTACCACCAAACAATATGTCATAATACATACTAACACTACTCGATCCCACACATTTTGTTAAAATAAGTATGGCCTGGCGGCTCCTGGGATCTTTTTCTAAATGGCTGTGTACGGACGGACGGACAGACAGACCGACAGAACGAATCCATAACGGTTCCGTTTTTTGCCATTTGTCAACAAAACCCTAAAAAGGGACCTATCACAATATTTTCTTCCTGCTGACTTGTACGTCTAAAACAAAAAGTTAAAATCCTAACCGTGGCTTCTGATATCGTCCATAAATAATATGAAATGAAATCTCACCGAAACATAGAATGTTATGTTTTGTTTGGAAATGCATTGAATAAATAATGTTTTCCAATGGATCCCAAAGTTAAACAACGCTAGAGCTCGAGTGAACCATTGCCGTCAAGGGCCAATAAGGTATGCAGGGAAAGCCGGATGTTAATCGCAACAATTCACTAGTAATCTCCTCTTCTAGCGGCAGCAATATTCTCCAATAGCATTTCATATACTTAACGGAAATATTGTATGGTCACTTATTTGTATGGTTCGTATATAAGTATTTTTCAAGAAACATAACTTACGTTCTTTAAACTAATAAATATATCTGAATAAAAGAAAATTCTCAAGCATTTCCTTTCTTAGTGCAAAGTTCGAGACTTTTTCTTGTTAACAACAGAACACGGGAAGTTCTGTAGCAAATCGATGTCGTTATTCCCAATCTTTTTTAAAAGACGGTACGACACTATATGTATGTTGTTTTTCTTATGATTTTGTTTTGCAAACAGTAGTTGTTTTACATTAGCTGTTTTAGTTTTCCGTTTTATCGTATTGTTTGGTAAGTACGTGAATCTAAACACGAAAGACAAATCTTTGAAAACCAGCTCCCGAACGAATGAGTGTTACTTGGTAAAAAAGCTCGTGTAACAAATGCCAACAAAACAAGAAGCGAATGCTCGCAGTAAAATAATTTTCTCAGAGTTCACATGACAAAGAATTCTACCGTCATTGATTTTTTCTTCCTTATATTCGGTATAATGTCATCTAGTTATCAACTTATGAAGGCCCACTACTGGGAGGGCTCAGGCCTCCTCTCTCAGATGAAGTCAGCGTTTATTCTACCACGCGGTCCCAGTGCGGATTGGTCCATATTTGGTGGTTTATTTTCACAGCAACTTGTGAACTTATGTTGTTGAAATGCACTCGTTCGTCTTTTATCCGACGACTTTGACATGCTAATTACGGCCGTCATTTTACTACAGGTGCATGTAAGTAGTTAATGAGTGCGCGTTGTTGGTGCCAATCAGAGCGTGGCGATTGACGCGTCAGTGAATATGGCTACACACGGATGCCTAGAAATCACGCTCGCCTAATTGCACTACTGTCTCAGTGCTGTGAATTATATACGTTGACATTAACCTCAGCTGGTATAGAAAGTAGGACTTTCTAAACTTTTTATTGGACATCCTTTGTAGTTTAACAATTTCATGTAATAGTCATAGTTTAAAAGTGAGCATGCTGGCACCTTTAGTTCAAACTAGATAAAAAATAAACGAATATCTGCAGCCTCGCTTTTTTCTCTGTTTATTTGGTAAGCGTTTCCGATACTTACGTATTCAGCTTTAAAGGATAGTTAAGCCTGAAGAAGGTCTGTCCATGCACAGCCATGCTGTAGTAACTGGCCTCCTGGGTGTTTGATATCCAGGCAGCAATCTCTCGTGGGCTTTCTCCAACTGCGAAAAATTATCGTTTGAAGTTTAATCTTTTTGATCCAACATCTTAAATAAAAAGATGATTAGCCGAAATTCTGATAACCAGTCTTCAACTGAGTTGTGGTGGTCTGATAAGTTCTCGCTCCTTGTAATATAATGGAATTCGGCCGCTCCATGTAAAATACTGGGCAAATGATGATGTTAAATACAGACTAAACTTGAAACCATGTCATCTAGAAATACTTTTGTACTTATATGTCAAAACAACATTTTAATTTTATGCTAGCTTTTATGTGAAACACGCAGGTAATGTCCTAATAATCTAATCTATCGTAAATAATTTACCTTGCTTTGATATTGTTAATCACCTTGACACACTTTAATATTATTATTGATTGGAATAGAAAAATCCAGAGAAGAACGCAGTAAATGGAGATTAGTTTCAAAGTAATTTTTATTTCCAATAACTCTAGATCGCATGTGACTAAAAGATTCATGAAAATACATGTTAATGGATGGAGAGGGAGAGGAATACCAAGGAAACGATGGATGGATTGCGTCTGTAACTGAGATGGATATAACCGAGTTGCTAGGGTTGTAAACACAATTACTGCACCAGCGGCAACAGCTTTATTTAATCTCTGGGTCATACATACTTGTTGCCTGTTTGTTAAGAAATCTTATCTCACTTTGCAAGATGGTGTAGGTTGTTGATTATAAATAATAGTTTGGCGTTGTTTATACTCGTAATTTGTACATAAAACCTTAGATCAAACATAAAGGGTATAAAATAGAACTTTAACTATGCCGAAAAGTACATGTTCACAGTCTTTTATTTCTGGACCATACCGGGGAACCTCTCAGTTACGGAAATATGGGAGGGCAAAGTACCAAGTTTTGTACAAGTTTTTTTTTTAAATAGGTTCTTATCTTTATACTTTTTGAGGTTTACTGTAAATACCTCTACGATCTGCTTACAATTCAACGCATCCATCAGCACAATGTTTTGAGTGCGTTCCGTTGAGTTTTAACCGTAGAATGTGATTTATCACCCCATAAAAAAGTCGCTTCTCAGCAATATTTTTTGCGTAGGGTTACTAAGTGTGATGTACAGAATGCTTGGTTGACGGTTTCGCGAAGGGCCCGTTTACACCCTGTATAGTAATTGTAATAACTTAAGAAATATTTGACAAGCAGTGCATTACTTAATTTAAATAAGTTCCTTTGAGAAACTTACTGTGCAACTTTGTGTCGTGACTAGTACTGTGAGTAGTGAGACAAGTATATGGTTATTACATAATAGTATCCAATATGGCGACAGGAATCCAACCGAAAGTGGTCCAATTCAAGTTTCTCAATTTCTGAACATATAGCAAGTCTCTTTTAAAAATTATATTTGTACATATACATTTAATATTTGTATAATTGTTGAAGGTAAAAAAACTCAAACCATTATTATTTATTCGTCTACAATTTACATGTTTATGTCAAATCAAAGCGAGTTAAATTAGGCAATGGCGAGCCTTATATGAGTGCAAAATCTATAAGTAAAAAGGCTAATCCAATCGCCTTTGATATAAAATTAGGAGTTTCCCTATTATTGCCTAATTTTTAACTTCATTAATAACTATAACTTATTTTAAACTTTTGTGTAACCAAATTGGAAATTATGTAGAAATATTGATTGACGTCATTATGACCCCTTTAATGTTATGTCGAACATTGCACAAGTTAGTTTACAAAACTTTATGAATTGAGAAATCTGTGAATGATGTGTGTATAGGCACTTTGCTTGAAATAATTATGTCATCTAATTAACCGGGTCTAAACAACGTGTTTACGTATAAGGTGCATAAAATACAACTGACTTGCAGTTTCTTCATCGACTACAAACTATAAGGCAGCCAAACGCAATATAAATTACCGTATGATGTACATAATTAAACATAAATAGAACATAGCAATTAAATAGTTTCCCAATTGTAATTACACCATGTGCAAGGACCACGTAAATAATGATATTATACTCGGTAGAAGAAAATTCGCGATCGCTAAAAGTACCTAGCAACACGATTCTGGTATGTAGAGACGACCCATATCTTTCTCAGCTTATCGAACTGAAGCAACAAACGTGCCGCCTCAGTTCACGTACCAAGTTTATTTAGGACAAATCTTTTGAGGGGTAATCCGAATATTTTTCGGAATTTGAGCAATCAGGTGATTCGGTGAATATCGAGTGTCGCTGCGTGTGTAAAGACCGAGTACTTTGGACCTAATACTTTCTAGAGTTTATCCAGCTATGGAGTCAATTTCGTGAAGGATTACCTACATTATTGCTTGCTATTTTCGTTCCAAAAATCAAAAAGAAGCAAAATTAATCAGTAAACAAGGATTGGAAAAGACACTTCTTTTTAAATGGCAGTCACGACACCGATTGCACTTAAAATCTTAACACAATTAACACTGTGACTCTGATGGCATCGGTTACTGCGAAAGTCACTGCAAGCTCTTTGAGGTTGTGGAAATTGATTAACTTGTACTTTAAGGTGAAATTAGTATCTTAATGGTAAACAGCTGCTATCTTGCTGGCTGTTTAGTTAATATTTATGTAGTTTATTATAACTTATTTATGACAGATAGAATATTTAGTAATGGAGACATTTGGCCAAACTTACGGCCCAACAAGTCCCTCGTAATGTACGACATAATTGCAGCATGCCCAAACTGAGAAGGTGGGAAGATCTATGCTCCTTCAACGTAGACTTATTTGAAATGTGGAAAGTAAATGCAGAGGTATTTGCTCTGTAGTGAGACATTACGGGTTTCGTATATTATTAATTGATCATATTAGAAGATTTAGTCAAAATACTCACTAGAATAAGAGAATAGAGGGTGATCACTGGAATGGTTATGGAACTTAGTCCACATGCAAAGAGTAAACTCCTTCAGGTCTGGAATATCTTTCTCGTACTCCATGTACTGGTAGAATAGCTCCTGGTTCATGGACACCTTGTGGATGCTGCAGGTGTCAGTCATCTGGCTCGAAGGACTTAACAGGCTAACTTTGTTGCCTGATGCGTATTCCGGGATGGGCCTTCGGTTCAATATCTTCAATTGTGGACTGGAAAGAAAAAACTATGTTAGAAAGGGAGAATAATAGGTAGTACCTATCGGATTTTTTCCTGGCGAAGTCTTAACTTCTGAAGTTGGCGCACTCTGTACTTTGGTTTCAGCATAAAGTTTGGGAGTTGTGAGTTGTGAGCAAGAAGCATATCATGACAAACCAGTCATGATAAGCTTCTTGCTCGTAACTGTTCGCTGTATTTTGTTTCAAAAATGTTCCGAGGTGTTTTCTTGCTGATAAAATATCTTTTATATGTATAAGTTTTTTTATCCTGTAAATATATTTTTCATCCAAGCATGGGATTTACTGCAGGTTACCTACTCAAAGTTAAACCACAATGTTAAACACACGTAAGAACTATTTTAAAGAGTTTGGATGTGTCCCGGTTGATGGCAATGCGCATGCCCCCATATTGTATGGGACTTATACATAACTGGAGAATCGTGAGTGTAGTTGTAGCTACAACAAGTCCCGATTGAGCGATTCAGGCGTGTTGTTAGTATTTTATTATCTAGGTATTTTTTAAAGCGATGTATTTACCGGTTATCTAAAGACCTCTCCGAAGTGTGGTAGGTGGAGTACATCACAGTAGATTCTGGCACGATTGGACGCCAGTCACCGTCCCTCGCCATCGCTACCCCGAAGAGCACTATCACGATGAATGTCCGCATTTTCTGTAACGACATAACAACTTTATTAATTGGAAGTGGCACGTTAATTTGCGAGTTAGGTGTGAGCTAATAAACTTAATTAAATATGCTGGAGTAACCGATATTCGCAGAGCAAAACCAAGGTTATATCCATCGCATGCATTCTATGATCGGGTTTTAAGTTTTTTTTTTTGTTTGAACTGTCTATTCCCGGGCAAAGGCCTCTCCTATTCCTTACACTTTTCTCGATGTTGCACCTCATCACGCCAATCAACGAGAAAGCCATCCAAGGCGTCCCGCTATCTTTTCCTCGGTGACCTCCGCTCGGTGACCCCGTCTAGTTGTCTGTATGTATTCCCAATGGTAATTTTTTGTTTTTGTTTATCGATGGATGTATCATATAAAT
This sequence comes from Standfussiana lucernea, assembly GCA_964057025.1. Classification (NCBI taxonomy): domain Eukaryota; kingdom Metazoa; phylum Arthropoda; class Insecta; order Lepidoptera; family Noctuidae; genus Standfussiana; species Standfussiana lucernea. The sequence continues at coordinate 5,300,074 of OZ059784.1, forward strand.
TTAACTAATCTCCGTGTATAATACTAAATAAATTTGTATAATCGGAGCGTTTGATTTAATGCCTAGGCACTTATGAATAAATCCTACAATTTACTGATTGATAAATACAACACAACAGCCTACTAAAAAAACTTTTTTGCAAAAAAAACCGACTTCCAAAAAAAACACTAAAAAAGTGGAAAATAACTTTATTTTCGGAAGTCGGTGACTATTGTTTGTTTCATTGACTTTTTTGCCACCGACTTCCGAAAGTAAAGTTATTTTCCACTTTTTTAGTGTTTTTTTTGGAAGTCGGTTTTTTTTGCAAAAAAGTTTTTTTTAGTAGGCTGTTGTGTGTTTTACCCTTTTTTTAGTTATCGTATCACACACAAATCCTTGTCAAGTATCAATTTCGCAATTTCTTTTACTTGGATGACATTTTTTCCAGTTATTTTGATTTCAAAACCAAACTGCTGAACCGATTTTGATGAAATTTCTATGGGATCAATCGGGAAGTAAATCCATTCAGATAAAAGAAGAATTTTTCAAATCGGTTCATAAATGACGGAGATATGAGGTAACAAACACAAAAAAAAAAAAACATACAACCGAATTGAGAACCTCTTTTTGAAGTCGGTTAAAAAAAAACAAATCGAAACATTTAAAATCTTCCCCGAACCGGTATAAACCAGTTGCTGCGTCCGTCACTTATGATATCCGACAGTAAGTAGTAGATAGTTAGAATGAAAAGTTGTATCCCAGACAGTTTGCGTGATCGCTGTCATATTCCTGTCTGAAAGCTTACTAAAGACAGCACACGAGGAAACAATAATAATACTTCACAGAACAGAACGTTTGGCGGTTTTATTGATCAGTTTTGATAACAACCATAATCTTGTTTTCCTTGTGCCATGTTACTTGGGCTAGCTCAATACATTTTCATCTTCTGATTTACCACTTACAAGCTCAAAATTACGTTTCTTCGGAAGGAAACCTCGTTATCTCATATTTTCTTTCACTCTATTATTACAAAATAGGTAGGCTGTTGGGATCCATACAATTATGTATATCAGTTAAAGTTTTCCAGACGTATGTTCCCGGCAGCGGGCGTTGTCTGAACGCCACCGTAAACATTGTTACTGAGTTCCGATTAGTCGGGCTACAGACAATACAAGAATCAAGGGTAGATAGGTGTAGACAGATAACGTTAAAATTTAATTTCGCCAGCACTTTCGAGAACGTATTATGCAAAGGAAATAATCGGTACATACAGTTACTGATCCATCCACTAATACAACTCGTTCTTGTTAGAATAGAGTCCAGTTGAAAAAATGTTGGTGCACACGAAGTATTAGGTTATATCATCGCCAGTTACGTGTGTTGGTTAACTGTGTGTCACTATCATTACGTTGCCGACTGTCATTCCATTACTGTCGAAATGCGACACGCGTGTTTAATTATTTAGCACTTTATTACACACATTTCTATATTGACCTATCAGATTTATTGCCTTAATTAAATTAATTATCATAGCGGGTTTTTTGTTTGGGCGCCTAGTCATTTATTTGAATTATGCATTTCAAGAAATATAAAATAAGATGTAATTATGTCAGGGTCAAATTAAAATAGCTAGTGAAACAACTGACCTATATAAAATGGAGTAAAGTCAGGACATTAATGATCAGTCACGTCTCGTTTCAATACTGGTACCGGAGAATCAAAAATGAATGCACCATGAAGCCTTTTCATAAAAAAAAACTGCAACCTTATTAAATGGGTAGGACTTTATTTGCAGCTTCTCTGCGGTAACAAGATCAGCAATCACATACGGTATTATCTCACTAATACATAAATATTACACATTTATTTGTTTACAGTTTTATAAAATACCCCCGGCATTTTATAAAACTCCGTCATCGTCGCTTGGCTATACCAATCCTTCGATTTTTTCGGTCATTTTTGTTAAACTTATAACTCCTCCTGACGAATGTCAGAAATAACTTTGGTATAATACACAAAGTTGTTAAAAACATTGTAATATATAGGATCGGCCCAGAGGGTCATCCCTGGAGAAACCAACTTTTCCGTTGGTTATTTTGATGACATTACAAAGTTGTGTCGAACAAAGTACTGATATATCGACTTTGATTTTCAGTAAACTTTCGGTTTGTTGCTTTTCCCTTAACGTATTATCTATGAAACGGTGTATAATGGAATCTCCTCACTAATGTAACATAGTTAAACGCCACACTAAATGAAGGCACTAAAAAGAAGGCATTAAATGTAGGCACTATTTTCATTTTTGGTTTGTCATAAATTTTTACTCCTATCCCAAATACACTCGTTTTAAATTTAACTGTCCTACACTTAATTCCTCTTAATACATTTTTATACCGTGCACTTCACAATATGTCATAGTTATTTAAATCACGTTTTATCATTACTGCTGCTTCATAAATGTATAGTAAAGGTAATGTCAAAATGTGTAATCTTGTGAACTCTGTTCTACATGATATAGCTTACAACGGTGTTCATAGTCGACTGATAATTGCCTAGCCTTGAAATCCAAGTACCGCAAAAAAAATCCTTGAACAGACTCAATACGAGATTTGTAGATCTCATATTGAGGGTTCCATACTTGAGAAACGTACTCAAGGTGGCAACGCACTAGAGAACAGTAAAAAACTTTTAATGGTTTTAGTGGATCGTAGTACCTAGTTTAATGAATCGAAAGCTAGAACAAGCTCTAATAATGAAGCCCAAGGCCTTGAACGCCTTGTTGATAACTGTTTCTACATGATCATCAAAAAGCAGCTTGCTGTCATGTACCACACCAAGATCCCTAATACTGGTTTCTTTACTTATGTAAGTACCATCTAGTGTATACCCTGGGTCAATAATAGATTTCTGGCGAGTGAATATTACGTGAAAACATTTGGATACATTTAGTTTGTTGGTTTTGCAATATTGTACGAATCTGTCAAGGTCTGACTGAAGTAGCCTAGTATCAGATAATGTGCGTATGGACTTTAGGACCTTCATGTCATCAGCGTATAGTAGGATATCTGAGTTTCTTAAGCAGTTTTTTATGTCCAAAATAAATATTGTGAACAATAACGGTCCTAGGATTGAGCCTTGAGGCACTCCTGATGGGACAGATTTCCATCCAGACATGTATCCACGTAAAACTACAACCTGCGTTCGATTATCTATGTACATATGACGAAAACCACTGGAATAGATAACCGTGAATTTCTGAGGAAAATAGCTTCTGAAGAAGCACCCGATGATCTATTCGGTCAAAACATTTACTGTAGTCCGTGTATATCGTGTCGACTTCCATCCCAGTGGTTATAATTTCGTTGGATAGTATCAGGTTAGGGGCAGTTGACCGTTTTCTGACGAAACCATGTTGTTCGTCGCCGAAATGGTGTTGCATAGTTGAGTAAACTTCAGTGTGTACTACTCGTTCAAGAACTTTAGAAAAAGACATAATTTAGGTATGGGGCGGTAGTTTTCAGATTTATCCCCTTTTTTAAAAATCGGTGTTATAAATGCGGATTTCCACATCTTCGGGACGATACCCTCTCTCAACGACCGCTCAAACAACACACAGACTGGCGCCACCAGGCTCTTTTCACAATTAATTATGAAAATGGGTGGTATCAAATCTGGCCCACCAGATTTAGATGGGTCCAAACTTTTAAGTAGCTTGAGTACCGTGTCTGGACACACGCTGACCGTACTCAGGGTCACCGAGCCAACAGAATGAATGTCTATATTAACATCCAGATCGTCAGATTCTTGGAAGGTAGACTGAAAGTGTGAGGAAAAAAGCTCAGTGATACCCTCGCCAGTGTCCTGCGGACGAGTCCATGTAGTGTAATACGTTAGGTAATGTATTACCACTTCTTGTGCTTTTGAAACAGAAACATTAAGGATTTTTGGCGATTGAGGATATTTTTTTCCATATGAGCATTAAAACAAACCGCCTCTAATTCATTATCTCGGTTTCACAAGAGAGAAAAAGAGTGGTAATCGGATAAGTTGCCGTAATTTTTGTATTTGTGTTTTTCTTTTAGTATATTTGTGGTGTGTTGATTTTTAAATGGTTTAACGGAAATGAACAAGTCCCTGAGCTTGTGTAGCTTGGTCGCTTGGTATAGAAAAGGCTAAGGGCTTGGTCCAGGGATCCAGCAGACAATACTATATTCCAGTCCATAAGATCTAGTGCAGACGTAATTGTATCGTAATCGCCTCGATGAAATATGTACCTATTTAGTGCTAGGTTTCTCAATGAGTTTATGAACTTCAACGAAATCAGCGTTAATAATCAACGGTTTGTGGTGTACATCAACAGGCACCGCCAGGGTGTCACATTGACATTGTATATAGCTGATGGGGCTGATACCCGGCGTGTGCTACTACGCTATAGTTCTTAATGCATTGTTTTAGTGGTCTAAAATCCATCTTTGCATGAATCCCTTTCTAATAAAACGGTTTGGGGCACATCGGTTGGATGGTTTCGAAGTCTATAACGAACATAGGTAGATTTTTTTTGTGTTTTAATATATATAAGTATATAAATGTTGCAATTATTTTCAAAACATTGTGTATTGACAATCTAGTATGAGACTAATGCGACTTGATAACGCAACGAAAATCGATTTGCATTTGGGTATTTAATTTTGGCCGATACTTGAATGAATGTGAGAATTATTTATGTATGCAGATTGACTTATGCGTGGAGAAATTCGTAAATATCTTCATTAAAGATGAATCTGCACTGTATTGATATATTGATTGTATTCTCACTGTAGATTATTCTGAAATAGCTACAATATTTACATGCCTTACTGGATGGTTCTAATTCATATAACGTGGTTAGTTGCAGATACATTTTTCATAGGCGAAATACAGCAGCTGTTTGATTTTTATACTAAAATTTATTATTTATTATGAAAATATGTTTTGTAAATGAATGACCACGTAATAATCAAACTAATGGACATGGGTACTCATAAACGACTAAGTAATCTTTCATTTGAGTATGTCTTGTTCCACGGCAGAATTATGTGACGTTCAAAATATGATAGAACACTGAATGATTCTGTTCAACCAGTTCAACTACTTGTCAGTTTTCACTGACACTATGACACCTAAGTAAATGCCTAAATAAACGCGAACGATTTTGTTTTTTCGTCTCTGTATTGAATAATAAAGTGTTTGTTTAGTCATCCACTATTTAGTAACCAATATTAGTGATACCTATTTCTTTTTTAATGTACAGCCGTGAATTAAGCATGCAATAAAAGTGATGATTAGTTTGATCGCAAACCGGTAGCGTAAACACAGAGATAGCATCAATCAACACGCCACGTGATTGATTCTAACTGGGAGAAACACGGAACATTCTCTAATCATATGTAATTTGTGCGGAAGGGAAATAACTAACGCTTTTATTAGCCGTTACGAAGTTATGCACTTTATTTAAATTACTTCTATAGTTACGATGATCGGCTATGATATTAATGTAGTTTACTGCAGCTAGATATTTATCAATACTTTTACTGTTTTTGCTGCCTCGCGTTGGTCTAGTGGTCCTGGTCACAGCTGAGGTCTTGGGTTCGTTTCTCAGGTTATGTTCATTTACGTGGGACATAAACATGAATGGCAAATTGGGGTGTACCTACTATAGGAACACTTCGGCCTTACCATTCGGATTACAGGCACGATGTTATGGTTTACAACCAGGTATGAATAGTTATTAGGTAATTATCCGAAGTCGGTTTGAAGCAGAGAGAAAATGCAGAAATTTCCGGAGCAATCCCGAGTGCAATTTAAATTTTGATTCCATGTATTTAAATTTTGATTCCATGTATTGGTGTCGGCTCTCGTTCGTAGATATTCGACAGTCGTTGTCGGTATTCAGAAATCGATAGTCTGGAAATTTGAAAGCCAGTGCTATTTTCGGGTCGTTACCAGGTAGCTGAGGAGTTGTGATAGGCAGTTGCTTCATGTAAATGAAGTAAATACTAGTAATCTGCATTCGATTAGACTGGGAAGACCTATTAACGCGACTAAAGAAGAAATGTTTAACATATTTTATATGAACTTTTGTATTTTATATATATTCATCTAAATTAAATACGTATACCAGTGAAGATTCTTTATTTTTTTATTTTCGCTACAAAATGGAAATTTAGAGATTAGTGTCCTTTTCATATATATTTCAGCAAGTCAACATAATATCCGACAAGTTAACTAATAAGTACATCATTATCAATCAAGTATTTTGTATGGGTAATTATCTACATAGTTCATAAAATGGATTAGTAAATTGAAACTCACATGTGGCATATAGGTATTATATGAATGTAGTTCTATTATTCCAGCTATCTAGCTACACACAACGGTACACGTAACGGTAAAGACTTGTCAAATATAGCGTTATCTTTTATATCCAGCCAAAATCTATAATCTGGGGTACGTAAAACCATCAAATATCTAGGAATGGAATCATATAATATCGTATCCTTTGTGAAATATGTAATTAGCAATATTTCTACGAGTAATAGATAAATTGAGAACTTTATATTATCACTTTATAGTATGCATACAGTACAGTTAAATATATCTTTAAGACACCCAGAAAGATATAACTGTACTGGCATTAATTATTTAGTTCTGAGATATTCTGCTGTTGAAGCAAAACTTGCAAAATAGACTCGAGTATCTTGTCCACTATAAATTATAGTTTGTCACCTATGACTTCTGTCCCAAGTTCCCAACCACTGATTGCTCCACAGCTAGGTAATTCACCCGGTATTTACGGCTGCGGTCTATTTCATATAAAATCTATAATTTCCGAGAACTAATCGTCTATATTAGTTTGTCATGCTTTCTGACTGGTTGCATAATTCAAAATAATCTTTAAGTAAAGTCATGTCATTATCCAATTTGCTCGCGTGTTAGCTATCTTTCTTTGCTCTTATTTCTTGTAATCGAATACTTATTATACAACATGCATGTCATGTGGTTGTTACACTTTATGTGTTTATCTACATTGTATACTTACACACGCAGGATCTTTACTATTTATTATTCAACATTTAAGTGTATAAACTAACGATGAAGAAATAGATTTAATTTTAAAATAACACTTTTTAATTTAACTAGACTTGCAGTTGCATAAAATCCGTCATTATATATTGTCTTCTGTTTTGATTTCATAATAAAAACTATATTATATTACTTATTTATGTGAGTGTAGATATAAAGGAGATATGAGTGTCGTTTAAAATTATTATTGGTAACCTGAATCCCAACATAATTAAAATCTCCGAGTGTTCAGAACTGATCTGAAATAATTTATACAAATTTGCAACAAATTAATGTGAAATGATATAAACCTAAATCCTCTATTTTAACCCTAAGTCTAAACTAACTTTTACGTGAGCATTAGTTTATCAAATTTAAAACTAATTGCACCAGCCCGTTCACACGAGGACGATTCGTTTTTTTTTTGACGTTTCGTCTTTTTTCACGATCCGTAAATTTTTTGACGGCGGCAATGCTTTTTGAATACCCGTGTTCACACGCATCACAAATCGTTATAAATGACGGACACGTCTTAAATCTCGTATCGTCTTTTAAAAATCAGGTACCTACGTCAAAAAACAAGAATTCTGATTTTTTTGTGACTGATTCGCTGAACTCAAAACTCAAACTCAAAGCATTTATTTCAATTTGACCATTACAGGCACTTTTGAATGTCAAAACACAAAAAAAATAAACTAAGCTACAGTCCCTGTCACCGGGCATAATAACTTGTGAAAGTACTGTAGTTGCCCATTCGAAAGCGTAGATCCTATGGAGAAGAATGGGCAAGAAACTCCATGGACACTCTTTTAAATCAATATGTTTTTACAAAATCTTGGTAACATCATTCATGTCGAGATTATAGATACATGTGAGAACGATGTAGAAAGACGTGCGAGTAAGAGCGTCCAGAGTAAAAAGATAAAATCAACAATTCAAAAATACAATAATCCATGGCAGCTGCGAGATGACCAGTCCCTACTGACAGCGCCCGTTCACGAACATGACGCATGGATCAGCCATCATTCAACTCAACCATTTTGAAGGGAACTAAACGACCCGACACTGATGCGCTCGCTCCCGAAAAATAACGGAGCTAATGTGTATACCAATTCGTTTTTTTGCCGGATCGTGATAAAACACGTCGTCAATCACGGAAGCCATGTGAACGGACTGTACCTAAGACTTTAATCACTTGAAATAATACCGAATAAAAATTTACATGATACCTAAACAATTAATCACATACTTAAGTAAGCCAAGCCAGAAGACAGACAAACGCTACATTTCATGTTACTAAGTGTTTATGGACAAAGTGGCACCTTGCTACTTTGACGAATCGTTGAATATTTATATACTTATTTCGCTGATTTTTATGATAAATATATTAACATAATTTATACATAATGTTTTCGTTAGATTGCGTTTAGGAACAGATATTTTGATGGTTCATCTTTGACTGTTCTATTCTCTGGCGTTTTTCAAAGGTTGCAATCTAGGAGGTCATGGATACATTCATTTTAATTTTAGAAGGTATTTTAAAATAAACTAGCTGTATTGCATGCGTTACAATGCAATTTTCCCTACCTAGTACTAACTCCTTGTATTTTTTACTATTACACCAACCTACCTACCTACTACCTATTTGTTCACCTTTTAAACCTTCCTTGGACCTCTACAAATCGGTTCAGCCGTTCTCGAGTTTTTGTGAGACAAACAAACGTCAGTAAATTTTTATATAATATAGAAGATATGACGTACGTTACACTTAGGTGCACTTTGAGAATTACATATTTTATGAAAATAGATAAAACACGTCACGACATGTTGGGACACGGTTGTTCATGTGAAAGAATAATTTATCAGTAACTTAGCGTTTTGAGTTCAGAGTTTTTGCTACCCATAAATCAAGCAGCACTTTGTGGTCGACGCGCAAAGAGGACTATTTTCACGAACTCTCCAATAAAAAATCATCAAAGTGTTTTAATAAAGTAGCTGCCGGTAAAAAAAAAAACTGCACTCTAAATTATCGAAAAAAAGCAGAGTATTTATTTATCTTCCAAAATATTTAACAGGAAAGACTCTCATGGGAAAATGTATGTATAAAATATACTAATAAACAAACACATTTTAAATTTTAAAAAGTGGGAAGCAGGCGGGTCTGCTTCCAACTTTTTTAAATTTAAAATGTGCTTGTTCTTAGCTTTTCAGTGTTTTTTAACTTAAGTTTTTTATCGCAGTCGGGTTTTTTTATGTGATGTTCCGTCATACATTAGGCAAATGTTGCTAACTGTACAAAACATTGTAAGTTGGTGCAAGAAGTAGGTAATCTGCAAAAAAAAGTAATGAAAAAATCAATTCCATTTTTAGGGTCCCGCCTGCGTTCAACTTTTTTAAATTGAAAATGTGCTTGTTCTTAGCTTTTTTAGTGTTTTTTTTTCAACTTTTTTAATTACTTTTTTTTTATTTCCAGCTCTTTAGGTTACAAATGTGAAAGATTTCGCAGACGATTAGCCAAACAAATTTTTACCTTCACCGCGTTTAAGTACTCCCTGCTTATGTTGTGGTCTGATTCAGAACTTATACCCGGTGTCACTTTCACACTTAATACGAATACAACGACACCTTTGAAGCTGCCGTTCAGGCTGCAGAGCATGCCAAACATTTTAATTTGGCGCCAAAAATCCGCCATTTTGTTTTTATTTTAATATACCCCTTGTGTCACTAAAATCCATCGAGCCGTTCAGGCCGCAGAGCGTGCCAAACAATTTAAATACATACATACTCTCGAAAAACATAACCTTCCTTCTGGCGCAGTCGGGTAATTAGACACAATAATTATAAGTCTAAGTTAAAATTAACTATACTTATTTATTTATAGTGTGCATTGTTCAAAAATAGTTAACTAGAATTAGTTTTAAAGTACTTCTGTATACTTATTTCCGGACACACATAATAATTATGTAACTGTTATGATGACGAATAACTATCGGAAATACATTGTGAAGGATGGCACGGTTGACATATGTCGGGCATGCCACCGTCCGGGAGAATCGATCCGACACATTAACGGAGAGTACACACATACTAACAGAGAGTACTTGCACAGACACAACCTCGTTGCTAGGATTATCCACCAGCAACTTGCTTTGAAGTACAACCTTGTGGCATCAGAAGTGCCATACTATAAGTATGCGCCCGACCCAGTTCTCGATGATGGTAATATCACGTTGTATTGGAATCGACCTATCGTCACTGACAGGACTATTGTTGCTAATAAGCCTGACATTGTGGTGATGGATCGATTGGAGCGTCGCGCAATGATCGTTGATATAACGGTCCCGCATGACGAGAACCTCGTGAAAGCAGAGAAAGATAAGCAATTCAAGTATCTAGATCTTGCTCGCGAGGTTGTCAACATGTGGGACGTGAGTACAGCAGTCATTGTGTCGATAGTCGTATCGGCCAATGGATTAATAGCCAAGAGCCTCGACCAACATCTGAAGAGGCTCTCGCTTGGCGGCTGGATCAAGGGCTTGATTCAGAAAGCAGTACTTCTGGACACGGCGCGTATTGTTAGGAGGTTCCTCTCTCAAGAGCCCTGACCACCGGTAGCTCGGACCCTGTTCCCGGTGCTGGTGGGCTACTATTTTATATATTTTTAAATGTTTTTTTGTTATACTGATTTTGTATAGGGATATTTAAAAATGTAAAAATATGTAAGAAAAATAAATAAAAGAAATCAATGTAACTGTTTAAAAAGTAATCCAGTGTTTAAACCAACAGTTTTCAAAGTTTCTATTAATTTTAAGTATGAGTAAGTTATTATGATACAAGACGAGTTTCAATGGAATTTCGCATCGGCATAGATGACAAATTTCAATGCAAACATTTTTCTTTATTTCCTAATAAACACCATGCATTACTTCTAGACCCAACTGTTTAGGGGGTGCGTTATCTGGCAGTTTATTTAAGACTTTTATTAGATAGATATCATAAATTAATCGCCACAAGCCGGATTTTATAATAAGAACAAAGAACATTATAACTAATAAAACAACCATCTTTTCGGTTAAAAACAAATAAACAACCGTTTTACTTTATCGAATAATCCGTGCTGAACTTTCTCATGAACACTCAGTTTATTTTTTATTGCCACTTAAATTAAAATGTTACTCACATGACGTTTTTTATCTTTACTGTGAAAGTAAGTATGCGCTGTATTACATTACAATCAGAATAAACCGATAGCTTTCTCTCTATCCTTTGTGAATTTAAATACAATCGTGTTGTCGATCATTGTTAGTCTATAGGTATTTTAGGTATATCACACATGTGACTCGGATTACTACGAGTATATCGAAATGTTGCAAGTCCCGACAAAAACCCGGTCACTACTTTTTAATTATCGTGTTTCTCTCTGTTCATGTTTTTTTCCTTGAAAAAATATTTTGAAGCGAACTGGAAAAGTCCGGACGGATAGTTTTTTTTTTGAGCGGATGATGCAGTTTTTTTTTTGTGCATAAGCCTCGCTGTGCGTCGTGGTGGATACTCGTATGTGAGGCTTAAAGCTTTAGCTCTGATATGTGCATTTAAAATAGACGGTGTAAAATATCGTAATACAAACTTTTACATAGGATTAGGCATATGATTCTGGACCACGTTGATGATACGTTAAATAAAAACCGCAAAACCTACACGAGCTAAATATACAGTAAGGGTCCGTCATAAAACACGAGACGTCATGCCGGATAGACTTTGCATACGGAATCGTGTTTAATCACGATCCGGGAAAAAAAAACGAATTTAAGTTCACATTAGTTTCGTGATTTTTCGGGAGCGAGCGCATCAGCAAATCCGTACAACGATTCGTGTTTTTTGATGTACCTACGTGATTTTTAAAAGACGGCACGTGTTTTATGGTGTGTCCGTCATTTTTTACGATTCGTGATGCGTGTGAACACGGGCATTTAAAAAGCATTGCTGCCGTCGAAAAAATTTACGGATCTTTAAAAAGGACGCTACGTCAAAAAAAATAATCCTTACTAAAATAATCAACGTGAAAGTTTGTATGTATGGATGTTTGTTAGTTTTTCACGCAAAAACTACTGAACGGATTTGGATGAAATTTGGTACACAGATAGTTTATAGCCTGGATTATCATATAGGATACTTTTTATCCCTGTCATACGATCCCGTGGAACAATAACGAAACACCACGCGGGCAAAGCCGCGGGCATAAGCTAGTGGTTTATAAAGCTTGATTGTATCCATCCTTTTCATTGATAATTTTCTGAATTAGGTCGAGGGTCAACTTGCTGTTTCTTTTCCCACACGTTGACCTTTCTGCAATATCCCACACAAATATTATTTAATTTACACTCTGAAAATGTATCATCTCTTCGATAAAATCGGCATACCTACATACTCTAATGTCAATTTAACTATATGCTAGAATTTCAATATATTTCAGACTACATTCATCACTTATGCGGCATGCAGGCGTTAAAACATCAACAAAGCAGCCCATTTAGAACTTAGTTTTTGAAGAAACTTATAAGAGTGCAAAAAGATGCCTTTGCCTTTTATAGGGCATGTATAAGTGCTTATACAGCTATAAATGTTTTTTCTCTTATAACATTCTTATAGATTCTTCTTTTTCTAAGAGAATATTACACTACTAAACAGCATTAAGTATTTTGTGACATTAAACAGTAATAATAATAAATTTATTAAGAGAGATTGAGTTTTGTCAAAATATAAAATTTAGTTCAACCTTTGGAACCATTCCAACAATTTGGTGATGACGTTTATTCATGCAGCAGCGCAAGTAGTTCAAATGATGATGACGACGAATTTTTTAAATATCAATGGTTTCGCTTGCTGTACCGCTAGTATAAAATCTTTAAATACAGCTTGTATACGGCTGTATAAAACTAAAATGCGTCTGTCCAAGCTGTATAATAGGCTTATTATACAGCTTGGACAGACGCATTTTAGTTTTTAAATTATTTTTAATCGGCTTCAAAAAAACTTTTTTGCAAAAAAAAACCGACTTCCAAAAAAAACACTGAAAAAGTGGAAAATAACTTTACTTTCGGAAGTCGGTGACTATTGTTTGTTTCATTGACTTTTTTGCCACCGACTTCCGAAAGTAAAGTTATTTTCCACTTATTCAGTGTTTTTTTTGGAAGTCGGTTTTTTTTTGCAAAAAAGTTTTTATTTTACCCTTTTTAGTTATCGTATCACACACAAATCCTTGTCAAGTATCAATTTCGCAATTTCTTTTACTTGGATGACATTTTTTTTCAGTTATTTTGATTTCAAAACTAAACTGCTGAACCGATTTTGATGAAATTCCTATGGGACCAATCGAGAAGTAGATCCATTCAGATAAAAGAAGAATTTTTCAAATCGGTTCAGAAATGACGGAGATATGAGGTAACAAACACAAAAAAAAACACAACCGAATTGAGAACCTCCTCCTTTTTTTGAAGTCGGTTAAAAAGGAGGAGGTTCTCAATTCGGTTGTATTTTTTTTAGTGTTTGTCACCTAGCTTCGTCATTTATGATGGATGATGGATTAAAAACACTTTGAAAATAATAGTCACCGACTTCCGAAAGTAAGGTTATGGAAAATAACTTTACTTTCGGAAGTCGGTAATTTTTTTGCAAAAAACTTTTTTGATTAACCTTGTTTTTTGCAGGCCTTGTCATACAAAAAATCGATGGTAATCATCGGTATTTTAGTAATGCCAATTATTGACGTCCCTAGTTGTTAGAAGGCCAAAAAGGTTTTAAAACAAAATATGTTCTAAATCTACATCCACTTGGTCAAGTAACTGTGTCCTAAGGTGTCATTATATCAGCGATATTGATGAAAAAAAAAACAAATTATACATCGGACTGACTTAAGCTAACGATAACTTGTCTAGGTTCTCCTACACGTATTGGCGTCCCTTAACATGTCTTAACAGATCGCCGCTAGCAGCTTAAGAGTAATTAAACTAGAGAGTGACGTTACCAACTTGTTAAATTAGAATCTGTCAGCAGCCTCATCTTCTTGTACTTGATGCCTGAACACACACACAACATAAAGCATAGTAACTTGGAACGTGTCTCGAGACACATCGAGTAAGTTAGAACTAAAAGCATGGGTGAATAGGTACGAATGATTTGTTCATTCGTATTCACTCAAGCTTCTCGTGAGATTTGAGCATTGTAATCTCATTTATAATTTGCAGGTCATTCACTTAGCTTATAAAATTCAACCACATGATCTTATTTAAAATAATGCAACGTTTCCTGGGATTCTATCCACATGATCCACACCCCAGTTTTGGGTACACGCTTCAAGTATCACCGATGTCGAAAGCGGTAATTAACCGGGCCGCTGACTATTTGCTGATGCTTCAAATTATCTTATAAATAAACTTAACGGGGATAAAAAATGACCACGATCGATATTTAGGACTCGAGTGCCTAAGCTGTATAGATATTGTTTAGATTATAGTCTATAATTTATATAAAGTTATAAAGACGAGATTTGCAGTGACAAATGCCCACGTGAATCAAACGACATTTCTCAATACACTTACGAAGAAATTAAACAACTAAAAGTATTTTGGTAATTAATCAATGAAACTAGATTTCATGTGCTTTATTCCTTGCGCTTTGCCGCAAAGCAGCCTAATATTAAAAATAGGAACGGCTGGTATCGTATACCTTAATAGTACACAGTTTGACAGTTCTTGTCAACTATACAAAAACTATTTCATTGGCCCTTTGTTCATCACTCAGTTGTTAGAACTGAGAGGACACCAAAAGTTTGCACACGCAAAATAGATAGAGAAAATACTTCAGCGTAATTTTTACTTTTTATTAATTAAACATAGTATCTCCTTGTTATAAATAGTGAACGAGTAATCTATTGTTTACACTGCTTCACTACAATAAAACAACGAAGACCACAAGGACTCTCATAATAATATGTTTTTCTGCTCTTTGTCCGCGACTAGAATACAGAAACACGTTTTTAATTATCGACTTGCCCCTTTATGTTTTAATTTTTGCTTTGCTGTTTTACTTGTTAATAAAGTTTTTATAAATAAAATGTATTCAGTAAAAAAGACTCAATTGTAAACACAACAAAGAGTTGCATTCGTTTTATTGGAAATTCCATGAACCAATATGCTGTCCCGTCCAGCTTTAATATTTTATCGCAAAAATCTGTAGATAGACTTCTGTCCACTGCATGGAGATATTCAAGTTATTGTTATTGTCTTGTTCCAAATAATGTTTTATTTTGGCTTAACTTTTAAAACAGATTTCTACCTCTTATTTGCTGAAAACTTTTAAAGCTGAAAAACTTGCTGAAAAGTAATATTTAAATAACCTATTTCAAAAATCTTTACTTATTAGGATATCTTTCATCCGTAAGTACTCCTTTGTCGGATTACGGTACTTTGAAAAATTATGAGAAAGAAAGTGCTTTTGGAATTTAGTGTACCTAATATGATCCTATTAAGCTTCAATTTGTGCTCATTCTAGGACAAAAAATTCTTGGCAGCATAAAGGAAAAATTTTCATTGGAAAATCCCAGCGCTTTTAGTTATTCTAGGTAGACAGGTTCATATTAAATTAGCGAGCGAGATTCCATCGATATGATGTTTATTAACATCTAGAAATTATGGAACGACTTTAAGCTTAAGGTATGAAATTGGACCTGGAATTTGGTAAGGATAACCCTAGTCTTTGAGAGTTGCATAATGCTTTCGGGATATGAAGAAAGTGTGTAAAGTTCTTCATCCTCCTAAGAAAAGGGAGCATCTTCCAACCAGGTGGGTGTTGTATCTGGTTGGCTACAGCCCGATAGTTGTTGTTGGTTTTCCTATAAAGTCTAAAGTCGAGGATAACTTTAATAGCGCGATTCAAAATGTTGATGTTAGTTCTTCCTTTGTGGCATAGATGGCGCTGTAGTACTTTTTTAATATGTTGCTGTAGTAGTTTTTGTTGGTTTGGTTGGTCCGTGGATGGGTGACCACTCGGTACATACCGAGATTCCTCCGCGCCTCGGAAAGAACGTAAAGCCGTTGGTCTCGGCTGCCAATTGGTAGATCTTTGACAGTCGTTACAGATAATCAGTGGCGCGCAACCAGTGTTACCAGGGGTATCAGATTGCCTAGTACTAACTGGGTTGTGGTGGTCAGATAGACAATCGCTCCATGTAAAATACTGGTATTCAGCTGCCGGTTAGACTGGAAGCCGACCCCAACAAAGTTGGTAATAAGCTAAGCAGATGACGTACGTGACGTACTTTATGTACTGTCCGCTACAATGCCATAGTAAAACAACCATTTTTCTACTTCGACATAACTACACAAGTAGAGTTGTTATGTAAACTAGGAAGAGCTAAACTTTACAGAGGCGTAATCGATAGCCTTCGTTTAATCGTGAATAATGCTGGCTCAGGTCCCGATACCCAAGTAACTATTCATTCTCACTATAGAGATATACATATAAGTGTTTAAACTATTCCGTCAGATACCTAAAGGATATCCGTGTCAAATGTAGTGCCGTTGTAATAAGACTTAACGATTTATTGTGTTAAATTGTTGCCCTGCACACCACATTTATCACATCGCCTGATCAATAAAATTCTCGAATGATGCAAATTAAATGAAAATGTGCATATTGTATTGATTGAATGTGAGGAATATTAATTGGACACAGCGCACAGGGGGTATTCAAAAAGTATAGTAGCTACTACTACTACTGGAACTTCGTTCTGGTACTTTAGATATTCCAAAGTTAGACAAAATTACATTGAGCTGCCATCAGCAATAACAATGATGGAGAAGCCAAAAATCTATTTAACTGACAAATAAATACTTGCCTGATAGAACGATTCGAAGTGAGACCTTTAATCTGCCGGGGGTGACTAAACTAGGATAATAGAAACAATGGAAATACCTTTGTTAATACCTTGTTTATTATGTCAGTAGCTTCCTTATTTTACTTTAAATATTAAATTACTATGCTCATATTAATGTTTTCTCCCTCTCCATAGAGGGAGAGGAAGGCCAAAGAAAAGATGGATGGACTGTGTGAGGAATGATATGAGAGAGAAAGGAGTAAATGATGCAGTGACGGTTGACAGGGGAGATTGGAAGAAGAAAACGTGTTGCGCCGACCCCAAGTAGAATGGGACAAGGGTGGAAGACGATGATGAGAAATCGAAAGCGCTTTCAAGCATAATATATCTAGCTCCGCCAGTTAGGAAACAGCTTTTGACTTTTGTGGACATAAAATCTAAAAGTATTCACGGTGTTTACGGTCCTGTGTCATTATCCAGAAGTAGCGACAAGGTTGGATGTCCCACTAGTTAAGCGAAAATAAGAAAATAGCTCAGGATTTTTTTTTATTAATTTATTGTTGCTCACTTTGGTCACTTTCAGTTCAATCTTAAACCAATAGCTGCTCTGCGGAGTTAAATGTCGTCGGTCGGTCTCGCTTTAGTGATAATAAGTGAAACTATCCAACTCACATACATTGCGCAACGCAAGTCTTCCGGATTGGCGGAGTTACCGCGAACCTTAAAACTCGATTCACTCTCATAAAAACCAAGTTGTAAACTTGCTTAGCCCTGATTTATTGTTAGTTCTATGCACTTAAGCTTGACGAATAAGTCAGTCACACTGTTATGAAATCATTCTGACTTATAGAATCGGAATGCGCGTGTATCGCTGATACACGTCCTACGTAACACTTTGTTTGTTTTTGTAACGTTAAATTATGTATGGTTTTTGTAATAAAATCTACATAATTAATAAGCATTTTTTGTAGGTTGCTAACAACGTAGTTTCCTAATAATAAATATGGAGTTCGTCTCATTAAGTAAGCTTAATTTCCAATTCTGTCGCGTCATAAAAAAGCCAATAGAAATGAATATTTGAACTGATTATAAATGACTGTTTACTAATACATATATATATATAGTGGATTTCATTCATCGAATTATTATAATTAAGTGTTAATCTTGAATGGGCGTTTTATTTGTATCTAATCGACCGTTCTGAGCAAACGTTAAAGAAATAGGGCTGAAATTAGGCAGTAAAGTTGAATATTTTGCACGATATTTTACGCAAATCTATCAATCCATCTTGCATCAACTTCTATGAAACATGCACCTAGTCCAAGTAAACAAAATGCTTCCTGATGTGCAGGTGCCATATTTTTACAATATATATTATATGTATAAGATGACAGTAGCATCGAATAGTCCTACATTCCGTAAATACTGGCTACTGATTGGAAGTTGTTTGTGAGGAAATCCCTCATTAGGCTGGGTTCCGGTAACTCCTTTATCCCCTTATCGAGTACCTTCTTTATAATAAGCTTGAAAATAGACGATAGTTATATCGGATCTCAGCGTCAGATCAGCTAAGCTTGTTGGGATACTTATTTCTTTTTAGATTTTACAAAGAACATTACTTTTATTTATCTATCGAAATAATTAAATCATCGTCATCGTAACATTGGTCTTTGAAGGAAAAGCTGTATGCAGTAACATTTTCGAGAAAACGATCCGCGGTCATTAAAATAACTTTAATCCTCACAGAACTTAAACTTATTATACTCCAAACTATTCAAACAAATGGCCCATTGTGTCTCTCACAGATTGCCATATTATTAATGTTTGAAGAGAAAAAAAGCTTATTCTGAAAGCTACACTGGTTGCTACTTGATTCTCAAATAACCACCAACTATCTGCCTAAGTTCCTTCAACAGTTTAGAAAGATCAGGTAGGCAAAAGTGGAACAGCTACAATAGACAATAAGTACCCTTAATGTCTGTACGACGTTGCATTCAGCGGGTTGCCGTTCTGCTCGTAATTGCTAACACAAAGGAGAACAGAAACGAAACAGTATTGTTAAGCTTCGTTTTGTACTTGTTAACTTGGCAAGTTAACTCAATGATTGCCCCAACCGTTTATTAAGTAATTTCTATTTATCTCATTGTTATCTGAAAGATGATTGATAGAGGAAATCAGTTGTTATAGCGGGCGGGCGCATGCGATGTATTTTGGTTATTAAATGCATTCGATATATTAATGAATACAGTTTTTATTTTGGTTGAAGGTTAGGCTGCACATATTCACACATCATTATCTGCCTAGCCTTTTGCCAACTATGCTGGGGTCTGCTTCGATTATAACCGGATGCAGCTGAATACCCTTATTTGCTTAGGTATAGCAACTTGGATTTCGAAAAACTGGTTGTCCGAACTGGGGTTATAACTATTCGTAACGACTGTGAAAGGTCTACAAATACCTACAACTATGTTGGTTTAAAAGGAGACAAGAGAGAAGTTTGTTTTCTAAAAGCTTGACGTCTATTATGTAACTAGGGTAGGTTTACACGAGTGTCGCCATTTCCTACCCTAGGGCACTTACAAAAAGCAATCAGTGCGTTTCCAGAACTGTTTGCATTTCGATCGTGTAGGTTACCCGTGAAGGTAAACAGCAGATTTTTTTTTTATTTACCGAGGAAATGTGTTTATGCGGGGGGTTTCAGAATGACGTACTGAATACGAGTTGACCAGTTGTGCATCGCTGTGCCTCCCACTACTGTAGGTGCTGTATTCTTACTATTGTTATAGTTTAGCCTGTGAGTAACACAGGCCTCCTCTGTGTGAAAGGCAACTATTTTTATGGTTTCTAGAAATACATGCAGTGAATGCTATAAAAGTCTTCGCTATTCTTAGTGAGGCACTGTTACCGGTACATACTCAGCTTGACAAAACAAAGCAGTTATTTCTTAGTTTTATAGTAATTTCCCAAAGTCCATTTGGCCTTTAACTTGACTTCGTAACAATAGTTGCGGTCATGGAAATACATTGGCCCAATAACTCTATGAATGTCATTGTCATTGGTTCGAACTTCATCTTTTCAATAATCAACTCAATTGATTGAGTGTTAGATCACAGTTGGAAGTTGCGATTCTTGTTTAGTTTGATTTGTTTATTATAAGAAACATAATATGACGACATTTTTCATCGGAATTTATTACATTCCGTGCAAACTTTTAATTCACTACTTCAGTAGAAGATAAAATATTGCGAAAGGACTTTTTTAATATTTCCCCTAAAGGGGTTCACCCCTTCAAGGGAAATATTAAAAAAAAGGCCATTGATTTTAAATTCATATACAATATAAGGAACCTTTGTTGCTTTGCTAGAAAGTGAAAATAAAAACCTGTCAATAAAGACTGCGACAAAAAAACAGCAACACCGTAATCAACTGCATAAAATAGAGAGGTAATACATAATTGTATATACTTAATTAGACTATGCAGACAAGCAAATTATATACTGTCATGTTTCTATACATATAAATTAGAGCTTTATCAATTAAAATACGTGATTACCTCCAATTAACATAATGGAGTCGCCACAGTCTAAGAAAATATGCGAATAAGAATGTCACTTTAAATATTAGCAGTCGTTAAAAAAATAACACCATTTTCAAATTTCATTGTTCAAATATAACGAAAAAATTGCTGATACAACTCGGGAAACCGGACACTGGTAATATATTTGGAAGTGTCCGGTGTCCGGTGTCCGCCGTTCGCAATTCACCGAGTCTTAACAACAATTGATCATCATCTTCCTGCCCTCGTTCCATTCTACTTGGGGTCGGCGCAACACGTTTTCTTCTTCCACTCTCCCCTGTCAGACGTCACGGCATCATTTACTCCTTTCTCCATATTATTACTCACACAATCCATCGCTTAAACTTTACAACAATCAAAACGTATAGATTACGGATGTAAAAACAACCTTAACGAAGATGTCATTGCGATAAAAAAGTCGTTTCCCAGCAATAATTTTGGGCCCTATTACTTAATATGAAGCACAGAATGCTTGGTTGGCGGCTTCGTCAAGGGGTGAACACCCTATTTATACAAAGTAACAGCTCTCTTACATGCAATTTTCAATAAAATAGAGATTTGTAGCGCCTATAAATATCTTTTTTCTGTTATATGGAAAACAGGCCTGTCTCGTCTACTTCATCCATAAATCCTCGCATTGACCAGCTGTATGGTGTTAAAGCCCGCTTAGTCTGTGGTATTCAAGTGCAGTCGTGCAGCGCCCGACAGTCTCACACTCAACCGGTTTACCCACCAATGAATTGCAAACGAAATGGCACTTGTTCAGGATATAACTAAGTGAGAAACAAGTACCTATTATTCTCAGCTTTTTCTTCTCTCGGATTTTTGTACTTACGACTTAATAGGCTCTTTAATGACATAATTGGAGGCTTTTAGACTATAGTCACAGAATTTCGTCATGTGAGTCTCGCGCCATATCATTCATTGTGTAATTGTTTGCTTGATAATTATGTGATGGCAATTTAAGATGATTCTGTGTATTCCGCGTATTTTATAAAAGCTTTGAGAACATAACATTAAGTTGTTATTGGTAATAATAACAATAATTTGTTGTTATAAGATGTTTCCCAAGGAACATTTAGTTTAAAAAATGCGAGTAAACAATATACGGACATTATGTACGTATGTTCTACTTAATGTATTTTATGTTTAATGGTCATTCATTTGACTAAGAAATTTATGAGATAACTGCTGATTATCGACCAAGTAAATAGCTAATCCATTGTTTATAGTACTTAAAAATTAAGGAAACGTTGTATGCTTCAGGTTAACTTTTCTAACATCCAGGTTTTTCATGACACTTTCTCTAAATACTTTATTAGGATGGGATCGAAACAACGCTGAACATTTTTTTTTTCCGATTTCTTGTAGAATTTGAAACTTGCATCTTATTTTCTAGTTCTATAGAAATCGTCGTACCAATAGCTACAATATTAATAATTGTTGTTTTTTTTTTAAATTTTAATTAGTTTGTTTGTATACAATAAATTAAAAAATAACTAGTTGGAATCGATTTAAACTGTAACTAATATAGTCTAATTAAAAACCTAATCGATTTTCCAATTATTTATAAATGAAGCACTTTGACAAAAAAAAAATCGCATAAGCAAAAAAAAAATTAAACAACAATAATCGCAATGCGAAAAAAATATTACCCTTATCACGCAACGGCAAACACTTAAAATCGCACCAAATATATGAACACTTACGATTTAGCTGTCTCAAAATGGAATCTTGAAACGCGGGCGCACGCGATCGCCGTCTACGCACACACTGACCGTAGTCGCACGCGCACACCGTACCCCTCCATAAACTTAAAGGCTTTCTTCCGAATACAGTCCATTTTTAGAGATCACCGATTGTGCGACAGTGACGTTGCGTCACAATGCGCTGTTGTAACTGCCGTGTTAAAATTGCACGTGAGCTCTTATTAAAAAAAGTAGGTAGGTACTTTGGTGCCCACATATTAGGCATTCTTTGTCTTGTATATCGTTCTCCATGACAAAACGAAATAAGCTTCTTTTAGTAGCTAGCACTATAGTATTATTATCAAACATTTGTGTCCCACTGCAGGGCAAAGGCCTCCCTTCCCTTCTTCCACTTATTCCTATCGAGTGTTGTTAATCGCAAATCCTTGTGAAAAAGTCGAGTTCGTCTCGCCATCTCCTTCCGTACCTGCCGCGTTGCCGTTTGCTACTGTTTGGGACCCGTTGTGTGGTTTTCTTAGCCCATAGCTCCTCCGGCATGCGACAGATACATCGCAGTCATACTTCAAAATATAGTCGTCCAAACATCGCAACTTCCACGGTAGTGAAATTAACCAACTACACATAAATTAGACCAACCTCAATATTTGGTGTCATCAAGTAAAATTGAGCGATATCTTAACTCTAAAATAATGAGACAGGATATCTAAAAAAAATAAAATTTAACAGCTACCGGAGTGCCATCATAAACAGTCTTTGTCTTGTACATCATTCTCAAAGACGAAGTGAAATTAACCGACCAAACATGAGTAAGACCTACCTCAATTTTTAATGGCCTCGTGTCCGATCGAAGATAAATCTTATTTCAATAATCAAAAGACGTAAAGTTCAAGAGCTACCGAAGCGGCGTCTTTTGCCTCAACATCAGCCTTAACGATGAATCGGAATTCGGATGAATTAGTTGATTGGACATAATTTACACCTACATCAATAATTGTTGATGGCATCGTTTCTGATCGAAGATAATTATGTACATATATCTTATTTATATGTCCAAAAACCAGTAAAATAAAGAGCTACTGAAAAGCATATAATCAATACATAAAACTGGGATGTAAATGTACAAACATGTGTATTCACATTTTTCATTCCAATAATTCAGACAGCGGCCGGTAGAGGCTATGAATAAAGCCTACAAAAATTTACACAAAGCAGTTGCATACGTTTAATTGAAAGGATCCAATGGAAAAACACTGAAAAGCTTTTAGTACGCATAGATTAATTGTGAATTGACCTTAAATTATCGACCAAATAGATCTGAAACCAATCTTACTTTGCAGACCTGAATCAGTAAAGGTATTGCATTATAATTTATATAGGCTGTTGCTTTGCATCCTCGTCAAATTCAAGGAGTTAACTATGCTAATGAATCTCGACCCGAATCAATGATAAAATGGGTAGGTTTTTTTTCTTAATTTCGGAAATCGGTAAGTGTAGGTACCCCACCCGTATTAAAACGCGGCCCGTCTGATACTAGCCCTATAACCGCGCTTTCACACACACAAACAAACGGAGACGTTTATTCGATAAACGGGTGATTCTCCTCTTTTGAGAAGGGCTTCTGAAATAGTATCAAATTTAAACAACTAAAAAAGCAGCGTTTATTATTAATATTATTATTGACGGGATACTGTAATTTGATTTGTTATTTACGTCTTTTATGACAACCTCCTGAATTTTGACGAGGATGCAAAACTACATGTTGGATAAGATTAGTTGTTACAAATTACTTAAATTTGGGACATTATTGAACAATATGACATTGTTTAGTATCTAACTGGACACTGAACTCACTCGCTTAGACACAGCTTAATTATTTTATATTAGCAATAGCGATATTGAAAAAATCAATAATGTACGGAACTTAATAGGCTACCGAAATATAAGCTTCGGTCAATCCTATTGAAAGACGTAGAAATTGAGTACTATATTATTCTATTACAGTACTGGCACAATATAAATATGGACAGTATGGAAACTACCTACAAATGCTCGAAACAGCACACTCACACAAACATGCGCAACGACGAGACTCATAGATGACCGGCGCGGTGCTCTCAGTATTGAGTGTCGCGTCAAGACGAGTGGTCACGTTTAAGTTTATCTCAGCGATCTTTTTAAAAATGCCTTGAACTTATTGCGTAGTATACGGCTGTTTGAACTCGGCTTCATCAAAACGGGAGCTATCGTATTTTAAACTTCCTGCTTATTTTGAAAGGCAAGAATGATTTATTGTTAGAATCGTTATCAAATTATAAGTCCGTGTGATCGATCATAATGAATTCGTGAACTTATTTGTAAATCCAGAATGCGGCGGTTTTGACGGTGTTTAAAGCTGATAAATATAGTAAAATAGCACAATATGTTTTACAAAAGTTCTTGTTTACCTTCCTCCTGAGTTGTAAAAGTGGCCACCAGCTTGAACTTTTGTTTATTAAGAGCCCTCTTACATTTCGGTGTTACACTTATTTAGGTATTTTACGCAAGGAGCGGGCAGCGTGCTTCGCGACCGATACTTTCTTTCATATCTGTTCACTCGCTCGCACCATGATAGTGAGAGTATGGCGACTAAACGATCTTGATCTTCCGTGATACAAGTTTTCGGAGTTCGGTGAATGGAAAACTGTGACATTTTAATGTTATAAAACGATGTGACATTTTAATGTTATAAATTAAAATTTGTTTTAATACATACATTTGTTTTTGTTTGTACATTTTTCATTAGGTATTAAGAATCTTAAAGTGTTGAATTAAGTAATAATAAATAAATATATATTTATATTTTTAAATGTTTTTTTTATACAATATATTTAGTAGGAACAAAAATGTTAAAAAGACATTATCAAAAAAACATTAAAATTCTACCCTATTGCTTCAATGGAGCGTAGGTAATTACATATGTCCTCAACTAGGGTTAGTTTCCATACTGTACATATTTATACTGTGGTACTGGTCATTTTTGTGCAATAATGATGAATTAGTACTAGAAGGTGGGCGCACCGCAATATGACGACCAAATCTTAAGATCCTTGCAGATAAATAGTTTTGTCAAGAGTTTGACGCTATCGGTCGATATCTAAGCCCCATCTAACGAGTTCTGCCTCACAATCATAACCTATAAATACATAAATGTCTAGAAAATTAAAAGACTTAAGGTGAAATCGTCAGGGTAGCTCGTGAAATAAAACAAATATTACGTATTTGCGTTAGTAAGCCAGTGTCAGGTTTTGTATGTTGATCACAATATGATTTGCGACCTAACAATGTATTTACAGAATGACACTCATTAAAATATATTTGAGGCTAATTCTAATTTCTAACTTACAGGTATTGATGTGTCAACTCGAGTTAAGTTATAATTAGCTTCAAATGTCATTATTTCATTAAGTTTTCATTCAATAAAGCAATTTAAATTTATCAAGTTCAAATTGTTAATTGGACGTAAGTATTCTAGTTCTCAACTCTCTCGTTGAGAACTTTTTATACCTATTCACTTGCAAATTCTTCGTGGGCCTTAGTCACTCTCCCCTTAAGCGACAAAGTATTGAGGGCTGTCAGAGACTTCAAAACATTTTAATATACGACAAGTTGCCCGAAGGATTTGGAGTTACAACCGAACAGTCGAACGCACGCGAACGAATAACTGCAACACTCTAATTGGAATATTTCTCAAACAGAACGTACTGAAACTTTAAACCACTTTTTATTCTCGACAAAATGTTCGAGATTTAATCCCAGTTGCACCACTAAATACGATTTAGCGCTAATCGTTTAATAATCGCTAATTTCTGAAGAGATAATGTTTTAAATCTGATTAGTGTTGATTTGTAGCACAAGTGGCGTAGTGGTTTATCGAATGAAACTCCTCTAAAAGAAAGCGTGTGTCTCTCCTGGAACCGAACTTGGAAACATTTTCACTGAAAAAAGAAACCTTTAAACTGGAGGAGCTGTAATGGCCCCGACGGACTTGTGTCAGACACAGCAAGCACTTTACTTCGTATAAAATATTTCAACACAAATATAAATATATATATATATTAAAATTTCAAATCATTACGGAGCATTGGCTTTCTAAACGGTGAAGGAAAATATCTTGAAGACATGTCGTAGAACCGAAAGAAAGCGGTTCGAAGACATTCGTGTGACTTCCACTTAGATTCACTGGGATGCATGGTGGATGACATTCCACTCCCTCTTACTAGGAGGCTTCTGTCCCTGCAGCAGGAAATTGAGAACATTATTTGCTGAGCCTTAGGTATGCTTAAGCGAAGGTCCTTTTAGGTACTAGGATCATGCGCCATTCTCGCAACTTTGTAGAACTAACTCTTTTCCTTAACAAATTATTGGAAATGTACCGAGCCACTAGAGAAATCACTGGGCAAAGGCAACCACTTCAGCCTTTCATAGTTTCGAGTCCACTTTAACTCTTTTCTGTGTAATTGAAAAAAAGGCGTCTTTCCAACAATATAAGGTCTATTTGTTCATACACTAAATCTCTTTAGGGGTCATTGTACTGTCATTATTAACAACTTTTACTATGGGACCGGATATCTAAAAAAAAACCACCTGTTCCCTACAATTATGTTCGCATAACTCGTCAAAATGAATGGAACAGCTGATTTTTTTTTTCGCGATTTTTACGTTTGGTCCCAAGGTAAAAGTTGTTCATAATGATGAGTACAATGTCCCTTAAGAGATTTCGTATAGAATAGATATACTTTATAAAGAAAGGTATTTGTTGCCGAAAGGTCAGGTTGATAGCGAAAGTAAAAGTTGCAAAGAATTCTTCATGTTTAAAGCTTTTATTTAGGTACATTTTCATTTGAATCAAGTCGAGCTTTCTTGATCTTTAAGAATCAAGTTAATTAAACAGATCCACTTATCAGGTTCTCAGTTTTCTTTGAAGGTTTTTTTTTAACATGTTAAAACCAGGTTTTGATATTTTATTTTTTCCTTATCCTTTGTCTTTTTAACGCCAACTCTGACTAAAATACCTGAAAGGGAAACCGCGAGTTCACTATAATCGTATGATTATAGTCTGTAATCGTTACATTTACGGAACTTCCATACAATTTGTTTGGCACGGGCTAATACAATAACTTCTTTTTACATCAGTGATTGATCGCTAGCACGCTCTATAATTTACTTGTAAATTCTCGACTTCTTGTCTACGAGCAGTATCGTATTACGCATTGTTTTATTTTCTATCCCTCGCAGTATATGGATTCCGTTGCGTTCGTTGAATGCCTTGAGGGTATCTGTAACAATTAGAAGTACTACTCAAAGTACTCGAGGTACTGATGTACCGCGAGTACTTTGAATACATTGAGTGCATCAATGCATCTTTGTATGCTCATTTACAAAGATGCATATCGATGCATCTTTGTAAATGAGCTTTGTGAAATATGATTAATTCCTGACGGAGTGACTCATAGACCATTGGGGCATTAACAAAAACCAATTGAAATGGCAGCGAAGAATATTCAAGGATTGAGCCAACTTCTACGGACGAGTTACGGACGCGATTATGGACATGGACACACCTCGCAACCTTCCAAAATATATGTATATGTCCGTACAAGTTTGACTGATTATCTACTTCCGTCAAATCTCTCCAAATTCTTCGATTCGTGCGAAATCGGCGCCGTTGTAAAAATACAACAACATGGATTAAAAATCTATTCTCTTTGCAACGACCTCTACAGTGCGCTCCATGAGGTATGAGACGTACTGTTATGTCTGTGTTGTGTCTTTCGAATCGTAAAACTAAGCTTTAAAGTTCATGGTCAATACCAACATTGATGGACTAATTGAAGATCACCATTAACAAAGATAGTGGAACCGGATATTTCAAGGTACTAACGAGCTAAGGTTAGTTACTTCTAGAAAAGCTCACACTATCGGCGAATGCGTCATAGCTAGAGACTGGTCAACCACGACAGCAAGCTGTAGTGATCGCCTCGTATATTTGGATGCGAAATCTGTATAAATTACATTCACCATCATCATTTTCTTACGCTTATTCCATTTTATTTGGGGTCGACGCAGCACGTCTTCTTCGTCAATACTTCTGTATCAGACACCTCTTATCTAGCCATATCATCATTCACACAGTCCATCCATCGTTTCTGTGGTCTTCCTCTAGTCTTACAGCCATCAACATTCATACTCAAAATTTTCCTCACGACGTTTTCTCTCATTCCTCCTCATCACATGGCCATACTAAGACAACCGCACAACTTCTCAGTCATCAGGCCATATTCAGACTTCTCGCCTCAAATGTACAAATTTCTTAATTTATCCATTCACGTTACACCTCACATCCCCATTAACATTCTTACATCTGTATAAATTACATTGTGAATTCTATTCGTATAGCAGATGGTGTTCCATAATTCGATACAAGAATAAGTATTCGATTGTTATGTAAACTTTATGATTAAACTGGCTGTTTATCGGTAGTTAGCAGTATATTTTGTTTCGCTAAAACCTTTATTTCAATTACCGTAATTTTACAACTAATACACTTTATTTTATACTTGTAATTAATACGAATATTTTTAATAGTTACTGTTAGTAACTAATCGAATTCGTTTTTCTTAGTCAGCAGCCATGAGTTATCTTGTTTAATCAGATTTATTTTGTACATTTTCTGGGACTGAGTGGAATAATAATATTCGGTTTAACTGGTACGCTTCGACACTGACCTTTTAAATATGATTCACTGTTCTTCTTTTAAAGTTCAAATAGATCCATCAATTATCAAGACCAATATCTATTTTAAAGTTTTTTACATGGGCTTGCTAACATTTGCGAAGTTAAAAATTCTGGCGTGGTATAGTGGTCCAAAGTATTAATTAATAACAAGAGTGATGGGTCATTTTCTAAACGCCGAACGATCTTCATCATTATTGGAACTTCACCCCAGTTTAAAAGCTGGAGTTCAATACACCTATGTTGCTTCGAAATTGAGGTAAAGTTTAAATTATGATAGATCGTATGACCCTTAAAAATCATCAATCGCGATTATTATGATGTTTATATTAATTAGAAACACCTTGTGAAAGTATTAAAAGTTTATTTGTTCCTTTATTACATTTTCAAGATAGGAATTTCCCATCTTGGAAATGTAGCAAAGTTATTAGCGGAATCTATAATTAAATCGAAACCCAATTAAGTTAGTTATGCAGAAATCAGTCGTCTATGTATTTATTAGTACCGTCTGAAGTCTAGCGAACATTCATATTTACTCATCCTCGCTTTGATTGTATTGAATAACATTGTACCTCCCTTTGTACTGTATTGGTTCTAGGTATTTTCGACATACAGAGGAATCATAGCTAGAGGTTTGAATTGAACTATTGTATGTTTGTTTGTATAGTATGTTTCTAGCATACTATATGGAATATACAATACTTGACGTTGAATTGTGTCAATGTTTTTGTCGTTATTATTTGTGTTAGTTATTATTTTATACGCCGTACTACGAAGCGGAATAATTAAATCATTCATACTTCTTCATACGGTCCCTGCAGTCAATTGCGAATTTCATGAAGACTTATAAAATTAGTTCACGCCATTTAGAGGCCGTGATAGAGCTTGTCTACTTCTTTACGACGTAGGTGGGGGGCTAGTGACATGAACTTATGGATTCAGCCAAAAGAACAAACATTGTTGTTATTTTTAGAGGTTATGTATAAAATTTGCTGCCATTGGTACATTTTGACGGTATAATAATTACTGTTTTGTTATGAAGTCGATCATGGTTTTTTAATAACCGACGAAATCATAGAACTCTACGGTCAACGTTTTAGTCAAGATGTCCCTGTTACCGCTTATAACAGCTTGATTTTCTCTTAGTTTTGTAATGATTGCACAGATTGTGATTAATTTTAGTTAAAAAAAAAATCAAATGAAAGACCTTCGTAGGGTGTTGCAAACATAGGAAAGAGGTTAAATTTTTACATTTTTGTTACATAACATTGTAAAAGTTTACGTTATAAACTCTACATATTTATGAGTTATTATTATTCATATGCCTGCCAGTTAACTAGCTAGTTAAAATAAGCAACATTATAAATTATAATTTAGGACCAAATTTCATGATGGTTGACTGCTTCGTTGGTCTAGTCAATCTCAATTCCTAGGTCGGGCCAAGAGTTCTGAGAATTCTTCTGAAGTCTGTATTTGTACCCAGTTAACGACAAGCTCGGCCATTCTGCAGAGCTCGCCCCCGGTACTGGTTACTGCTAAATTGCGGTCACACTACTGGGCATAGGGCATATTACATGGCCCTTAAACGTAACTAGTGAAATGTGAGTGTACTATAGGCTCATCTCTGCCTCACCTTTCGGGAAGATATAAGCGTAATGTTATGTTATTATTAGTCTGTGGGTCTAGCTAGCCGATAATTACATATGTAGCTCGTTCCGCTTCGCTGCGCTTTGTCAAGTCTGCGTCGGACTTGCCACTTAACTATGTATTGTTGTAGTTAATAGAATTCTAACACCTGGCTGCAGTAACTAATTGGAGCTGTTAAGTGAAGCGATCGTCAGATTAAGCCGTTGGTCCCGGCTGTCAATTGTACATCTTTGACAGTCGTTACAGGTAGTCAGTGACCAGAAAGTCTGACAACCAGTCTTACCAAGGGGTATCGTATTACCCAGTACTAATTGGGTTGTGGAGGTCAGATAGGCAGTCGCTCCATGTAAAATACTAGTATTCAGCTGCATCCGGTTAGACTGGAGGCCAACCCCAACATAGTTGGGAAAAGGCTAGGCAGATGATGACTTAGTTGCGGTATTACAAAATTCTCACTACTACAATAGTGAGAATTTTGTAATACTCGACTCATTAGCTAAAATATTTATACGTTAGAAATCGCACATAATGTACACAGTATGCTTATTCGAACTTTATTATTGCAACGTAACTAACTAGTATAGTAACTTCATTATTATAGTACCTAAAGTCCGTCATTATTACACAACACACAGGTATTTAATAATAAAATGATACAATTATATCATACTTTTGCGAGTAAATATATGCAAAGTTAAAAAGAAGAAAAATCTATACCTACTTTCTCTTCCGTTGCTTTGAATGAACGCATTCGTTTTTTTTTTCATACACACACACGCTGCAGATCGTAGATTCAATACACTGATTGTGTACTGTAACTAACTCATAATTATTTGTACACCGAATCGCGAGTCGTTACGTAAGTAGGTGCTTGAGTGTCTCAATGACCCAATTTTCCAGAACGTTAATTTTTTTTGCCAAATTTTTAAGCAACTTAATGATATTAAAGCCATTCGTCTGAAAAATTGAGCGCGGGAATTTAAAGATGATATGTTTGAATCAACCGCGTTTGAAAAACCTCGAATTTCACCCCGAAAGCATTGAAAGACTTTCCATTTGAGCAACTTAGTAAAACGGCCTCGCCCAAGACAGAATGCCCCGTGGTAGATAATCCCGGAGTTGTATTGACAACACCGGGATTAATCTGACTAAGACTCGAATTACATACATACATGAGATTCGACGCTCTGAGTGAAATTAATCTCTTGAAGGCGAGTTGCTTAGTTAGTCAAGTAAAGACACTTGAGTTCAAATTATAAAGCTTATAGGACTTGCTAAGTTCGTATTATGTCATTTCACTTCCGTGAAATTGAATTCATTCATTGGTGTACGAGATATTGATGCGGCAACCCCTATAAATGACTAAAACACAGTGTCTACACGGTTCGTTCCATATTTTCAAATCACTGACCTGCTTGCTTCAATTAGAATCGGGAGCAACGGTCTAGAGCTGATTTACTCGAACGCACATAGTAATAATGTGTTTATAATAAAAAGCATTTTGATGCAAACAAGACGGCCGGGTCGATCGTCAGGTTAAGCCGCGCTTGCCTGGGTTGGTCCGTGGATGGCTGACCACCTATACATACCGAGTTTCCTCCGTGCCTCGGAAAGCACGTTAAGCCGTTGGTCCCGGCTGTCAATTAAAGATCTTTGACAGTCGTTATAGGTAGTCAGTGACCCGAAAGTCTTACAACCAGTCTTACCAAGGGGTATCGTATTACCCAGTACTAACTGGGTTGTGGAGGTCAGATAGGCAGTCGCTCCATGTAAAATACTGGTATTCAGCTGCATCCGGTTAGACTGGAAGCCAACCCCAACCTAGTTGAAAAAGGCTAGGCAGATGATGATGCAGACAAGACATATATCTGCATTATTTATCATTGTCGTCATAGAAATATACTTGCGAACAAAAAGGCATGACAACAACATTGAATACATTCTGATTTATCGTCTGATTCGCGGTGAAGTAGATTTCCACACGGATGTGTTTCTTGCTTGTAACTGTATGCATATTCAGTAAATGTTTAGATGGTACGGCTTTTGTTATTATAAAGCTACGCCACTAGTACCGAGCACCGGATTTCAACACAAAAAGTGCAGTGCGTCCCGCCTGTAGAGATATTGCGTTGGTTCATACAAAATGTACAAAAGTGACGTCGGAGGGTTTTTACGGTGAGGCCAGTCCGCCGCCTTTGTAGTGCTTTTATATGACTTTTGTTTTAACGAAATACTGCAGGCAAAAGTGGAAAATTTTAACGCTTAAGACGAAAATACTCCAGGAAAAGTCCGCACAGTAAATATAACGTCAAAATGATGTACAATTTCGGAGATATTGGGGCTTGTTTCGAAGTCTTTTCGGTCAATAATTGAATTAGGTCCATTTTTTTTTTCTTTACAATAAAGGCATATAACGAAAATGTATTCAATCATTATTGAAGTTGGGGATATTTGTAAGATGAAAAAAAAATTGTTGATGGTCTATATTCAATAGGATCTACAAATTACAGCTCCCAAATCACGTCTCCGTGAGTTTTTGTCTAAACATATATCGGGAGAATGATTATTACTGAATAAATTAATAATTTATCTAAAATTCGCTTTATTATTATTGTAGTAGAGGAAAAGAAGTATTTTTAATTGTTATTTCAAACAAAGAACGGATAAAATACAATTTCAACGAGAAAACCTCTTGCAATTTCGTGTTTTTTTGTATTACGCCTCTTAAGTTGCTACATTCGGTAGCCCTCACGTCAGTGGTAGCAAAACCAGTACAAGCTGGCCTCTTATCCTACTGAAACCGATGGTAATACTCTGACATTACCTACTCTGTGAAGATAAAGTAAGGACAGCTTGTTTTGGTTTTGTTACCTACTCCTACCTACCATCGACGTGCTGGCAAATATACATATAACATTATTAATCTAGCGGTAAATAATCTTGATGATGAAACCCCGTGATGTTTTCTGCCCTTTGGTAAAAAATTACGCCGCAATTAAGCGTAGTTTACGCTGCCGCGTTCACAGCACTCAAGCTGGTTTTATAGTCAAAGGAAAGAATATGGTAAAGTAAGACCCTCTATCTTCTTCATAGTGTGTCGATAGCAATCTAAATTGTGTCAGCCCAGAATTGAGCCACTAGTTTGGCGCCTTCAGTAGCGTCCATCAGTTCCTGTAGTGAACAAGCAGCAGGACACGCAGGAAATGATATCAAGTGCCCCATCGCAAGAGCAAGCGTTCAACGTCCTGACAGTGACGAACGTAGTGTTTACCTAAGCCGCGAAGTTAATATTATATTGCTTTTTACCCCCTGTCGCGTTTGTATAACGCGGTAGAACGAAACCAGACTAATGCAATTTAGGCTTCCACGATGTGGTTTGCGCTTCGGCTGCGGTTAATCGTGGTTACACTGCCATATGATATTATAATTAGATATACTGCATGACTTGCGCGCGTTTAAGCTCATGCGGGTTTGTGAAATATTGGCCCACAATTTTGGGTACTTCATGTGTTAAATCCTGGACTCGACAAATTCACTACAACGAAAAATCGTGCGAACGGTGAAGCGTCACAAAAATATAGAAATTTACTCATCATGCCACTGTTGCCGATCCTCGCTTAGTGTGGCGGTAGTAACCCAGGCGCTAATTTTACCCTCAAAACCTTTTTCACCTAATGTACGATATAGCCTAGTCGCAATTAGTTCCTAGTCTGATGCCGCAAGGCGTCAATGTCATCCCGTTACAGAGGTGGACATTTTAGATATAGGGAAACAGGAAGGGGAGACGTCGTTAGTACGTGTATCGATTGGCCGTATAAACCAATCTGTTTGGACGGCTTCGGCCTACATCAAAGCACAATATTACTAAGAAACGAACAAAATATTGTGTATAGAAATACTCGTGCTTAACGTTGCTTTACAAAATATAACTTATTAAAGTCTACTTGGATATTACAATAAGGCAAGCAGACTTTCATGAAACGAAAAATACCTTTGTGTAGCACACGATGCTTCTAGAAAATATTTATAAACGTAAAATTTTTCAAATCAAATCTGAATTCGTTTATTGCTATCCATAATGTACCCTTACAGGTGGTGAATAAAATAAAAAATAATACAAACAATTATGGACCCTCTCGGGCACAGCACATTTTTAAATAAGCAGAGAGAGGAAGAGCGTTTATTAATTTTCCTTGTTAATATTCAGAATTATTTTATATTCCATTAAGTATTTTATATTTCCATTCATTTACTAATTATTTATTTAATTAGTTATATTGAATATTTTATTCATTAATTATTTATATATATGACGGGGGAGGGCAGTCTCCATCATCATTGGCACTCATCTTTGATCCTCTTAACCGTGGGCGTCAGTGGGTAGTGTTGGATGAAGAAAACAGACTTGTACACTCAATCAAGTAAGCTATAATTTCGATTAGATAATTAATTCACTTTAGGTAGGTAGACTCGTATAACTATGTAGGTACGTATCGCAGAACGCGCGATGGTTCAGTGATCCGCACGCGCCGCTTGCCAACCGAGAAGTGAAGTCTACACTCGCTGGCGTGCGCACCACCAACTCCATCGAGCGCCACCGGATGGCGCTGGCGTACCGGATACGACTCAATTGCGACATATATAATTATATTTAATATCGTTTATTCGCTTAGAAATTGTTAATTATTAATAGTTATATATTAATAATATAGTATAATTTTTAAGTATTATAGTTTTTTTTTAAGTTATCTATCATTATTGAATTTATCCGTTAAACGTTCTTGCACTGTGTAATAGCTTAAATTTCCCATACACATCATAAAAAAGACAGGCAGTAAAATAAAACCAACATAAAAATTGTCTGTCTGTATTTGTTCAGTATTCGCAGAGTTTCTGAAATCGATTTGTGTCGTATGTAAATTCTCTTCCAGTTTTTGGAGGGACCTAAAGCTGTCTTTAATGCGGAGTAAAAAACGGTGAAACATTAGATACTAGACTGAAGTAATACAAACAGGATGAATGTAAACAATGAAAATTAATTAAAAACTATGGATTGACTGTGTGAAAGATGATTTGGCTGAACTGGGATGAGACGATGAATAGCATAAAAAGATAATAATATCGAAGAAGAAGTTTTACATGCTATTGCATAGAATATGGTTCTTCTAACCTAACAGACAGAATGTGTAGCTGGGGAGTTTGTTCCGCCACTTCTTTTTCCCAGCTAAAATACACACATCAAAAGTATCTAGGGATCAACATATATTTTTGCAATAACTTTTCTCCTGATTGATATTAATTAAAATTTTCTTTAAGGATTCATCAAATAAAGTGTTTTCGTTTGTCACAGTAACGACAAACCAAGTCACCTTTGCATTAATAAAGAAATTTGCCATTTTCCTAATAAAGGGATTTTTGACATTTGAACCACTAACATTAAAGTTCGAAAAAAAGACTGAAATAACAGTTTTCTTTAAAATTTTATTGGGTAACTTAAACAATTAATAATCCGTGTTTCTACCGCGAACACTAACAACACAAGAACATCGGTTTGGCATACTCAAAATGAGTTCATCCAAATCACGCTGTGGAATGGCCGCCCATGTTCGTTGCAACAACAAAAAAAGGTCTTCTTGCGACTGGATACCCTCCATATTCGGCAGAGCTCTTCTCTGTAGCATATCCCATGCATGCTCAATCGGGTTCAAGTCTGGCGACTGAGCAGGCCAGGGCAGGACATTGATGTTAGCTGCGGCGAGAGTCTGTCTTACAACTCTTGCGGTGTGCGGTCGTGCATTATCATGCATTAACTGAAATAAGGGACCGATTTGCACTTGTAGAGGAACGATGACGTCTGATACAATCGTCTCAGCATAAATTTGAGCGTTGAGGTTGCCTCTGATCCAAATCAACTCAGTTCTTCCGCCGATCCAAATACCCGCCCATACCATGATGGTTCCACCACTATAAGAATGGACTTCCTGGCAGGATTTTAATCGCTGTTGGCGTCCAGGGGTTCTCCAGTGTCGTATACGTCTTGTATCCGGTCTCATACCAAAACGAGACTCATCAGAAAAGCACACGAAACGCCATTGTTCTTCTGCCCAATTTCTGTGTTCAAGAGCCCATTGATATCGAATCCTACGATTGTGCATTGCTATAGGTGGTACCCGTAGCGGTCTTCGGGAATGAAGGTTCACTTCATGCAAGCGGTTTCTGACTGTTTGGTCGCTAATTAAGTTCCCTGAAGAGTGATGAAGCCTCACGGCTAACATCATGGCGGTTATTGTTGGAGCTCTTCGAGTTAAGATTTGAATGTATCGGTCTTGTCTCCGTGTGGTGCAGCGATACCGTCCTCCATGGCGCTTAGCCACGGTACCAGTGCTTCGGTAACGTGTCCAAAGTCGACTGATAACACTCTGACTTGTATTCAGAGCTAAAGCCACAGTACGTTGCCGGGAACCAGCTTCTATCATTCCCACGGCTCTGAGCATTTCTTCCCTGCTTAAATGACGTCGCCGCTCC
Source organism: Standfussiana lucernea (assembly GCA_964057025.1). Taxonomy (NCBI): domain Eukaryota; kingdom Metazoa; phylum Arthropoda; class Insecta; order Lepidoptera; family Noctuidae; genus Standfussiana; species Standfussiana lucernea. The sequence goes on from OZ059784.1 coordinate 5,337,257, forward strand.
ATAATAACGTTGGTTTTAATCAGTAGTAGGGAAACAGTAGCACTAATAATGTCTTCAATGCGTTGTATGTTTTTATAGGGAAAATATTGACACCTTATTTTCATCTTTTACTCGAATTTGATTGAGAGTTCCTGATTCAAATTATGAAATGCACCAAAAAGGATCCATATAAATTTATAAAATCATAAATTTATTACAAAGCCACATCTCAATCTCAAGAAATCCGCATAAAAATGCTTGATCCCTAGACACTTTTGATGTGTGTACTAGGAAGTGGCGAAGGGCGGGCGTTTTGGGGGACTGTCTCTTGTAAACTCGACGTTAGAAAAGTGCTGATTATCAGCCTAATTTGAATAAATAACTTTGATTTTACTTTTGATTTGAAATGCTACGCTGACCTCTAATTAATATAGGCAAATGGCTAAAACAAATTAATGTTGCATTTTTGTTCGTTTCAAATAGCACTCCCACTCGATTCACTTCAATTCAATTTGTCGCCCGTTGCCGTTCCTTTTCGTGCTCGAATTGCAGCATCCGCTTTTCATTTTGTCTGATTTCCACTCACTGATGTGTTCCGGATTGCATCTGTTTTATCGTATTTTATGGACTGTGTCGAGTACTGGATGTTTTCTGATGTGCCTATTTTGTGTTGATTTCAGTATTCTTTTGAATGACTTGAATTTTTATGATGGTTTATTACTCTGAGCCATATTTTTGCGTGGAATGGGTAAATCTTTTTCACTTGCCGTGTTTACAAAGACACGAGACTATAGATGAACTAGTTTTCCGTCTGGAATATAACGGGTTTTTCAACAAGAGCTTTGTGTTTCAATTGGGACAACACCAACAACATGACCGTTTTGACATTTCGTTTTTTGACGTATTCGTAGTAGATGCTTTGGCAATTATTGTTACAATGAATTCAATTTCGCTCGGCAATCGAATTAAAATAATTAAAACCTACTATGAAAATCGTGGTTCTGTTAAAGTTACATTTCGTCAAATTCGTGATATTTTCGGACAACATAATCGTCCTCCTGAGACCGCTATTAAGAATTTCGTCGCTAATTTGAGTTGACAGGCTCGGTACAAAATGAGCCAACACCAACGCGTGTTCGACCGGGTCGTTCAACTGAAAATATCGCAGCCGTGAGCCACAGTGATGATGAGGCTGGAAATGCGGTAACGGGCAATGGATCACGCTATCGCGAGATGTTAAAAACTCAATTTTGGCCTGTCATTGATGACGTGGTTATCACTGACATGTGGTTTCAACAGGACGGTGCCACATCTCACACAGCCAATGAAACGATCAATTTATTGCAATCCAAATTTCCCGATCGCATAATTTCACGAAATTCAGCTGTGAAGTCAGATCGTGTGATTTAACACCACTGGATTATTTTTTGTGGGGCTATGTTAAGGACAGAGTCTATACGGAGCCAATCGAAGCGATTGCAGTCTTAAAACTCAAAATCCGTGATGTGATTAACGAAGACCCGCCATTTTGCCAAAAAGTGATTAAAAACTTTGATGAAAGAATTGACTTCTGTCAGCGTGGTCGTGGTGGACATTTGCCAGATATCATTTTTCATTCATAATTGCCAAACTTTTCTCTTCGTAATACAATAAAAATTGGAATCATCTAAATTCATTGTTTTATTTTGTTTTAGAAACCAAAGTTCTTGTTGAAAAACCCGTTAGTAGAAGTACTAAAAACAATCAACAAGGCTACAAAAACCCTGTTCTCCAAAAGTGTACACAAAAAGTCAGTCATGGTACTGTTAATGGCAACGAAGCGTTGATTTTGGTGTTTTTAAATTATAATCAATTACGTTTTATTGCTAACTTGGATCGTCGTCCTAGCAAGTCCTTGCAGTATACACGATATTATTTATTTATAGGCGCATGTGGGTGCCTCGGATAATGAGTGGACTCGATAAGGTTGGCAGCGTCATACCAGTGGGTGCCGTGCAACGTGTAAGGACCTATAAAATGTGCAAGCAATTCAGTATTCTGTTAATTGGAGGAAATATCAGAACACCTTGTCTTTTTTGCACCAAATGCCTGATTTTAATAAAGTCTCACTTTATTTTTTCGTTTAAACGATTTTGGTTGCGTTTGACCGCAACTCGCCTGTTGCGATGATGTGGTATAGGGTGGAGCACGCTAACCTACATACAATAAACACCATTTGACTCGAAATTTGTAGAGATCCAGATTATAATGTTGTATAAATAGCCTTCTAAGCGAAGGCAGGCTTTTTGTCACAAACAGAGACACACTAATTGTATATATAATTATATATATATTGTATGTCCGCTGTATAAGTTTCTTAAAACTCTTTGGTTGGTAACTAAGCCAGAAATTAGCCGAATATATTTGACATGTTTTTACAAAACCAAATCAAAGTATGCCTTACAGATCTATACTTTTATTATATATTCTTCCTGCTCTAAAGACCTATGGGGTTATCATGATGGTCATGGTAACCCATCTGAACAACACTCAACTTCAACTTGTCACATGAATCAGGAAATTAATCATCTATCTATACTAATATTATAATGAGGAAAGATTTGATTGTTTGTTTGTTTGTTTGCATTGAATAGGCTCCGAAACTACTAGACTAATTTGAAAACTTCTTTCACCATTTTGAAGCTACACTATCTCCGAGTGACATAGGCTATATTATATTTTCAAAAAAGTTAGGGATCCTTACTAAAACTTCAATAATATAATCCAAGGTGTAAAAAAATGACCTAAAAAATTCCTTACATCGCGTGCGCTGCTAAAACTATTGATGATAGAACAAACTAATGTATTACGACTTTGCAGAACACATCATTATCTACAAAAAGTGTCGCGACACCATATGTCTAACTATTATCGTTATGTCACAATAAGTGTTCTTTTATTTAAAAAAAATTATTGAAATGCCGCCGCTAGCAAAGGCTCTTTATTTGAACCATGGTATTAATCCTTATCAAAATAAATTACTTCATATTCAAGACTGCTTCAATACCTTTATATAACTTTTTGAATTATTCAATTCGAACATTCCATTCGAAAGATATCACGAGTTCAAAAATGTACGTATTAGAAAATTGTCGCGTGGTAGCAGCTCACTCCGCTCGGCTAACAATGCGATGTAGGCGTCACTGGGGTACGGGAGGGGAGTCAATATTAAGAAATAAAGTGTCGGCTCCCTACGCAGAGGTTGTGTGCGGAATCGAAAAATTGTCGCTTGAAAATATTTTGAACTAGCGGCCCGTCCCGGCTTCGCACGAGTATTTAACAAAAATGGGACGGGATAGGGCGGGATAGGACGAGATAGGACGGGATAGGACGGGATAGGACAGGACAGGATAGGACAGGACAGGATAGGACAGGACAGGATAGGACAGGACAGGATAGGACATTTACATTATTTATGACAAGTGTCATAAATAACACATTGACACATGACATTTTAGAGACCAGATTCAATTAATATACATATCTATACGTCCCGTCCTATCCCGTCCCGTCAAATTTTTGTTAAATACCCGTGCGAAGCCGGGACGGGCCGCTATAAATTAAATATTCGTATATCCTACCTATAAAGTGCTAGGAGAGCTATAGAGATCTATTCAATCACGATTTATGAAACGAATGTATACGGTCTAATACAGAACCTCCTCTAACGTGTTTTCGGGTAAGTAATATAATTGAACAGACAAATAAATAAATTATACTCGACGTGTGAAAGTGAAACACGTATTTAGAGCAAGACGTCAGTCACTCGACGTTTAAAACGTCGGTAATAAAATTAACTTCTCTATTGCTTTCCGGCCAATTATGCCTTCCTCCTGGGTATCTATTGCGTTCAAAAGCAGCCTTATCTGGCATCCTGCATGAGACACTTATCTGTTTAAACTAAATAGAAGCAGTGGTTCTCAATCTTTATCTTACGTCTAATTTACAAAAAGTCAGTACATTGTAAAAGGACTGAGCTGACATAAACAGCTTAAGACTGTCCATTTTAAACCTACGGACACAGGATACAAAATACAGGATGGTGCATAAGTCATGAAGACGATGCAACTATTTAAATCTTTGTTTATTTTTACTTTTTGATGCTTATATCTATGTTATGTAATCAAATAAAACTCATTGCGATTTGTGAGAACTAGTTGTATAATCTATATTTTATAATATAATATTACGTCAATGACTGCCATGTTAAAAGTACAAAGAAAATAAGCTCTCGAAAGCGTCGATGTGCCTCAAAGACTCATTTGCATACTTTTAGCATTTCTTTGGATCTCTAACTAATTTTCTCAAAACAGATTTTACTTGATGCTCAACGCGCTCGTTGAGACCAACCCTGGATTGGACTTGTTTGCTGATGAATGGAAGACGAAAACGTTAGAATGTTTGTGGTTCTGTGAGAAGACAGGGTTTAAGAATTTTGTATTAAGGCTTCTGCTGTACTAAATGTAATAAATAAATAATTCATATGTATTCCTGTCTACCCTACGCAAACACTCTGGACGTCCCCCAAAGGAACCGACTGGCAGACTTAAGCATAATGTTTTCCCTCACGAACGTCATAGAACTTCCTTTGCCAGACGCCAATTCTAAGTTATTAGCACTAAAATGTAAAAATTCCTAAACAAAAAGTTAAATATTTTTTCGTGCCCCAAATATAAATGCAAAAACGTACTTAGAGATTATATCCAAACACTAAATTATGATAACACTGAAGATCTTTTGCTGGGTAATTTATAGTGACGATGATTTTTAAATCAAAACACACACATACTTACTCACACCCTACATGTATGTATACAACTTACAACTCACCATAAAGTATAACTATTTTCATTTTGCTCTTTATTTTAATTTACATTTAGATTCTGTTTTCTTTGCCACCATTTCTTACTGTTGAAACGTCCCGATTTACCTACTTTAACTATGGCTTTGTTTGTTTGTGTTGTGACTTAGGAGTCAGTGCTTCTTCGTAAACAAACAAAGCCATACTTTCTTTAGGAGTCAGAGTATCTAAATTATTGTGACCTAGTAATAAGCCTTAAATGTTCTTGGTTTTATTGATATTTTAATGTGATGGTTTGTGGTGAAATAAAGTTTTTTTTTTAATTTTTATACATAACAGTCGTCAAACCGCATTATTTTTGCTGGGATTAAAGTTATTTGAAATTGAAAAATCATCCCTAAGTCCATTAAAGCGAGCATTAAAAACTGTGTAATTGCAATAGCCACAAGGCTGGGAGTGATAGCATGATTGTGGCAACGAAAAGTCGAAACGACAAATCATATAAAAAGAAATCATTCACATTACTAAACTAAAAAGCTAGAAATAAAAAACTACTTAATTTAAAAAGTGGGTTTTTAGTTTTGTTTATATACTTTTATGATCCTTCCCTACCATAGATGATATATGACCTTACCGATGGACGTCTATCGGCATGTTAGCTCACGAAACAATTAATGAGACAGCCAAATTACAACACCACGCAAAAATTTAGCTGAACATTATACAAGGTATACTTTTGCATCCTCGTCAAATTCAAGGAGGTAACTATGTTAATGATTCTCGATCCGAATCGATGATAAAATGGGTAGGTAATTTTTTTATATTTTTGTCAATATCGGAAATCGGTAAGTGTACACCACCCGTATTAAAACACCGCTCGTCTAATACTTGTCCTATAACCGCGCTTACACACACACAAACAAACGCAGACGTTTATTCGATGAACGGGTGATTCTCCGCTTTTGAGAAGGGCTTCATTCTGAAATAGTGTCAAATTAAAACAACAAAAAAACCGGTCAAGTGCGAGTTGGACTCGCGCACCGAGGGTTCCGTACAAACCTGTGGGTATATAACTTTTTTTTATATGACGAAACTAAAAATTTACGGTTTTCGTAATTTTTCCTATATCTGTACTATAAGACGTGACTTCGTACAAAATTTCAAGATTCTAAGTTCACGAGTACCCTGTAGGTTTTGATTCCCGTGCGAGTTTCGAAAATTTGCGGAAATTTGCGGCCTAAGTGGCTGTATCTTTTGATTGCGTTGACTTAGAAGGTTGATTTTTACTACAGCTCCAGGGACAGTAGAACTAAGTATCATATAGAAATTTCAGTTTGATACCTCCACGCGTTCCTGAGAAAAACGGTCTTGACAGACGGACGGACGGACGGACAACAAAGTGATCTTATAAGGGTTCCGTTTTTTCCTTTTGAGGTACGGAACCCTAAAAAGGCAGTGTTTATTATTATTGACCAGGTACCGTAATTTAAATTGATTATTTATGTACGTCTTCTGTGACAACCTCCTGAATTTTGACGAAGATGCAAAACTACATCTTGTATATTTAATTGAATTTTGTACTGTCCCACTCCTGAACAAAGGCCTCCCCCATTCCTTGCACTTTTCTCTATGTTGCCCCTCGCCAAAAATCTCATCAAATTCAATCTTATCAAATGAAACTTACTTATTAGTTACTAGTTAAAAAGTTTGAGAAGCGTCTATTGTAGGCAGTGTGCTCACTGCCCAGATTGATTCGCAGGACGTTCGAAGCTTAAATGGCGACCCAAATAACTTGACAACTGTTAAATTACATTGCGTTTCGCGATCTACACTGGCAGCAGTGATGAACAGTCAAAGGTCCTAGCACAAACGCACGACGAATGGTTTTTGACTCAAAAATTCTCATCATTGTCTTTCTGCGTGGGTCCAAAAAACTCCAGCTTCAACTGAGTAAATATTCCATTGGTCGGGCGACGTGTTATTGGGTTTTTCCATCAGGAATTTATCAGTAGCAGTCACGGAGTCGGGATTTGTGCCCGGTTGATGGCAATAGGCGCGCCCCCTATTACATGGGACTTAAACATAACTGGCGTAATGTGGGTGTACTAATGGGTACACCTCTGCTTAATTCGGAGATTACAGGCGTGATGTTACGTTATGTAAGTGTAAGTATTTCTAATTTTAAAATCGTTCGAATTTACTTTACGTTTCCGTCGCTTGTCTGTGCTAGGTCCACATTGTGTAAACAGTGAACACCTCATTATTTAGTCGAGTGCAAGATTGCTAACGACGCCAATCATACTGAGGAGTTGCGATTGCTTTGTAAAGAGAAGCTAGATCGTTAAAAATATTTTTAGATTGAATTGTTCGTGTTGTTTTATGTCTTGATTCATTATTGTGTAATGTCGTTTTATTTTTGTATGAAACTGTAGTCAATTGCTTGAATGATTTCACCCTTATTCTTGAAGAAAATTTATGGAAAAGTAGGTATTTCTTGCGCGTTGTTGAAATTAGCAATAGGTGGTTGGCTCGCCCCCTATTACATGGGACTTAAACGTAAGTGGCGAAATGTGGTGTACTATAGGTATACCTCTGCTTAATCCTTCGTGGATTACTGGCGTGGTGTAGTGTTATCATTTTGAGTAGCTTCAGTTATTTCTGCTTAATTCTAAAATTAATCGCGTCAGCCGCATGGGTCTGTCATGTCTCAACGAGAAAGTTATCATTCTTCGTCTTGGTGTTTGGAAACTTGCGAATTGTTCGTAAACATCAACGTCAACGTTTTTGTAGCATGGCAATCTTTGCATACTCATGAACCATCTTTCACTGTAAGCATGTTTACAGTATAAATTGCAAAAGTCGTCGGCTAAAAATAAACTAACAGTTATATGTATATGCAATAAAAAAATATTGTTAAACTTCGTCACTAGTAACTAACGGAAAACGACAAACTAAGTTGAGAGATATTAAAACTTTATTAATATATGCAAAGTCTTCATTTAGAGGCTCGGCTCTGTGCGCGAAACTTGGACAGCACTGACCACTCAGGCAAAATTCATAAACGAACTTTGATTTGACTTTACTTCTCACAAACGAACTTTGATTTGATTTTACTTCGCTAAATAGGCAATTCATACGAGAAATATTTAGTGTTCGTATTCCAAATATTAACGTTTCATTTCTTTACGAGTAATGTTGATATAGGTATGAAGGGCTTATTTTAATTGGCAAAATAAAGTCCGGTCTGCTTGGTCAAAGCGCAGTCTGCGTATTCGAGATACGTTTGTGTTCTCACCGAGTACCTTTCATTGTAAAGTTCGGTCTCTGTACAATTTTTTACTCTTTGTCGCTCATTCCCAACTGGTTTGACTCGTTCCGTCATTGAGACAGAGTTACATCTCACTAATTCATTTCTATAATGGGTAGGCCTTGAACTGATTTTTTGAAATTTTACAAGTAACTTCAAGTTTCAAATGTATGTCTATAAAAACATCCGCTGCTTGGTCCAAAGGAAGCAATTAAGTATTATAATTTTTACGTATTTAAAGTCCTGCCTTAGTTTTACTTTTTAGTTCTCTGAGAGTTTTAAAAACATGTTCTTTCCTATTTAAGCTCAAAGCAGCTCTTTAAAGTTTACTCTAATATAGTCTAAGTTTGTCGGCTTTTCGATCGACTCTAATTTATTGGTAATATTTCAAGGCATGGCGGAAACCTACGCACAAATGTCGCAATTGATATACTTATTAATGATGTTGTAATAATAAATTAAAATAACTGTGGGAATTCAAGCGATAATTAGTGACACAGCAAGGCACATGTTCCTAGTATACCTACATTTTTAGCACCAGTCCAATTACTTTCATAATTGGATGCAAGATGATGAAACATATGCGATTGTTACACGAACTATTGGAGTAAATGCAAATAAATAAATAAATATTCTTACGTCTTTATGTAGTTACTTCATTTAATATTTTTATTTATCTGTGATAAAAATAAAACGAACTTTAGCATTTTAAGGTTAAACTTTATTTACACAGCGTAGCTTTAGTAAATAGTAAAAATAATATTACTACCACTTATGTCCTAATTTCACTATCATTTGAAAAAACCACACAAATCAGTCGTTGTTTTCGGATAGGAACCACCAAATAGTCTAACTGGTGTTCTGCTCCAATCTATGTACAGCATCGGGTTGTCTTGTAATTCAGATTCTGCCAGAGAACACTTCTTATAATTCTGCATAATGAACTCTATGCCGGCATTCTTGAGTCTCACTGGCGAAACGATGTGTGTCATGTCGATACTGCCGTCCGGCTGCACATATAACATACGATCCAAAAGATCAATGTTTTTGCAAACTCTTGGACCTAAAGACCCCGGTACTGATGAATCAACATTTTCTAAATCCGATCTGTATTTATTTATATCGGGTATGTTCTCGTTTCCACCAACAAAACTTTGTTTATTCTCCTCTGCATTAACGCCGATAACGTGACGTTCATTTAGTGCGTTCCCTATTTTTATTTGTTTGTTGAAATTGTTTTTGTGATTATTATGGGTTTTCTTTTTAGTTCTCCCATGGAGCCTATCATCCATTTGGATTTTCTTGTTATGTCCTGGTAAAAATCCATGATTATATTTTAAAATCGATACAGAATCTCTATTGAAATCGGATTGATTAGATACCTCCATAGCTAATGCCCGACTTTTAGCTAGATTTGGATCCTCTCTGTACGGTATAAGGTTACGATCTTCATGTTTATAGTTTAGTCGAATCGATGGGTGTCTTTTGTTCACCTCGGCAATTGTTTGTTCAATAGCGCTTTGTCCATTGTCAGGGTCAATTTTGACCTGGCGCGGTGTATAGTCGTTGTTATATGATTTAATATTATGCCATTTGTTACCATTGGACAAACTTCTTGTATACATATCATTATTTTGTGGGTCCTTTTGTTGCGTTTCGGCAAATTGCCAGTTTTCTACAAAATATTCTAAAGACTTCAAAAAAGGCAGAATAGACAACAAATTATTATTTTTCAAAGTTATGTCCGCTGTATGTTTCGGCTTTGACGTTTTATATATTGGTGAAAAAGGTTGTGCACTGAGAACAGTGTCGGAGCTTTCAAAACTACCCTGATTGTCAACGTTTCTATAAAATCTGTGTTCTTTTTTTCTCTTTCTAAATCCTCTATTTGTTACTTCAACTTGTAAAGGTTGAGTTTTTGCATGAGCTTTTAATATGTTATTTCTTAAATCGTCTTCTAATATTTGAACATTAATTTGAGGACTTCGTTTACTGGTTTCAAACTGCTTTTGTACTAAATTCCTTCTTTGAAATTGAAACGGTGGTCGAACTTTCGTAATTTTAAAATCAGATGCATAAGGGAAACTGTCTGATATTTTAGTCAATGGGATAGTTTGAGGGACCTTTTTTTGTTCTCTGGAACGTAACTGCATATTTTTCAAGTAATTCAAAACACTGCCTGCGAATTGGGAACTGGTCCATTGACCATAAACTTTGGGATTCTTCTGCACCGGAGGAGGTGTTTCGATTTCAGATAATTCTTCTGAAAACTTGTTACTCGATAAAGGGTTCGCGGGTTCTGTTGGAGCCTTCAATTTAAACGGTATCCCTGGAAAAGCTTTCTCAGCATTCAAAGTATTGTCAAATAATGACGTGAATCTTTGTACAGGTGGTGGCGTTTCAAACTCTGATATTGTGAAAGAGTCTTTGGTAGGTGGACTACTACTTGGGCTTATATTTTTGTCAGGAATTTTATACCTACCAGAATGTTCATTATTATTTAAGTTCCAAAAGCTAAGGCTATCTATTTGGTCAGGTGTATCAGTAACTGTTAATCCCATAAACTCTTTATTAAAGTCGTTAGGTAAATCCAGTAAAGAAGGTTTTCTTGACGAAAATTCTAAACCAACAGCGTGATCGATGAAGCTGTGGGGTGTCCTAAACTTTATGAAGCTCTTTGATGCGTTTGCTGTTGTTGGGGGAAGCTCAGTTGTCTCAAAAGTATTTTTTAGTTCTCCAGTTTGTAAATCGTTTAATATAATATATTTCGCGTGGGTGACGGTATTTTTCATTTTGTTTTTGTGAAATCTTTTTTGTTCGTAATAAGGATCACTACGAATTGTATAATTTCTTTCGATGGTTGATGCTAATATCATGTTTGTGCCAAATATTTCGCCTTCCAAGCCGTTTGAAGCACCTGCAAGGATGAATAAGTAACTGTCAGTAACCTGGTAGGTATTTGAACTAGGTGTTACGTAAAGTTTTGTTTAAAAAAATGACCTACCTCCATCCGCTGTGCCGTATCCGATAATGACACTTCCTCCACCTGGCAGCACAAATCCTTGGAGCTGAAACATTAAAATATCGCAAGTTTAAAAAGTACACGGACAGTAAAACTTTAAAGTGGGTGTACCGCCTGATTAACCAATACATGTTGGTATCCTTGCCATAAAATTCGCTCATGTTGCTCAACATAATATCAAGTTATTGATTCGCCGCAGATAATCGTGATATTTTATGATGGAACTGTCTCTTTATGGATACTCGCGACAGCCTTGCTCGTAGACCTAGTTTCATAATAACTGTCTATGTCGATTTATCACATGTTTATCTGTATGCTAAGTCGTGGCCGGAGTGACCTTAGCGATCCGGATAAAGCTATGCGGCCATTTGTCTTCGGGCTGAGTAATTTGTTCGTGCATTTTCGTGGTTGCACACTGAACATGATGTGACCCCTATTTGTTATGTTAGTTATTATCAAAAGTCAGTTTACGACTGCGACTTGTTATAGTGATCGTTAACAGTCATAATTTGCTTACGGTTTGTGATTGCGAACAGGACAGGAGTCGGGAGTCGACGTATAGCGCCCATGCACCGAAGTCGGATTGGTAGGACAAACAGATGTGCCTCCAAACGTCCTTGGTGATGTCAACGGCCGAGCTGGACGTCACCTTCCCATTAATGGACACGTTGATGTGTTTCCCTCCCGAGTCCAACCACAGCCTTACCACACGGTTGTTTCCGTTCGCTAAACAAAAATCAAATGAAAAAGAAAACGTTAATCAATGCTTGCAATAATACGTTGTTTAAAAAATGTTTTATTGGAACGCGAAGTCGCGTATCGAGTGCACATAAATTATGCATGTCTCCATATTAGCCCTAATCACGCGCAGTGAGTGCGGGTCTTACGAAATTATTTGGTTATCATGAACGTTTTAAAATGTTTTTTTTTGCCTATTAATACCACTAATATTAGATTAGAAGAATTATTATCGTCAACGGCCTGCAGAATGGATAAGGTAAAAGATATCACTAGTACTTAGGTACTTGACAAGATGATTAAAATTAAAAACAATAGTCTTAGCTGAGAATCATAATGTGAATGTACAACCATAATATCTTTTGTTATCCATTATTTATATGTCATGTCATATATCTTTTGTTAGAGATATTAAATAAATAAATAAATGTTAGGTCACCCTACCGGGTTAATTGTTTTTGAAAACCGGCAGTACATGAGTAGACAATCATGCTACCCTCATATGTCCTATTGCCTCATATTAAATATTTATTTTAGGCTTTTGTCATCCCACTACAAGGCAAAGGCCTCTCTTCACTCTTTCCACATACTAAATCCAAGTTTCCCTGGAAATATTGAGTGAAATTATATTAGCTAGCGAAACTACACAAACTAAACAGATAGGAGCCGTGATTGCAAAAATTGATATAAGTACGTATACCAGTTTAGTTGACCTAATGTACACTAAACTGTGTATTGAAGAAAACAGATAACTGACTACCAAAATTTAACAGCAATAGAATTGACAACAAAATGATTGAGAAAGCTCCCTTCATCTCCTTGGGTCTCCAATCTATGAAAATTCTTATCCCGCTTTTATAGATGAAAAAATCAAAATTTCAATGCTGCGTCGGAAAGGTTACTCCAAATTAACATGCATTCGGTCATCACCATAATTCGTTACTACTGCTTCGGCCCTAAATTAACAAATTTCGTTCGTGCTTCCCCTTTATGGAAGCACACTGATCTGTTGGACAAAATGGATCAAATTATCAGACATGCTTTACATCAATTGTAACCGAGCATGGGCACAAGTTACTCTTTCCATTCGCATGGGAGGACTCGGTGTCCGAAAAATTTACTACCGCACAATGTACTGATGTGGAGCGGTGATGCGGCCCAGAGTGGAGTAAGTTTGCCTAGAAGTAAGCGATTCAATCGATGATAAAACATAGTAAAACAACACATAAAAAGTTTTGGAATCTCAGATTATGCCATTCGTTTGGACATTTATTTGTTTAAATCGTTTGCACGCTGTATTTGTGTGTGTTCTTTCTTTGTGAATAAAGAGTAATACAAATAATGCAAACCATATACGCAGCAATGCTAAAATTACACAACACTGTACCTGTAAACAAGTTCAGGTTTAAGGGGGTCAATTTAATTATAGTCACGCAATATATTTGCTCATTACTTTGATTTTGTGGTTTCACTAGCGGTTTACTTTCACGGCACGACAACTTTTATACCGACCTTAATAAATAAAAAACTACAGTCGATACAGTTTACTCAGTTGAAAGGTTCTGTCAAAGCGGTATGGATAAATTGCGGACGCGGATCCGGACACCGGTCTCTGACACATACTATACTGAAGCATCTGCCTGATGTCCGCAGCCGGTACTTACCGACATAGGTGAATATGCTCTGGTCTCCGGTCAGATCATAAATACGAATCCAAGTGCAGATTGTGAATTCTCTCAGCGGCGGCGTTTCCAGGTCATATTGCAAGAACTGGAAATTCATTTCAGAACATCAAGCATGAATCTACTAAAACAAACCATTCCTAAGTTTTGTTTTCACATAATTTGATTATTGTATGCCGTGTATTTGTCGGCGTAAAAATAGCTAGATAACATAATCGGCGTTTTAGTTTCAGGCTTCGTTATGTTGACATTCAACGTAGGTAATACATTGATGCTTCATACAAACCTGTGCATATCCTTTTTGTTTCAATACAATTTTGTAAACTGGCCTATTAATCGATAAGGCGGTTGACGCGACACTTAAAAGCACTATCAAATTAAACCACAACATTATAAATAAACTGCTATTTGGAAATGCACGAGGAAATAAACCTAAATGTACTGGCGTCCATAAAACCGCAGCAGTAACTTAGCATAAACCGTTGAGCGGCTGATAACACAACTAAACGGTCCTCTGATTATTCAATCGAGCTATCTATTACAAAGCCGATGAGTGCTTTCTTTTCAAAAACGAACTGTAGACTGAGGATTCCTTCCCGTTGCACGGTTGTCAATACACAACCGACCTCATATTGTTTGTAAACCGCGATGTTATTTGTTACATTGTTGTTATGATTGCGCTTCAGTAAATAATCTGTTATGTTCTGATAATAACATACCGCTCTCTCATCGAGCTTATGATTAGCCTTTGAATAATAATCTTACAAAAATACATTGTTTGTGTACCTGAGAATGTTGGAGATTCCTATCATAATTTTCATCACAAAGCGACTAACTAGTCTTAATATTTCGCTTTGTTTACTCTAAGAATGATGGAAGTGAATGTCTTCAACGTGAACCTGAAACCATACACAATACTTCATTAGATCGTTGCATGAACCATGTTGATGTTTTGGATCAATTGGAAACAATGTCTTACTAATAAACTATTCAGCTCTCTATGTGGGTTAGAAATGTTTTGGCTTCCGGACTGTTGTGATAAACAAAAAGGTTTATTTTTTTGTTTCCTCTTTGTGCAGCAGATGAAGGCGCCTGCTTATTACATTGGAGGGCAGCAGCCGAGCACCCTGCCGCGCGGGGGCTCCATGTTGCGCGCCTACTCACCCGCCGCGCCGCCCGTGCCCGCTGACCGGGTTAAGACCCACTCCACTTCAGGTGAGAACCCAAAAAACCTTTCAAATCTAATAAACCTTAACAAAAGAACCAAAAAAGGGACAAAGGCTTTCACTTTTAATTAACACGCAAGTTGAATCAGGAAGCGAGCAAACTGTAACAATTGCCCTTCCAATTTGATTTGGAAGATGTCTTCCGCAGCCCTGATATCCCCAGTCGAAATTCGTCTCTAAAAATATTTTAAGTCGACTTTCTTTAGTAAACTGAATTTCGGGATCCAGTCAATATCTGGAACAGTTCCGGGGTTATTAAGTTAGGTGAAAGCGGTGTTTGTAGGTCCTACAGCGCCGGCCAAGCCGTTGCGCGCGTACATCCCTGGCAGTGGGTCGGAACGCTGTTTCCCGTTCGCTGCGGCGGATTGCGCTCGGGGGGCCGAACAACTGTACACGATCCCCGGTAACAGGCCCTCGTCCTACAAACACGTTACTTTCGCTTCTAAAACTTAATTTGCTAATGCTTTACCTTAATAAACTTTTAATATTGCGCTAACGAACGCACTTTTGATTAATTTGTTTGATATTACATTTTTAATCAACTGTCTGTTTGCCCAATTGGATTCTATATTTATTTTAAAAAGGAACTTCCTTGATAACTACCCCAAAGTAAGTAACACTTTCAAAATGTCTGCATCGTCCTCACACCCTCTACGGTGCTTCGTCGTTGTTTGATTCACTGTAAAAATGTATTTGTATTTCCCAAATATTCGGTGGATACACCATCTAATATGAGGTCTGAATCAGAAGGCATATAAGGTGGGTGTACCATGGAAGGCCACTCTAATAAATAAACAGTTATTATTCGTTCATATACTGGATAAATGAAACGAACGAATATTTAAGTAATACTTTGTTTTATTCCGTAAAATATAGACCACTTTTTTAAATTTCAGATTTGATCAATATTGATTAAACTTAAGTTTCATTGAACTCTTAAAAATGGCCTTGCTAGGAACAAGGCTCCTTAGAAGGCCATTATAATAAATGAGTCATTTAACACTAAAAGTTAATAAATAGCCATTAAATCTACAATAAAAAGAAGTGGTTTATATATTACGTAATAAAACAAAGTATTACTTAAATATTTGTTAGTTTCATTTATCCAGTAAATAAACGAATAATAACTATTTATTTGTTAGAGTGGCCTTCTATGGTACACCCACCTTATTTTAACGTCGCCGATTTCCGATATCAATGAAGCAAGGGACCGTACTGCCAAAGTAGTGGCGCGAGCGATTCACCGCCGCGTCTGTGATTTCTAGTTCGATGGATGTTTATGTAGATAGAAGGAATTTGTCATCACATGGCAATAACTACGAAATTTTAATAATTGGCCTTCGAAGGAGCATGGCCTTCCATGGTCCACCCACCTTAGGTATTTACAATGGCGTTACACTCGCATTTTATAATACTTAATTTATTTTTGTATAATGGCATGCTTTGATGATAATAATTGTATTCTAGTTTCGATTACTCAATATTTATGAGAGATTGATAATGTCAAGAGTTTTAAAATAACATTAGCACTACAGACTGCCGTTGAATGATTGATGGAATGATTGTTGATGTGTTAGGTGTATGTACAGGCCATGCCGAAGGGTACATGTCGTCTCCGGAGCGCGGCAGGACCCCATACGAGGATCCTTACTACACGCAGTATTTGGGCCCGGCCGCCTCTAGACCTAACATTGCTCCCATCATCGACGAGGAAGTCAGGTGAGCCATCACTTATACAAAATCCAGACTAGATCTTACTTTTACAACAAAGTTTTCTAAGAATTTGAATTCATGTCAAAAATAGTGATAAAGAAGCGAAGACGTTTATTAGATTTTAGGATTCCTCTTACATTATGTAGAATTTGAAATCGTTTTTTACAGCGATACTGCGCTCATAGATGATGCGTACGAGATGTACGGCAACCCCATCACGACTGCTCCGCGACCCATGCCTCGCCCGCCGTACGACGCCAGGTAACTTCAAGAAACTAAACTTCAACTATCTCAACTTACATAAAAATTCTACCAAATTGTATTTTTTTAACTCAGACTATATTTACTCAGGAGATCTCCTGAGTAAATATAGAGTCCCAGTAAAGATTCTTTTGCTGAGCATATTGTGGCCACAATTTCAGAAATCAATTTTGTAGTTACCTCCTTTTCAGATAGCAATGCGATTTTGGCCAAAAGCGACTTTACTGCGTATTACAAGACCACTAGATAGATACAACGTATAAGCATAGATAGGATTTCTAATCATAATTTTGTAGGCCGGTATTGGATGACATGCAACGCCTGCGCGTTGAGAAGATGGAACGGCAGCTGGCTAACTTGACGGGGCTCGTGCAGAAAGCTTTGCAGGTCCCGAATCAGCCTGCCGCAGCAGCAGTGCCCGCTCCGCGCCAGGACTACCAAGCTTACAATGTGCGGCCAGCGACCCAAGGTAAGAGCTCGGAATGTTACACACAACACACCATTTAAGACTAATCTTTCTGTGGCTGACCCACAAAACGTCTTAACACTGTACTAGTATTTGGTACAACAATCCAACTGCCAAAAGAAAATCATTTTCTTTTTGACGCAGTCTTAACGAAGTTTCAACTGATTAGTCAACGGAGAACTTCTAACGTAAAAGGTTTTAGAATCTACATAAACCTAGAATTGAATCAATTCAATCCTAACAGTTCGAATCTACTGTGGCTCTGCCAAACGGCTTAGTTGCTTTTACCTTAAAGCTTCATCCGTTAATGTAGCTTGCGTTTTCCTGCACTCAGATGCGGCAAGATTTACCAGCAACGAGAGACCTCCTAAATTAGGCAGAGATAAATTTCGTAAGTGTGATCGGAGGCGGTTGACGAGTTTACGCTGATGTATTGCTAGTGTCAGGTGGAAACAATGTAAATATGACAACTTTCAAGACCGGAAAATATTAAGACAATCATTCTCCGCTACAAGGAAACTTATAATTTAAAAGTTTACGACGCTTAACTGTGGTTTCTCCACAATTTCCAATGTTAGCGTTGTTTGACGTCACACTTGACAGTTACAGGCAGTGGAGAAAAATAAAACCGCAAATTATGGGTTCTACCACAATCCATTAGCAGCCGAGTAGATGCGATGGCAAAGATGCTTCCGTACATCTTGGCACGTTGGACAGGGAAAGCGTCACTTTCACGCCATCAATGTGTTTGGCTCGTAATTCGCCAAATGCCCTATACACCCATGACATTCGCAATGCATTTAGCGAACTAAATCATTCTCACGCCGAACGCTTGCTTGCTAAGTCGAGTGGTATTGTTCTTATTTCAGCTTTCTAAAAACAATTGTATTGGGCTCGAGTGCACCTGTTTTGTATTATACCTTCGTTTTGAAATTATCGTCATCTCATCTACCTAATACAATCGTTGAATTCATTGTACTTTGTGAATTTTGACCAAAAAATAAAGTTACTGCTATTCTTATTATCAGAATGATGAGTTTTATTAGTAATGAGGTAGTAAAGGCTTTGTTACGTAGAAAATATATTATAATCATTGCTGGACTTCGTTATAACGTGCGCCAATTACGTACGCCAAACGTAGTGTAGCCATCGTCTCGTGGTACATGCGGAAATATCAACTTTACTCACTGATAACATCTCGTTTTGTTCATTTTGTAGAAGTTGCAAGTTTTACTCAGTTGTATTGTTATATTGTTTGTCTTTAGTATGTAATGTTTGGATATTAATTATTATTGTACAGTGCTATGATTTAATTCTTTTTTGCCCCCGATTGGATACCGAATGACCAAATTATTATAACTTTTTTTTTTAATTACAAAGTATTGATACTTTCTTCCTACACATACATGATCCCTGTTGAATGTAGAATAAATATTGCACTATGCATTTTTTTTTATTAATCACACTCAACACCACTCAAAACTACTGAACTGACCACTACCTTCTTAATTCCACCAAATTGAAATCAATTTAATGCACTCTGCCACTGATTGGGTCTTTTTATTAATTTTATGTACAGAATGTCTCTGTACTTTTATTGTTAATAGGATTTAAACTTTCGATGCATCGTGCCAGAGGTTCAATTACTCTGACGTTAATTGATATTATTGACTGACCAAATAAACATTTGTTATTTCAGAAAAGTCTGTCTCTTTTGAGAAATCCGTATCATTTAGCGATGATCCTCCTGATATGAGCTCGCCAAAGCAGCATTCACCTCAGCACACAGGTACGCATACACCCATTGTTTATTTAAGTAGAACGCCCTTGTTGCAAGTTGACTGCATTCGTAGTCTATATAGTAATACCGTAAGTAAAGGGTGCAGAGAGTATGGTAATCGAGTCGAATAAACCCTCGGTGGTGGTTGTTTCATATAATAGAAGTACCTGGTATTTTTAAGGACATGACGCTCGCGTATCTCTCCTGTCTGACCAATTCCGTCATCACGAGGATACAGAGCTTTGTATTTAAGAACGTGTGTTGCCTGTATTGTATGGTATTGATCTATTTTAACGTTTATATTGACAACCCTTTTGATACTAGCCTTTACACACAAGTCAACTCCTCATATTTTATTTTATTTGATACCAGCAGTCAATCAAGCCCCTTGTGTGATATGAAATAATTCCCCACATTATACATTTATATTAACGACGGTTATCAATTATTTTTGTTTATTTACCAGTTAGCATCATTAAAATCATCGACAATAGAATCGACAGAGATTCTTTGTAGTAACTTCTGAGAATGAAGTGAAAGTGTATATAATTGTTTCTTTTGCCGGCGTAATCAATGTGGTCGCACCATTCTCAAAGTCGATAGAATCCTCTGCTGGTTATTTTTTTCTAATCACTGTCGTAGTTAATATCATAACCATGTTCATAATTCTTGTATTTGATTTCTTTCCGCTTACTTCTTTGCCATAACAAGCTGATTCCAAACCCACCAAACCGGCTATCAAATCTTCGACCTTGCCGAGGACGTCGTCTCAAGGTAACTCTTTGATATCCATTGATATTTGAATAACCGTAATTTGTAAAGTAACAAAGGTTTATTTACTAATGCCACTAGCTTTGGGTCATGCCGGTATTAATGATTACTTAACAGTAATAAACGTGATGGTGGATGTAGAAGGTGTACCGCGAGAGGAGGATCTACGGAAGCAGGGCGACGGAGGTGGTCAATGTCCATAAATTGGATCAAAATTTATATGCAAATTGCTACTTCCGTGTATATTTCTCTCGTGGTGAAAACATTAACAAGTGCAGCATCGTTCGATAAAGCTTAGCAACAGCTTTGAATGATGTTCTACTGAATGAAAACCACTTTGCTGGAGTAAAGCTAATGCAATCTATAAAATCACGCTTTTCTATCTAGCTTTCTCCAAAGGGGTCAACTTTGTAATCATTTGATATATGGGAAAATGCATCGGTGTATTTCAGAGCGCGATCGCCTGAAGCCGGCGCCTCCGCCGAAGCCTGCTGGGTTGGCCAGCCAGCAACTGGCTCTGATCCCACAGAAGACTTATACCATCAACGTTACACCTGATTTCCAAGGCCAGCTACGATTACTGCAGAAGCAAGGTCACGATCTCAGGATTGAGGTATGTTAAGCAGTGTATTGATTCATACTCATTACAAAATATATGCTCTGGCGCGATCTAATGCGAAAATTACGATGGTTCTGAGCGATTTCTTTTTGCAATGGCGATATGTAACTTGAATTTTGTTAACAGTGTTAAGAATTTAGTGACCATTTGATTCGCAGACCCGCAATATGCGTCGCTCGACTCTGACTCACGCCATGCAGATGAGGCAGCTCATGGGCGATGCTATCGTCAAGATTGGAGCTATCGCTGAGAGTTTCTGCGAGCTTGATCCCAACTCTGTGCGTATACGAGTCCTTTTTTGTTATAGGAATTGAAAATCCTTCCTTGTATATGTCATGATTCCTCTTGTCCCGATTAAGGTAGGTACATCTTAATCAGATGTTACCTCAATTATCACTTCCTTATTAGGAAATATCATTTTTAATACAGTCTTTCTTCTCTTAATACTTATAGCCATTCATATTCATACATATATTCTTGTAACATGATCCCATGTCTGCACAGGCTCATTTATGAATTAATGGTATTGTCATGGTGATTTCAGCAACTGTGCCGTGAGGAAGAGATCTATCGTCAAGACATGCTGCTGCTCGAGAATGATTTGTACGAGCTCGAGGCCACGGTTGAACGCCTGCGTGGACAGGCAGCTAACAGGTATAGGTAATCTCTTAACTAACGTCTTGCGGTAACGGTGGAAAATATTTTAAGGTATTCGTATTTCATAATCATTGACCCTTAAAGTATTTTAAGCTATTATTTTTGGACGTTATATACCTAAGATTAGTTTTAGTGATGAATGTGATGATAGTTCGGCCGATATTACGCGTTTTGCTACTATCGATAAATCGCTGCGTGAATCTTATCTAATATAAGAATAAATCTTATCCCTAAACCATCTTAAGCCATGTATGTATTCCCTAGAACCCCTAGTCACTGGGCGACAAAGTAATGTCCTGTTTTATATGTCCCCTGATAATTACGCAAAGGTACGTGACATTGTGACATTTGTCCCTAGTGAATGCGCGTTTTCGTAATGACAAATCAATGAGAATAGCAGACAGGTCCCAGGTCCCCGGTACAGTTAATGTAATCTATAATAAATATGATTCCAGGGAGACGCGCGTGAACATGGCTGACATAGAGCGCATTGCCATGGTGCTGTCGAAGAGCAGCAAGACCGTCGCTGACTGGAAGCTGAAGTTCCCGATTCTGCAGGAGACCATGAAGACCAAGCTGGCTGCTGAGATGGAGAAGGTGAGGAAAACTGTTATTTGACGCTTTGAAACAAACATATGGTGTCATCTACACGGACACGCTCTGTACGATACGCTACTATTTAGTCTGCTCAAATAAGCCGCACGTTACAAATAAACTAAGTAGACAAAAGCCTCAATATTGACAATATACATCCTACATCGCGATATCAAAGTTGTCCGCGCTATTAACTTATATACCACCCCTCTGTCGGGGACTAGCGCTCAAGACACAACATACGTCTGGTCGGATGATTCCTTTTTTTATGAAAGCTAATAATTTTTATGAACATTATATAATATGCTATATACATCTAAACAGTCATCATACCTATTTTCGCACCTGTAGTCCTTAGAGAATGTTTTTAATAATATTACACCCACAAATTCTCCATTTATGTTTCGAAACCCCATTTTATAGTGAAAAACCTTGCTTTATGCCTAGCACAAATCCATATTTCAGGCAAAAATTAACATTATCATAATATATATATATATCCTAATCCTTTTTTATTGAGGTTGTTTACTGGTAGCTTCGAAGCGACAGAGCGCCTAGTGTTTGTCACATTTCAATGTCATCTATATCTATCTATACATATAATAAATCTGTAGACGTGGCATTTCTGTACATTGAAAATATTTAGAAAAAAAATAGTAGGGGTTTTTAAGGATAACAAACAGAACCCATTTCTACTATTTTGAGAATTTTTGTCTGTTTGTCTGCAGTCTGTTTGTCTACAGTCTGTGAGTCTTCGGCTATGTTTGTTTGTTTAAGTATCACGTAAAAATTACAAAACCAATGTGGTTAGTTTCAATGCAAAAATATTACATAACTTAAAAAAGGTATTAGTTTTTGTTTCATTGCAATACGCGCTCTTAATCAAAAGATATATGAATTTAAAGTGTTCAAGAAGAACTAATCATCATTATGTATACACGCAACGACATCTATTGAACCAAAATGGTACTAATAAAAAAATGTGCTCACAAGATCGCTTTTAAATCGACTGCCCGAGTTATTATTATTATATTTTGGCAGTTTAACTCCGTGCTCAATAGATGGCGTTGTGCATTTGACGCCAGTTTCTGAATCGCGGTGTTAAGGTTTTCCATGAATGAACTAGCCTCGCGACAGTATGTGGTCGTAAATTTTGAGCGAAATTAACAGTAAGTCATTTAATTAGTATATTATTTATAGAGGATGTTAGGAATGTACTATGATTTCACATTCCCATGTAATGTACTCTGACTATGCCAAAAGAATACGCGGTCACGTGAGTGAAACCGTGGGGACGCCGTCTCTCAGCAAGTTTTAGCAAATAACTCCATGGCAGCAGAATGAGCGTATAGTGCAGCGTCGTTCTTTTTGCAATTGAATTAAATTGTTAGGAAGGATACTGATTAATGAAATTGTCTTAAGAATATCTATTAAAACAACAAGGTAGTAAAGTTAGTTCCGTAATTTCATTGATGTTGATGTTTGTACGTTACTCGATGTATGTTCATGTCTCATTGTCGTCGTTTCCAGGTGGTGCGCAAGGAGAAGATGTTGGAGGAAGAGCCAGAGCGTCTGGAGCTCGCCTTGCGTCGTTGCAAGAAGCTGACTGGAACTCTGGTGACGCTTAAGCGGTATGAAAATTACTTTAAGCTTTTATACTCCAGGCGAACCTATATTATATAGGGTTCTTATGGAAGATATTCGTTCAGAATCAGTCTATCATTTGACGTCAAAAAGTTACAATATATTCGAATGAAATCCGAAAGGGCCTGTGTGAATAACTTTTTGTTAGAGATAACGATGATTAAATACTCTTAAATGAATTGGACTGCCATAACGCTACCTTTTAGATAGCAACTGAAATGTTGAAATTCTTTGTAGAATCACAAAACGTTTTGAAAGCGGTCCATCCTAATGAAAGTGGGTGTAGGTATACATATATAAACAGCACTTTGAAAGTGATTGCCATTGGTTTAGGCCCTTTGGGATTCCATATATATTTTAAGAATTATTGATGAGAGCATATTTGAAGTTCCTATAACACCAACATGTTATATGATATAATGATCTGTAATATCTGCATCTTCCGGCAGCCTGGCTTGCGTCCAGGAGCAACGCCTGCCGATGGCCGACGGGCGCGTTTCGCCGGTGTCGTCCCAGAGCTCCAGCTTCACTGCTGGACCCTCCTCGGAGGAGTGCGTCTCTGAAAGCACCTGCCCCAACGCTATGGCTCACAACAAGGTATTGAAAGACAGTCATTTCTGAACCTTAGACAACAAAATCAATAGGTCTGTTAAAGAGAACAAAATTTATTTTTTGAATTTATGGAGGTCGGTTTCTTCTATAGATAAGTAATGTTTTTTATGGCCCCTTGTACTAACTAATGCATTTTAATATTAACTCTTCTTGAAATCCCCAAGTAACACGAAGTATTAAAACCTCTTATTTACAGATAGATTAAGCAGAATATCTCTATACTAAGATAATTCCAGTTCCTGATGCTCATATTTATTAATGTATACCATGCGCTTAACAATTGCAGGTTTGCCAAGAGTTATAAAATTTGCATTTTTTTCCAACACTTCGATTTATTTGCGAAGTGTTAGTTTTCGTTTATTTGCTGTTCATGTTACCCCTAGGCATCATACCCGGACTAACATTAGATATACCAACGATTGCTTCGTTTGTACTTGCATGTGCCCCTTTTCTTTTCTGACACGAGGAGTTAGCATGTTTTGTGCACCTGTTCTTTAGCGTATCCTATTATCATCTCTTACGAGCTGACTATAGTCGCTTATTTTTCTTTTATTTACAGTAAAATCGTTTCCTAAAAAGTTTAGTCCATTACGCATCTATGACATCCGATAAATTATTAAGTAATTGTCCTGTGTATTCTGGGTGTTAACTCCATCATCAAAATTGGCCTCAAAATTTATCCTCACGCAAGTGTTGTTCATCAAATTTCAACTAAAAACAAAATTGGCATACAAAATTGAAATTCGCATCCAAAAATATTACGACACACTCTGGTTTATACAATCATTTCGGTTTATTCGTTTGATTTAAATTCTTGTCTTGTGAATAAATTGTCATATTTAGTTAGTGAAATGAATATAAAAAAAAATATGAATGGTTGAGTAGTGGGAGTTCATAAACTGAAACCCTACGCCTTGTCAACAGAAAACTACAAGACATAATACTACCTGCAGATGGTTAAATTCGTTAAGCCAACAAGTATCAGCAACTATTGTGTTTTTGACACATCTGCCATACAAGCCTTGATACATAAAATTTCGAGTCTGATACAATTCGTTAGTTCATTCGTGCTAGACCTTTGGCGCCAGACTACGCTTCGGACAATGATACCGTGATGGTCATATCTACCTGTTATAAATTGAATCCGACATACAAGTCAGTATTTATAACTGGTCTTCAACCTTTCCAAGATTCGTTTACAAAGGCACTACTCATGTACTGTCCTGCCACGCAAAATTATTCATGGTTTTTGGAGTAAGAGACCTTCATCAAAATCAATTTCAATATGACATTTTGCCTTTCATTACCATTCATTACGAACTTAGGTGAAGCTGTATCAATAAAGATATGAAAAATAAATTCGAAAAACATTGCTTCGTAGTCGGAGTAGAAAATGTATGTATTATAGGTATAGAAAGGTATGAGTATTGTAACAAACGCTACTGAATCAAAAATCAAAATTTTGTAGTATCTGTTCAATAATACATTTTACTAGTTTAGTATTCTCGGTTTCTAAGGTTCACAGGTTTGCAGTGTCATCATCAGATGCAGGAGGCTGGCTCTTCGGTTTCCAATCTGTTTGCCCAGCCTTTTGCTTGTATTAGAATTTAAGGTTAGATACCAGAACTTTCAAAGAATCAAATACAATTGTATTTGTTAGTAATAATAGTACCTAACTAAATATAAAAGCGGTAATAAACCAATATCATGCTGATTTTGTAAGATAGCACTAGTAAAATCCCTGCACTGAAGCACGGCCTGCTTTACAAACCTGAATACTACTTAATACTTTCAAGTACAACAATAAGACTGATGCGGATAGCCAAAACTCTTACAAAAAGAGTCCAAGGATATTCGTCAGAAGGTCAAATATTTTGTCAATGGTGTATGTGAATGTAAATTCAATAAAAGGTAGTACAGATGTTCACAACGATAATCCAAGATATTCTAGTAATCTAGTAATTATGAGACAGATATCAATTTGATGGAATCTATCAATTAATTTATTGGTAAGTATCATAAGACATAGTGTGACGTAATATTGCAGAATACAATGAATCTTGACATTCTTTTGCACATATCCCTGCAACCAATGCACTATCCGTAAATGTTACATTTTATAATCCTTGCTTTCGGAAAATAATGCCAATTTTAACAATATGTCAAACATATCCAACATATTTAGAAGGACCTGCCACTCACTGTCACGCCCAAAAGTGTCATCCAAACTTGATTGTACACTCCAACTAGATGTAAAAGTATCCGATGAAATAGGTAGCTAAGATCCCATTGTAAGTTTCCAATATAATATGATCATGTGGTTTGGCCAGGTTTTTTGACTCGCATACTATTCGTTTGAAACATTTGTAGGTACTTCATTTTACATAAACAATATATTGGAATTTAAAAGTTTTGTCGATAAAAATTTGGCAAAATATGAACCCGCGAAGCGTACCGCAATACGCTTGTTAATATTATGTTGAGTGAGGTACACAAACAGTTACAATAACGTAAAAACTGAAACTATGAAATTTAATGCAAAAAAGACAAATGCTTAAATTTATATTTCTGTAGATATTTTTCATAATAATAATTTAAAAAAATCTGTTAATTGACCTAGTCAATAGACGTCTAAGACTTTAAATGTAAAAGTTGGCCACGATTTCTTGATATTAATTATTTAACAATGTTTACTTTAGTTGACTAATATTTTCATTACCATGCAATTAAATTTAAATAGTTTTTGTAGAAATACTTTGGATCTTTGAGTTGCGGCGTAATAATAAATACATATTCAGTAGTAAAACTGCAGAGCTAACAAATATTAGAACAAGCGAATCACGATACGAGTCAAAAAGAACCTTGTTGAACCACCTCATTGTAGATGTTTTGCATCACACGTATCTATGCATCTATCAGAGAGTCTCCACAGGCAGAGTCCTACAATGTAGGCACCAGGAACAGGACAGGAAGCAGTCTTGTCGCAGCAGACATTACGCACGCCACACATCTCCACCTAACTCTTTTACATTATGATATTTTTTATGTTGTGTCATTATTATCAAATTGTGTTAACAATGGATTTCATGGTCTTTTTTCCGTGATGGTCCCCGGCAGTTCGCTTGGAGAGAGAGTCTTAACTTCAAGGAAGCTATTGTTGTTAACGAGTAATAAAATCTCTTCATAATACTATAATTATCCATTATTATTCATAAATACGTTTAAATTATTTATTTCTATATTTTTATTCTACATCCGTATTTTTACTTTATTACATTTTACTTTCAATATATTTATATCGTCTATTTTATGTAATTTTGTCACAAATTTTTGCTATACTCTGTAGGCATGATGGTGCACTGGATTTTGTAAACTACGCTTTAGAAATAAAGTTTGTCCAAATCGGCTTGACTGACAGATTATATTGGAAAGACTTATAGACATTTTGCATATTTTTTCCAGTTCGAACAGTATTGAAAGAATCGGTACGCATGCTTACATTTATTTAAAAAATCGTAAATTGAACCGATATGAAAACAAATCTTGAAATCCTATATATTAAAATTCAACAGTATCTTTGAAGCGGTGAGTAGTGGTTAACGAGTTGGTTTACAATTTGAAGACAACCCCGTTTCTATAGATATTAGTTGAATTTTACCTTGCGCCAATTACTTGCAACTTTCAACTGATCTTCCATTATATTAATGTCTTTCTGTGTGTTAACTTAGCTTGGAAAATGATCTGATGAAAGTTGATTGTACTCAAAGTCTTTCAATATTACAACTCAAATTGTAAAAATGATTGATTATGGAATAAATTTTAAACATTTAAATTGGGCCTACTTTACTATGAAATGTAAGGGAGATCTGGGATAGTCAGAAACTAAAAAATGTGTTCTATTCTGCTTCATTTAAATTTAGTTTTAACTCATAAATTGGTGCAATGCATTGCAATCAACCTGGAGAAAAAAAAATGCAATTGGTAGAATAACTTTTTTGATTTTCTAATCTTCTGAGCTACGATCATTAATTTATCTTCCTGGCTTATGGAAATACATACCTACGTATATTGGATAAATAAAACTGTGTTAGCAGCTTAAATTACATATTTATTTAGGTAGCTGTATTTTGACAGACTCTCCTAAGATTATTCGCAAAATTTTCGATTTTTGAGCCCATCGCAAGCACTATATCGTAATAGCCTAAAATGTGGGGTGTAGGCTACATACACACATAAAAAAGTCTAAACAACAAGCATCATCATCATCATCTGCCTAGCCATTTCCTAACTATGTTGGGGTCGGCTTCCAGTCTAACCGGATGCAGCTGAATTATATTATTTTATTACTGTATTTTGTCTCGAGCATATTTTTGCAAATTTATATTAAATTTATTTTAATGTTTTGTCGTAGGTGTGATACATCAATAGAAGCGTAATTTAATACACAATTTAATTTTGATGCTTTAATAAGAAGCTTTTAAGTGAAAAATAAAAATTTATAAAAAAAATCTGATGTGAGGCAAAAATTTTAAATTCAAGTTTTTAGGAATTAAGAACATTTGAGGCAGAGCTAAGAATTAGAAAAAATTAGAAAAAAAATATCCTACCTTCTGGTATAACTCTTTTTTCTTGCTTGTTTACCAGAAAAATAAATGAAAACTTACAAAAACCCCTCAATTTTTACAGTATGCGTTTGCTTTTAGGTTTTTTTTTTTAAATTTTGAATCATTACCAAATGAAGTTCAAACCTACATTTCAACTTTTTAGGCGCCAGTAATTTTTTTCGAGAATTTTCTTAAATATTTTGTTACAGTTGGCGTGTTGCTTAGACATTTTTGATGTGTGTAGGTATATACCTAGGCTGCTGAGACATAAAAGGCAAAATGGGTCGTATAATCTAAGCTCAGTTCGGGTACGTCTTATGACGTCGAATTTACAAGCATCATGATTGTGGGGAATTTGAAATTCTTCACATTTCTGATTGATTAAAACAAGTCATCCCGGAACTCCCCTACAGAGATTTAGACTGAATCGAAGGTTACATCATATCGCACGCTGCATGCGATAAAGCTGTGTGTATTTTGATAGTCTCCAATAAATCGGAAAGAATGGCTCATAAACTTGTTTGTAGAACTTCAGATATTGTTATAGAATCGAATAACGCCTCTGGCGCCGCCATAAACATGGCCACTTACTGGGCCCAAACACATATTATGGATGTTACCTAGAAATGAAATTAAAATATTTAATTAGTTCTTTGAATCTGACGACTAACCCATTTTAGACAAACGAACTTGATCTTTTCAATACCTGATGTTGTGCTTACATTCAAGTTTAAAGCCAACAAGTTAAATCACCATTTCTAATTCACGATGGAAGAGTGGTTCTGAAGCACATAGTTATTCAGACGTGTGTTCATATTTCTTTCATATTTAGTTCTTTATTATTATTTCAATGATTTACTTTGTTTTCTGTTTGAATCATTAAATTTTGATCATTTATGTGTGTGAAATATGAAAACAACGTCATAATCAATATATCGAATAACAAGCATGTTGTAATTTCTTGTAGTGGCTTTTGAAACAATAGTTTGTGCATCTTGCTGTTTTCTATTTTGTTGCAGCGCATTGTCGAAATCAGGAGCCGCACACAGCCTGGAAACTAATGAATTGCCTTAACAACCTCCTTCCAACTCATTCTTCCCTTATACTATTTGACTCTATCACCCTTGACGTGACTCCATTTACTTGTTTCGATCGTACATAGTCCAATGTCTATATTCTTCATTATTTCTAATTATTGAAGATACATTGTGCTCCTTTCAAACTCCTTCGATATATATTCCTTATTATTAATAAAAGCTAAATTATAAATAAACTAACACACCCCGTCGGAGCACAGGTAATTACATTAAAAATTGTATTTGCTTTGAAATAAGTACTGTCGTTATGTAAAAGCATACACCTTGCACATTGACGATAATGTTTTGACCATAGTAGCGATTGCAGTATTCCACTTTGAGCTTTTATTAGACTAGTTTTTGATTCAAATGTCAATTTGACATTAGCTTCCTTTAGTAGTATACTGTTCAAATAAATAAGTATCTAACATTATTATATACACTTTATAATTTTTTTTGACTAATGGCAAAATCATCACAATTGTTAAGAGTGAATACGTTTCTGAAATCTAATCACATATTATTCTATTTCTCTATAAGTCACCAAATTAAATTATTGCGCTATGTATCTATCCAATATCACGAACCCAATATGTTTTATGTAACTATGTATCTCTAATAATTACCAAATGTTACTTCTTCACCTGTTACATTGCGTCATTCCAACGTTATTCCACCACGTTTACTTTCCACTAGACATACGCCGCTCGACTACACTTCCTTCTCATTTTTTGTTGTTGAATGGGTCATAGATCAATACCATACACGAATAACTTTAACATTTTCTTGTATTGTGTTTTCGTAGATCCGAATTAAGTTCGTTTCTACTTTGTCTTTCCAAACATTCAACCACAAAAAAGAGGGGCATTCGCCTTTTTCGTTTCTATTTTATTCTTTGTGAATGATTGTGGTCGCATTCAGATATAGTCTTGTCCAACTCTATGTGTCTTCAATGGACTGAATGCGGTATTAAATGTTTCGAATAAGTGTTTATATATATATATGTATTAAAAGCGCGGTTGCAATAACGCTTTCAAGTTTTAGTTAATAGCTGTAAAAAAAACAAACGAGTTTAAAGTATTAGGGGCTTACTTGCAACCGCTCTTTTATAATGTCTGTTGGAGATCGGCGAGCACAGCTAGAAGTGCGTGGAATGGTGCGCAGGGCACCGGTGACGTGTGCGCCGGGCGAGGCGCTGCGCCCCGGGGAGCGGACGTGCGGCCAGAAAACGCCCTCGATGCGCTACTAGACGAGCTGCAGACGTTCGCGAAGCCAGCGGAGCGCGGCGGGCGCGGGGAGGGGTCGCTGCGGCGCCTGCACTCGTACCCCAGCGGCAGCGACACGGACGCGTCGCCGCCGGTGCGCGCGCGCGGCCAGCACCCGCCCAAGCCGCCCGTGCCCGAGCGCCACCCCGAGCTGCTGGCAATGGCGGCGCGCCGCGCGCCCCCGCCGCCCCCGCCCCGTACCACCTCGCGCTCGCCGCTCGCCTCGCCGACTTCGCCTGCCTCGCCGCCCCGATGCCACCTCGACCCCGCTCTCCTGCCTCATCCCTCCGACCCTTCCTCCGACGACGACAAGGCCACCAGCCGACACACGCCGCTCGAACAACGACATCAAGAGCTGCTGAAGAAGCAGAAGGCGCTGCAGGAACAGTACGCGCGCCTGCAGATGATCCAACGGAGCGGCCCCACGCTGCCACCCACCGCGCAGCCAGACCTCAAGAAAACCGGTAGCGAGTCCAACTTGCTGACCAAGATGAACTTGAACCTGGCGCCCGCCACCATGTCCGGCAGCATGACTCACCTGGCCACCGACAACCACATCGACGGATCACTGACGAACGAAAAAGGCAAGCTGCCTGAAACTGTGGCCACTACGAATAAGGTTTACGAGACTGACATACTGTGACCTTGTAGTCGAAGCTTCATATCTTTCTAAGAGTTCGCGCGCATCAGGCGCACGCGACACACGCACACCAGTATTTAGGAACGTACTTAATTTCCAGCGGCCGATGGCTTTAATCCGACTGGTCGCGAGTTTGCGATGCGTTGGTGATCGAGACAGTTGCTCAATAGGTACTGACTGCCTAATGCGCGGGGGCTCCTATGTATAAATAATTGTTAGTATTTAATTGAATTAGTATTATTGCCTATTGTTACGTTACTAGATAATTCGCTAATTATATTAGGTTTGTTATCTCGTTTTGATACCCACTTCGATATTAAGTCAGAATCCCGCATGCTTTTTCCCTAATCAACGACCTTCAAGCAAGCCCAACGGAAAATGAAATAATGATATCTTAAAAGTACTGGTATATCTAATTGTTGAACTTAACCGCTCGCTTGCATTTCGTCAATGTAAAAAGGGTGTAGATTGAGGCTGGCTGGTTAAAAGGACCCAACAAAAACGATCAGTTGAGTAAGGTTGGTTAGATTAGAGTGTTAGACCATAAAACCACCTCAAAATCAGACGAGGGGTCGTTGGGAGCGCCACACTACGCAAGTCATCATACAATACACACGCGAGCGGATAAAACAAAAAGAAATACCTACATATACTTGTTATCTTATAGTCAAACAATGTAATCATTATAATGGATGTGTAGCCAGTAATAATATTCCATCATAGATATTTCAAGTGAACACTTCTCAACCTTACATGTCATTCTGTGCTATGAGTTTTTGATTGGTACCATAATCAGAGCTCGTAGAAATTTGTCTTTATCAATGTACATGTAAATCACTTTTAGGTGTAACTGTAGGTACCCTGTAACTTAGATCCTAACATTTCTTATTCTGTAACGACTAATTCTTAAGATACCTTTCCATACCGAGTGCCAAAATTCTTTCCCATTCATGTCTATTCGCTATGTTTTCGGAAATAAGCAACGATGTTTAAAAATCGTAGAAACGTACTAGGTCCGTGTTAATGATGCGCTCTCATTTAAGTTCTCAATGAACTGACAAAAACAAACGGTACGGTATTGAAAATTCATTAGCTATACCTACATCTGGCAACCATGCATTACTGTCACTGTTAGTCGACGGCATCCCAGTGCTGGGAATCTTGTCATGGCATTCAAATTTTCCAATCCCGAGCTATATAAGGTGTAAACAGACCCTTCACGAAGCCGTCTACCAAACTACAAAAACCAAAAACAAACTAACTCTAATGCAAAAAATACTGCTGAGAAACTACTGTGTTTGGGATGTAAAATCACAGTTTACAGTAAGACTCAATGCAACGCACTCAAAACATTCTGCTGTGGATGCATTGAGAAGTAGTAAAGTTGTGATAGTGGTTCCCAGGTATGGTCCAGAACAAAAGAAATATCGAAATGAAGCCGAGAACAAATGCCTTTGCTACGAGTCTTTTTAAGGCCAATATTCGGTCTCAGGGCTCCACATAGTGACTATTTTGAACAGCAGCTCATTGGGCATACGGCAGACGTGGCCAGCTTAGACCCACTTTACCACATATTATGAGTACTTTACTCAAAATTAGCGTCTATAGCAAAATAACTACAAGGACAAAAGAGTACTTAAATGAGATTGATTCGTTAAGACGGGCCAATACTCATGGTTCCTTGAAACGCCATCAAATACAACGAACAGTAAGTTGTATTACTAACAAATGTTACAAAATTACCTGCTACTAAATTATAAGAACTATTTAATATTCTTGACGGCTCGTTATACAAAGTATTAGTATATTTTTATTCGGAATATATCTAAATCGACTGTGATAAGAAAAAGTTACCTAATTTAAATGCATAAGAATTGATCAAGTTAAATTCATACTCGTTACTTTCTATCTTGCTAATATTTATTATTATGTCCGTATGTCACCGTCTTCGCTCAGACTTTTTTATAAAATTTCTCATTTAATCACAACCGTCAACAATATTAGATAATTATAGGCATTCATTCATACTCTAATCACGAAGTCTATCAATATGTGCATATTAGCAAACAGAAAATGAAAAAAAAAACTTATTAAATAACCTTATTTTTAGACTCGAAATATATTATGTACATTAGAAAGATGGAATAGATCTAGAACATTAGTCATAGATATATGTGATTCAAACTAAATGTTTGCGCTTTTTGAATGTTCGTTGCAAATCACTAATAAAATTACAAAATATGCACTTGTAAATTCATTCTTGCGAAAATCAATAGTAGACATATTTTATTTTGTTGGTTTGAATAGTTATGCATTAAGCTTAGCCTGCCTAACTTCCGCCATTTTATTGTATTTTCAAAATTACAGCCACGCATATAACCAGTATAAATCAATAGCAAATAGGTATCAATACAAACAAGTTAGTGTTGTATAAACTAAATCGTCAAAATTAGATCAACATTAGAATCTTAGAATAGCTTATGTCCGCGGCTTCACCCGCGTGGAGTTCGGTAATTGTCATACGGGATTTTATTACCGTGATAAAACTATCTGTGTGCCAAATTTCGCATAAATCCGTTCAGTAGTAAGTATTTGCGTGAAAGATTAACAAACATCCATACATATGTACAAATTATACATATGTACAATGTACACACGAGCACCAATATGTTAACACTTAGTAACTTTTAAAAGTGATTTTCTCCTACTGGTGGGTTACCATGATCTGTTAATGGAATGTAGGAATGTTTTAGGACTATTCCGAGAGTGGGTAAGAGATGGCACTAGACAGCTGTCTAGCGCTGTCACTTTCCCACCCTCGGAATATTCCTAAAACTCTCGGAATAGTACTAAAACATTCCTGCACTAACAGGTCATGGTAACCCCCTGTTCTGATGAAAATTTGATGTTGTTACGAACATAGCATTTTGGAACTCATCATCTGTCTAGCCTTTTCCCAACTATTTTGGGGTCGGCTTCCAGTCTAACCGAATGCAGCTGAATGCCAGTATTTTACATGGAGCGACTGCCTATCTGACGTCCACAGCCTGGGTTGTGGAGGTCAGATAGGTTAGTACCGGGTAATACGATACGCAACCATTTTGGAACTCATATTTTTAAGAAATAGATCCTATATCCAAGTTACAATCGCTATTTCCCTCGAAAATTGCTTTTAAGTTTATTAATGTGTAAACGTATTGATGCTCGATGACTGTACAAGTGTACACCCATTCTCAAAAACTTTCAAATTTCAATAGTGGTAAGATCAACTTTGATGAGGAGCAACTTTGAGTGTATTAGCCACGTATTAAAACCTGTATTTACCTATACCTGGCATCAATACAGACAAGTAATTTTAGCCATGAAAGCTGTACTGGTGACGAAGATTGTACTGTAAATTCGAAAATAAAATTGCTATAGTTAGTTAGGCAAGCCAAAATATTCAAGCCTCTGTACGTTTTTTTTGCCTAAATCGCTGCACTTTTGGGTATTGACATAGAAAATGTGACTGTGTAGAAAAATATATATTTTCAAAAATAAGCTTAGCCATCGTAAACGTAAATCACTAATCTTACATTAAGGAATTGTCTTTTGTTTTATTGTTTTTAACAATTATTAGGTACAATGAATTTATTTTATTTCTAACACCAAAAAAACAAGAGGAATGATCCTCTTGTTTTTTTTTTTGGTTAAAGTTATTTATATAATTATCTAACGTGCCAAATCAATGCTTCTTTTATATGAGTATTTTTCTAGTATTTTTACTTAGTTGATTTACCCATTTTTGAAGATATTTAAAACAAAACCTTACATAATGTTTTAGAGAGCTGTTTATTATTAATTTCGATGTTTTATCGATTTTAAATGATTAGGTATATTATCTGCAAATTATTTTTAGCTTAAAGCAACATTATTATATTGTTAATGTTAATTATATTATAATTAGTTAGTACTATTTGTTTAGTTTTAATAAAAGATCATAATATTAATTGTATAATAGTTAAATCAAGATAGCTTGAAAATGTTTTAATGTGAAATAAATAAATAAAGAAGAGTTATTGGGTTTTATTTTCAATTTCCACTTGTTTCGTACACTCACTAACTGAACATGAAAATAAGAAAATCAAATGATTATCAGCATACAGGGTGGAATTTTTCGACATCATCTGGAGGTAAAGTACCTACTCTAAATACTGGAGAAAGCAAATGTTACGCAAAGGAAACATTCCTTTATTTTCAAATAAAAACAAATCTGTATTCAAACGTTTTCGAACATTCGCTGGCCACGCTCCAGAATCGAACCGGCTAAAATCCGAAAAAAAAACACTGTGTACGTTTATGGCATCAATCGATACGGTCTAGAATAAGGATCAAATCTCTCTATCTAACATGAGCAAACCTCTATAATTAATATCTATATAGCAAATATTGGTCCAGGCTCCAGGTGTAGTTGAAAAATTCCACCCTGTATAATATGTGAATGATGATCACATATTAAGCAGGTTTTCTTGAGTTGACAAAATCATTGATCAACGTGTCACCTGGGTTGTTGAAGAAACCAAGAGTCAACAGTTACAAGGAGATCACCTTTAGAATGCTTCCGTAGCAACTTGACGTAGTGTCTACTTGATAATAGGCAGTCATCAAGGTGGATTGCTCACAATAATTACTTTTGATGTGCCGCAGAGCAGTAGTTGTCTCGGCCCCATGCTGTTCGCGATGTACTTGCAAGGCGTAGAAAAGATAATTCTGCTCCCTCAAACTAGTATGTCCCTTAAATATACGAACACAATCTGGAGCTACGAGTACATTCATCACACATACATCGCGCTCTTATACACCAACTGCTAAGTAACTTTCATTTCAATGATAACATCTAACATCTACATGTTGTAGATTTTAGGGAAATTGAGTTGTAAAATATTTTGCTGGTTTCCGGCAAAAAATATACATACGAGTGTTTTATAAAAAATGTTTTAATGGATGTAGTTATATTTACATGAATTCTAGAAAACTAATTAATAAATATAATTTATTTCTTTGGCTATTATTAAATAATTAACATTTTCTCTTTCAACTTAGCGAAATAAATTATGAAAAATATGATTATTATTGTTGGCATAAATAACCAAGTGTGACCTTTCTTCCTAGTATTTAATGTAAACCTAGGAAATATTGCACATTTGCCTTTTTTGTGCCTTTTTAATAATAAGAAAATACAAATGTTGCTATGACTTGAGTATTTTTTAGTAACAAACTCAATTCTTAAAAAAATGTTCGGGTTAAATAAAAAATAATGAAATTAAAAAAGTTTTATAAAAAAAAATCTAGCTTCATAAAAGAATAATTATTCCTTAATTACCAAATATCAATATATATTCCTTAATTACAAACATTTTGGGAAGTATTACACAAAAATAAGCAAGTACTTTTGTTCCTTCCATGACATTTACCAAAATTTGGGATTCATGACTTTGCGACACTCTTCTGGAAAACGCGCCGAACACTTCTTTTTGCAGATATTCTCAAGACATCCGGGTTTTACATGTTACTTAGTTGTTAAAGAAAGAGGAAAAAAACTTTTTTCCAAAAAAAAACATACAACCGAATTGAGAACCTCCTCCTTTTTTTGAAGTCGGTTAAAAAATACTCTTTCTTTGCTATCTTTCGGGCATTCAAACTAATATTATTTTTTTTGCGCTTCCTAGTCGACCCTTTCTTTGTCAGCTGAATATTTGTTCCTATATCAGATTCATCCGATGATTCCAAAATTTTCAGACAGAACCAGAGAACCAGAACATGCAATTGAACAATTCAGAGTTAGAATCAACCACTAAAATGTTGTTTTTCTTTTTGCCTCGTCATCTTTATCTAATAATGAATCGTCCGAATCAAAATCAAACCAAGAATCAGATTGAGCATTTGGTACCACCGACCACTTGCATAGAATTCTGAATGCCACTAGTAGACGGCGACTGATCATCTAAATAATTATCATTCTGCAAAGCGGCTTTCACCAACCTTGCGCACACAATCACGAATGATTGCATTTTATTGATAACTGTAACTGTGTGTTGAAGAATAAATATTGTATGAATGTACTCTGAATAAATAATTTGGACGGAACGGATTTAAAAAAAAAATGCATGTCAAATGTGCGTAATGTAATGAGTTCCGTACTTATAGTACGGAACCTTCTACCACGCGAGTCCGACTCGCACTTGACCCGTTTTTTTTGGCAGAAACCTTCGCGGGTGCGTACTCAACAAGTTAATCAAGTTTCATCTTAAGAGCTGGATATACGCCAATGACCTTGGTCATGTGGGCGTTTCGACGATAAAGCCCCCCGCGTGCGCCTCGATTACGTAAAAAAATCCATATAAATAATTAAGAAAGTTATTGGCAAAAATAAGCCAAAGGTCCCCTCGGCATTACTTAATATAATATATTGATGGCAATAAAAAGATCCTATGATTGATAGTTTAGGAGAAAAATGGTAGTTAGTTACAAAAACAGAGGCTACTTTGCGTATTTATTTATGATGTTTAAATTATATTTTTAATTTTTTTAAAGCCAAGAGGACATGCTTTACATTGTGTAGATTAATATATATTTTTTGGAAAAAACATCCGGTGATGGTTACGGAACAAAAAGGTTCTAATGTATCCTAAATGAAGCTCAATTCACGTATATCCACGCCTTAATCCGATAAATGGTAGGTATGTTATTTATGTAGGTACCTATACTTACGTACGCATAATGCGGATAATCGTAAACGCCTATGCCCCTGTCAGTCCATCAGGCTCATTGTCCCAAATCTATAGAGCGAACTTAGTCTTAGCTCAAGCTTAGCCGAGTTACGCTTCATCCTAAAATAAACCTTATCAGTATTAAGTTGAGTTGCATGTTCCTAAAACAGACGACTGTAATCAAGCTTTTCATACGAATAAGAACATTAATTCTATGCTAATAAGTAGGTACCCCTAATAAATAGCCCCGTCCGTCAAGTCGACTCTTGGAGTCTGATTCGCCGCGACGACAGATTTTGACCGATAATTCAATGAAAAATGTAAGATAGACAAACAAACATTATTTATATAATGACTAAAAGAATTTAAGCCCCAATTTTACTACTCCTCGATATAGCCCGCATTGTGAAGAGATGGAGATGTTTTACCTCTGGAACCCTCACCACCGGGAGCTTGGACCCTGCTCCCGACCCGGCGGACCACTATTTTTAATATTTTTAAATGTTTTACTATCAAGAAATATTTAAACAAGTAAATAATAAGATGAAATAACGAACAAAGGACACAATAATACTTTGAGTCTCAGTTCATTAATTTAATCTTATTGACTGACTTTTTCATGAATTTTTTATTTTTTTTATTTTTATAAAAAACGTTGTTCATCATATGTGTTACGGTTGTGAATCATATTTCGTTAAACACACAGGCTGACACTTACCTGAAAATTGAAAAAACGTAATAAAAAATTGAATTTCGCGGGCTACCGGGCGGCGCATTTAGCATTGAAATACTCAAAAATATATATGAAGAGGCATTCGCCGCACGGAGTAAATACAAAGAGGAGATGGTCTATTTAGATTTCCTTAGGAAACAACGCGTGACACTTTGCGGGGTGAGGGGGAAAGAAGTGGGCGGGATCTAGCAAGATCCCGCCCACTTCTCTATTTTCCATCTACCGGTCAATAGCAAAACTATTCGCTCGTTCTGTCGATTTTGTTTTGTAGTTACGTAACTATCTCACACTAGATGTCACTAAGTGCAGGATGCAACAGGGTCGTACTCAGAATTTTCGAACCGGGGAGTACTGTTTTATTTTAAATTAATTTTGCGAACCATCTTGATGCGTATTTTTTTAAATTTAAATTGTGATTTTATTGTGAAAAAAAAAGGTTTCTGATGAATGACGAATGAAGATTATTAGATTTTTCTCTTATACAACATTATTTTTTGTTTACACTAAACCCGAAAAGGGGTCATTGTAGTCATCATTTTGAACAACTTTTTCTATGGGACCAACATAAATGTAGGGAACAGCTGATTTTTTTTTCGAGAAAAAGATGAGTACAATGACCCCTTTTCAGGTTTAGTGTAAATCAAGAATAATGTTGTATATTTAAATGACTTATTTTGTTAAAAAGACTTATCAAGATGGTTTACAAAACCAGTATGTTTGTAATCCATTGCTGTCTTAGATTATCTTCGGATGGAAATCTAAAACCTATATCATTTAAAATTTAACTAACTTAATTTTAATTTCAGTAAAAAATTGATTTTTAATTACGGCCCTGTCTTTTTGTTGTTCATAGTTGACGATAGATGGCGGCCTGTTTACAAAATGATATGAAAACTACAAAAATAACATTTTGGCCATTAAAGGGTCTTTAGGAATGAATGTTGAACAAATTTCAGCATTAATGTTATTAAAATATGTTAGTTCTGAGGTCTACATACCTAAATATTTTTAGTTTCCATGACACCAAATGTCGCCATCTAGTGTTGGGTAGAATTATGTTTGTAAACGCCGACGCTAGGAGATTTTTCTAGAACTATTTTAATAAATTACGCATAAAAATACTTACAAATGAAATGGGATGCCATCCATAGCATCAGAACGTCTATCCGAGTAATTTTTACAAGACAAAACACAACACTTCATTCTTTTTTTCGTCTAGCGCGAACAATGCTGTAAAATAGGAACGTTCACATAGTTGTGCACAGGACGAACGCCAACAATACACTGACTAAGGCCACGCCCACATGATAACGTCAGGACCTAGTTGAGAATCACAGTGCACAGTTGCTTAGGCCATCTCCTCTTTGTATTTACTCCGTGATTCGCCGCAGCGTGAAAATTGCGAGCTCACTCACACAAATGAAACTGTTCCGCCATCGCCAACTAGAGACATTTTTTGTTGTATTGTTATTACTTGTCCTTGAATGCACGGTCGAACACGGTGCGATGCACGATGTAGAGAATCCTAATACAGAATCTATAGAAAAACAACGCCATCTAGTAGTATCGATGCCACCTAGCATCGTTGCCACCTAGTATCTAGACCGACTCCTAGATGGCGTTGTCTCTGGCAATTAGTGAGCCGCTGGTACTGCCATCTGTTGAAAAAATGGAGGAAGGAAAATAGCCAGCTCAATAGCCAGACTTAGGGAGGTGTCATTTCATTGTATGGGATTGGGTATCTGTACGTAGTATTATTATCTGTGACACTGTATAGACTCTGGTCCAAGAAGTTTGTTGACTTTCTCCAAACTGCAGCAGTAACATTGTTTTTCATTAACATGCTATGAAAAACAAATTTAGTTTGGCTGATAAGTGTAAATTTACATCTTAATGAGCACTGAAATTATTATTACTTAAGTATTTATTTTGGTGCTACCCCTGCTAACCCTGTGAGTGCGAGTTCGACTTGCACGTGGCCGGTTTTTTTTATTTGATTTTGGTACGGTCGAAGACATCTGAAATAATTTTGCTAAGTATTCAACTTTTTCAGCACAGATATTCTTATTAGGCCTGAGGCCATTACATGCTTCGCTTATAATTTTCGACCGAACCGTTGTAAAGATTTCTTTGATGTCGAAATGTGAGAATCTTTTATCATTTTGGGATTGAAAACAAATAAAGAAAACAAATGAAACGCCATTTTACTTACAGCTAAGAGTTAAATATATTGTTCAAGTGGATACATAAAAGATGATACATGCATTTTATTATATAGATTGCATAATACATAAGAATCGTATATTGTTGTTCAAGAATGAACTCTATCTGTCAAATGAATTAATATTTTATGAAAGAACATTCTAGATAAGAAGAAGCTCATTCTACAGGGATTTTGTGTTTATGTACCTATCTATCTTCTCAGTTTTCTAATATAGTATTTGGAAAAAGGGAAAGCAAGAACTAAATATTTTTAAGGTTTTGAAGAAAATGAATTGACAGATAAAATTATCTTTTTATTAGACTGGTGCTATTGTTTTTTTTTTCATATCGAAATAACCATTAATCATGGTTAAATGCCTTGCGGAAAAATTTCGTGATGTATGTTTTTATAATAAATAATATATAATTATACATGAATAATATTTTTTTTTCGTGTTATGTGGTGATATGACATGAAATGCGAATGCTTGATCTGAATTTTCACTCGAGTTGATTATCAATAAAGCCAGTGTGATGAAATACTTTTCGATGTACCTACGGATAATGAAGGATTATCATCTAAGGTAGTGATAGCATCCATCACCACCGCAGACAGGACACCGACAACCCTACTCTGTTAGCCTTTTAGGGTAGAGGTATCTTTGTCCTATGTCTATGGATGTGGTGTAGGTATTGCTTAAGTTTGGTAAGATGGATTTTCTTATGTTAATTAGAATTATTATTCTATTGTATATAATCAAGTTTTTATAACACAACAGACAGATGTGTTGCTGGGGAGTTAGTTCCATAAATCCTTCTCCCTATCTCAAATATGGGGAAGAGGTGAAGGGCGGGATTTTTGGGGACTGCCTTACGTAATTTTTGAAGGTGATGTTATAAATACGAAAGTTTATAGCGATGGATGTTTGTTACAGTTTCATGCAAAAACTACTGAACAGATTTCGATGAAATTTGGCATACAGATAGCCTGAGTTAACACATAGGATACTTTTTATTTCGCTAATACAATCCCGTGGGGCAGTAAACGAACTCCGCGCGGGCTAAGCCGCGGGTATCAGCTAGTTTTTAAATAAAATTAGTTTAGATTTTTTCAGTCTATTTAAATTCAATATATCTTTGTGTTTGTACAGTCGGAGAGATGAGTGTCGATAGAAACAGTTTTCTCAAGTATTGGTAGACGGATAAAGACTTGTGATCATCTAGCTAGGATTGAGTGGCGATTACACTACTCTACATATAAGCCACATAGAGTAGAGGTTTTTAATGTGTGTCCTATGGATCGAGGTTTTACTAATCCTTTGTAAGTTGCAAAGATTAGAATCGCCAGATCTACTTAGGTCACGGAAAAAGAGTCGAGTACACTTAAAAAGAATTTCATAATAATTTTAGTTTGTTTTGAACTGTGTCTGTGTGTATTATTTGGATAAATAAACAATTTTATTTATTTATATACATGTATGCGTAATACGTCTATTAAAATTCAGAGGGAAAACCAAAGAAAAGATGGAAGGTGGATTGCGTTTGGGCGGCTTGTTGTCTAACCGAATGCAGCTGAATACCAGTATTTTACATGGAGCGACTGCCTATCTGACCTCCACAACCCAGTTAGTAGGTACCTACTGGGAAATACGATACCCTTTGGTAAACATGGTTGTCAGACTTTCGGGCCTCTGACTACCTGTAACCACTGCCAAAGATCTACAACCGGGACCAACGGCTTAACGTGCTTTCCGAGGCGCGGGGGAAACTCGGTATGTAATGGATGGTTATCTATCCACGGACTGACCTTGGCATGCGCGGCTTAACCTTGAACATCGGCCCGTGTGGCTGTTATTATTTATACTCGAGAAGATGAACTGTCTGAGAAATGATAAAAGGAGTGAATGATAACGTGACGGTTGATAGGGGAGAATGGTAAAATAAAATACGCGCGTAATACGCCGACCCCAGAAGGCAGATAAGAAGACGATGTTCATATACAAAATTTATTAATTTGTGTAGTCAGAAAGTAAATTATCGATAGAGAGAGTGTAGGTACGTAACCAAATTTAGTTTTATGGATAACGAATTGTTATAATCTAGATATTATAATTATATAAGAGGTAGGTGTGTCCCGCAGCTATGGATGTAGTATCAATGAAGGTTCTAATTCTTTGAATAGAAATGAATTCAAATACGAACAAAATGTTTATCATACGGAATCTAAGTATGGTTAACATGTACGTTTCCTCATTTGAGTACTTTTAATTTTATTTTTTTCTTAAAATCCAAAAATTAATACATAAATAGAATCTAATCTCGATATCTAATAATACCCTTACGGATCGGACAGGTTTTTTTTTAACATATTGCTTAGAGTAGAGGTATATGTACGTGTGTCCTGTGGCTATGGATGTAAATGTTACGTTTTGTTCAATGTGTTTGTATATTTCGAAGTTTTGGGCCAACAAAATATAAAGAAGAAA
Organism: Standfussiana lucernea; assembly: GCA_964057025.1. Lineage (NCBI taxonomy): Eukaryota > Metazoa > Arthropoda > Insecta > Lepidoptera > Noctuidae > Standfussiana > Standfussiana lucernea. The sequence continues at coordinate 5,380,923 of OZ059784.1, forward strand.
GAGAGAAGAAGAATAAAAACGGCAGTGCGAGATGATCACAGGATCATTTATGGTGTGAAGATTGATCCCTCACCACCGTAGAGAGATAGGACAACGATAACCCTACCCTATTACGTATAATAAAGTAGAGGTATGTGTGTCCTGCGGCTATGGATGTAGGTGTTAATATTTCATTCGATACGTTTATGACTGTATCTCCAAGACTTGTGATTATATGGGGTGATTGTTATTTTAAAGAGTGGTGGTTTACCACCGTAGAGAGACATCGATAACCCGTGTGTCCTGTGGCAATGGTGTAAATGTTATGTATTATATGTGTTTATATATTTATGAAGGCTATTGTCACAATATAAATATGGACAGGATGGAAACTACCTACAAACGCTCGAAACGGCACACTCACACAAACATGCGCAACGACGAGACTCATAGGTCACCGGCGGCGCGGTGCTCTCAGTATTGAGTGCCGCTACCAAGACGAGTGGTCACGTTTAAGTTTATTTTAAAAATGCCACGAACATATTGCGTAGTATACGGCTGTTTGAACTCGGCTTCATCAAAACCGGAGCTATCGTATTTTAAACTTCCTGCTGATTTTGAAAGGTAAGAATGATTTATTGTTTTTATAATCGTTATCGAATTATAAGTCCGTGTGATCGATCATAATGAATTCGTGAACTTATTTGTAAATCCAGAATGCGGTGGTTTTGAAGGTATTTAAAGCTGATAAATATAATAAAATAGGACAGTTTATTTTTTTACAAAAGTTGTTGTTTACTTTCCTCCTGAGTTGTAAAAGTGGCACCAGCTTGAACTTTTTGTTTAATAAACAGATTGCTACACCTACAAAACTTGTAAAAGGTTACGCTGTAATGACAAAGTTACAGTTCTACAAGGTGTGCGTATTAACGCACACCTTGTAGAACTGTAGATCTGTTTATTTATTAAACTGTTTTCCGTGTTTAAACTATCGTCTTTTGCTGAAATTAACCGACGCCATGAGATTACATATTTAAATTGTATTTGTAAGCTAGTTATTTAAATTCGATTGATTGATCATTAGAGAACAATAATGTAAAAAAAAACAATATCAAAAACATCAAAAGTTACAATCCTATTGCTTTAATCGAGCGTAGGTAATTATGTCCTCAACTAGGCTTAGTTTCCATACTGTCCATATTTATACTGTGCTATTGTTGAATGTGGTTATATTACTGTGTTTAATATTGTAATACTAATGTGTGTAATTTGGATAGAATCAGAAGGGTGTAAGCCAAAAAGTAAAAATAAATAAAACATAAAAAAAGCAAAAAAAAAAGAGAAAAAAGAAAAAAAGTAATAATAAAGCAAATGTATAATTGATAAAAGTGGCCCCACATAGAGAGATTGGACACCTATAACTAATGTATCTATGCTATTATGTCCTGTAGCTATGGATATAGATATTAAAGTTTAATTTTATGTGCTCATGTAGAATTTCCAAGACATGTGATAATCAAAAGTGTAGATAGTAATCCCTCACCACCGTAGAGAGATAGGACACCGATCACCCTATTCTATTAGCTATATATAATAGGAGTAGAGGGACGTGTCCTGCGGCTATTGTGTTACTTGAGTTTGTTTGGATGAATACAATCTATGTATGTACGGATGAATTTGGTTCTATTTCTGAGATTAAAAACGGTTTATATTTATTTGGATTTAAATGTGTTTTTTTTTTTGTATGATTAATGGTGATCCTATTTTTAATGATTAAATATGTTTCTATTTTTATGATTAAATATTTTTATATTGTTACGGTTACATTGTGTTTATATTAATTTGTATGATTATATTTGATTCTAATTTTATGGTTACTATAAATATGTTTGTATTTTTTTTTGTTGCAGCTACGACCAGGTGGTTTACTATGATCTAATAGTGCAGGATTATTTTAGGACTATTCAGTGTGGGAAAGTGACAGCGCTACACAGCTGTCTAGCGCCATCTCATACCCACTTTCGGAATAGAACTAAAACCTTCCTGCACTAACAGACCATGGTAATCCCCAGATATGTTTTAAGTTTGTGGCTGCTATGGATATTTCTTTTTTGTGACGATTTTTTTTTTGATTTACAATAACTAAGATTTTACATGGTTCTTTTTTAGTTTTTGTTTTTTTTTGGTTTTTTTTTGCGTATTTTTGATTGTTTTTTGGGGTATGTGAATTATTTCTATGGTTAAATATGATATTACATCTATTTCGGTTATATATTGTTGTAGATTAACGAATATTTGATTCCTTTATAATAGCGCTATGATTAAGATATATTTTTTTTACTACACATTGTTTTTAGTTGTTAAACCATTGATTTATTTATTGATTTTATTCATTATTGGTTAACATATTGATTATATTCTTACGGTTAGGTGTAGTGGAAGGGAAAATTTCTGTGATTAAAAACGGTTTATATTTATTTGGATTTAAATGTGTTTTTTTTTGTATGATTAATGGTGATCCTATTTTTAATGATTAAATATGTTTCTATTTTTATGATTAAATATGATTATATTGTTACGGTTACATTGTGTTTATATTAATTTGTATGATTATATTTGATTCTAATTTTATGGTTACTATAAATATGTTTGTATTTTTTTTTGTTGCAGCTACGACCAGGTGGTTTACTATGATCTAATAGTGCAGGATTGTTTTAGGACTATTCAGTGTGGGAAAGTGACAGCGCTACACAGCTGTCTAGCGCCATCTCATACCCACTTTCGGAATAGAACTAAAACCTTCCTGCACTAACAGACCATGGTAATCCCCAGATATGTTTTAAGTTTGTGGCTGCTATGGATATTTTTTTTTGTGAAGTTTTTTTTTGATTTTACAATAACTAAGATTTTACATGGTTCTTTTTTGGTTTTTGTTTTTTTAGGTTTTTTTGCGTATTTTTTATTGTTTTTTGGGGTATATGTATTATTTCTATGGTTAAATATGATATTACATCTATTTCGGTTATATATTGTTGTAGATTAACGAATATTTGATTCCTTTATAATAGCGCTATGATTAAGATATATTTTTTTTACTACACATTGTTTTTAGTTGTTAAACCATTGATTTATTTATTGATTTTATTCATTATTGGTTAACATATTGATTATATTCTTACGGTTAGGTGTAGTGGAAGGGAAAATTTCTGTGATTAAAAACGGTTTATATTTATTTGGATTTAAATGTGTTTTTTTTGTATGATTAATGGTGATCCTATTTTTAATGATTAAATATGTTTCTATTTTTATGATTAAATATGATTATATTGTTACGGTTACATTGTGTTTATATTAATTTGTATGATTATATTTGATTCTAATTTTATGGTTACTATAAATATGTTTGTATTTTTTTTTGTTGCAGCTACGACCAGGTGGTTTACTATGATCTAATAGTGCAGGATTGTTTTAGGACTATTCAGTGTGGGAAAGTGACAGCGCTACACAGCTGTTTAGCGCCATCTCATACCCACTTTCGGAATAGAACTAAAACCTTCCTGCACTAACAGACCATGGTAATCCCCAGATATGTTTTAAGTTTGTGGCTGCTACGGATATTTTTTTTTTGTGAAGTTTTTTTTTGATTTTACAATAACTAAGATTTTACATGGTTCTTTTTTGGTTTTTGTTTTTTTAGGTTTTTTTTTGCGTATTTTTTACTGTTTTTTGGGGTATATGTATTATTTCTATGGTTAAATATGATATTACATCTATTTCGGTTATATATTGTTGTAGATTAACGAATATTTGATTCCTTTATAATAGCGCTATGATTAAGATATATTTTTTTTTACTACACATTGTTTTTAGTTGTTAAACCATTGATTTATTTATTGATTTTATTCATTATTGGTTAACATATTGATAATATTCTTACGGTTGCGTATAGTGGAAGGGAAAAAAATACAGCTTTTCCATACATTTTGACGGTAGGTATTGCACTTTTGTAGGAAACCGCAGATTTTTTTTATAACCGACGAATTTTTCTATTTTGGTGGGTTCAGAATGATGTGCTGCTAAGTGAGTTAGTGTTTTCCGTTTTCACGTTGGTGACTGTTCCACCACGTATAGATATGGTTAACAATGTTTTTTTTGGTTAAGTATCGTATTTTTTTTTCATGTTTTATTTTTATTTCGTGCAGTATTAGATGGTTAAATAATAGTATAGTGGATAGTATGATGGTTTAATAATAGTATTATAGTATAATATTTGATTAAATATGATTGATTACATTTATGTTTTTTTTTTTGCTTCATCATGATTTCAACAGAGCGATGCCGTCTTAATATGTGATGGGATAGGTGTTTATGAATTGTAGCTGAATTCAAATGATGATACAGAAGAGGTTGTGAAAATTAATTTTACTGTGAATATGTGCGGCTTCTTGAAAGTATGAATGAAATGGCTTGGGAAATGTTTAAGTAAATTGAACTGTTCTTTAGAGAATCATCATCATCTGCCTAGGCTTTCCCCAACTATGTTGGGTCGGCTTCCAGTCTAACCGGAGCGACTGCCGATCTGACCTCCACAACCCAGTTCGTACTGGGTAATACGATACAGAATATGAGTGGGAAATAAAGATTGATTAATAGAAAAAGGTCGTAGAAAATCTTTTTAAAAGTATAGTTTAGGGTAAGATATGTGTGAGAAGTCTTATAATTATCTCTAAACCTACACTTATTTTTAAATATATCTTTATGATTATATACTGTGGTTACATAATGTTCTTTCGATTAAAATATTTTTTTGTGGATTTTTTAATTTTTTTACGTGATATGTTAATAGACATCGAACGTAATCTAGTTAAATTGAACATATATCATCAGCTATAGCTGTCGTTTAAGCTCCTAACAGTCTCTTGACCGTGTACCCGGGTACTGCGTATACGAGGAGTAGAATCATGACAGCCAGTATGATGACGAGCGTGGCCTTCAAGATGGTCCATTTGTAGTTGTGCCACGCGATGTAGCGAATAGACTTCAGCGGGTTCAGGAACCACATGAACGATGCATCCGGGCGGCTGAAAACAGATATGAGATTGTTTAAAACTCCGACTCAAAGACGATTAAGTAAATGATCAATTTATACTACGAAATAACGATATCGGATTTCGTTTGGCTTCGCCTAGAGATGGCAACGATGAACGGGAACGTCTTGAGAAAATGCACATGTTCTCGTACCGAAAATTTGCCCGAATTTAGGATTACGGCCCATTCCTGTCCACAGAGAAATCGGCTGTTTTTTTTTTTGTAAAAAACAACACCCGCGTGTATCTTAGCGGGGAAACCCACGCTTTATGTGCAATTCAAACACTCACTTAGGTTTATCCAAGGGATCCGGTTCACTCCTGCCAAGTCCCGCCGGAACCTTATCAGCCTCTTCTCTGGTTAGGAGATGTATCTCCGCCTCCACTTTGCCAGTCAGCTCCATCTCATCGGTGTCGCGCTTGATGTAGAATGGCCACCAGCCCTTGACGCGCTTTTGTTTGAATATGTTGACCATAGGCACGGAGCCGTCATACTTCAGCATGTCTAAAGTGCACAGTTTTGAAGACTTGGCTCCCCGAGGAAATCGGCTCAAGTCCAGTGTTATCGCTCCTGCAATGATAAAAAAGGCACAATTGAGTCATAAGTTACAGTAACCTATCAGCACGTCTATGACCCACGACGAGTTAGGCACAGGTGTGCCTATAGTTTGTCCCCTATTGCATATGAAACGTAAACTGTATACGTATTATTAGAGGTTCACCTCTGCCTATCCCTTTTGGGGACAACAGGCGTGATGAGTAAAGTTACAGTAAAATCAAATTCAATTTTTTCATCATTTAGTATATTAGATTTGTAGGACAAGAGTCAGAAATTAAAAATGAGTGAATTGGGGGATATGGCACATTTTAACTGGCTCCTCAATTGAGATGCTTCTGAAAATAGATTTGCCACTATACTTGTGACAAAATTTGGAACAAAAAACATCTTATTTTGTAGGTATAAATTTATACTAATTGTATGTATAATCCTGCCATCAAAAAGTAAATATCTGCAAAGTTATTAGCTATCTCTTAATTTCCTAACAAATCATTTTGAAGGGTGTGCATGAATAAATTATATGTATAATAGTACATTTTCACTTTGCTATTGCGGCCGAGGCGGAATTCACACACGAGCCGCAGGCGTAGGTGTTATGGAGCCGAGAACTGCAGTAACAAATGCCCACGTGTATCAAACGACGGTTTTCAATACACTTTCGAAGAAATATAATAATAGAACTAAAAGTATTTTTGACATTTTATACTAAATGTTAGTGTCTCTGGTTTTTGATTCCGTTGTGATCTCAGGTAATAGAATTAGCTCAATCCACACGACATAGGTTCAGTAACGTCAGGATTGAGGAGCCAAATAAATTGCGTTTATTTGCTAAATTCATTCAGTTTTACTATTTTGTCTATATGCTACAAAGCTTGCACTTACTGCTAAATGTTTTTGGAGTTGATTTTATAAATTGACCAATTATTTTCATAGAAATTCACACTGTTATGTATAGATTGAGGAGCCACATTAAAAGTACTGTATATTCTTGAATATCAAGAGTACCGGACTCAGATTTTTAGCAGGCACTATACACAATCACTACTAAATCATAGAAATTTTTTAAAAACATTCATTTAATACTTTCCATGTTCCAGGTGGCTCCTCAATTCAGATGTTCAGATTGAGGAGCCACCTTTATGTCTTTATAACTTTTGAAGCATTATACTACAAAATCGAGGATCGAGTCTACAAAATGTTTAAACTGACTACTAAATAACTATATTAATTTCATTAAGATACGAAAAATAGCTCCTCAATCCATACGGACATGAATGGCGTAGCACTTTAAAAAAAAAGTTTGATCCTAGGTAAGGAAGCATTTGATTTATAAAACAAATTTCACCAGTATTGCCAAAGACAAAAGCTGTTAGATCAGCATGAGCAATATATTTATGGCTGTTTCATCCTTCTTATTTTGTCATGGCGATATTGATAGCATAGGATCAAGTAGCATTTTGTCTTTAGTTAGAAAAAAGTCGTGCCGTAAATCTATCTAAGTAGTAATAGTATTATTCGTAAGTATAATTATCTTACCCAAGAAATCATCAGCCGAGAAGTGATCAGCATCCCACACTTGTAGCTCAAGCCGCGCTGGTATCTTGCACTCTGTCTCATCCCATGAGAACACAGACTCCTTGCGGGATATCACGATGCGTTCCTCTGCCTCCAAGTAGTCGAATGGATATATAAAACGCCAGTTGAAGTTACCTTCTCCGGTCAAAGAGCGGTAATGTATGTCCGTGGATTGACAGTCGTCCGGACCTTTCACCCATCTGCAAAGAAACAGTATTTTTTTCTGTTATGCAAATAATGGTGGAAATTGCCTGACAGTAAATCATTCACATTGTTGGTCATCATTATCATCTTCCTAGCCTTTTCCAATATCCACCAGCACGTAAAGCATTACCACCGTAGAAACGGGTTTTGTCGACGGAAGAATGGACAAATTGACAATAGAAATCTTTCTACAATCTGTCATTTTGTCTATTCTTCCATCGACAAAACCCGTTTCTACGATGGTCATGCTACGCATGCAGATGTAGTTGATTACCTATAATTTGCATAGAGTGGAATGATGATGGAAGGAATGTTTTAGTTCTATTCCAGTGTGGGAAAGAGTTGGCGCTAGACATCCTGTATAGCTCTGACCCCACAACCAAGTTACTGGCTAACTCTTCTTCTTAAAAGATTACACTGAACTTAAAAGAATATCTAGTACTTTTAAATAACAATGTAGGTTCAAATAAGTATTATTGTGAAAAGTATGTATATTTACCCCTTGACATAGATGTCTGACATCTTTTCACCTGTGAAGAACGCATCGTCTTCCAGTACCACATCGTCAGTATTCCAAATGATGACCCTCATTTCGTACGACTTGGGCTTGCGCGCGGAAATATCCATCGGAGGCCCCGGGAGAGGCATGTCCATGGGAAACATATCCACCCACATCTGGAGCCGGCCTTGTTCAATACCTGTAATTGAAAAGAAAGTTAAATCTAGTACGGACTCAATGCTTTAAGAGTAAATTATTTTCTTTCAATCTTGTTGCCTCGCCTTTTTGTCAATATTCTACATCAGAATACGACTATGAACAATTTGCACATCATATTTATAGGAGTAAAGTCTTTGGCTGAATGAACGCAACATTATGTTATATACCGGTTGTATCCAGAGTTATTTACTATACGGACCTTCTAGAAACTAGAACAAATTATCGTTCGTTTAATCTTTTGCTATAACCTAATAAAGAATCAATTATAACGGCTCACAATTGAGGACCCATTAATATTAATGATATCTAATATTTATCCGTGGCGTGATAAGCCCAATTGCCACTGGTAACATACACTGAAATTGTTAGATTTAAGCGAATAAAATTTCAACACATTCTCCTTACCAGGTTTACTAGGATTATACAGCGGCCTGGTCTCAACATGTTCTGTCACCAGTCGTGTGCCGACGCGGGGCACCTCCTGCCAGCGGCGCAGCACTATCAGTGCCATCTGCTCCTCTGTGGTGTCGGGGTTCCCGAACAACTCCATGTCGTTCATCGGCATATTAAATATCGTACGGCCAACCTTCACACGGCCATGCTCGTAAATCGGAGGATCCAGCTTACCCTCCTTGCAAAGCTTCGCCAGAATCTGCGTCGGCTTCATAGCGTCTCGCCAGCGGTTATAGCCCTGTCTAAAGATATTAGAATGTTAATACGGATATATTATGTTGATAAAAAACAAATAGATAAGAAGGCTAAAAATAGGCTAATAAATAAATAAATAACTAAATAAGAAGGCTCACTCTTCGTATTTCATGGGCAGTCCGCAAGTAGCCCGATGACGGCTATAAAAACGATTTTCAAGGTCAATTTTTGTTTCTCCAATAAGATCGTCAGCTCCAAGTAAATCCCAATCCAAAACTTGTATCGTTAGTAAAGAATCTTGTGGGAATGTTGCTTCTATTTCGAAACACTTTCCAAATACTGGATTTAGTTGCTTTGAAACATAATGGTCTTTATCGCTGATCTTTTTCGATCCCAAATGCAGCACGATATAAGGATCAGCTTTTCCATTCAGGTCCATTGGATGCAAATCAGTGGCTTTTACAATGTATACGCGCACCAACACGTGGATGGGTTCGTTATTCGGAACTCCTTGGAATCCAAAGTTTGGATCTAATCCCATAACGGTGTGGTCATCAATGCCTTTGGGAAGAGGCCATTTGTATACTTTGACAGCACCCTGAAACAATAGGTGAGAAGATAAGATAAGAACGAGTACTATGATCTTTGATTGTTAGATCCAATACAACAGTGTGTTCAGAATCAGTCATTTTTATATGGCACGTACCTTGAACACTCCCACAACTCGGCTATCATCATCAGAATCGTCACCTGTCTTCTTTCCCCTGTAGAGCTCAAAGGAATGAAGCCATTCCTTAAATTCATCGTATTCAGGCACTGCCTCCAGCTCATGTGGGTATATCTGCAAAAATCAATTCAGTTTTAATAAAAGCCGGTCAAAAATTATTATCATCATTTTCACTGTCAAACAAATTCCACCTACTTTGGTCAGCGCTGAACGCGGTATTTCATTGTTTTTAGTCATTGTTGGACTGATTATAATCTTCGGTGACGAGGCTTGTCGTTTTCTCCGTTCCCTATCACGCTCCCTATCTCGGTATCTGTCTCGGTTCACCTCTCGGCCCCTTTCTCTTTCTCTGTCACGTTCTCTATCGCGATCTGATCTGGGCGAATGAATTGCCTCTACTCGGGGTGATTGAACTTCTGAACAAGCAGCAGCGTAAGCCCCTTGGGAGGGCTGCATATATCCTTGCCTCTCCCTTTTTGCCTCCTTCTCTTCTTCTATCATAGATTCCACTGAAGCAAAGTATTTAGTCCACCAATCTTTACTTCTCTCATCGTCATCTAGCACTGACTCTGTGCTAGCCTTACGCTTCTTCATGGACTCGCGTTTGGTAGTTTTCTTTCGAGCACCTTGACTCGGTTTGATACTTGACCCATATGTAATACCTCCCTTATCCCTCATCAGTAATGGACAACTTTCTTTTTCATTTTCGATGGCGAAATTGTCGTCCGGTATGATACAATTGGCTCGTAAATCAATATTTTGTAAAGGAATCACTGATTTTTTTCTCTCTTCGATGTCTCTTTCACGCTTGCTCATCGGAGTATAAATGTATTTGTGAATAGAGTTAATAGTATGCGTTCCAACCAGAGTGACCCTTCCAAAGCTGCGACAATCCACCACGCGGATAGTAAGAGGTGGTCTATATAAATCTTGGTCTGGGAGTTCTACATCAACAAACATGGTGGGATTTGTAAAGTTGGGATTGCGTTTTGCATTTTGTATGACAGAAGAGTAGAGTATGTTGCCAGCGCATTCGATATCAACTCTCGGTCTGTCCACCCTCAGAAGGTGGATACGTTTTAAATCACGCAAGCCCCAGAACAATACTTCAATGCGATACTTTGATAGTGTTGGACGAATCCCTTTTGGTACGGGAAGTATTGGGCCTTTGTTGATATCTATTGGTGGCTTCCCATTGGCATCCCTGGGTGATGGTAGACTTGGAAGAATTGAGGCATTTTGTTTGGGAGGTATTTCAAGCATTTCAAATGTTGCTAGTAATTCTCCAGCACCATCGTCACCGCGAGTGATTTCATACCACTCTAAAGAGGGCAAATTTTGTGAGCCTCTTTGGACATCTTCGTAAGCTCTTATGCGTGGTTTAGCTAAAGTCCGACCAATGAATTCCGACTTCCCGACTTTGTCTTGATCAAATATTTCTATGACGATTGTGGGTGGGTCAGCCCTTATCCGTTCAATCGTGCTGAAGAGTAGTACGTCATCAAAGACAAGAAGTTCATCCCAAGTAGGACTGAGTGTCTCGTCAATAACTTGTGTGGTTGCGGAACTATCGCCAACAACGATACGGGCAAAAGGATCAGACAGACCAGACGAATCCGATCCGATCAATGATCGAGCTTGGTAGATATAGGCCCGCATTTGGAAGTTCTGAAACATGCAACAGATTATTAATTGTTCTGCTTTGTTAATGTTGAGCTGTTTAAAGATGTTTGTTAGACTTACATGTTTTTCGGCGTAAAATATAGCAGACGGGGCATTAGATCGAAGTTTGTCTGCATTCTTCAATTCAGAGCTAACTTCGTAGCCATGAGGCAGTCCATCGATGTAATGTTGCTTGTCTTGCAGGATGCCGAGCCACAAGTAAACACTGATCTTAGCCGGGATCGACCAACCGCTTGGCGTTGATGATTTTTTGCCGGGCCACTGGAATTAATATTGGGTATATTTAATGGTATATCTCTCATCCTCTCTAGCCCGCCCAGAGGGCCTAGACAACTGGCAATTGCCTTTAAAGCGTATTGTTTTCCTATAATGATTTCCAGCAGGGTAGATTTTAATGTAAAAATAACTAGATATCGTGAACGTTAGTAACGGTTTTGGCTACTCGCCAAATTATTCTTGTAACTACTCCCCCCTCACATAGCCCTTGATTATTTTACCTTAAGAAACAATGTCTGCATCTTGCCGCAATATTTGCCTGACTCGTCCGAGTGATTGGAGTAGATAATATCCCTGGCTGGGATGCGTTGGTACGCTAAGCGCTTTCCGTTGCTTATCATCCAGATGAATATGTCTGGCAATGCGTGTTGAGCCTGGAAGAGAAACAAAATTACCTATGTTAAAGAAAATAATAACTAAGAAGAAACATAAGATTATATTTCACTATCTTCTTCAGTATTCTAGAACGTCAGCACTTTTTGAACGTCAACATTGTATAAAAATGTTAAAAACGTTCTTCATCACATCTTTATGTTTAAGCTGGGAAAAAGAAGTAGTAGACAAACTCCCCCAACATGTGCCTACCCTTCAGCTGACGAATAGGCGCCATCTACCAGACAAAAAATTAAGCAATGCATAAAATAATCTACCATTATCTAACTTAAGTGAAATAAGACAATAAACCTGTGACATTAAGGTTTTGTGCAAATACCTCCATTCCTTCTGCCCCGTCTAATAAAAAGCTATGAGACGTTGTACTTACATCTTCGCAGAGATGTTTCAGCTTTTCCAGGTAGTCGTAAGCGGTGCGCAGACGCTCCTTGATCGAGTGTTTGGTGATCAAGGCCCGCAGACTTTTAGACATTGAGGCTATTTGTTCCTGTGAAATTAAAAATAGCGTTTACAATGTGAAGTTTTGCATCATCGTCAAAATTCAGGAGGTTGTCATAGAAGACGTAAATAATCAATATAAATTTCGGTACCTGCTCAATAATAATAAACGTTGCTTTTTTGTTGTTTTAATTTGACACTATTTCAGAATGAAGCCCTTCTCAAAAGAAGAGAATCACCCGTTTATCAATTAAACGTCTGCGTGTGTTTGTGTGTGAAAGCGCGGTTATAGGGCTAGTATTGGACGGGCTGCGTTTTAATACGGGTGGTGTACACTTACCGATTTCCGATATTAAGAAAAAAATATAAAAATTACTCACCCATTTTATTATTGATTCGGATCGAGAATCATTAGTATAGTTACCTCCTTGAATTTAACGAAGATGCAAAACTACACTTTGTAGATAGCTCTACAAGGTGTAGGGGAAGACAAAATAAACGACGGATGGACTGTCTGTGTGAAGGATGACATGGCTAGTAAGAAGGAGACTGTTGAGATCATGACTTATTGAGAACTACTGGAATAAAAAGATACTCTGTGCCGACCGTAATTAAAGGATGGCGAATTCGTCAAGGTAAGGGTATTTTATTATGTTATATTTATAACATAAAATTAATTTTAATATCTAATTTATAAACTCAAAAAACTTATTGTTTTTTTTTATTATCATTTTTCGGTCGAAGTATGATAAATATTCCACTATTGCGTCAGCGGTAGTTAAACTACCCAAATAAAATCATGTCTGTTATGTCAGCGGTTGCTTTTTCTACCAAGATTTTTAACCAATGATAAGTTATAACAACAGCATATGTGTGAAAACCCCTTTAAATATAATAGTCGTAAGGATTCCGTGAGTCAAGAAGTATACTGTTTGGTTAATGTCTAATGAGAACGAATGCAACCAACTGCCAACTATGACACACGACACTGCACAATGCACATTTCTGTATACCTCTTTAGAAATAGTCGTGAAAGTTCCGTGTCTAAAGAACCTAGCATATAAGTAGTTTGCTTTCTATCTGATAATTATGAAATAATGCAACTGTAACATATTTGCTATAGTCGAGTCATTGAGTTAGAAAATTAATAACGCCACGGGTTAGGTACTATTGCCATACAAAATCTATGGATCTCGATTTGGCAGCTCATAAAAGTATGTTAATTGATTGGTGGTCACAACTACCCTACTGTATTTAAATGCTTACAATCTCAAACACGCAGAGTTTCTGTCGTTCTTTGTCCAGCTTGGTGTTGCCCAGAGGCGGCGCGTTGGTCATGTGGCGCACGTAGCCGCTGCACGCGCTGCTCACCGCTTCAAGCGTAGTCTTGAGCAGAAGCACGCTGCTGCTATCCGGAAGGAGCTCCGCATCCAGCGCTGCTTGACAGTCATTGAGGCCTTCCTCCTGGAATTTGTGGGATTGTGATGTTTAAATTCTGTGGTGGAATGTGGGTTTTTATAGAAACTATTGTCATAAGGTCTTCTTTTATGTTGCACTCAATAGATTATAATATCTTTCTATTCATTTATTTAATAGATTTTTAGTGTGTGTGATTTGACGGATCCAGACGCGATTTCAGCCTATGGAAGTTTTTAAATCATCTGGAATTTTGAACCGTAGTAGTAGGAAGTAAGTAAATGATATTTTTATTAGCTTTGGTCAATTCAATTACTTTGGAGATAATTTTAAATGAATTCTATTTTTTTATTATTCATCTGGTGTATAGGGCTTAACCTAAAGTAGAGGACTAGATAAGTGGCCTTCGCTTTCAATTCGTTTCGTATTTTTAGAACTTTCTTACAGCATTGACAACATAATCTTTTTGGTAGCTTATGTTGATTCAATACTATTTTGACTTTTCCATTATAGTTACAAGCTAGCGAAAACTTACGTAAATCAATCCCGTTCAAAGTTGTTGTGGGAATGAAAAAGCTTACGGATTTTTTTACCAAAAAAAAAACGTAAACACGCGTTTTCCAATCGGGGTAGGCAGGAACTACAGAACGCCACCTGCTACGATCCTGACATACTCCTTTCGCCTCGTCCACTTTCATATATATATATATATATATAAAATGTACTAACATATTTTTCGATTATATTGGCTATGAGGTTGGAGTTGTACATGCGCCGACGGTGGTCGGGCCAGATGCTGCGCACATGCATGCACTGCTTGTGGTCCCAGTACGGCAGGTAGAAATACTTCTTATCAGTGGACGCCGCCTTCGCAGGCTGAGTCGTACTCTGCCAGTACCCCGTGTCGGCACAGATCTCATCTGTTAAGGGAGATAGAAGTTAAAAAAGAAATTGCTATTATAGTTATACAGGGATCTCTTGGCGCTAGAAATACATTGACAGAGAACTTGTCACGAAATTGTATTGAAAAAACGGGTTGTTTTCTTTCGTTTTTGTGTTTCTGCGCCAAAACATCTTCGTACATTTTTAGTGAGATTTATCGACATAGCACGATTGCTGCGCCGACGTACGTCATTTGTGACGCCAGGGAATGGAGGATTGTTGCAACTTATGTTATGAGTGAATTCGATTGAGTATATTTTAAAAGGCATATTACCCGTCAATATTAACCTGCGGGTCTAAAATAGCCACTTTGACAGTATCATATTAGGATAATAATATGAATCACGTTACAAATCGTAAAATGGTCACAAATTGACAATTCATAATATAATATGAATCACTTTACAAATCGTGAAATGGTCACAAATTGACAATTCATAATATTAACTGCGTACAATTCATATGACGCAATTCATCTGTCAGACGGTGGATTGACAGTATTGTATGGAGATTCGTAAAATAGTCCACATATTATGAATTGCTTTGCTGCCAATAAGCACATTCATAAGAAGATGGTGTGACTGTCTGTCATGTATTCCTAATTATTAAGCGAATATCTTAGTCCATATTTATTTCAACATCATCACACGGTATCGGGACACTTACAAGCATATTAAACCTTTATTTTATGGCTTGACAGCCTGACAAGTTACTGTAATTAATAACAAAACATTCCGTCCCTTCTTAGAATTGTAAAATAATATTAGCCACTCGTAAATGCATAAATTGTCTATTTAATGGGAAGTGAACTTGAGATAAAAGCCGGCTGACAGGCCAAAACTAATACTTCGATGAATTCTTGAGAAACGATAAAAAAATATACGGTTTGTAAGTGCATTCCTCAATGCGAGTGCACATCTGGGAGCCACGTTTAGAGGCTGAACCGAAGAGAACCTTTAAAACAATGGCAAAAACGGGCGTTAGGCAGGCGTGGTATTTTTAGAGTGTTTGAAAGGAAAGAAGGAGACTCGAGGCAGTCGGTCTTAGACCACTACAGGGTTCGGTCGAAATAAGCGAATAAAGTTAAGTTAGTTTGAGATCACGGAGGGGGTCAGACCTTAGAGTAGTCGAAATAAGTCAAGGTGGTGAATTTAAGACCACGAAGTTCTAGGACGTCCTAGGTTAGGCTAGTGAAATTAGCGTAGTCTTGGTACCAAGATGCACATGTCCCAGTGGACTGTCGTAAGAGAGCGATTAATATTTTATAAGTAAATATAAGTAGTAGTAATAAATCTAGTTAAAATCAGTGTATGAAGTGGAAGGAGATAAGGTGTGGCGGAGGCAAAACTGGTAATGTGTGCAGTATTCTGTAAGTGAATTGTGACTAGTTTCAATGAACACATGGTAAGTGTTAACTGTAATTAACTAATAGCTCATAGTAGCAGTCTGGCGGTAGTGTAGAAGAACTGTTAATAATCATTCATTCCAGCTGACGGAGCAGCTTCTATATTGTATCACAATGTATACTATTATCTCATGTGTTATACATATATCCACTTTCCGTACCTTTGGCAAATATTCGTCGACTGCGTTTGGTTTTAGGGAGACGGCGAAAGCCCCATTACTCTACATTCACCTCAATACATACGCCATTACACTGTACAATAATACATCCGACTATTGACGATGAGACTTTTACCTGACGCACCACAAAAGGGAGGCCGAACCGTAATATTCGCATTACGATTAGAACAAATATAATTGTTCAATGGTGTATACAACACCGTAATATTCATAGTTGATTAAAACAGATAATGTTGTTATTCCGACTTGTACTTGGAGTACAAAACAACCAAACGCTGCTGATGAATACTGCTTCCTATAAAGGTCTAGCTCAGAAACATTGCGTTGAGACTGATGGCGCACATTTCCGGGAGCGGGGTTAGGCTTCACCAAGTATTCCAACCTAAATTGATAGCTACGTTCTAAGGAACGCTAGGGACTGTGTCTTGTTAAAATAAACCCTGGCATATGGTACGCCAAATACTGAATCGACACTATTTAGCGAGACACGCAACCTCGACATGGGGCAGAGTAAGGAAATGTAAAGTGACGAAAGTATTACCACTTCGGCGTCCAACAATAACAATCGCAATATGTTCTGCTACAGACTGAGCCTACGGTGCTCTTGTGCAAGTTGAGTTTAAAAGGGGTAAGCCTGCCGTAAGGGTGTTGTTAACATGAGTTCGCGTGTAATTATAAACACTGAAAACGTGTCTTCCTCAATGGCAGTGGCCTCACAACCCACTGTCTTAGGATTGGGAAAGACATGTAAGTAGTGCTTAGGGAGCGTGGTCTGTTAGAGTTCATAGCAGCGTCCTTAGTAGGACTATGTACCTAGGTCTAACAGCACACGTAGGCCGGGCAAACGTTGTAAAATGGTTCCATGTTGTGACATGGAACCGTTTGCGTTTGCAAAGCGGCATCTAGTACATTGGAATCAAATAAAGTAACGTAAAGGATAAATAAATATTTTCTAAAGCACAAGCGCAACGTTCCTATTACCACCTTTACTACAATATATCATATTTTGCGCCCTCTCGTCTTATTAGAGTCACATTTTATTATTGTTTGGTATTATATGATTTGATATTATTCATGTATGTGTCTTAACAGTGAATTCCCAATACTAACTTCACCTTGTGTCCCCTCCCTGTCCCTTAGCTTTCAAAGTCGGGACAGGGCAGCCCCAAATTGGGAATTCAGTCCACTTTCTTATACCGGTGGGGAGGAAATCCAGTCAGGCGGACGAACCTCACAGGGGCGCGCGGAAGGCGGGGCGCGTCCCTTTCCCCCACAGGGAAACCGACTTTCATACTAATATTACCATGAATTAGGAAAAACGAAAATTTTATCAGCCTAGGGTAATTTAGGAACAATCACAATGGTCAAGAGAAAAATCTTACAATTCATTTTACTGATTTTGAAAAGAAATATTGAAATAATGATACAATTTGGGCTTTACGAAATGTACAAAGGTGATAAAATAGCTGGGAGAAGAAAATAACATCTAAAAATTAGAGGTTACACCAATAAAGCGTCCAATAATTTATTGAATTTACACGCAACGTAAATGGCCTTGTGTGCATGTAAAATACCTATGCAATTGCGAATAAAATATATCGATGGATTTTAAATGTTCCACATGGGACATTTTCAACTTGATTAAATACCTACTCTTTTCTGTAAACCATAGAAACCATCGATTCGAAAATAATTAAAACAACTTTTTATTTGTCTACTCATTCCCATGTCAATTGTCCACTAGCAATTTTGCCAGGAAATAATTTGCTGTTCCATCTCTTATGATTGAGTTTTCAACTGAAGTCTTTGTTTTAGACTTGGACGGCCTATTCATTGTGTTACTGAACAACAACATGTCTTTCATTAACGAACTACGATTTCCCTATGCCATTCGGATTTTTGTTTCTCGGAAATCGGGAAATGAATCGGTTTTAGAGGAATTGCTTAAAGTGGCCATTTTAGATCCCCTGGACTCCTTAGTTTAGTTCTCTGTTCCCGTAATGCACTGCTAACTATGTGGCTGTGACTTCGTAAGAATATTACACTACTTATCATACTCCTGCCAATATTCCAATTTATCTGGGGCCGGTGCAGCATGTCTTCTTCCATACTTCTCTATTACTCGTCATCTCATGAGACAACAATATTACAGTACTACTGAACTAAAAGAGGTTACAGAAAAGTAAAATATAACGTAAAAATAAAGAAAGAAACGATATTAGCCATACCTTCACCAACGAAGTCCTGAGAAACAATAAAGAAACATATAATAAGAATCGTAAAATAATAGTTTTAAATCATAATTATGTATGTACATGCTGGGTGGCCCAGATAGTGACGTGATAAAAAATGATTTCTCATGCTCAAAGGCCGCAAATCTGACGGCATGTAAAGTTTTGCAATTCTTGACAGGCGTCGGGACACTTTCGTGAAAAATTTATGGGAAGAGCTTTAAAAAACTATGTCTATTTTACACGGCTTTTATACATTGTTCTAAACTTCTGACTAGAGGCATTTTCTGATCGCATTAGCTTCAAGAGTAACGAAAATAAGCAAAATTACATGATATCGCGTTATTGATAAATCGAATGATTTTTAAAGAGGTACTTTTAAAAGCCGGCTCACGAACTATCAAGATCGTGGAACGTACATGGGGTATTTTCCTATAACCCAGGGCATGAGGAATATATTTTTTATGAGCTCTTTGTATGAACCACCCTCAGCTGTTTTGAGATAGTAATATAATCAAATAAATAATGATGGAAAAACTTTACTTTATAAGTAATAATATAATAAGGAAATTCAAGATAATAATGATAATGAAGTAACTTCTAAACGAGAAAATTATATCTACACAAGAATTCAAAAACATGACCAATCCAAAAATATAAGTGAACCAATTTTTAAACAAAAATATACTTAATTTTAAATGTAAGAGAAAAAGAAGCATAATTAAACCGTTGTAAGAGAATTAGTACAGATAACAACACATATAATTTAAGTATAGTAAGGTAAGTAATAATTTGGATTGTGATGTATTTAGTGTAAAAAGACGGACAAACTAGTACGGACAAAATCAAAATCGAAAGTCATATAATCGAATTAGGCTGAAAGTCAGCCCTTTTTGGATGTCAAAGATGACAGTCTCCCAAAACACCCTTCGCCACTTCCTAGTGTTTTAATTAAGGCACAGAATACATATTAGTACAAGTTTAGGAAAAGAAGTGGGGGAACAAACTCCCCAATAACAACTCATGCAATAGTAGGAATGTGACAAATTACAACATTAAGCAAAAAACAGTCCTCTAAATCTCGCTGGATTTATAGCTTAAATTTTTCTGAACTCTTCTAGCAAATACATACCTAGTTCAACTTCTAAATCGTGGGGTCTCTTGACAGACTCATGGTGGCCATCCAACGAGTTCCCTGAGTTACCAATGCTAAGTTCAAATAGCAAGGGTTTGTCTACAAGTCGTTTGTCGATCAGGTTAGCTTCAAACACGCTGGAAAACAGGAAGAATTCTTCGTGCTTCTCAAAGCTTATCTCGTTGATCGGCGGAATGGGCTCCACTTCCACATCCGATAGAGGGCATTCGACTCCTTCGATTATTTCCGTGCGAATCGAGATGAGTACTCTGGAATAAATATTTTAATTGATTAGATTTTTGTGCGGGCTGTCGTAGGCAGGATAAAACTATAACATAAACAGTGTGAAGACTAGCTACTAAGTTGTTTGGTACAGCGCATTTCTGCAACTAATTAGCAAAGCTTGCCCAACTCCGGATACGTGTTTTATAGAAATACTAACACTACTCTCAATCACTGCAACCTCTGAATGGCTTTCAGAATCAACAGTGACGATCGAATAAAAAACGGCTATGCAATGAAGTCCCGTAAACGATCCAACAATCTTGGATCCCGACCGCATAATTTCCACTTCCCTTCCTATAACGCAGGAGACATAACAACATAACGTAACAGAGATGCTCATGCTACGAGTATGCTCTTAATCCTTTCTCCTTAGATTGTTTCTTTGGCATTTCCAAAGCTCACGGTTTTCAGCTTTTCTGCTCCGTGTCCCTCCCGCAGCAACTTTTAAGTCGTCTTCCCATCTTTTAATAGTCTTAACATGAACAGTTCCTAAATGCATGATAGTTACCTTCCCCTGTAGGATACTCCTTCGCCCATGCCGGTGTTGAGGCTTGCGTGCTGGTCCAGCATGCTGTAGTCACGTGTAGACCCGTATATGTAGATGTAGGCAGGCCCGTAGGTTGGCAGGAAACCTGAAACACGTCGGCAGCCCGGTTCAGTGGTATGACGGTGTATTTGGTATGGGAACGATTCTGACTCCGAAACTTTTTGACGGTTCTTGAATTAAGTATGATTATAAGATTCTAATTGCCGTATTCATGTCAAAAATAATAAATAACCATGAAGTTATTGTGAACTCACCTCTATCTCCATCATTAGAAATAGTCTTGAGATCGATGAAGTGCGTGCCAATAATGTTGGGATGCACGGGGTCATTGTCCCTCAGCTGCAGCTTGATGCGCTGGCACAGCGGCGGGAACATCTCCGTGAACACGATCTGCTCGTTCCAGACCGGGCTGTACGAATACTTGCGCACGCACGTATTGCCCTGGAATTGGTTGGATAACACTGAATAAGATTTCGGCACTGTTTGTGATTGAGTTAATTTCTACTAATGTTTTAAAGCGGTCAAAGTTTGTATGTAAGGGGCAATCTTCGGAAACTACTGACCCGATTCCGAAAATTCTTTCACTAACGGGAAGCTACATTACCCCCGAGTGTCAATAGGCTATATTAAAATAAGATACAAAACGTCCCCGTGGGTTAATTTCCGTACACAACGGGAGCGAAGCCGCGAGCAAATGCTAGTTATTTTTTTACCAGCCTTAAATGCTCCCACTGCTGCGCTGGAGCACAGGCTTGCTCTCTGAGAGAGAATGGGCCATAATCCACCACTCGGGCCCAGTTGGCAGATGTCACAAGTCTTCGAAGTTTTGGTTTTATGCCATGGCGGTTTCCTTCACCGTTTTAAGAGCAATGGTGATGTAATAAATACAGAAATTAATGCGCCTGCCTTGGTTCGAACCCACGACCCTCTTTTTAATAGTAAGTCGGAGCCATTGCCACTGGGTCACCACTGCTCACGATTGAGTCGAGTGGCTGAAATTGGATTAAGAGAAGAAGAGAAATAGATACAAAACATGCTGATCTGTGAGTGTAAATGTGAATTATGATTTCAGTACTAATCATCGCCAGAGAGGCCTGATGATTTCCTTTTGGATTATTTTGAATTGTGGGGAGGTTTGTATGTTCCTGCCATTTTATAACAGCCCGAAATACGTTTCGTACTCTCGGCTAACTTCCACCGTTACCGAGATTGTATTACCGGCTGTGCAATCGCTTGGGAACTGTCATTTTTCATAATCAAGTAAGGGGTAGTTATTTTTTTTGGTGAAAGAGTTTCCTCGGTGTCTCGGCAAGCATGTTAAGCCGCTCGTCCCGGCTGTCATTTGAAGATCTTTGACAGTACAAATACAAAATACAAAAATATTGATTACTTCTCAAACATTGTGTCATACATAAACTGAGGCAGCCCCAGTAAGTTACAATAGTACTTGTGTCGGAGCTGTCTCGCTCTTCCCGTAAGTGGTATCCTAAAAATGAGAATGAAGTTAAAGAACAAAATAAAGTACAATTAAAAAGGAAAACAAACTAAAAATTAAAAATAAAGATGTGAAATTAAACTAAATAAATAATAGTTATTTGAGCAACTCTCGATGCGTGAGGAGTGATGTGAATAGGTGCGTGTTTTGTGCGTACGTGTGTATTTGTGTGCGTGCGTGAGTATGTGTGTTTGTGCGTGCGTGCGTGTATATACACAGACAGTCGTTACAGTTATTCAATGTCACGAAAATCTGACTACCAGTCTTACCAAGGGGTATCCCAATTTAGCTGGAAAAAGGCTAGGCATAATTTATGATGATACTTATAGTAAAAGCGTCACATAAAATTTTTTTATATAAAATCGATAATTTGAGACTCACGGTCATTCCAGCGAAGGAAACTTGAACGTAAGCATTCACGAGGTCCTGGCTCTCCCCTGTGAAGGCTCGCTTCACGTTGGCCAGGATTGAGTAGTTCATCTTTGGTAGACCGTCAGCTTTGTGGACCTTCACGATGAATCTGGCACGCTGGCGTTCCATTGGGATGCCATCAGGGAGAAGCAGGTTTCTGTAAGATTTGTTAATATATAATAGATTGATTTGATATTACCTTGATCTGGATGAATGGGATAAAATGAAAGTGTGTACATTTTCGGTGCTAATAAC